>CM070702.1:3557130-4157130 GCA_036346265.1 Melocanna baccifera
GTATCTCAACTCATAAGAGGTGCGATGCAAGTGTGCCCCGAGAAAACTCGATTTGAAACTTGACACGCGGTGGCTATCGCCTCAGCCCAAAACTTCCTCGGTGTAGAGTACTCATCAAACATCGTCCTAGCCATCTCGACCAAGGTACGGTTCTTCCTCTCCACGACGCCATTTTGCTGAGAGACGTATGGAGAAGAGAACTGGTGCTCTACATCGGTCTCATCACAGTAACTCTTAAAGTAGGAATTCTTGAATTCCATGCCATTGTCACTACGGATCGCTCGTAAGGCACCCGGAAGCTCAACAGAAAGCCTACGAAAAAGACCTCAAAAGTGTGTAAATATCTCATCCTTCGAGGCTAAGAAAAACACCCAAGAATACCTCGAGAAGTCAGCGACCATGACAAGAACATACCACTTCCCTCCTGCTGACTGCACTCGAGATGGTCCAACTGTGTCCATGTGGAGCAGCTGTCCTGGTGCTTCGGTCATAGTCACTGTGACCGGAGGATGAGAAGCGAAAACCATCTTGCCGTGACAGCAAGGAGCGCAAACAAGATCTTTGACTATCTTGAGTTTTGGCAAACCACGAATGAGATCGTGGCTGCTAACTCGAGTCAAGTGGTCAAATCCAATATGACCAAGTCTCGTATGCTAAAAAGTAAGGTCACGGGACTCAGAAGCAACTAAACATCTGAGAGAATCACCAGAAGACTCAACAAAATCAGCACGAAAGATCCTCCCATAACGAAATCCCAAACCGCATTCACCCAAGAATCAAGAATCTTACAAGCATTTTTCTTAAACTTACCTCGAAACCGCCATCGGTAAGTCGAGAAACCAAAGCAAGTTGTATCGCAGCTACTCACTAAGGCAATATCTTTAAAATAAATGAATCATTAACATGCACAGACCTTTAGCGATGACGCGCCTGCATTTGCGCGTCTCCATAGGTGATCGCCTCATCACCGGAGCACGGGCTAAGGAAGAGAACCAATGAGTCTCCGTCATATGGCGAGAACAACCGAGTCCACAAGCCAAACCTCTCCTTCCCACCCGCGAACCCGAGTCAAACAGAGGTAAAGGCTCAAGATCGATAAATCAAGAGATTTTGGCACCCAATACCGAGTCACACGCCGAGCGTAAGAAGTAGCCACACACGATCGAATTTAACTACCCTATGCTCTCTGCCGCCAAAGAGCCGTAAGGTCTACTAGCAGCACTGGCCGTTATTGAGTCCAATCGCCACGGAGCGAGTCGAGCACCAACAACACGCCGATCACGCCGCGGTAGACATCTCGACGGAAACGAGATCTACCTCGAACGGTGGATATCACGACCAGAGGAAAATCGAGGACGAAAATCAGAAAAACCAGAAAAACCAAGTCCTCGATGCTGCCCAAACACCTCAGAGTGATCAACCCTAAGTGTCGTGTTTGTGTTAGATGCACTCACGGTCTGGGGCTGACCCTGAATACGCCTAAGATCACGAACACGATCTCTCTGCGCGATCTTGGTACGCCTGAAGCATCTCTCGATCATGTGTCCATCCTTCCACGTATGTACAGTGAAACTTTGCCTTACTCGAGAGGTCGGCAACAGTGTTACCACCTTACTGTCGGAAATCCCTTGGACAAAGCCCGCAGACTTAAATTGGACTTTCTCTGTCCTGGGCTCAGTCTCGATCACACCTGGTGCTATGGGTCTGAGCACGGCAGGTGGATGCTTCCTCATGTCCTCATAGAAATCATATTCTAGACCTTGATTAAATCTGCAGATCTTAGATTGGTCTAGAATAAGATTGAGCTTCTTCTTACCTCCTACAAATCTCTCAAGAGTGTTCATAAGATACTGACACTCCCGAAAGAGAGAGGTGCAAGAAAAGCAGGGGGAAGGAGAGACAGCAGAAGGTAAGGGAGTAGAAGAAGAACCAACAGCAGATGAACGAATAGCATGTGCACGCACAGCAGCCTCAGAAGGGACAGTCCTACTACTAGCAATTTGGTTCGCGTCACTAGGCGTCTCTACCTTACCCTTGGGCTTCTCCCCAACACCAGCACACACATCACAAGCAGATGGTTGCTTCTCTAGAAAGTCCTTAGTTAGCTTCACATATTTAGTTAGCTTCACATATTTTTCATCCAATGCAACGAGTTCAAGTTTTAGTTTTTCACAACTATTGCATGGTGAGCTAATAGGGTCCTTAGTTGCATACTTAGCCAACTTGTTGTTATGGTCAATCATTTCTTGAAACCGCTTTTGAGACAGATTCAAGTTCGTGGTTAATTTAGGACAGTTCAAACAAGAAGCAATGGGCTCAAGTAGTGAAGCTTGCAGTCAAAGAATTTTTGATTTGCCCGTTTTAGGTTCATCTTTAAATTATTGCAGTTTTCACATGACTCGGGCAAATCCAGAAGCATGCCATAAGGTCCTCTAGTAACAATGTCCTTAACCTCACATGAGGTGGGAGAAGTAGTCTCATCGCAGAGGGGCAGGGTAACAGCTATCCTACTCGGTTCTAACTCGCAAGCGCATCTAGCATTCTCCACCTTAACAACATCAAGCTCAAGGACGTACTATCATGCGAGGTCCTTAATTTCTATATCATCCAACAGAGCACAAAGATGTATCACACTCATCACAGAGGGAGCAGATGTAAGAGCAATAATCAGAGTGACAATCTATCTACTTTCTTCTCTAACTCAAGACACCTAGCCTTAGCTCTAGCATGAAATCTACCTAGCTTAAGAAAAGCATGATTGAGCTGGTCGTAGGTGGGCACACTCGTCCGAGTCGGAGTACAACTCGCCGTCGCCGCCGCCGAGGCCATGAAGCACATGCCGAGAAGTCATCGCCGCTCTTGGGGTCTTGGTCACCCGTCGCGCCGTCGCCGCCCATCCTCCACCTCACCGAGGTCAAGGTCGCCAAACGCGCGAGGACGCGGTGGAAGAGCTTTTGGCCATCCCGGTCGCGAACTTCTTCTTGCCTTGTGGATGCGCTGAGGCTTCTTGTTATGTTCTTGTCGATGTAGTCGTTTGCTCGAACCACCAAAGTCAGCTTTGCCCTTCTCCAAATTTAGGCAATTTGCCCAATGTAATTGGGGTCACCACACTCAAGCAAATGACAGGTCCTCCCCTCTTTCTGTCCCTCCTCTTGTAAGCATGGGAAAACTTCCGAGCTAGGAGGGCCAGTTGCTCATCCTCGAGCTGCTCTAACTGATCATTAGTTACATCACAGAGAGCAGCAAAGGAGAAACCACACAATAATCGCATAAAAGACCGTGTTTAATCGATCGATAACTAGGGCCATCGACTTGCGAGACAATGTCAATCTCGTGAGTCTTGAGACGTGAGTACAGCGTATCAAGAGTCAAAGTCGAGAGGTCCGTGGTGTCCTTGATGGTAGTCACTTTCATCTCCCAAACACGCAAATCCAAAGCCAAGAGCATTTGACGAGCATTATCCGAGTCGGGGTATGTGAGACCGACCGCCGAGGTTGCTTAAAATCTTATGAAATCACCCAGCACTCATCCAGGGACTCAATGAGCATTTCAAACTTGTTGTAATCTCGCTTGTGCTATCGTCCTCGCTGCATCGCCTTAATTTGGGTCGCGCCTCATGGTATGCATTGAGGGTTGTCCAAATATCGAAGGCCGACGAAAGATGTGAAATGCGATCAAACTCGTTTCGGCTCAAGCCTTGGATGATGATGTTCCTTGCCTTAGCATTCGCGTCAACATCGGGCATGTTTGTCGCATTGATGTTTTCATCGGCAGAACAAAGAAAGTGAGTTTGGACCTTCGCCAAACCGCATAGCCCTGAGCCTGAATGTAGGACTCCATCCGACTCTTCCAGAAGGGATAGTCGATCCCATCGAAGATCGGGGGCTTAGTGGAATACTTGTCTGTTTCCATGGCTCACAAACTGGTTAAGATCTATCGAGAAGAGCTAACTGGCTCTGATACCAATTGTAGGATCGGAAATGGCAACAGAGGGGGGGTGAATGTTGCCTTTTGAATAAATCGTCTCTAAGCAATCACACCATCTTTTTCTCCGATAACTACAATAGCTATGAGGCTAGAAGACAAATGCCTACTGGAAACAGAAAAGAAATCAAGAGAACATTCTCCACCAACTGAGAGGACTAGACACTCCAAATCATTTTTACTGAGAGACTATGAGAGCTAGACTAAACAAGAAAGCCCATTGGAGACACACAAGCAGAACAGAGTAAAAGAGCTGCTGAAATCTTAACTAAAAGGTGCACAAGAAAGCCTGAAACTTCAGCAAGAAACCATCTGCACTAGTTGAAATCAAATTCGGTCTGACAGCTTGTTTAGCATTCGGTTTGATAGCGAAAGTACAACACCCACTGACACTAGCCTCGGCCAAACAAGAGACTACACAAAAGCAAGAATACCAAATGGTACAAAGGTGAACGATTTTCGTTGCCAACCGACAAAGGACAACACAAGACACCGCAGTTCCAAATAAACTAGCAATTAGGTTGTCTACAATAACAACAATGAACTCAAACCGCACTCAACCAAAAACACGTAAGCTACACTGAATCGAATAAAGAAGGTGCTCTAATCGTAGTAATGCCGCAGCCAACAAAGAAGGTGAACAATAAGAGAGACTTAAGAATTAACGCAGACTCAGCTTGCTGCGAGAGAAGGTACTGATCGCAGTACTAAAACCGAGGAGAAATAATAACCAAGCACCGCACTAAAGTGCAGCTTCCCACCAAGGAGAGAGAAATAATGACTGCGTAAGATACACACGCAATACGTAACATCGCCGAAACCATCGATTATCTTGTGCAGTCGGTCAGCACAAGAGAACTGCAGGGAGGAAGCAATTCGGCAGGAAGAAAATAACTGCAGACCGACATTCAGAGTTTAGTCAATAAAACTGAACTAAACCATTTAGTTGACTAAAATCGCATCGCAGAGCAAAATTAAATTCGTGAGAACAAATACTACAGTAATATATTAAACTAGATAAACCAACATGCAAGACTAGCAGGAACAAAAGGGAACCGCAAAGACCAAGAGCAAGAGCAAACACTTGTAACCAAAACAAAGGACTCCTCGAAATTGCCGTGACAAGCCGCCACACATGTTGAATACACCACCAAACCAAGAAGCTGAGGAATTGATAGGAGATTGCTCATTATTTTAGGGTCAATTAATCTGGACTTTAAGCCAAATAAAACCAAGACCTAAGGGAACAAAGGAAATCAGCAAGAGAACAAAAAAAATGAAGATTTGGCTGAAATCCCAATATGTAGAGAGAAGAGAGTAATTTCCAAATTACTCACCTCTTCCAAATCCTTTGCCCAAGAACCTGTGAATATCAGCTAGTGATGTTCTCACATCAGTAATGCATAAGTTTTGGGGCATCTTTAGAAATCAAACCGAGAGGATCCATCATCCCCTGACATGAAGCCCTAGAAACAGTGAAACAGAGACAAGAGTATTTCTTCAATTTCTGGGAGGATTTGAATGAGAAGATGATTGCTTTAGGAATAGGATAGCCAAATGGCTTTGGGATTAATTCTTGTCCAGAGCACATTCATCTTGCACTTCTCTATCAAGGAAACAAAGAAAGCACTCTAAACTCGTAGCAAAATTAAAAGAACAAATACAAGGCATCGACGATCACATCATCTCGTACACAAAATTTCTTATATTGCTTAGAGATGAATGATTACAAGTAGATGATCTACAGCCAACTCAATCCCTCTCTTACTTCCTCATCTACTCACATTAGGAGAAAGAAGAGCACAAGAGTTGCTACCACTAGTAGACACACACGCACACTCTCCTGCTTACACCTTAGAAGTAGTCACGAGCTTTCTCCTGCACCTGAGACAAAGGGAGAAGCCACTCCCTCAATAGCAAATCAAGAAGTGCAGACCAAAAACCACCTTCTTGCTCCACACACAAATGAAGCAACAATAACTCTAGGAGCCAAATTAGAGGGAAACCTCATTTCCACTCCAAACCCTAACCTTTCTTCTCCTATCCACTAACGGGTCTCAAACCCGTTATCTCCAACCAAAATCGCTTCCATTTTGCCGCCTTGTGCATTTTACCGAAATACCCGTGCCGCACTTTCCTGGAAGCTTCCTGTCGACTCACGACCGCACCCGGCAACCTGACTGACTGGACCTCGACTCCACCTGAGTCTAATCCTGGTCCACCTCGCCACTGCATGTCGTGTCCACCACCAGTAGCTTCAGCTCCAGTTCCTCGTCTCTCGACTCGTAACCACCTCAGCAGCCTCGATCATCTTCGACGTCTCCAACCGTCTTGACCATGACACCTCCTGTGCCTAGTCCCGGTCCGCCTCGCCTCACCATGACCTAGCTCCGAAGTCCTGCAGTCACACAAACAAGCAAACCGTCACATAGCACCGCACGAAATAGCATGATCAATATTTGCACAAGTAAAAGGTACTCAACCCTAGAATATCCAAAACAAACTCAAACTCACTAAACCAATTGTCAATTACTCATCACAAACATGGGGACACCTCCACATGGTCTCTCACACATATTTAAGTTAAAACTTTTTGGTAGAGTTAAACCTATATTCGGGATTCGAAGAATGCAATAAGATGTAGGAATGTGAATGTCGAATACATACCTCTTTGATTTCACCTTTTCATCCAAATAAGACTAAATCATATCATAATCAATTAAACACATTAGTCTCACAAATCATTTATCATTTATCATATCTAAAAAAGACTAGGCAATATCATTATTAATAAGCATATTAGTCTCATATAGCATTTGTCACTATCACCAAAACTAACATAATGGAGCTTGAGCTTACACTCACGTCGAGAGGACTATGACTGAGATGGGCAGATGAGCCTTTACTTCGCAAGCACTAGGCATGCCCCTGTATCACTAGCTACATCTATTGACGAGCGTGGTCCTCATCACGCATGTATGGAGGCTAAGTTCCCGATTTTCCAATCGACTAAGCCGCCGGTTGGCATGAGGGCCCCAACTCGCTCGTGCACGGCACCACCACCATCACCACCGAGTATCTAGCTCTTCCACTGGGAGCCCCAACATCACCGCCAACGCCACACGTGGTCACTATCACCTCGCGCGCAAGGGGACAGGGCATCCCGGAGACTGGCAACCCTCTCACCCGATACATCTCCAAGACTTTATTCCAACCAAAGTTCCATCACCACCAGCCCAATGATGGGGACTTTGACCCCATGCGCTTTTTGAAGTATATTCTACTAATTCGGCTAGAGGAGGTGGAGAGGCAGACATGTGCAATTGCTTCCCATTATTCCTCTCTCGACACAGACTCCCTGGTTCTTCAATCGTAAGAAGGGCTTTATCTACTCCTCGATCAGCTATGAAGAGTTCAACAGAAACTTCCAAGGAAGCTATAAACGCCCATGCTCCCTAATCAACTCTTTATCGCAAGCAGCGTATGGTGAAGAATTCCTAAAGTGCTTTTCCAAAGTGCATAGTCAAGTGGAGATGCCCCAGATTCCACTATTATCAATGCATGTGAGGAGCTGCTCCCAGGCGAGCTGAACCACACTCTTGGAAAGGATCCCCCGAGAACCACCCATGAGCTCTTCGAGGTGGTGGAGAAATACGCTCGCGGACAAGACGACAACCTGGCCAAAAAGGGGATTCTCCCGCGAGATGGGGTGACTCCCTTGGGAAAAAGTTAAAAGGCACCTCCTGGAAGATGAACAAGGACTGGAGGGATCACATCGACCGGGGGGGCGTGATTCCATAGTCCTCGTCTTGACTGACACCCCCTCACAAGAACACGAGGTAATTCCACCAGGGGGGCCAAGAAGGATTCAAAGCTTAAAGCCCACTGGAAGGGGCACCCTGATGAAGGCTACGAAGAAAGAAAAAACAACCCCAACCAAGGAGATGGACGCTGGTGTGCTTACCACAAAATGAACGGGCTTGACACAAATGAATGTCTCCAGTACGCCATTGAGGTGGCAAAACTCCTCAAACGCAACTCCAAACCGCGCCAAGGATCTCCACCTCACCCCTACAGCTGCAGAAGCAATACCCCTTCAAGCAATCCCACCACCTTAGGCACAGGCTCCTGGCGATCTGCCCCCTAGGGGGCACTTGCAAGATACCGAATAATAACTCCCATTCCAAGCACCACAAAGATAAATGAATGTCATAATAGGAGGCTCGGCCTTAGAGCATGACTCCAAGTGTTGGTAGAAGGAGTATGCTCAAGAGGTCAACATCGTGGGGGTGCAAAAGGCTGAGGATGCAAAAGGCTTAAGGTTCCCCCATGACGATGCTCTCCTAGTGACTGCCACCATATTCAATTGTGAAGTCTCCCGCATCCTTGTCAATCGTGGAAGCTTCATGCATATACTCTACCTATGTGCGCCAAGGAGCTATGGGAGTCACGGGGGTGTCACGCAGGGGGGGCTATCATCATGATATTCTATTACCATCAGACCGCCCCTTCACTGGCTTCATACCAGGAAAAGCTATTCAACCCCTCAGGAGGATCGAGCTCCTTACACTACTACGTAAAAACCAGATAAAGACGGTTCAAAACGCTATCACGCATGCATTTTCCGCCGTCCAAAAGCATCGCCTTCACCGCTTCATACCAGGAAAAGCTATTCAACCCTCGAGAGGATCGAGCCACTCTTACACTACTACGTAAAACCAGATAAAGAGCGGTTCAAAAGAGGGTGCTAGGGTTTGGGAGGGCATCCAGTCGGCCCAAAATGGCTGCAAAACCTTGTTAATTTTTCAACCGCTTGAATTTATGGGCCGCTGATAATCAAGGTTATCACAGACGGTTTTTGAACTGTCTGTGGTGTAAATATCACAGACGGTTTGTAACTAAAAACCATCTGTGATAGCTATAATCACAGACGGTTTTTAGTTAAAAACCGTCTGTGATATGGCTTTTAGTTAAAAGTAGATGTCGCTTTTGGGCCACTGGATGAAGGTTCCAATGGCTTACCCTAGAGTCATGAGCTCGTCGTTGGGGGTCTTCGGTAGCGGGACAACCTCGAAATTGGTATGCACATGTAACATCCCAAAAACTTTACTCCCTTATTAAAAATTATTTCTGGAATTTATTGGATTTTCCTGGAGTTTATTTCAAAGTCCTGATTTGAGAAAATTAAAAACTTCTATTTATAAAAGATCAAAATGAATTTATTGCATTTCATGAAAGTCAAATAAATGTATTTCACCTTCCTGAAGTCAAATCTGTAATAATATTAATTTTCAGGATTTTATAAAGAATTAAAAACCCTCCCTTTTAAGTCAAATTATGATTTTTCAAAATATACTTGCCAAAATGGGTGGAAAATATTTTTATTAAGTCTCAATTAGTCCCAGAAGGTTCTCTGAATTTTTCTGGAATTTTTAAAATTTATTTGGTATTTTTCTGAGTTTTCTAAAGCTTATTCTCATTTCGAAAATCAAAAGGAAATTAAAATCCAAAACCCCTGGCTCGATAAGTGTCACCCATCGGCCGGTCCTCGCGCCGATCGCCCTAGCTGTCCGATCCAACTTATCGATTCGATCCCGCCTTCCCTATCCTCGGTCGACACGCGGCAAGCATCTGACCATTCCTCCTCCGCCCGACTTGATCACACTACCGCGCCAACTTACCGCTTCACCCCGCCATCTCCTCTGCTCCTGCCGACGCGTGGAGTAATCCGTGCCATTCACCGTTGCCGGATTCAATCCCACGCGTCCATAGTCACTTAACCCCTCGCCCGAGACCCCAGCGGCCCAGATCTCATCCCCGTTGTCGGATTGAATCCTCGACCCTTCCTCTCACTTAACGGTTCGCCGGATCCACGCCCGATCTACTTCCACTCGCCACGCGCCCGCAGATCCGACCATCGCCCCGCCCTTTCCCCGCTTTCTTCTCTCACACCCGCGGCCCCGCCTATCGTGACCATCTTCCCCCCCTTCCTTTCTTCCTCGCGCCACCATTAGCCGCAAACCGGCTTTGATTGCTTCGGCTTCTTCCCGTACTCCCCGCGCCAACGGCAAATTAAGCCCCGCCTCCACCGCTGTCCGCTGCATAAAGACGCTGTTACGCCTCCTCGCGCCGCATTCATCCTCCCGACCGCTTTAGCTCCGTGAACTTCGCGCCGCCGCACCCTCCCGGCCTATAAAACCCATACCCCGAGGTCCTCTACCCACACCGCCTCCTCACCTCTCAATCGAACCACTCGAGCGCCAGAGCCCTCCCACGCCCGATTTCTCCCGCGCTTCAAGTACTCCGCGAGCACCCGCCGCCTTGGGCTTCTCGCCTCGCCGACGCCCCGACGTTGCTTGGTGCCAAGGCGATCCCCGCGACTTCTTCCCGAAGCCGCTGCGCCACCGGAGCTCCTCCCGCCGCCGTGAGGCCCTCTCCGACCGGGCCGCCTCTCTCGCCGATTCTCCCACCGGCCACCTCGGCCTCGCAAGGTACCGGTGAACTCCCGCCCTCCTCTTCACTTTGGTACTCGCCAGCCGCCGCGCCGCCGAGCGCCGCGACCATCGGCCCCATGCGCCATCGCCGGCCGCCGCCTGTCACCGCCAAAGCCGAGGTGGCGCAGCAGACGTGGCGCCGGGCTGGGCGCCACGCTGGGCCGCCACCCGAGCGCGCTCTCCGATCATGCAACCACGCGTCGCCCACGTGGAAGCCACGCCGCCACCACCAGCTCCCGCGCCGCCGCCTCTCCTCCTCTCTCGGTCCATAGACTCACCACCAGATCCGGCCCCACCGCACGACTCTCCCGATTATATTAATCCTAGGGCTGACGTCATAATCTGTTATTTCCTTAAGAAAATAAATCAGCCGACGTCATAAATGATTTCCCGAATAAAAATAAAATCCAGAATATAACCTTTTTCTTTTTATTTGAATTAAAACTTTGGAAGGCTATAACTTTTGCATTTTAACTCCAAATTGACCCATTCAAGTTTCTAAATTTTTCTAAAATCATGATCTATCTATTTTTGGAATAATTTTGAAATTTTCAATTTGTTTAAATTTTATTTTTGAATTTTCTTTTATTTGGATCTTTACGATAGATTTCGACGATTCCAGAGACTTTGAGTTCGACGATTCCCAGCAGGACTTCGATCAAGGCAAGTTACACCTTTGATCATGTTGACCCCAGTATTTCAAACTTATTTATGTTGTTTTACTGTATATGCATGCGTATCTTTATTCAAATTTAATTTAAATTCAGTCTAAATATTAGATATTCCCATAATCCCTTGATTATAGCCCATTTGAATCTCAAATTCATATACCTTGTCACCCTAGCTGAAAACTAGTTAGTACCATAGTATTGACTAGAAATTTTATAGAAATGCTTAGGCTGGCCTAGTATAATTTTAGGTGGAATCATTTCTTTCACATGAAATGACAATTAAAAATTTAGTTCTTGACTTCGGTGAGTCAAGGATGGCTTACGAAAATCATTTAAAAATGAGAATAGAAACTCATGATTTGGACTTAGGCTAATGGTTAGGTGGTTGGTGCCGGCATGCCTCGTGTTTGGTGACACCTGGTTGATTGTCGTGTATGGGGGAATGTTGATGAGCCTAATCAACATAAGGACCGCTTCTCGTGATTCACTTTACGGTCACTTCAGATTACCACAAGTCCCAGATCGACAGACTGCTGTAAGTAATTTGTAGTTCCAAACATAGTCTCGCTATAGGCTAAATGTGAGCGCGTAGGATGGGAAGTCTCACATGGCACCGTAGGGGGCTCCAACTCGTGGATTCGAGTTGTGGTGAAACCTTAGTGGTGGCGTGATTATTTTGGCTATGGATCATTGGAACAGCCTTGTCATGAACTCTCCGCCGCACACCTAAGGCAGTGTGTTTATCGCGTAGCTCAAGTGAGAGGGAATGTCTTGTGGGTAAAGTTGTACACCTCTGCAGAGTTAAAACCTATCTGGATAGCCGTGTCCACGGTTACGGACATGATAAGTAAAGCTTTCACAGATTAGACTTGGATTTCACAAAAGCTGGTTTTTGAGCAAACAAATGATGTTTTGGTTGTGGTCTGGGAGGATTCCCGTGGATAGGTTAGTGTGGGTCAGAGCCTACACTAACGATATTACTTGTTAAAAACAATGTTTTGTATATTGTATTAAAGTTCAGCTTTTCGTACTTACATTATTGTATTCAAATTCAAGTATTGCTTTCCGCACATTTACCCTATTAAGCCTTCCTTTGAAATCCATTATGCATGCATCAATTCTGTTATATTTCCTGGTGTAACTAGCGTAAGCATTTACTTGCTTACCTTGGGAGTACTCTTGTACTCACCTTGCTAAATCTGTTGCTAGACTTGGAGGGCGACTACGACGGTGAGGACTACTTCAAATAATAGGACGCGCCTTATACCATTCGCTCGTGGAGGCCGGATGGGCTGTTCTCGCTACTTTTATCGCTCATTGCTTTATTTCTTTGTTGGCCTTGTGCCCCTATATTGTAAGACTTGGCCTTAAGGCCGTATTTTGTCTTTTAATAATATTCAAGGTGATTTTTGCATGATATACATTATCGTGGAGCCTGTGTGCACTAGCTTTTCCTGGGATAGTGCGATTTACACAGAGGGACTTGGAGTTGTTGTTCCGGGTCCCGACAGAAATGGTATCAGAGCAATAATGACCCTAAGACGTGACCGTATTTAGAGACCAACCTTAAGGATATATTTTGATAAGAAATGCCCTTTTCAAAACCATCTCTTCCTTTACTCAATCTCTTACCAAAACCGACACTAACTTCTCCTCTTCCAAATTTTAGATGGAGCAACCTACCCGCTGCCTCCCATGGAACCCTTGCCGGACTTCTTCGCGATGATCCGTATAACCACATGCAAGAGCTCAACTTCCGCCTGCACTCTCTCTACCAAGGATACGTTGGCATGTACGGACGAGGAACGCTGGAGGGTGGAAGTGAAGATCTACAAGGATTTTGCAGCCAACGGAGCCATTTACGCCGACGCCTACCTCGAGATACCTTTTTCGACGGAGTACAAGATGCAGCCCGAGAGGCCATTCGCCACCGAGGAACATCTACGCCGAGACTCGCAGGCACGGACTTTCGCTACTTCCCCACGAAGACTCCTCTTGGTGCTGCCAATGATTTCTCATCCACGGAGTACGAGAGCAACCCCCATCTCATACGATGTGGAATTCACCAAGTCCATGGATCACATGTACTGCACCACCCCGACGAGCTACACACCGACAAAGGTAAGCTCCGCGCGGTGGAAGAAGAACTTGCCGAGCCCATGCCGAGAGTGCACTCCACCACCACAAAGCGCGAGACTATTATAATAAAATAAAAAGTTTTATTTGGCTCTTATTTGTGTTTTCCTTGCTTTCGTGGTGTTCTCACAGGGATTGTTACTAGAACCTCTCCTTTAGTTCTCTCTCCCCTCTAAATCTGGGAGCTCCAACAGATGGTGAACACCAGGAGAAACGGCATGGACAACACCAACCCCGGAGCTCAAGGGAGCCAGTCCACTTCATTCCACCGCCTCGCCAAGAAGAGACCGGATTGGGCGCAGCTTGATGGCCAATCGTAACTGGGCTGATCCAATTAGCTCGCACTATCAATAACCCTCAAGCTCATCATCAACTCGCCAAGTACTCCCAATCGCCTTTAGAGTTCCTATGATCAAGCCACCGACTTCGCCGGCAAAGGTCAACCAATGGACGCCACGACTAGCTCAGGTCAATTGGCAAGAAGCTAGATATAATGCAGTGCACCGATCGGGAGTGAGTCCTGTTCGCCTCCAATCAGCTGAATTGGCCTACATCTCAATGGTGGGATACTTTCACCGCCTCGCACGCCAACCCGCAGACGGTGACGTGGAACGAGTTCGAGCAAAGCTTTACGCAAGGCTCACATCCCCACCGCACCATGGCATTGAAGAAGAAAGAGTTCGAGCTCGCGCCAAGGAAGTCGTCTTCACAACGAGTACGCATGAAGTTCAACTACCGCCCGCTATGCGCTAGAAGATGTGGCTTCCACGGCCAAACAAGAAAGGTTCATGGAGGGCTTGAATGACAACATATCAAGACAGCTAATATCGGTGACTACACCGACTTCCACCAACTAGTCAAGAGGCCATCCGCCAGAAGGCAAGCACATGGAGATGGAGACTCTAAGAAAAGAATGGCGGATCGAGGAACAACTCGAGGTTCTCACAAAGTTCGCAAAGACTCCTCTCGCACGCGAACAAGTTCTGCACTCGTGGCAGCAACTTCAAGACCCGGGGCAAGTTCAAGTCCTCAACCACCGCCCGCCGTTCCAAGCTAACCGCCAGCAGTTTCAAACCATCCGCACCCCAACGACCGGTGGCCAAGTGCAGAAGAGCAATCCACCATCAGATGGAGTGACCTGCTTCTACTGCAAGGAACCAGGGCACTATGCCAAGGCCTACCCCAAGAAGATGCAAGCGACAGCGACCCCAGGTGCCTCCTAAGTCGTAACTGTGCACGCAGGCCGCAAACCTTCATCAAGGGGAGAGTGAATCATGTGATAGCTGAAGAAGCTCAGGCTGCACCAGACGTCGTGCTGGGTATGTTCCTTATCAATTCAATACCAAAGATCGCTTCTTTCGATTCCGGCATCGATTCCTTTGTGTCAAAAACTTTTGTGGATAAGCATGGGTTGGGTAGGGTAACTCTTAGCAACCCTATGATAGTTCACTCCTCGAGCAGTAAATGAGAGCAGGACCTTGTTCCCAAAGTGGAATTGCTCATAGATGGGACCCGATTCTAGCCGATCTTTCGGTTTTGGAATCGCAAGGGTTAGATGTCATTCTCGGAATGAATTGGTTAGCCAAGAATCGAGGTCAAATTAATTGCGCTACTGATCCATCACCTCACCAATGACCAAGGCATAGAAGTGATCTTCTCTCCTCGATCCCTGCGTAAGAATGTGCTCTCTTCCACCTTCAAGTCTTGGAAGAAGTACCAATAGTGCGGGAATACCCCGATGTTTTTCCCGAGGAACCGCTAGGAATGCCGGATAGGGAAATCGAGTTTGTGATTGACCTAGTCCCGTGCACCGCCCCAATTTCAAGAGACCATATCGGATGCCCGCTAACGAAAGTTAGCGAACTGAAGAATCAGCTCAAGGAACTAGAAGACAAAGGATACATCCGACCTGGGCCACACCTTGGGAGCACCCGTCTCCGCTTTGTCAAGAAAAAGGATGAGAGTTTGAGGCTATGTGTGGATTACAGAGCACTCAACGATGTTACCATCAAGAACAAATACCTCCTCCCAAGGATCGATGACCTGCTCGATCGCTTGAAGGGAGCCTGTCTTCTCAAGATTGACTGCGATCGTGATATCATCGCTGAAGATT
Source organism: Melocanna baccifera (assembly GCA_036346265.1). Classification (NCBI taxonomy): domain Eukaryota; kingdom Viridiplantae; phylum Streptophyta; class Magnoliopsida; order Poales; family Poaceae; genus Melocanna; species Melocanna baccifera. The sequence goes on from CM070702.1 coordinate 3,572,529, forward strand.
CATGAAGAAGACATTCCCAAGTCCGCCTTTCTCCACCAGATATGGACATTATGAGTTCACGGTCATGTCGCTTGGGTCGACTAATGCACCGCCTATTTCATGAGCATGATGAATAAAGGTATTCATGAAATACTTGGACAAATTTGTGGTGATTTTCATCGATGACATCCTCATCTACTCCAAGAACGAGGAAGAGCATGAGCAACATCTCAAGATAACTTTGGAAAAGCTTCGAGAGAATCAACTTTTGCCAAATTCGAAATGTGAATTTTGGCTAAAAGAGGTTGCCTTCCTTGGACATATCATGACAACTTAAGGGATTGTCAGAGACCCTTCCAAGATAGAGGCAAATGGAGTGGAAGCAACCAAGTCCGTAACTAAGTCGAAGCTTCCTTGACTTGCGGTTATTACCGCCGGTTCATAGCAGGATTCTCCGAGCCAGCCAAGCCAATGACTCGCTTGTTGAAAAAGGAAAAGAAGTTCAATGGACGAAGGCCGTGGAGCGAGTTTTCGCACTTCAAGAAAAGACTAGTTTCAAAGACCGAACTTGTTTTGCCTGACGTACATAAAGGCTTCGAGGTCTTCGTGATGCCTCGCCTAGGCTTAGGCGTGTCCTGATGCAAGAAGGCAAAGTGATAGCCTCACGATCACGCCAACTCAAGCCTCATGAGTGCAATTATCCTACCCATGACTTGGAGTTAGCCGCTATGCACGCCTTAAAAATCGGCGCCACTATCTTATCGGTAATCGTTGTGAAGTGTACACGGACCATAAAGCTTGAAGTATATCTTCACCTGTGCAGAACTCAACCTAAGGCAACAAGATGGTCGAGTTGATAAAAGACTATGACATCGGTATACACTACCACCCCTAAAAGCAAATGTTGTAGCCGATGCCTTAAGCAGAAGTCTTATGCAAATGTGGTTTTATCTAAGAGGACCAACCCACTTTAGGAGGGAGTCGCCCGTCTAAGTCTAAATCCGATGGGACCAAGCATCCTCACCACCCTGGAGATACAACCCGGCTTGCCTGATCAGATTAAGGAAGCTCAGAAGGTTGACGAGGATATTCAGGAAATCAAAAAGAATATGAGAAGAGGCAAGGCCCCAGGATTCAGTGAAGATGAGCTTGGCACCATCTGGTTCGAGAACCGCATCTGTGTGCCAAATAATCAGAAAATCAAAACCATGATTCTGAAAGAAGCTCATGACACCCCATACTCAATCCACCCAGGTCGTACCAAGATGTACCAGGACCAAAGGGAAAAATATTGGTGGGTTAGTATGAAAAGAGAAATAGCAGAGTTTATTGAAGCTTGCGATACCTGTCAACGAGTCAAAGCTGAACATCAGAGACCAGCAGGACTCTTGCAACCACTACCAATACCAAAATGGAAGTGAGAGGAAGTCGGTATGGATTTCATAACCGGACTCTCAAGGACGCAATCGGGTTATGATTCAATCTGGGTGATCATAGACCGATTAACTAAAGTGGCTCACTTTATACCAGTCAAGACCACTTACTCCGGAGTAAGTTAGCCGAAATGCATGTCCCGATTGTGTGCCCGTATGGCGCCCCCAAGAAGATAGTGTCGATCGAGGTAGTCGGGCTCACTTCTCGATTTTGGCAAAAGCTGCATGAAGAGTTAGGGAGTAAGCTCTTTGATTTCAGATCGCTACCACCCCTAGACGGATGGTCAAACAGAAGAGTTAACCAAGTGCTCGAGGATATGCTAAGAGCTTGTACTGACTTTGGGAACAGTGGGACCATTCATTGCCCTATGCAGAGTTCTCGTACAATAATAGCTACCAAGCTAGTCTACAAATGGCACCTTTGAAACCTTGTATGGCCGAAAGTGCGTAACACCCTTGCTTTGGGATCAGCAAGGAGAACCTCAAGAAGCTGGACCCAACTGCTTCAAGACGCCAAGATAAAGTTAAGAAGATCAAAGACAGATTGAAAATAGCCCAATCTCGGCAGTAAGAGTTATGCGGACAACCATCGTCGAGATTTGACCTTTGAGGTCGTGACTACGTCTACCTTAGGTATCCCCACTGAGGTGTAAAAAGGTTTCAAGTCGAGGAAGGCTTAATAGGGCACATGTGCGAAAGCAATACTTGAATTTAAATACAATAATGTAAGTACGAAAAGCTAAACTTTTAATACGGATATGAAACATTGCTTTTAACAAGTATTATCGTTAGTGTAGGCTCCAACCCACACTAACCTATCCACGGAATCCACTGACGAACCCAACCGCCTTTTGTTTGCTCAAAACCAGTTTATAAAATCCAAGTCTAATCTGGACAACTTTACTCAAGATGTCCATGACCGTGGACACGGCTATCTAGATAGGTTCTTAACTCTACAGAGGTGTACAACTTTACCCACAAGATATTCCCTCTCACCGAGCCACGCGATAAACACATTGCCTTAGGTGTGCGGCGAGAGTTCATGACAAGGTCGTTCGATGATCCATCGCCAAAATAATCACGCCGCCACTAAGTTTCACCACAACTCGAATCCACGAGTTGGAGCCCTCTCGTGCCATGTGAGACTTCCCACACCTACGCCGCGCCACATTCACCCTATAGCGAGACTATAATTGGAACTTCACAAATTACTTAGCCAGTGTCCGTCCCATACCGGACTTGTGGTAGTACGGTGACTTCAGAAATGAATCACGTAAACGGTCCTTAAGTGGATTTAGGCTCAACCACATACCCCGTACGATAATCAACCAGTGTCATCAAACACGAGGCATACCTGCACCCACCACCTAACCATTAGCCTAAGTCCAAATCATGTTTCTATCTTCATTTTTAAATAATTTTCATAAACCACCCTTGACTCTCCAAGTCAAGGTTTCATTTCAAAATGACATTTCATGTGAAATAGTTGATCCCACCTAAAGTTATATTAAGCCAAGCATTTCTACAAAATTTCTAGTTAATACTATGGTACTAACTAGTTTTCAGCTAGGTGACAAGGTATATGAATTCGGATTTCAAATGGGCTATAATCAAAGGATTATGGGTATAACTAGCTTTAAAGCAAACTTAAATTATATTTGAGTAAAGATACGCATGCATATACAAGAAAACAATATAAATACATTTGAAATATTAGGTTCAAAATGGTCAAAGGTGTAACTTGCCTTGATCGAAGCCCTGGGAATCATCGAACTCAATGCTCCTAATCGTCGAAATCTAACGTAAAGAGCCAATTCAAAGAAAATTTAAAACAAAATTCAAATGAAATCCAAGCAACTTCCAAAAATCATAAAATAAACTGGGAGACAGAATTTTGAATTTTGGATGTGGACTAACAATTCTTGGAAAGGGATTGAGGCTTTTAAAAGAAATTGGAAATTTTAATTTAAATTTAAATCTTGGGATTACAAAATATATTCAAAAAAATTTTAAATAAATCTCAAAATTTCATTTTTATTCCAGAAACAGATAGATCATGATTTTAGAAAAATTTAGAAATTTGAATGGGTCAATTTGGAGTTAAAATGCAAAAGTTATAGCCTTTAATTCAAATTAAAAGAAAAAGGGGTATTTTCTGGATTTATTTTTAAACCGAAAAGGATTTGTGACGTCAGCACAAATTATTTTCCAAAAGGAAAATACAGATTATGACGTCAGCAAGAGAATTTGATTTTCGGCCGAATTATTTTCATATTGAAAAATCAGGTTTAATGCGTCAGCATGACGTCAGCCCTGGGGTTTTAAAAATCGGATAGGGGCTGACATGTGGGGCCCGGATCTGGTGGACTGAGTCCATGGACCCGAGAGGGAGGTGAGGTGGCAGGCGGGCGCTTGGGGGCGGGGCTGGCGCTGACGTGGCACCATGTGGCTGCCTCGTGGCTGCCACGTCACGGCAACGTGCCAACGTGGCGGCACGCGCGCGAGGTGGCGCGGGCGCTCGGTGGCGCGGCGTGGCGCCACCGGTGGCCACGCTGCTTCCACCTCAGCCGGCCACGACGGCGGCGGCGCGGCGGTGGCGCACGGGACCGATGGCGGGGAACGAACGGTCCGATGTGCGACCGCGCGCCGCACGCGAGAGAGGGAAGCGGGATGAACGTGTTGAATCGGACGGCAGGAAAGGATCCGACAGCGGTGATGGCTCGATGCTTGACACCGCGGCGGGGAGGGTTTTCAGGATTTTATTTTCTTTTGATTTCGTAAATGCGAATAAGCTTTAGAAAACTCAGAAAAATACCAAATAAATTTTGAAAAATCCAGAAAAATTCAGAGAACTATCTGGAGCTATTCTAGATTTAATAAAAATATTTCCCACTCATTTTAACAAGTATAATTTGTAAAAGTACAATTTGATTTTAAAAGGGAAGGTTTTAATTCTTTACAAAATCTGGAAAAATTAATAAAATTTCATATTTGACTTTAGGAAGTTGAAATACATTTGTTTTAACTTTCAGTAATGCAATAAATTCATTTTTGGCTTTTATAAATTAAAGTTTATAATTTTTCTCAAATCAGACTTTGACATAACTCGAGAAAAATCCAATAAATTCCAGATTTGATTTTTAATAAAGGAACAAAAATTTTGGATGTTACAAACCTACCCCCCTTAAAGGAAATCTCGCCCTCGAGATTTGCACTGGCTAGCAAAAGAGATGGGGATGGCTGGTCTTTAAATCTTCTTCTCGCTCCCAAGTGGCTTCGTATTCGGTGTGGTTGCTCCACTTTGAACCTTGCGAATCGATGGTCTTCCTTCCGTCCGTTACGCTCATCTCGAGAATCTTGATTGGTTGCTCCTGATAGGTGAGGTCATCCTAGAGGTCCAAGGTTTCCAATGCGGCTTGCTCTGCAGGTATCCGTAGGCACTTCTTCAACTGAGAGACATGGAAGACATTGTGCACTCCTGACATGCTTGGCGGTAAGTCCAACTGATACGCAACTTCACCTCTTCAGTTTAGAATCTTGAAAGGGCCCACATATCGTGGTGCTAGTTTTCCTCTAACTTGAAACCTTTTTACACCTCTGAGTGGGGATACTCTAAGATAGACGTAGTCCCCGACCTCGAAGGTCACGTCTCGACGACGGTTATCCGCATAGCTCTTCTGTCGAGACCGGGCTATCTTCGATCATCTTTGATCTTCTTAACCTTATCTTCTGCGTCTTGTAGCAGTTCGCCCTTTTTTGAGGTTCTCCTCGCTGATCCCAAAGCAAGGTGTCTGCACTTTTCGTCCATACAAGGCTTGATCTGTGATGGCTTGGTAGCTATTATTGTCGAGAACTCGCATAGGGCAATGATCGGTCCTACTGTTTCCAAAGTTTAGAGTACAAGCTCTTAGCATATCCTCGAGCACTTGATTAACTCTCTCTGCTTGACCATCTGCTTGGGGTGGTAAGCGGCATCAAACCGAGCTTACTCCTAACTCTTCATGCGCTTCGCCAAAATCGAGAAGTGAACCGACTTCCTCGATCCGACACTATTTTCTTGAGAACGCCATACAGCACACAATCCGGACATGTATAGCTCGGCAATTTACTCCGGAGTAAGTGGTCTTGACCCGGTATAAAGTGAGCCACTTTAGTTAATCGGTCTATGATCACCCAGATTGAATCATAACCCGATTGTGTTCTTGGGAGTCCGGTTATGAAATCCATACCGATTTCTTCCCACTTCGATTCTGGTATAGGTAGGGGTTGCAAGAGTCCACCGCCTTTGATGTTCGGCTTTGACTCGTTGGATGTGCATCGCGAGCTTCAATAAACTCTGCTATTTCTCTCTTCATACTAACCCACCAATATTTTTCCCTTAGGTCCTGGTACATCTTGGTACGATCTGGGTGGATTGAGTATGGGGTGTCATGGGCCTCTTTCAGAATCATGGTTTTGATTTCCTGATTATTTGGTACACAGATGCGGTTCTCGAACCAGACGGTACCATGCGGTCCTGGATATCCTCGTCAACCTTCTGGGCCTCCATAATTTGATCAGGCAAGCCAGGTTGTATCTCGAGGGTGGTGAGGATGTTTGGTCCCATCGGATTTAGACTTAGACGGGCGACTCCCTCCTGAAGTCGGGTCTGGTCTTCTTCGATATCACCATGTTTGCATAAGACTTCCTGCTTAGGGCATCGGCTACAACATTCGCTTTTCTGGGGTGGTAATGTATACCGATGTCGTAGTCCTTTATCAACTCCAACCATCTTCGCTGCCTCAGGTTGAGTTCTGCCTGGGTGAAGATATACTTCAAACTCTTATGGTCCGTGTATACTTCACAACGGTTACCGATAAGATAGTGGCGCCGCATTTTTAAGGCGTGCACTCTCGCGCTAACTCTAAGTCATGAGTAGGATAATCGCACTCATGAGGCTTGAGTTGGCGTGATGCATAGGCTACCACTTTGCCTTCTTGCATCAGAACACAGCCTAAGCCTAGGCGAGAGGCGTCGCAGAAAACCTCGAAGCCTTTATGCACGTCCGGCAAAACAAGCACGGGCGCTGAGACTAGTCTCTTCTTAAGGGTTTGAAAACTTTGTTCAAAAGCTTTTGTCTATTCGAACTTCTTTTCCTTTTTCAACAACTGAGTCATTGGCTTGGCTAGTTCAGAGAATCTGCTATGAACCGTGGTAATAACTCATGAGTCCAAGGAAGCTCGACTTCATTCATGGACTTTGGTTGCTTCCATTCCATTACTGCTTCTGTCTTGGAAGGATCTATAGCAATTCCTTCGGCTGTCACAATATGTCCGAGGAAGGCAACCTCTTTTAGCCAGAATTCACATTTACTAAACTTGGCAAAGAGTTGATGCTCTCGAAGTTTCTCCAAGGTGATTCTGAGATGCTGCTCATGCTCTTCTTCATTCTTGGAGTAGATGAGGATGTCATCGATGAAGATTACTACAAACTTGTCCAAGTACTTCATGAATACGCTGTTCATCATACTCATGAAGTAGGCTGGTGCATTGGTCAGTCCAAACGACATGACCATGAACTCAAAATGTCCGTATCTGGTGGAGAAGGCAGTCTTGGGAATGTCTTCTTCACGAATCTTAAGCTGATGGTATCCTGATCGCAGGTCGATCTTGGAGAAGACACCGGCTCCTTTCAATTGATCAAACAGGTCATCGATCCTGGGGAGACATTCGTGCTGACGTCATAAATCCTTTTCGGTTTAAAAATAAATCCAAAAATACCCTTTTCTTTTAATTTGAATTAAAACTTTCGAAGGCTATAACTTTTGCATTTTAACTCCAAATTGACCCATTCAAATTTCTAAATTTTTCTAAAATCATGATCTATCTGTTTCTGGAATAAAAATGAAATTTTGTTTGAATATATTTTGTAATCCCAAGATTTAAATTTAAATTAAAATTTTCAATTTCTTTTAAAAGCCTCAATCCCTTTCCAAGAATTGTTAGTCCACATCTAAAATTCAAAATTCTATCTCCCTGTTTATTTTATGATTTTTGGAAGTTGCTTGGATTTCATTTGAATTTTGTTTTGAATTTTCTTTGAATTGGCTCTTTATGTTAGATTTCGACGATTCCGGAGACGCTGAGTTCGACGATTCCCCGCAAGGCTTCGATCAAGGCAAGTTACACCTTTGACCATGTTGAACCTAATATTTCAAATGTATTTATATTGTTTTACTGTATATGCATGCGCATCTTTACTCAAATATAATTTAAGTTTGCTTTAAAGCTAGTTATACCCATAATCCTTTGATTATAGCCCATTTGAAATCCCGAATTCATATACCTTATCACCCTAACTGAAAACTAGTTAGTACCATAGTATTAACTAGAAATTTTGTAGAAATGCTTCGCCCAGCTTAATATAACTTTAGGTGGGATCAACTATTTCACATGAAATGTCAGTTTTGAAATGAAACCTTGACTTCGGAGAGTCAAGGGTGGTTTATGAAAATTATTTAAAAATGAAGATAGAAACATGATTTGGACTTAGGCTAATGGTTAGGTGGTGGGTGCCAGTATGCCTCGTGTTTGGTGACACCTGGTTGATTATCGTGCACGGGGGTATGTGGTTGAGCCTAAATCCACTTAAGGACCGTTTCGTGATTCATTTTACGGTCACTTCAGACTACCACAAGTCCGGTATGGGACGGACTGGCTAAGTAATTTGTAAAGTTCCAATTATAGTCTCGCTATAGGTCAATGTGAGCGCAGTAGGTCGTGGGAAGTCTCACATGGCACCGGAGGGGCTCCAACTCGTGGATTCGAGTTGTGGTGAAACCTTAGTGGCGGCGTAATTATTTTGGCGATGGATCATCTAACAGCCTTGTCATGAACTCTCCGCCGCACACCTAAGGCAAAGTGTTTATCGCGTGGCTCTAGTGAGAGGGAATGTCTTGTGGGTAAAGTTGTACACCTCTGCAGAGTTAAGAACCTATCTAGATAGCCGTGTCCACGGTCATGGACATGCTGAGTAAAGTTGTCACAGATTAGACTTGGATTTTATAAACCTAGTTTTTGAGCAAACAAAAGACGGTTGGGTTCCGGTCCAGGTGGATTCCCGTGGATAGGTTAGTGTGGGTTGGAGCCTACACTAACGATAATAATTGTTAAAAGCAATGTTTCATATACCGTATTAAAAGTTCAGCTTTTCGTACTTACATTATTGTATTTAAATTCAAGTATTGCTTTCCGCACATGTGCCCTATTAAGCCTTCCTTTGATATCCATTATGCATGCATCAACTCATTATAATTCTGGTGTGACTTATGTAAACATTTTATATGCTTACCTTGGGAGTACTCTTTGTACTCACCTTGCTAAATCTGTTGCCGGACTTCGAGGCGACTACGACGGTGAGGACTACTTCAATGAGTAGGACGCGCCTTCTGATCATTCGCTCGTGAGAGGTCGGATGGGCTGTCTTTGCCACCTTTACTATCTTTCCATTGTTTTTGTTTATTTTGTTGGCCTTGTGCCCTTATTGTAAGACTTGGCCTTAAGGTCAGTATTTTCGTTTAACAATATTTCGTGGTTATTTTTGCATGATATACATTGCTGTTAAACCTGTGTGCACTAGCTTTTCCTGGGATAGTGCGATTTACACAGAGGGACTCGGAGTTGTTGTTCCGGGTCCCGACAAGTAGCCAATCAAGATCCTTGAGACCGCTGAACGTCAGACTAGAAGGAAGACCATCAGATTCTGCAAGGTTTAGTGGAGCAACCACACCGAAGACGAAACCACTTGGGAGCGAGAAGAGGATTTGAAGGCCAACCATCCCCATCTCTTTTGCTAGCCGGTGCAAATCTCGAGGGCGAGATTTCTTTTAAGGGGGGTAGGTTTGTAATATCCCAAAAATTTTACTCCCTTATTAAAAATCATTTCTAGAATTTATTGGATTTTCCTGGAGTTTATTTCAAAGTCCTGATTTGAGAAAATTAAAATCTTCTATTTATAAAAGATCAAACTTAATTTATTGCATTTCATGAAAGTCAAATAAATGTATTTCACCTTCCTGAAGTCAAATCTGTAATTATATTAATTTTCAGGATTTTATAAAGAATTAAAAACCCTCCCTTTTAAGTCAAATTGTGATTTTTCAAAATATACTTGCCAAATGGGTGGAAAATATTTTTATTAAGGCTCAATTAGTCCCAGAAGGTTCTCTGAATTTTTCTGTAATTTTCAAAATTTATTTGGTATTTTTCTGAGTTTTCTAAAGCTTATTCTCATTTCTGGAAAATCAAAAAGGAAATTAAAATCCAAAACCCCCCCAGGGCTGACAAGTGTCACCCATCGGGCCGATCCCCGCTGCCAGATCTGTTCCTAGTCATCCGATCCAACTTACCGATTCGATCCCGCCTTCCCCTATCCTCGGGTCGACACGTGGCAAGCATCGGACCATTCCCTCCTCCGCCCGACTTGATCACAGCCGCCCGCGCCAACTTACCGCTTCGCCCCGCCATCCCCTCCGCTCCTGCCGACGCGTGGAGTAATCCGTGCCGTTCGCCATTGCCGGATTCAATCACACGCGTCCATAGTCACTTAACCCCTCGCTCGTGACCCCAGCGGCCCAGATCTCATCCCCGTTGCCGGATTGAATCCTGACCCTTCCCTCTCACTTAACGGTTCGCTCGGGATCCAGCGGCCCCGATCTACTCCACTCACCACGCGTCGCAGATCCGACCATCGCCCCCGTCCTTTCCCGTTTTCTTCTCTCGCTGACCCGCGGCCCCGCTGCCGTGACCATCTTCCCGCCCCTTTCCTTTCTTCCTCGCGCGATCGCCGCCCGCTGCCGCCATTAAAGCCGAAACCGGCTTTGATTGCTTCGTTTCTTCCCATTTACTCCCACGCCAACGGCAAATTAAGCCCCGCCTCCACCAAGTCCGCTTACGCATAAAGATGCGCTACGCCTCTCTCGCCGTCGCATTCATCCTCCCCGACCGCTTTAGCTCCGGCGAACCCGCGCGCCGTTACACCCTCCCGGCATATAAAACCCACACCCGAGGTCCTCTACCCACACCGCCTCCTCACCTCTCAATCGAACCACCCGAGCGCCAGAGCCCTTCCTACGCCTGATTTCCTCCCGCGGCTACAAGTACTCCGGCCGAGCACCCGGCCGCCTCGGGCTTCCTCGCCTCGCCGACGCCTCCCGACGTTGCTTGGTGCCAAGGCGATCCCAGCGATCCCTTTCGAAGCCGCCGCGCCACCGGAGCTCCTCCGCCGCCGTGAGGCCCTCTTCGACCGCCGCCTCTCCGTCGATTCTCTCCGGTCACCCTCGGCCTCGCGCAAGGTACCGGTGAACTCCCGCGTCCTCCTCTTCACTTTGGTACCTCGGCGCTGCCGCCGCGCCGAGTGCCGGCGACCCTCGGTCTCGTGGCGCCACCGGCTGCCGCCGCCTCGCCGCCAAAGCCGAGGTGGCGCAGATAGCGGCGATTGGGCGCCACGCCGCCACCACCCGAGCGCCTCCCGCCACCTCGGCGTGCGCGCCACGCTGGCATAAAGCCGCGACATGGCAGCCACGCGCAACCACGCATCGCCCACGTGGAAGCCACGCCGCCGCCACCTCGCTCCCAGCGCCGCCACCTCACCCATCTCTCAAGTCCATAGACTCAGTCCACCAGATCTGGGCCCCACCTGTCAGCCTCTCCCCGATTATATTAATCCTAGGGCTGACGTCATAATCTGTTATTTCCTTTAGAAAAATAAATCAGGTTGACGTCATAAATGATTTTCCGAATAAAAATAAAATCCAGAAAATAACCTTTTTCTTTTTATTTGAATTAAAACTTTGGAAGGCTATAACTTTTGCATTTTAACTCCAAATTGACCCATTCAAATTTCTAAATTTTTCTAAAATCATGATCTATCTATTTCGGGAATAATTTTGAAATTTTGAATTTATTTGAATTTTGTTTTTGAATTTTCTTTGATTTGGATCTTTACGATAGATTTCGACGATTCCGGAGACATTGAGTTCGACGATTCCCAGCAGGACTTCGATCAAGGCAAGTTACACCTTTGACCATGTTGACCTCAGTATTTCAAATTTATTTATGTTGTTTTACTGTATATGCATGCGTATCTTTATTCAAATTTAATTTAAATTCAGCCTAAATATTAGATATTCCCATAATCCCTTGATTATAGCCCATTTTAATCTCAAATTCATATACCTTGTCACCCTAGCAGAAAACTAGTTAGTACCATAGTATTGACTAGAAATTTTATAGAAATGCTTAACCTGGCCTAGTATAATTTTAGGTGGAATCATTTCTTTCACATGAAATGACAATTAAAAATTTAGTTCTTGACTTCGGTGAGTCAAGGATGGTTTACGAAAATCATTTAAAAATGAGAATAGAAACTCATGATTTGGACTTAGGCTAATGGTTAGGTGGTGGGTACCGGCATACCTCGTGTTTGGTGACACCTGGTTGATTGTCGTGTATGGGGGAATGTGGATGAGCCTAATCAACATAAGGACCATTTCTGTGATTCACTTTATGAAGTCACTTCGTACTACCACAAGTCCGGTATGGGACGGACCTGGCTAAGTAATTTGTGAAGTTCCAAACATAGTCTCGTTATAGACTGAATGTCGGCGCGGCGTAGGCTGTGGGAAGTCTCACATGGTACCAGAGGGGGCTCCAACTCATGGATTCGAGTTGTGGTGAAACCTTAGTGGCGGCGTGATTATTTTGGCTATGGATCATTGGAACAGCCTTGTCATGAACTCTCCGCCGCACACCTAAGGCAGTGTGTTTATCACGTGGCTCAAGTGAGAGGGAATGTCTTGTGGGTAAAGTTGTACACCTCTGCAGAGTTAAAACCTATCTGGATAGCCGTGTCTACGGTTACGGACATGCTAAGTAAAGTTTTCACAGATTAGACTTGGATTTCACAAAACCTGATTTTTGAGCAAACAAATGATGTTTTGGTTGTGGTCCAGGAGGATTCCCGTGGATAGGTTAGTGTGGGTCGGAGCCTACACTGTAACATCCCAATTTTTGCATTTATTTTGAAGAAATAGTTTTAAATTAATAATTTCCAATTATCTGGAAATTTCTGAAGTTAAAGTTTCTGTTGAAAAGAAAATTTAATATCAAAATAAGTTGGAAATATTTTTAATATGTTTAAAACATTATCGATGAATTATGTGAATTTTTCTGGAATTTTTGGAATTTATTTGGTATTTTTCGAGTATTTTAAAGTCTCCTAATGATTTCAAATATATATAAAAGATTTAAATATCAAAATCTCCTCGGCCGACACTTGTCATGCATCCGAGCCATTCCTCCCCGCCCGAGTTAATCCCCGCCGCTCGCGCTCATCCCGCCTCCTCTCTCGCAACGCCAAGTGTCGCGCATCCGGCAGCCCGCCATCCCAAATATTAATACTCAAAGGATTAATCATCCTTATTGGGTAGGTTGATCCTCCCGCCCGATCGTTACCGCCGCCCGCTCTCTTCCTTCCCGCCCTCTGCTGCGCGTTCGAGCCCGCTCGCGCGCGAGGTTGAGTTTTTTTCGATTTGCGCCGACAAGCGGCCCCACTGTCCATAGACCGGCCTGCGTGGACTCACCGCCAACGGTCCCACTGCCAAAGCCGCTGCTCTCGACGGCGTGTCGCCATCTTGACCGCTCATGAATGCCGTATAAATCGCGGCCGCCCGTTGCCACTTAGTACACCCCATCGGCCGGATCTAACTTTGTGTTGTCGGATTGAATCTCGATCGTTCCTTTCACTTACCCTTCGCCCGTGATCCAGCGCCCCGATCTTTTCCTTATGCCACACGCCACTAATCCAACCGCCGCCGATTTCCTTCTCTTTTTCTTTTCTCACCGACGCCGCGGGCCTCTCCGCGTGTCCTCCGCCCCGATTGTCTTCCTTCTTCCTCGCGCGATCACCGCCGCTGCGCGCTTATTGATTAGAAAACCGCTTTGAAAGCTTCGGTTTCTTGCCGATTTATTTCCCACACCATTGCGCATTCAAATTAACGCCTCCCGCACTTCTCTCGAGGCATAATCACTCCTAATTGCGCCGTTATCACCTTCGCGCTAACCTTCCCCGTCCGTTGCACTCCGGCGGACTTCGCGCGACCGTTACACCCTTCCCCGGCCTATAAAACCCACACCCCGAGGTCCCTCTACCGCTGCCGCTCCTCCCTCACCTCTCAAGCGAATCACCCGAGCGCCAGAGCCCTCCCTACGCCCGATTTCTTCCCCGCGGCTTCAAATACTCCGGCGACCCTCGGTCCCCGTGCGCCACCACCGGCCACCTCTGCCACCGTCGGGCTGAGGTGGCAGCAGGCGTGGCGGCGATCGGGCCGCCACGCCGCCACCCGGCGCCTCCCGCCACCTCGCACGCGCGCGCCACGCCGGCAAAGCGGTGACGTGGCGCCACGCGGCGACCACGCGTCGACCACGTGTGTGCCACGTTGCCACGCCGCCTCCCCAGATAATCCTCAAGAGGATTACCTACCCATTAAGGGTAGGCGGTGCCTCCCGCTCACTTGGCTAGCGCCGCTCTCTTCCCCCCCCACTCCCTGCGTTCGAGCCCGCTCCGCGGCGAGGTTGAGTTTTCTCCGTTTTAATCCACGACGGTGTAGGCCCCACCGTCGACCACCCTCTCAAGCTAGCCACCGACAAGTGGGTCCCGAGTCCATGGGTCCCACATGTCGAGACTTATTTTAATGAAATTGCTGACCGATGGACCCCACATGTCGAGATTTGAATTTCTGGATTTATTCAAATCTGAGATTTTCAAATAGCCATATCTTTTCATTTTAGCTCCAAATTGGTCCATTCAAATTTCTAAATTCATCTAAAATTTCAATCTTTCATTTGGTATATTTATTTTCAATTTTGAATTTTTATTTTATTTTATTTATTTGGAATTCTCGATTTACGTAGAGACCGATTTGTCCGAGCAACCTCAAGAGCAAGTTGTGGAAGATTTCAACCGCATACGTGAAGGCAAGTCTCCTTTGACCATTTTGTTCCTATGTTTTGCAAGTTTCCTTTGATCAACTTGCTCCAATGATTTATAAAATGAGTAGGTAGTTATTTTAAAATTAATGTATGCTTATGTTATATCAAGTGATAATTTGATTTAGAAAATTTAGTTAAATACCCAATTTGCTATACCTTCCATTGAAAATTGTTTATCTTGTACCATTGTCAACTTAGGATATCCCTTTGACTCAATAATGAGTTAGTGTTACAATTGTTGAATGTTTAAATACTAGCAAATGCTTAGCGTAGTAAATTAATGTATTAATACTCAAATAAGTAGCATGATTATCAAATGTTTTGATGAATGATTTGTTTGAACATTGGTAATGGATGTTACCATTGTTAAAACTTTTGTTTGAAAAGTGGTAATGGGTGTTATCACTGATAATTTAAAAGTAAAAAAAAAATGGATTTCAAAGGGAAAAGTTGACAAGGGTGGATAGAAGGTTTGGCTGGTGCAGTTAGCACGAGAATTGTTGGGTTTGTGAATGAGCCACCCTGGTCGTTTAAGGACCGACGCTTGTGTTTGTCCAAACTAAGCAAAACAGTACAACCACAAGTCTATATGGGTACGACCTAGCTAACTACCCTATAATAGTGTAGTTTAGATATCACCGGTGGTGTATTGAGTGCCGTGGTGTAATTGGTTACTCATAGTGAGGGACAGGGTTTCTCAGACTCATATGGCGCAAGAGGGGCTCCAACTCGTGGATTCGAGTTGTGGTGAAACCTTAGCGGGTGGTATTTAAACTATACCGAGTAGGCGAAAGGCTTTGTGATAATTTATCTGGGTCTCATGCCAAAGGAAGCGTGTTGACTATTAAGATAATTAATCTCTTGTGGGTAAAGTGTACAACCTCTGCAGAGTAAAACTATTCGAATAGCCGTGCCCACGGTCAAGGGCGAGCAAGGAATGCATTCACATGGTAGAAGTTTTGGTTTTGATTTCAAAACAAAATAAGTTGGAGAAAACTCTGAGTAGTATAACTCGTGATGTTCAGATCGGGGTGTAACTCGAGGTTTTGAAAATTGGCTGTGATGGCCTGAGATATTAGTGTTGGTAGTTTAACCTTCACTAAAGCACTTATCCAATTTCGTGTATTAAAAACAAGTTGTTTACAAAATGGCTTTTAAAGTAATTATGTAGATTTGAAATAAAATGCTGATGTTGCAAATAAACCATATAACCTTCCTTTGTGAAACCATACATCTATGCATTTTTCCCAAGACTTGCGAGTACATTTTGTACTCACCGTTGCTCTATAAATATAAAAGCGAGAGAATGGAGAAGATCAAGTGGAGAGTATGACTTCGCGCGAATGTGGATGCGTGGTTTATTCCTGATGCCTAGGATTCGCTTTCCCGACCAATTGCCTCGTGGCGATTGATGGGTCGATCAAGTTATCTTTGCTTCATTGTGTTTATTTTTGCTTGTGGTTCTGTGAACCTTAGTAAGGCAATGGCCTTTGTAAAACTTCACTACTATTGTAATAAAGCGTTGTTGGCAATATATCATCTTTTCTGCTTGAACTGTGTGTACTAGCATTGATCTCGGGACTAGTACAAGAATACACAAGTGCCGGAGTTTCTACTCCGGTCTCACGTATGGTATCGAGCCATCTTGATCAGTAGGACGAGCCCTAGGTTTTGGGAAGCTTTAAGGATTTATATTTAATAAAAATTTATGTACAAAAATATAAGTTTCTTTTGCTTCTACTCTTTTCTTACTTAGTATCTTGTTCTTGTCCTACTTTCATTATTTAAAAATCTTTACTAATCTCTCCTTATTCTCAAACTTATAGATGGCAGGTTCTTCGTCGTCTTCAGCCCCATGGGATCACCATTCTCATGGCGAGAGTGAGGGAGCTTTTGCGACTCTTCTACGACGCTTAATGCAGATCGAAATATAATCAACACCCATTTTCAGAGGGCGGAACACTAGAGTGATGACTATGGATTCATGGACCATGGAAGTATTCATCTATGCTCCAGATGGGCAGCTTGACCCGCTCATCGCAGATTGAGCACCCTCGACCCACCAGACAGACGCTATCCAAGATGCAACAAGATGGCGATAGCGAGTTGTGCAGAGGCACAAAGGGAGTTACGATCGCCCATCGCTTCTTTCCGACTACGAACGGGACAGACTCACCCCGAGGCTTTCCAGATCGTGGTGGACCCACCGCTGTCTCATCAGTGCGATTCACCCAAGCATCGATCGCGACTTACGCCAGAGCTCGCAGAGATAGGACTTCTCCGGATGCTTCGACGCCGAGCTACGACCACTCCGACACTCTCGAGCACACCGCTGCAGAGTCGACCGCCCACGCCGACATGCAAAGCGAGGACAACTCGCCGAGGCAGAGGTGGAGCGCCTTCGAGCCGCCACCACTACACCGACTCCACCGGCTCTGTTGCTGCTCGGACGGACTCAGACCCCGCACCAGGCTCACGGCAAGGAAGAGTGTGCGACGCCCGACCGCTACCCGACCTGACATTGACGGATCCACCGAGGACGCCAGGCCCTGCTCGGATCACCTACTTTCAGCCAAAGCCGATCACGGTCGCATTCGCGAACAACCGCCGTGGTTGTGGGCAGAGTCACTCGTCGGACTCAGAGGAGGATCCCGAGGAGGAGCCGAGGAGCGTATCATCATTGAGGATAATTAGATGTTAGATAGACTACCCTTTTTCATGCTTATCGATACTAGAACGCTTTTATAATGATATGATGTAATAAAATGGATTGTACCGAGCCTTGTGCATTTGTGGTACAACCATTTCAAAAGTTAATTTGAATTTCAAAAGTTGAGTTTTCTCAATCTGTTGTGTTGATCTTGTGTGTGGTTTTGGGATGATAAAATTGCCCGCCTCTCATCTATGCTTTTCTCTCTTTTCAGACTTTTCTTGATGGAGCTTGGATGGTGAACACGAGAAGCAACATCAACAACAACCCAATACCAACAACAATGAGGCCCCAATTCCACCTCCGCCACCCAAGCTCCCAACATGGAACAAATGATGGCCATGCAACTACAACTTCTTCAGCTTTGGCCCAAAATCAAGTCAATCAAGCTCAGCAAGTACCTATTCACCCACCGCATCTAAGCTCGGGAATTTATGAGGACCCGACTTCCGACCTTCGCAGATCTGCCGATCCGCTGGAGCGGATGATTGGATTAAGGAAGTGGAAAGGAAGCTGAATCTAGCTCAATGTGCTGAACATGAGAAGGTTATATATGCTGCTCATCAACTCCAAGGAGTTGCTTGCCAATTGGTGGGACAATTATCACACAGACACCGTGATGCCCGAACATTGGTTGGGCGAATTTTTGGAAGCCTTCCGTAATGCTCATATTCCTATGAGTATTATGGAAATGAAGAGGAAGGAGTTCCATCATCTCAGAGGAAACTCGAGCGTTTACGCTTATTTAAGCAAATTCATTCACTATCTAGATATGCCCTGAAGATGTGGCGATCGATGCCGCAAAGATTTGGAGGTTCATGGGAGGGATAGACCCCAATCTTAAGGTTCAATTAGTCTCCAATGACTACCCTACTTTTCAACATCTAGTGAATAAAGCTTTATTGCAAGAAGATGCTCAACGCCAACTCTTCGACTCCGGAAGAGGAAGTTCCAAGCTCAAGATCATGCGGCGCTTCACGATTCACGCCACCACAAGACAACCGACTCCAAGACATAGTCATACAAGGATACCGATTTCGCACCTCGCCCTTACCTCAAGCTCCTAGAATCGAAATGCAGCCCAACCGCAGAAGAAAGCGAAATGTAGCTGCAGGAGTGCAATGCTACAATTGCAAGAATATGGGACACTATGCCAAGAATCGCCCACGTAAACGTCAAGCGGTAACCCGGTTCGCTTCAATCTTGACCCTACACGGCAAGAGCTCCAACCAATGGTCAAGGTCGTGGAAGCCCTCAAACTCCCAAGACTCCACAAAACATTAATCGAGGGCGATCAACCATGTTACCGCAGAGGCAATGGAATATGCACCGCGTAGTTCGGTAAGTTTCTAGTGAACTCGCATCAAGCAATTATATTATTTGATTACGAGCTACACATTCTTTCGTAACAAAGGTTTTGTTGAAAAGAATAATTGGAAAATTTGTTTGCTAAAGGACCTTATGATAGTCCAATCTCTCGAAAAGAATTGAGGACTAATTTGGTTAGCCCTAGTGCAACCATAATTATAAATGGAGTAAAGTTCCTAGCTAACCTTATTATAATAGACTCCAATGGCATAGATATAATACTTGGTATGGATTGGTTGATCAAGTATAAAGGATGATAGATTGTGCCAATCGTGCCATTATCCTTACCAATTCGATGGAATTCGAGATAAGACATGAGGCGCTTATGCACTCAAAGAAGGACAAGATGTTAACCAAACCTAAAAGGGAAAAGTTTGGAAGATGTGTCGATAGTTCATGAGTACCTGATGTTTTTCCGAAGATTTGCCAGATTACCACCGATCGAGAAGTTGAATTTGTTATAAATCGTGCACTGCATACCTCAATATCAAAGAGACCTTATCGGATGTCACCGATGATTTAGCGAAAGTCAAGAGGCGATCCAAGAATTGTATGAGAAAGGATTCATCGGACCAAGTTCTTCGCCTTGGGGAGCCCCAAAGCTTCTAGTAAAGAAGAAGGATGGTAGTCAACGGATGTGCGTTGATTATCGAGCTTTAAATGAAGTCACTATAAAGAATAAGTATCCCTTACCTCGGATCGATGATTTGTTTGACCAACTCATAGGATCAAGTGTCTTTTCCAAGATTGATCTTCGGTCGATATCATCGATGAAGATTAGATCTCAAGATATACCAAAGACAGACCTTCGCCACAAGATATGGATTATATGAGTATACGGTGATGTCTTTTGGTCCGACAAATGCACCGCATATTTCATGAACTTGATGAATAAAGTCTTTATGGATTATTTAGATAAGTTTGTTGTTGTTTTCATAGATGACATTCTTATCTATTCAAAGAATAATAAAGAACATGAAGGTCATCTAAGGATAGTGTTGCAAAGACTCGTGAACACCGCTTATATGCCAAATTTAGCAAATGTGCATTTTGGTTAAAGGAAATTGAGTTTTTGGGACATGTGATCTCAGCAGTAAGGAGTATCTCAGAGATCCCGGAAAAGTTAAGGATGTATTAAATTGACTCCACCCAAGACAAGAACCGAGATCCAAGTTTTCGGGATTAGCTGTTACTATCGTCGATTTATTGAAGGCTTTTCCAAGATTGCCGACCTTTAACCCAAATGTTAAAGAAGGAGAAGAAATTTGAATGGAGTAAATCCTGTGAGGATAGTTTTCAAGAGTTAAAGAAAAGGTTAACTTCAAGACTGCTCAGGTTACCCGATATCAAAAGATTTTGAGATATTTTGTGATGCTTCAAAACAAGGTCTTGGTTGTGTACTAATGCAAGAAGGAAGGGTAGTAGCTTATGCATCAAGGCGCTTAAGACCGCATGAAGAAAATTATCCCACTCATGATTTAGAACTAGTCATTGCAGTGCATGCTCTAAAGTTATGGAGGCATTACTTAATCAAGAATCGGTGTGAGATATATACAGATCATAAAAGTTTAAAGTATATATTCACCCAAATGACCTTAATATGAGACAAAGAAGATGGCTCGAATTGATAAAGGATTATGATGTGGGAATACACTATCATCCCTAAAAGCTAATGTGGTAGCCGATGCTTTGAGTCGAAAGAGTCATATGAATAATCTGTCAATTCCAGATAAGCGCTTAACCCTCCATGAGGAATTCCAAAGATTAAATTTGGAAATAGTTAACGAAGGTATTCTGTCAGATTGAAGGTTCATCCTACCTTGGAAGATCAAATCAAGGCAGCCCAACGAGAGGATGAATATGTTAAAGAAATTAAAGAGAATATGAAGAAAGGTAAATCGCTTGGATTTTCGTAAGATGAAGAAGGGACTCTTTGGTTTGGAAAGAGAATACTAGTACCCGAGAAAAGGAAATAAAAGATTTAATCTTAAAAGAAGCTCATGAATCAGATATTCAATTCATCCCGAAGTACAAAAATGTATCAGATTTAAAGGAAAGTTATTGGTGGAACAATATGAAAAGGGAAATTGCAGAATATGTAGCCTTGTGTGATATATGTCAAAGAGTTAAGCAGAGCATCAAAGACTCACTGGTCTTTTGCAACCTCTGCATATACCGAATGGAAATGGGAGGAAATTGGAATGGATTTCATAACAGACTACCAAGAACCAAGTTAGGTTATGACTCAATTTGGGTTATAGTTGACCGCTTAACAAAAGTCGCTCATTTTATACCAAAGAAGACTACATATTCGGAGATAGATTGGCGAGCTTTATATGTCAAAAATTGTGTGTTTGCATGGAGTTCCAAAGAGGATAGTGTCGATAGAGGAACACAATTTACCTCAAGATTTTGGCGTGTTTCATGAAGTTTTGGGCACCAATTTAAATTTCAAGATCGCTTATCATCCTCAAACAGATGGTCGATGTAACGGTAAATCGATATTGGAAGATATGTCGAGAGCATGTGCTTTAGCCAATAAAGCCGCTTGGGATAAAAGTTTGCCCTATGCGGAATTTTCATATAATAATAGTTATCAATCTAGTCCAAGATGTCTCCGCTTGAAGCCTTGTATGGCGTAAAATGTAGAACACCGTTATATTGGTCGAGACCGAGAGAGTCAAGTATTCGACCGGATGTCTTAAAGTTAGCGGAAGATCAAGTTCGCTTAATCCGAGACCGATTGAAAACAGCATGCACTGCATAAAAGAGTTATGCCGATAATCGTCAAGAATGTTGGAATTTACGCCAGCGATCATGTGTATCCGAAAGTTTCACCTATGAAAGGGATGCGTCGATTCAAAGTCGTGGTAAGCTTGCCCCAAGGTATATTGACCATTTCTAATTATAGCAAGAAGAGGTGAAGTCGCTTATCGCCTAGAACTTCCTCCTCGCTTGTCGTGTACATGATGTATTTCATGTATCACAGATTGAAAAGTGTTTGAGAGTACCAGAGGAGTTGATACCTTTGAGGATGTTGATTTAAAAGAGGACTTGACATATCTGCAATTTCTGTCAAGATTTTGAAGAGGCAGAGCGTTGCACAAGAAACAAGACTATCAAATTCAGAAGTGCAATGGAGCAACCGCCCGAGTCGAAGCAACACTGGGAACGAAGAGGATCTTCGAGCGAGTTTCCTAATCTATTTCTCGCTTCATCCGAATCTCTGGTCGAGATTCCTTCTAAGGGGGTAGGTTTGTAACATCCCAATTTTTGCATTTATTTTGAAGAAATAGTTTTAAATTAATAATTTCCAATTATCTGAATTTTCTCAAGTTAAAGTTTCATTGAAAAGAAAATTTAATATCAAAATAAGTTGGAAATATTTTTAATATGTTTAAAACATTATCATGAATTATGTGAATTTTTCTGGAATTTTTGGAATTTATTTGGTATTTTTCTCGAGTATTTTAAAGTCTCCTAATGATTTCAAATATATATAAAAGATTTAAATATCAAAATCTCCTCGGCCGACACTTGTCATGCATCCGAGCCATTCCTCCCGCCCGAGTTAATCCCCGCCGCTCTACGCCTCATCCCGCCTCCTCTCTCTCGCAACGCCAAGTGTCGCGATCCGGCAGAGCCCGGCCATCCCAAATGATTAATACTCAAAAGGATTAATCATCCTTATTGGGTAGGTTGATCCTCCCGCCCGATCGTTACCGCGCCCGCTCTCTTCCTTCCCCTCCTCCCTGCGGCGCTCGAGCCCGCTCGCGCGAGTTGAGTTTTTTTTCGATTTGCGCCGACAAGCGGCCCCACTCGCCATAGACCGGTGCGTGGGACTCACCGCCAGCGGTCCCACTCACAAAGCCGCTGCTCTCGACGCGTGTCGTCATCTTGACCGCTCATGAATGCCGATTAAATCGCAACGCGCCGCTGCCACTTAGTACACCCCATCGGCCGATCTAACTCCGTGTTGTCGGATTGAATCTCGATCGCTCCTTTCACTTACCCTTCGCCTGATCCAATGCCCCGATCTTTTCCTTATGCCACACGCCACTAATCCAACCGCCGCCGATTTCCTTCTCTTTTTCTTTTCTCACCGACGCGCTGGCCCGCCACAGTCCTCCGCCCCGATTGTCTTCCTTCTTCCTCGCGCGATCACCGCACGCGCCGCCATTGATTAGAAAACCAAGCTTTGAAAGCTTCGGTTTCTTGCCGATTTATTTCCCACACCATTGCGCATTCAAATTAACGCCTCCCGCACTCTCTCGAGGCATAATCACTCCTAATTGCGGCCGTTATCACCTTCGTTAACCTTCCCGTCCGTTGCACTCCGGCGGACTTCGCGCGACCGCTTACACCCTCCCGCCTATAAAACCCACACCCCGAGGTCCTCTACCGCTGCCGCTCCTCCCTCACCTCTCAAGCGAATCACCCGAGCGCCAGAGCCCTCCCTACGCCCGATTTCTTCCCGCGGCTTCAAATACTCCGGCGACCCTCTCGGCCCTCGTGGCGCCACCACCGCCGCCCGCCCCCGTCGCCCGTCGGGCCGAGGTGGCAACAGCGCGTGGCGGCGGATCGGCGCCACGCCAGCGCCACCCGAGCGCCTCCGCCACTCGCACGCGTCGCGCGCCACGCCGGCAAAAAGCGCGGCGCGGCGGCCACGCGGCGACCACGCCGTCGACCACGCAGGTGCCACGTTGCTTCACGGCCTCCGCAGATAATCCTCAAGAGGATTACCTACCCATTAAGGGTAGGCGGTGCCTCCCGCTCACTTGGCTAGCGCCGCCTCTTCCCCCTCCCACTCCTCGCTGCTCGAGCCCGCTCGCGCGCCGAGGTTGAGTTTTCTCCGTTTTAATCCACGCCGACGTAGGCCCCACCCGTCGCCGACCCTCTCAAGCTAGCCACCGACAAGTGGGTCCCGAGTCCAGTGGGTCCCACATGTCGAGACTTATTTTAATGAAATTGCTGACCAAAGGACCCCACATGTCGAGATTTCGAATTTCTGGATTTATTCAAATCGAGATTTTCAAATAGCCATATCTTTTCATTTTAGCTCCAAATTGGTCCATTCAAATTTCTAAATTCATCTAAAATTTCAATCTTTCATTTGGTATATTTATTTTCAATTTTTGAATTTTTATTTTATTTTATTTATTTGGAATTCTCGATTTACGTGTAGAGACCGATTTGTCCGAGCAACCTCAAGAGCAAGTTGTGGAAGATTTCAACCAGATACAGGAAGGCAAGTCTCCTTTGACCATTTTGCTCTATGTTTTGCAAGTTTCCTTTGATCAACTTGCTCCAATGATTTATAAAATGAGTAGGTAGTTATTTTAAAATTAATGCATGCTTATGTTATATCAAGTGATAATTTGATTTAGAAAATTTAGTTAAATACCCAATTTGCTATACCTTCCATTGAAAATTGTTTATCTTGTACCATTGTCAACTTAGGATATCCTTTGACTCAATAATGAGTTAGTGTTACAATTGTTGAATGTTTAAATACTAGCAAATGCTTAGCGTAGCAAATTAATGTATTAATACTCAAATGAGTAGCATGTTTATCAAATGTTTTGATGAATGATTTGTTTGAACATTGGTAATGGATGTTACCATTGTTAAAAGTTTTGTTTGAAAAGTGGTAATGGGTGTTATCACCGATAATTTAAAAGTAAAAAAATGGATTTCAAAGGGAAAAGTTGACAAGGGTGGATGGAAGGTTTGGTGAGTGCAGATTAGCACGAGAATTGTTGGGTTTGTGAATGAGCCACCCCAGTCGCTTAAGGACCGACGCTTGTGTTTGTCCAAACTAAGCAAAACAAGACAACCACAAGTCTATATGGGTACGACCTAGCTAACTACCCTATAATAGTGTAGTTTAGATATCACCGTGGTGTATTGAGTGCCGTGTGTCTTGGTTACTCATAGTGAGGACAGGGTTCATCAGACTCATATGGCGCAAGAGGGGGCTCCAACTCGTGGATTCGAGTTGTGGTGAAACCTTAGCGGGTGGTATTTAAACTATACTGGAGTAGGCGAAAGGCTTTGTGATAATTTATCTGGGTCTCATGCCAAAGGAAGCGTGTTGACTATTAAGATAATTTATCTCTTGTGGGTAAAGTGTACAACCTCTGCGAGAGTAAAACTATTCGAATAGCCGTGCCCACGGTCAAGGGCGAGCAAGGAATGCATTCACATGGTAGAAGTTTTGGTTTTGATTTCAAAACAAAATAAGTTGGAGAAAAACTCGGGAGTAGTATAACTCTCGTGATGTTCAGATCAGGGGGTGTAACCTGAGGTTTTGAAAATTGGCTGTGATGGCCTGAGATATTAGTGTTGGTAGTTTAACCTTCACTAAAGCACTTATCCAATTTCGTTTATTAAAAACAAGTTGTTTACAAAATGGCTTTTAAAGTAATTATGTAGATTTGAAATAAAATGCTGATGTTGCAAATAAACCATATAACCTTCCTTTGTGAAACCTTACATCTATGCATTTTTCCCAAGACTTGCATGAGTACATTTTGTACTCACCGTTGCTCTATAAATATAAAAGCAGAGAATGGAGAAGACTGTCGAGAGTATGACTTCGCGCCAATGTGGATGCGGTGGTTTATTCCTGATGCCTAGGATTCGCTTCCCACCAATTGCCCGTGGCGCATTGATGGGTCGATCAAGTTATCTTTGCTTCCGCCGTGTTTATTTTTGCTTGTGGTTACTGTGAACCTTAGTAAGGCAATGGCCTTTGTAAAACTTCACTACTATTGTAATAAAGCGTTGTTGGCAATATATCATCTTTTCTGTTTGAACTGTGTGTACTAGCATTGATCTCTGGGACTAGTACAGTAATACACAGGGGGTCTGGGAGTTTCTACTCCGGGTCTCACATACACTAACGATATTACTTGTTAAAAACAAGGTTTCGTATATTGTATTAAAGTTCAGCTTTTCGTACTTACATTATTGTATTCAAATTCAAGTATTGCTTTCCGCACATTTACCCTATTAAGCCTTCCTTTGAAATCCATTATGCATGCATCAATTCTATTATATTTCCTGGTGTAACTTGCGTAAGCATTTACTTGCTTACCTTGGGAGTACTCTTGTACTCACCTTGCTAAATCTGTTGCCAGACTTCGAGGGCGACTACGACGGTGAGGACTACTTCAGTGAATAGGACGCGTCTTACGATCATTCGCTGTGGAGGTCGGATGGGTTGTTCTGCTACTTTTTGCTCGTCTTGCTTTTATTTCTTTGTTGGCCTTGTGCCCCTATATTGTAAGACTTGGCCTTAAGGCCGTATTTTGTCTTTTAATAATATTCAGTGGTGATTTTTGCATGATATACATTACTGTGAACCCTATGTGCACTAGCTTTTCCTGGGATAGTGCGATTTACACAGAGGGATTTGGAGTTGTTGTTCCGGGTCCCGACAGAAATGGTATTAGAGCAATAATGACCCTAAGACGTGACCGTATTTAGAGACCAACCTTAAGGATATATTTTGATAAGAAATGCCCTTTTCAAAACCATCTCTTCCTTTACTCAATCTCTTACCAAAACTGATTACTAACTTCTCTCCTGTTCCAAATTTTAGATGGAGCAACCTACCCGCGTCTCCCATGGAACCCTTGCCGGACTCTTCGCCGATGATCTGTACAACCACATGCAAGAGCTCAACTTCCGCCCGTACCCCCTCTACCAAGGATACGTTGGCATGTACGGAGACGAGGAACGCTGGAGGGTGGAAGTGAAGATCTTCAAGGATTTTGCAGCCAACGGAGCCATTTACGTTTTCGACGCCCCCTACCTCGAGATACCTTCTTCGACGGAGTACAAGATGCAGCCCGAGAGGCCATTCGCCAGCTGAGGAACATCTACGCTCGAGACCTGCAGTGCACGGATTTTCGCTACTTCCCCACGAAGACTCCTCTTGGTGCTGCCAGTGATTTCTCATCCACGGAGTACGAGAGCAACCCCCATCTCATACGACAGGTGGAATTCACCAAGTCCATGGATCACATGTACCAGACCACCCTGGACGAGCTACACACCGCACAGCAGAAGCTCCGCACGGTGGAAGAAGAACTTGCCGAGCTCCATGCTGAGAGTGCAGACTCCACCACTTCCGAGCCTCCACTGTGGGATTTTACCCGCATACCCAGCTGTGCCGAGTCTATGGGGGTGTGTGTTTTTTGCCTGGAGGGCCTTGTGCGTCGCACTTGCACTTCTAAAAGCTTCGGTCATCTTCATTGCCTTGAACTCTTTCCATTGTGGTTCCAGAAATGGGTACTTGTGAAAGGGCGTTAGATCCTTCTCCACATACTCCTTGACATGCACGCTCTTGAAGTTCTTCCATGCTTTGCACGTCGCTAGCAAGGCCTGTCATTGCACGGAGTCGTGGTGTTCTTCTGGGATCTCGAACGAAGCAAAAATCTTGGTCAACAGCTCACGTTTCCAAGTCTCACTCACGGCCTTCCACGAATCGAATGTGATCTCAATTCGTTGTCATGCAAATATTCTGATCGTTCTTTGAAATGCGGACGCTGCTCGATGAGGAAGGAGAGGGATCCCAGATCTATCGACCTCTGTGATGGTAAATCGGCCCTCAGGCTTTTCGATAGTCCTCTTCCTTTGCATGTTGATTTTGGAGTGGACGCATCCGGTGATGATGTTGAAGAATGCGCGGAGTTAGCCTTCTCATATATGAAAAGTAAGCACAATGTAGCATATACGTAAATAGTGCGGTATAAGCACATACATTCAAGTATACATATACATATATATGTTCATGTATATATGGCTCGGGGGTGGAGGAGGTCGCGGACTAGGGGGTGGAGGAGGTCGCCGGGCTAGGGGTGGAGGAGGCCGATGGCTCGGGAAGGCGACGTCTGGCTCGGGCTCGGGGACCGGAGGCGGCCAGCGACGGGCTCGTGGACCGAGGCGGCAGCGACGGGCTCGGGCTCGGGGACTGGAAGCGGCGGCGACGAGCTTGAGGACCGGCGATGGGCTCGGGGGACGGCAGTGGCGACGGGCTCGATCAGGAGAGCAACTAACTCTGTGCTTGGTTGGTGTAATTGCAGTGTACGCGCAAAACCCCAGCTGGGGGTTATATAGAAAGGCTTATTACAGATGGTTCTAAACTGGGAACTGTCGGTGATAATAAATATCACAGACAGTTTTAAACTCAGAACCGTTTGTGATATCTAAGTTTAGAACCGTCTGTGATATTGTCATAGACGGTTCTCAGTTTAGAACCGTCTGTGATAATAATCATAGACGGTTCTAAACTTACAACCGTCTGTAATAAGCCTTTGTTTTGCTGTAGTTATTAGTATAACTACAACCAGCATTTAATAAGCCTTTGCCTAGCTGTAGTTATTTCTTTACAACAACCCAGTATATTTCTTTACAACAGCCTAATAAACATAGAGATACATTTGTATGACTCATTCTCAAAATTCACCTATACATCACATACATGCATTGTTATATATATAAATGCCAATTCACATATACATCACATACATGCATTGTTATATACATAAATGCAAATGCCCACATATATGTCGCATATTTTCATTCCACTTGCTTATTTCCTTTAAAAATTAGCCCTTCATGATGATCAATACGTACGTAATTAATTTTGTCACGTTGTTCGTCGTCGACCTTTATGCCATTTCCAAAAGGAGGTAACTCGTCAAATTGATTGTATTCGTTCTCGTCCACTACATTCTCTATTACGACACTTCTCCTTTTTTCATTAAGAACTACATGGCGTTTCTTATTTGCCGAGTCGGTTACATAGAAAACTTGAATAACTTGATTAGCGAGTACGAATGGTTTGTCTTTGTATCCGACACGTTGGAGGTCCACGGTAGTGACACCGTACTTGTCAACCTTCACCTGTGAGAGATGCACCTAACGGCAGCGAAATAAGGGGATTTTGAAAACCATGTAGTCGAGCTCATAAATCTCTTCTATGAATCCATAGTACGAGTTTCTCAACCCATCGGTACTGAACGCATTTATGCGGACACCGCTGTTCTGGTTAGTGCTCTTTACATCTTGAGTCTGTGCATAGAATGTGTACCCATTTATGTCATATCCTTGCCATGTCACAACTGTAAATGTTGGCCCTTTTGCCAACCATGTCAGCATCTCACTTGACGAGCTCCTAGCGATTTGCTCCTTCAACCATTGGTTGAACTGACTGTTGTGTTATCTCCTATCCAAACATCCGGTTGCTCCGAATTCTATTGCCTAAGCACATCCTTGTGTTGGTTGACATAAAGGACTACTTCAGTCATGTGTTGCAAGACCGTGTAATGGGCTTGAGCATATGCATCTATATCTGGAGTGATTGCTTTCCTTCCGATAGTTCTGATACCATTGAGCCTCCCCTCATGATGTGATTGAGGCACACCTATCGGTTAAATTTAAGCCATATAATCGACACAAAACTCAATGACCTCTTCGCTTGCATAACCTTCGACGATGCTACGCTCCGGTCGAGATCGATTCCTTACATAGAACTTGAAAATTCCAATGAACCTCTCAAACAGGTACATGCTACATAGGAATACGGACCCGCATATTTTTATCTCCCACACAACGTGAATAATGAGATGGACCATGATATCGAAAATGAAGGAGTAAAATACATCTCAAGATGACATAGAGTCATCACCACCTCATCCTGCAGAGCTTCTAGTCCTTCTATATCGATGACCTTCTGAACAATTGTGTTAAAAAATAACATAGCCTCATGATTGTCTCTTGGATTTTGATCGGTAAAATATTCTGAATTGCAATAGAGAGCATCTCTGTCATCAGCACATGACAATCATGAGACTTCATTCCATTTAACTTCAAATCTTGCATCGAAACAAGTTTCTTCACATTGCTGGAGTAACCAGACGAAACTTTGACACCATGCAAGTACTGGTACAGTTCTGTTTTCTCGACCTTGGATAGAGTGTAACACGCAGGGGGAAGGTACGTTTGTCCATTATCTATTTTTCTCGGTGCTAACTCAGGCCTGATGTCCATATCAGCTAAGTCAAGCCGTGTGTTGATGTCGTCCTTTGTTTTATCATGAATGTTCAGTAATAGACCAATCAAGCTGTCACATACATTGTTTTCTACGTGCATGACGTCGATACAGTGTCGAACATCTAGATACTCCCAATAAGGTAAGTCCCAAAATATTGATCTCTTCTTTCAGATGTTCTTCTCCGCTTTCCGAGGATAACATTTAAATCCTTAACTATATTATAAGCCTCTTTTCCGCTTAAATGCCTTGGAGCTAAACCGTCTTCCTTCTCTCCGTCAAATTGTTTCTTCATCTTACGGTATGGGTGCCCAGCAGGTTAGCAAGGGTAGGATAATCATTTATGGTGTAGAACAATAAGGAGCGCAAAGTGAAGTTCTCTTGTTTGTATGCATCCCATACCTGTACCCCTTCGTTCCACTATACTTTTAGATCTTCCACCAACGGCGCTAGGTACACATCAATATCATTCCCAGGTTGTTTTGGCCCTTGGATAAGTATCGACTGCTAAATATACTTTCGCTTCATACACAACCAAGGAGGAAGGTTATAGATGCAGAGATTCACGGGCCAAGTGCTATGTCGGCTGCTCATGCTACTGAAAGGATTCATTACATCTGTATTCAATCCAAACCTCATATTCCTTTGTTTTGCACCTAAATTTGTAAAACACCTATCGATGTTTCTCCATTGGGTGGAATCAGTAAGGTGTCTCAAAGATTCCATCCTTCTTGCGCTCCTCAAGTGTCATCGCAGTGATTTGCCTCCTTTGGATTCAGTAAAAAGCGCTTCAAGCGGGAATTATAGGAAGATATCATTCCACCTTTGCAGGAGGTCTTTTCTTCACCTCTGTTCCCTCGCCATCATCATCTGATTGATTGTTACGTTTGTATTAGGATACATTGCACACCGGACAGATATGCATGTTTGCATACTCTTTACGGTAGAGGATACAGTCATTCGGACACGCATGTATTCTTTCTACTTCCATTCACAATGGACAAAGAACCTTCTTGACTTTATACGTGGTTTTAGGCAACTCATTTCCCTTCGGAAGCATGTCCGCTAAAAGACCTAGCAGCACCGTGAAACTCTTGTCGGACCAACCGTTACTTGTCTTCAATTTCAATAGTTCAAGCATAGCTGATAACTTTGTGTACTTTGACCTGCAGCACGTGAACAAAGGTTTCTCTGAGTCCTCCATCGAGCCTCAGAATTTAATATACTCTCTCTTATCATAGTTCTCTTCTATATCACAAAGCATCTGATCCAGATTGTCATCGTTCAGCCTATCCGAATTCGAACCACAATCATCATCCGGCGGCATATCATTGACTTCATCGACGATGTCATCTGGCAGCATATCATTGACTTCACTAGCGATGTCATCCGGTGACATATAATTGACTTCGCCATGATTGGTCCAACATGTATACCCCTTTTTGAAATCACTCCGAATCAAATGCGCTTCAATCTGCTCAAGATTCTTAAACATCTTTAAATTCTCGCAGTCAGTGCATGGACAATACATATATTCCACCCCCTTATTCAACATATCCTCCTTAGCAGCTCTTGTAAAAGCAGATACGCCATTAATGTACTTTTCACTCACACGGTTTGCGGTATACATCCAGCTTCGGTCCTATATTATGCACATATATAAGAAATTATTACTACATATATACCACATGCATTGAGGCTAGCTAAATCTAAATTAGCTAGATCTTCAAAGTATATATATAATAGTCGCCGAAAATTAATTAATTAGCTAGATCTAAATTTCAAAATTACAACCAAAAATAAATTTCATTACTAACAATTTCTAGAGCAACCAAGAACTTGATGATTCTTCAAAGCTCCCTTGCCAAATAAGCCTCCTTTCACCAAATTAAATGGTCTGAAAGCCTTACCGCCTCTAGCTGCAGCACCGGCTAGATCTGGATCAAAATGAAGACAGATGCAGTCTAAGCTGATGGGAACGGGGTCCCGACCTTCCAACAGGTTCTGGATAAGTTCGATTTGGTGGAGGCGCGACACAAATCGATCCGGCTTCGGAACAACACATCCCGAACCCCGCAATCGCAGCACCACGTCTCCTCAGGTTATCAACCGTGCGCGGCGGTTGACCTCGCCAAGAAGGCTAATCCTCGCTGCGAATCAAGAACACAAGCAAGAACAAGGAAGAACACAACGCAATTGCAGATGTATTGATCTAGCACTCGAAAATTGGGGTCTCACAAGCCGATGAGCGCGAAACTGTTCAAGACAGAATTAATCTAAGCAAACCCAACCTAATGGTGGGGTGGCGGCTGTATATAAAGGAGTGAGGGGCGTGCAAAACCCCTGGACGCGCCCTAATGGGCTCCAACACGATACAAAGCCGAACGGCCCAAAATACGGTGGCGCAACACCCTGACAGATTCTGAATGTCCACTTGTTTCGATGATTCCTGTTGACTCATTGGGACCAAATCCATTGGAAAGGTCTCCTTCTCAGCTTTCCATACATATGTGGAACGTCCAAAATGGAGTCCGTATGCGTCCTGGGCGTCCGTTTTACTGCAGGCTGGTCCTGAAGGCCGAGGCAGACGCGAACTCGAGTTGGACTGGGCCTCCGGCTTGACTTGGACGTCCTTGCTGGTCTTCTCCGCCTCCACACCTTTCTCCATGTACTTCATGACCCTCTCCAATATTCTTAAGCAAGATAATATCATTAGGTAGCAATCTATTCCCAAAACTATAAAAAGGATCGCTTAAGAATGAGCTCACCTCTAGATTTAATTGTCGCATGTGAGCTCGGGTCATTGGACCTTGCATAACGGTTGGAGGATCAGCGGTTGCATCCGAAGGAGTGATGTCCTCATCATAAGCGGTGCAATAAATACATAGCAGGATTATCACAGACGATTCTTACCGTTGAACCTTCTGTGATACTGGAATATCATAGACGGTTTTTAATCACAGACGGTTTTAGTTTAAAAATCGTCTGTGATATTCGATATCGATCAGCATTTATTCATCGATAAAAACCGTCTATGATACTCCTTCAGCAACACAAACAGTCGTCAAATTAAAACTGTCTGTGATAGTGTACGTCACAGATGGTTTTGTGAAACCGTCTGTGATTTGGCGTATAGTATTAAGCTTTCTGTAGTAGTGTTATTGCTTTTAGAACATAAGAGAATCACCACATAGAAGCCGTCAGATTCGATGTCGTAGATATTGAGTCCCCATTCAATGCTATAATGGGGAGAGCAACTCTCAACCACTTATGTACAGTAGTTTATCAAAACTACCAATGCTTAAAGATACCATATCCTCATGGGGTAATATCCATCAAGGGTAATCAAGACTTGGCTCGCCGTCTATACCATAAAGCAGTAACCACCTCTGGTGACATCAACTTCCTTGAACTTAAGGAGGTGAAACAGGGGATACCCTCACCTCTCCCATCAGAGCACGACAAGAATATGCCCCCTCCAGCAAAGTATTCTCTCAAGCCACAATCGAAGGAGGATTTAAAGGAAGTGCCACTCTTTGGCTCAAACGACCCATGATTCGCTAGAATCGGGGTCGATCTCAGAGACAGAATGGAGAAGGAGCTCGTAGAATGTAACATCTCAAAAATTCGCTTCTTTAAAAATTTAATTTAAATTAATTATTTAAAAAATATTTAGATCTTAATTGGATTATTTATGTAATACTGGAGAAAAATATGAAAATCTTGACTCTAATCTGAATTCCAAAATTCAAATTCCAATTCCCACCCAGAATTCTAAAATCTGAATTCAAATTTTGAAAATTCAAATTCAAATCTCTAAAAATCCAAATCTCCAGAAAATGTCCATTTTATTTTTCTAGGTCCAATCTAATTTTTCTTGGCCTATTCTTCTATTTTCTTATTCCTTTGTCTCTCCTCTCGGGTTACTGTTCATGCTCTGATGCCAAGCCTTGTCTTCATCAAGCTCTGAACGCGAACATTTCAGTTGGAACTGAAAACAGCTAAAAAAATTGTGTTCCTTCTTTCCTCCATAACTTTCCTTACAATGCTCCTATTTCAAATCCGTCTAAGGCGTTCCCAAAGAATCCCATGCATTACTCGCCGTAGTCAATGCCACCCAAAAATTGTGCTTTGCATGAAATCAAGTTGTTAAACCTTGCTCTCTAATTTGATTACTAATCTGAGTATCTTCGTCTTCCTTTGCAAAGCATATTTGGGGATTTGGCCAAGTTTGGCACTCCTCCGATATTTCTATAGGATGATGAAAATTTGGGAAATCAGCAATGCCACCCAAAAATTGTGCTTTGCACCTCCACGATGGGAAGGCTGAAGAATACATTCCAATGTATTCTAAGTCCTCAAGGTTGTCATAGAAGAAGCTATGGTTCTACGTGACACTGAGCAAGGAGACAACCTTTCTTTTGCCAGTCGGATGGTTGTCGAGAATCCAAGGTGGAGGTCTTCCTCGAAGGAGGGAAAGGTAGGGTGATGGATCGATGCCATCGCTCACCTCAGGGAGAGAGGTCATACATCATGACACATGGTGAAAGATTTCACATTGCACTGGATAAGTCATCTAAAGTTGCATGACCGCACCATACTTTGGTAAACGGGCGCGAATGACTTGACTATACCATACTTTGGTATATGGGCATGAATGACTTGACTAGAGATCCTTCAGAATGTAAGTCTCAAAAAATTCTAACTAGTCGAGTTTTGTTTTCTTTGGTCAAATCTTTTTGACCTTAAGATTTTCTTTGATTTTATAGCCCTATCTCCTTTTGAGGTGAGGGAGAGGATCAAAATGATTTGTTCGAGGGAGCCCAACTAGAACGCAGAGGTGCCCTCTATCCTTGCTCTTAACTCTCCAGAAGACAGGATTGAAAGACTTAAGACAAGAATGATACCTTTTCATCAATTGTATATTTTCTAATCAGTGTGTTGCAATGCTCTTATGATCTGTAGATGGCTGGGTCGAAGAGTGACGAGCTATCCGAGAACTTGGAGGATGCTCCTTTGAGTCCTGAGAGGCAGCGAAGCATGAGGAAATTGATAGGGCTTTGAGATCAAATCCTGCTCCATCGACTACTACTTCGATCATCCCTCGAGTGCTACTCTGACCGCTCCTATGATTGCTTTGACGATTGCACAAGCTTCTAAGAGTAGAGTCCCCTTGGAGGTAGGATTCTACTATGACTCTGGAAATTTTCTTATAAGCCTACCCCTTTTCTTATAAGGAGGACAGAGAAAAGACACCGATAGGAATATATTGCTTGGATGAAGGACTTCATCGCAGAGCTTACTTCAGTCAATGACAAGGTGGAAGAGAGGGAAGAGGCACTGATCGGAGACATTACGACCATAGAACCAAGTTCACCGGTCATGGGTTCTAAGCAATCATGACCAACCAGACTGAGGCTCTGGTGGTCTTCACTCAATCACCGGAGGAAACGATTACTCCGGCAGTCAAGGAGTTTTAGCTTATGAGCAAGAGGTTGGAGAAGTTGCTTCTGACCATCCCATGGAGGATCTAACTAAAGATAAACATATCCAGGCATAGGACTCAAAAGATTCAACTAGCCCTACTAGTGCAATACTAGTGAAGTCAGTTAGCAAGAAGAAAAGGAAAGCAAGAATCCTAGACTATGCTCCAAGGCATTTTAACTTCAAAACAAAGAAGACCAGGTATGTACTAGTAAAAATCCATCTAAATTCATACCTTTGGATTTTTTACTGTTTTGAAGTTCTCACTTCTCCCTTTTCATTCTTCTTTCTTTGTAGCGCCCTAGTACTGGATTAGTCTTCATCCAAGTACTCATGAGGAAACTCCCAAGGAGAGAGTAGTCAAGGCAGCCCTCGATTGGGTAGAGGAATCAGCAACTGCTGCTATTGCTTGGGATTCTTTGGCGACTCTGACCCTGTCCAAGGATGTGGAACCAGAATAGAAGTCTAGGGAAGATCTGACTGCTTCCGAGACACAAGTGGTTGAAGAGAAGGGAGCAGGTATGCTTCCTCCTTTGTTTGGAGTTCCAGAAGTGGAGAGCACTTCACTGATCAGGAAATCTCCGCACTCTAGGGACATCCCTAACCAGATTTGAATCTTTAACAATGAGAGACTCTACTAGTGGAGTAGGGCTGAGGATTGTCAGTTGAGCACTGGTCCTAAGGTGCTTTACTCCATATATGCTGATATAGCAATCTAGGTAATTTCTCACGACCACTTTAGGATGTATTTCTAGAGATTTTTTTGAAGCTTTTCTAAGTTTCTTTCTCTCTTTTTTGATTTTGTAGCATATGGTGGAGAGCATCACTATGGTCGGAGAATTAACCAGGCGAATCTTAGCATTGAAAAAGGAGAGGGCTACCCTCTGGCGAGAGATTGACGAATGGTTATGTTTTTTCCTTCCCATTCTAGTTGTGAAGTAGTTTTCTTCCTTGTAGTCATTTTATTATCCTTCTCAGGTCGAAGACCATCAAGGTACTCGAAGAAACACTTATGAAGGAGTGGGCAATGTTTGGGTCAACTTTGACCAAAAACGAACAACTTCTCATGACCTTGGAGGGAAAAAAGCCTTTAGTTGAGAAGTAAGTATCTTTTTAAAACTTCTTCTACTGCTTCTTAATCTTTGCTTTTTTTTAGTTCTTCCCTTGTTGTGACTAGCATAATTAGAATATTTTGAAAAAGATGCTAAGGCAAAAGGAGCCATCATTGTGAAACTTGAGGGGATGTGTAAAGTTAAAGACCGATCGATCGAAAGCTGGTCGACCAGGTTTAATGATAACATTCTCAAGCACAAGGAAGCCGTGGAAGCATATGAGAAGAAGGACCAAGGTAACTGATTGTTAATTCGACCAATTTATTATATTTTTTGTTTATTTTATTTACTCATGTAGAGTAAACCCAAGAGCTTCAAAGACTAGGGAAAACTCTTGGTTTCAAAGAGGATAATGAGAAAGAGCTTGAAAGAAGTCTTTAAGAGAAGATCCTTTCCTTCAACAAACTGCTTGCCAACATGAGGGCAGAAGCATTTTAATCCTCTTCAAGGGAGCCAGCCAAGAAGGTGAATTTCCTTGGTAGACAACTCGAAATCCTTCAAGGCCTGGTCACTACTTCTTGAAGCAATCACAAGCAGACAATGAGAGATCCGTGGCTGCTGGAGTTAGCTTTGCCTTGGCAAAGCTTAAATTTCTAACCCATCACTATTTAACAAGCTAATTAAACCATAATAGTTTAAGCATCAACAAGTATTTCCCACAATGCCGCATTTATAGCCTTAACCACAATTACTATCAACAACAACAAAATATTAGCAATTAAGTCTCATTTGCTGTCGAGACCCGAATATGCAAATTCGGTCTCTCTGTGTAAACTGCACTAGTCCAGGATCACGCTAGTGCACACAGTCGAACATAGATGTCATCACAGTCATACACACGACAATAATAAAAGAAAACTCGAATATCGATAAAATATCAAAGGTACGACCTTATGGCCAAGCTTACAATATCTCTAGCCGGAAGGGCTTAACGAAATAGCAGCGGAAAACCAAAATAAAGCGTAGCGACCAATCGACAAGCCACAGGCTATCGAGTGGAGAACGAAGCCTAATCCGTGAAGTCGTCGTAGAACTCTCCCTCTGGAACCTCCTGCTGATAGTACTCCTCTCCCTCAACTGAGCAACATAGGCGTAAAGCCGTGAGTACATTGGTACTCAGCAAGTCGTTTGTAACAATAAATGCAATATAATATGCAAGGCTTACCAAAGGAAGGCTGAAAGGTTAATTTGCATAAAGGCATTTATCGATGAAATATATTAAATAACTTGAAAGCGAAAGTTAACTGAAAACAGTAATAATAGATAATCAAAGGAATAAACATGAACCACTTGTGAACACCAATTCACAAGTTAAACCAATGGTGAACTACCTGTCCACTCCCAACATAAACCACCAAGTTATAAATGAAACACTAACCCTCGTGTGAAATCCCCGAGCACTGTCCATGACCGAGGACGCGGCTATTCGAATAGTTTTACACTCTGCAGAGGTTGCACAACTGTACCCACACGATGTGATTAGCCTAGGCCTAAGGAAATCACAACAAGGCCTTTACAATGCTCTACCTCAACACAATCCTGCCCGCTAGGGTTTCATCACACCCCCTTGCACCACATGGAAATCGGAACCATGTCCATCACAATGGCGAATTGAATTGAAATATTACAAATTAATCAGCGAGTCCATCCCATAATAGACATGTGGTTTGCACGATTAAGCTCGGATCAATGGCGCACAAAGTTAAGTCCTTAACATTACCCGGCGAGACTACCACATCCCCCAAAGTACAACTGTACTTTCCCCTTTCTCGCACGATCACTGCCCGAGTGCAAAACCAATTTGTATAACCAAGCCAACGTCACACCAATGACGTGGCACAAATTTTAACACACGTGGCACCAACCACAGTTCCATATGTCATTAAGTCAAATTAATAATTTAACATGTGTGATGAGGTCAATCGTAAATATAAACCGACTAAGCAATCTAATCGTACCAACCCATGTGATAAATACACTAGCATCACTATTAAATTTCCCAACCTATGGTGATAATGGTATCATGATATTCCAAAGTGTCAAGGAGGTATAAATTCAATTGGGACAATAACTACCTGTGCAAAGGTTTGAATAAAAATAGCAATGCAATGTAATTTAAAGCAAAATAATTAAATAATAGTTTGCAAATTTGGGTTCAACATGATCAAGGGACACGACTTGCCTTCGTTATGCTCAGTGGGTACTCTGGTCTTACAGCGCGAAACACGCTCCTCGAATCCGAATCTAACGAGAGAAAACGACTGAAACAAAGAAACACATAAAATGACAAGCAAAAGAACTCAAAAATTCACAAAACCAGAACCAACAGCTAGAGCTCGATTTTAGATGAATTTAGAAAAAGAACGGGTCAATCGGAGCTAGGGCGGAGGAGAACAGGGCTCGAAAAATTAATTCAAAATTAATTCAGAAAAATCGGAAAAATTCTTGTCTTTGTGGACCCGGTCCATGAAATTCCGAGTCCACCGTGGACTCGGTCCACGTAACGATGCACGGGGAGAGAGGTGCTGACGCGCGCGCGGCTGCGGTGGCGTGGCGATATATCTTGCCACGTGTCACCCGGCGACGCGGTGGCGTGGCTGCCACGTGGCTCGGGGGTGGCTCGGGCCGACGTGGCGCCGGCGTGGCATGCCACATGTCATGCCACGTGGGCTAGGGCCGCTGGCGTGGCACGCGCCCGTGCTGCCACGTGGCTAGGCTGAGCCGGCGGCTCGGGCGCGGCGCGCGTCGGCGGATCCGGCAGCGGGGCGAGCACGTGGCGGTCTGGCCCTCGGCTCAGATCCGGCGGGCGGCGGGGATTGCGCGGCGGCGGTGCGGCGGCGACGGATCGGCGACGCGTGGCGGCTCGCCGCGCCAAGCGTCGCGAACGCCTTGCGCAGCGCGCGGCGCGATCGCAGCGGCGGCGACGCGGCAGCGTGGGCGCGAGGGCGGATTGGCGGCAGCGTGGCGGTGTGCGCGCGAGGCGACGGTCGCGGCGCTATGCGCGCAGACGCGCCGAGGCGAGGCGGCGGCGGCGCGCGAGGCGACGGAGGCGGCGCGGCGAACGCGCGGGAGCTCACCGGCGGCAACGCTGCGGCTGCTGCTCCGGCGACCTCGGCGACGGCGCGAGGCGCAAAGACGGCAGGCGGCGAGCGGCTCGGCGGCAGCGGCGCGAGGCGCGAGCGGAGGCGGCGGCGAGGGTTTCGGCGAGGCGTGCACGCGAACCGAGGATGAACGTGCGTTTTAACACGCCGAACCGAGGAACTCGATCCGATTCTGGCGGCGGCGCGAGCGCGGGCGGGTTAGACGGCGAAGATGCGCCACGCGGCAAGATCGGACGGTGAGATTGATTAGGGTTAGGGTTAGGGTCGCGCGCGCGGAGCGGGCGGTTGATCGCGCGCGCGATCGAGCGGCCGAGGCCTTGGCGGTGGTGCGGGCGCGCTAGTGCCGCCAGCCGTCGTATGATCTTGCGACGCGTGGCGCGAGGCGGGATCGGGCGGTCAAGCGCGCGACGCTACGGGAAAAGGTCTGTGGCGCGCGCGGATCGGGTGACGCGTGGAGGAGAGAGGGTGATCGGGCGGCTGAGGTTAATTCTTTTTCTTTTCTTTTTCCAGAAATTCAAATAAACTTCTAAAAGCTCTAGAAAATAGCAAATAAATCCCAAAAAATTCACCAAAAATACCAGAAAATTCCTTGAGACCTGAGGAACACAAATAAAATATTTTCCACTTATGTTATTGTTTATTTTAATCACATTAAATCATTTAAAACTTTAAAAATTCATTTGAAGCTTCAATTAATTTCAGAAAATTCCAGAAAATTCATTTTTGAAATCCAGGCTACTACCACCATTACTACCAACATCACTAAAATATTAACATATATTCCACACTAACCTTATTATTTCCCACAACCACATCCGCTAAAGACAGTTATCACAAGAAAAATACCTCGTGCCACAACCACAATCCCTACCATACCACAAGGGGGTGAACCCCACTCCATGACCATAGCCATATTCCTCATACCACAATTGACCCTCATGAGCCAATTCCACACAAAAACTAAGAAGTTGCATATATATGCAAATAATTCATCGACAATATAACGCATAAGTATGCAAATGATCCATCCACAATGAAATTGCATATGATCCACTGCACCCTTACCTAACATGGTAAGAGTGTGTATCGTACTACGATAATGTACGATGTTGTACCGGTACGGTCGCGGTTACATGCGACGACATCTGTAATATAAATGACATGTCATGATATGCATGATATGATATCAATGATTCATACGGATTTAACCACATGAACCTCAATCGATTCATAAAGAATACTACCCCATAACCACACTTGTTTCATCGACTTATAACGACGGTAGTACCGCACTACTTTTTCATCGGCTAGCTCTGACATTCTGACAGAGCCGTTACTGTGTGCTATAGTGAACTGCGGTAGTACCGTACTTACAACACTGATAGTTTTGATTTCTCTGATTTTTCAAATTAAATTTTTGCAACGGCTAGTTTTAGTTGGTGAGGGTATAAATACCCCCCACTAGCTCAAGGACAGAGGGCTGAGCTAGCATTGAACACTCTTGAGCCTTGAGCATTCATTTCACACCTCTTTCTCTCTTAGGCATTCATTTGAGGTGTTGTAAGCTATTTTCAAGTGCATTCATCCTCTAGAGTGATCCTTAGCACTTGAGCACTGTCAAGCGAAGTGTGATCTTTTACTCTTAGTGCTTGCCGACATCTAGATGGCTTGGAGGTTGATCGCAAGGTGATATCTTTAAGAAGCTTGTGAAGAGGCCTGAGTAAATTATGAGTGACTTCGTGCTCGCCATCTCTGGAGAGGAGCAAGAGCAACCAATAGTGATCGAGGATTTGAGACTTAATTCGTAGAGCCGGTCCAAGAGCGCTTGGACTTTCCTCAACGTGAATTAGTGAAGACCGGCAAATCTTCGATATCACAGGGAAAACATCACGTGTCCCCTTTGTGATTATTTCTTTACCTTCTTCTAGCATTTATATTTATTGCTTGTGATACTTTAAGTCTACTAGAATTGAATAGGTTGAATTTAATTATTATAATTGCCTAGCGGTGATTTGTACTTATTAAGTTTTAGAAGGCAAATTTTTAGAACCTTCTATTCACCCCCCTCTAGTCGGTTATCCTTGATCCTACAAATGGTATCAGAGCATGGTCTCTCATTTATTAAACTTAACGTCTAGAGAGAAAAGGATGGCAAGCGAGGGGATTGTTATAGGGAAGACACTACAATTTGATGGTTCAAATTATGCTTATTAAAAAATTTAAATGTCTATTTATCTTAAAACCATGAGTTCGAGCATATAGAAAATTGTAAACGAGGGCTACGTTGTAACAACCCAAGTTTTTTTAAAAAAAAGAAAATAAAAAAAATAATAATATTAAAAGTACAATAAACAAAAAAGGTAATTAATTTAGTTTAAAATAAAAATCAATGTTATTTGGTTGATTGAAATTTTTAAAATTTTAGCTGACCTAATTTTCTGCTTTAAAAAAAGGGTCCTTTCTTTTAAAAAAATATTTTATAAAAGAAATTATATAAATTTTAGTTGAAAATATTTTTATAAGTTCAAAATAGATTTAGAAACTTCTATGAATTTTTCTAAGATTTTTTAAGCTTTATTTGTTATTTATTGTATTATTTTAAAGCTAGAAAAGAAAAACATGTTAAAAATTAAAATATACTTCAATTAATTCCAAAATTATTTTATTTACTCTTTTCATAATCCAAGGATTTTTACAAAGCTTTCTTGAAAATTTTTTTATTTTCTGTTTCTTTTTCTTTTTTCTCTTTATTCTCTTTTCTCTCTCCTCCCTATTCTATTCTTCTCCAACGTGCAGACCATTTCTCCAGAGCGTGTGCCGCCATGGCTACTCCTTTGAGATTCATGATTTTCTCAACTGTTTTTTGTGAAATAAAGTGCATTCTCTCTCTCTCATCAAGACTCCTTCTTTTCCCACCGTTTCCCCCTCATTTATGAGCCATTTCGCGATAAATTAACCCATGCCATTCGAAGACATGGTTGTTTAATCTCTCTCCTCGGATCTCCTCAATCCCTATAAAAGGGAGCACCGTGAGCCCCTCCTCATCCTCACTGAACCCTGAAAATCTCAAGTCCCCACTCCTATTCTCTTGGCCGCAATCGAAGTTTTATTTTTGTGTTCCAAGCGTCGTTCCTCGGCCTATTGCGTCACCCACAGTGGAGCCCCACCACTTTTGATCACACCGTTGGCTTCGCGTCCCCATCTATCCAGGGATGCTTTCAACAATCCGTTCATGTCAGAACATGCCAAACCATCCCAGGTGGCTACGTTTAAGATGGTTTTGGATTCGCTCCACCGAGCACCAAGACATTGAGTTTTTCGTTTTTCGGTACCGCCGTCGTTCAAATGACGATTGCGTCGCCTCTGATGAGTTTTTGACTTAGTCGATATTTTTTTCTAGCCTTGCCTCGCCGCGTTCTAGGCTGTGCTCACCTTACTTCTTCATGTTCTTTACCCAAAACTTATTCTTCTCTCTAGCCCTATGTCGTTGTCACCGTCCACGTCGTCATCGTGCTCCGTTTGACATGCCGTCACTTCCTACATGTGTCTCGGGTCCTTAGCAACCCATTTTGCTATTTGGCTTCACCTCTCGGGTCTTTCCTCACCAAAATCATGGCCAAAACACCAAAAGCTATTCTTTTTCCAGAATTTGCTAATCCGCCAGTTTTCCAATCGCTCGTTCTCCTCCATCCGAACTCCGAATCAAGTGATTCAAGTTTCTAAATTTATCTAAACTCATAATCTATCCTCTAATATATATTTTATAATTTTTGGATTTTCTCGATCGGCCATTGGCTGAGTTTCCTCACAACAGGAACGCCGTCGCCACCACTGCCCGAGTTGCGCCACTGCATCACCTCGCCGCCGACCACCTTCCAACCAACTCACTCCTCACAGTCCCCTCTCTGTTTTGTGCCCCTCACCAACCACTGCCGTGCGCCGGAGCTCTAGCAACCCTTAGGTCCTGGGCGCCGCCCCAGTCGACCAAGGCCACGTCAGCCCAAACCGTCCGATACCTCCGACCTCTCCCAGCCATCTGATTCTTAGACTCCGACGTTCGGAGGCTCATAAGACTCTGACGTCTGGAGGCTCCTTAGACTCCACCATCCAGATGTTCTTTAGACTCTGACCGTTCGGAGGTTTCTTAGACTCTAACTGCTCGGAGCCTTCGATTTCGACTTCGACCTTCAACCACAGAGACTTTAACCTTCGAAGACTTCGATTTTAACTTTGACCTTCAGAGACGTCGACTTCAGCCTTCGACTTCGACCTCCGACCTCTCCAAGCCGTCCGATTCGTTCGACCACTCAGCATAATCCAATTCTTTCGACGACCATACGATTCCGGCCGGTTTTCGACCAAATCTTCGACTTCACCCAAACTTGGAGTCTCTGTCTTTAACTTCGACTTCCACAACTACAACCGTTGATTCAACCATGGTTTCGACCACGGCTCCGATTACACCTTCCATCGTGGCTTCGACCATACACAAATATTATAGCTTCTGACCACTTTTCCTTTACAAAGAAAAGAATTTCAATAATTCTTTTTATTCATTT
The DNA here is from genome assembly GCA_036346265.1 of Melocanna baccifera. Taxonomy (NCBI): domain Eukaryota; kingdom Viridiplantae; phylum Streptophyta; class Magnoliopsida; order Poales; family Poaceae; genus Melocanna; species Melocanna baccifera. The sequence continues at coordinate 3,616,365 of CM070702.1, forward strand.
CTTTGGAATTCAAGCTACCAGAAGTCGTATCCTTCGCCCCAACTCCATTTGGACCCAATCAAATTCCTAAATTCATATTCTATCTCCTAGTAGATATTTTATAATTTTTGTAGTTTATTTGAATTTTATTTGATTTTAGTTTATTCTGGCTTTTCGCGTGTAGACTACGACTAGTCCGGAGAGTATGACTTTGGCGAACCTCATCAAACTTTGAAGCAAGGCAAGTTACACCTTTGATCATATTGCTCCTAGTAATTTAAATTATTTATGTTGTTTTAAAAATTATCATGCATGTGTACTTTATTCAAATCTAGTTTAAATTCAATTTAAATTCTAGTTATACCCAAATCCTTTGTATATGGCCAAATTTGATATTGAACTTCCTTATGCCTTGTCACCTTAGATGAAAACCTAGTTAGTACAATAGTATTGACTAGAGATTTTATAGAATTGCTTAGCCATACTTAGAATGATTTAAGTGGTAATATTTGTTTCACTTCAGAACAATGATTTTATATGAATGAAGGTATACTTAGAAATATAAAAACTTGGTTTTGACCTAGGCTAATGATTAGGTGGTGGGTGCTGGCATGCATTATTGTTCGGTAACACAATGTTGATTGTCAAGCACAAGACGTATGTGGTTTGAGCCTAAGTCAAGTTAAGAACCAGTCTGTGAGCTACTATTGCAAAGCCATATCGTACTACCACAGACTGGTATGGGACAGTCTTAGCTGACTCATTTGTGAGGTCCTAATTTTGGTCTCGCTATAGGTTGAATGTGAGCATGGCATAGGCCATGAGAAGTCTCACACAGCACAAGAGGGGGCTCCAACTTATGGATTCAAGTTGTGGTGAACCTTAGTGACGGCGTGACCAGGTTGAAGACTTAGCATTGTAAAGGCCTTGTCATGATCTCCTCGCCGCACACCAAAGGAAGTATATTTATCCGGTGGCAATATGGGATGATCATGTCTTGTGGGTAAAACTGTACAATCTCTGCAGAGTGTATAATCTATCCTGGATAGTCGTGCCCATGGTTACGGGCAAGCTGAGTAAAGTTTTTTTTGGGTTACACTTTGGTTTTTGGTTTTCAAAATAGTTTCTTAAAAGGCCTATGGATGGATGGAATCCATGGGAGATGAAAAGGCATATAAATGGATGGAATCCGTATGAGATCTTTTGAAAAAGATGGACCAGGTGAGATACCTATGAATAGGTTAGTGTTTGGTTAGAGCCTGCACTAATGATATTATTTTGTTAAATTACTCTTTCTATCTATTGTATCAAATTTAGCTTTTGAATCTATTTACTGTATTCACTTTAATTTTGCTTTTACACAAAAATAACCTATTATGCATTCCATTATCAATCCTTATGCATGCATTAACTCTGTTAAACCTCTTGGTGTAACTTGTGGAGTACTTTATGTACTCATGTTGCTTCATTCACTATTTTTAGAGAAGGACTTCATCAACTTCGGTGAGAATAACGGTGAGTAGGCCACGTCTTATAGTCATTCTCCTGTGGGCAAGTAGGATGGGTTACTGCTTTATGGTTTTTTTTCCGCTGCTTATATTTAAGTTTGGTTTATGAACCATTGATGTAAACTTTGGCTATCAGGCCCATATTTAGTTAATGAATAAATGTTATTGCATATGACATGAATCTTTGTTATCCACTATGTACACTAGCTTGATTCTGGACTAGTGCGATTTACACAGAGGATCCCGGAGTCATTGCTCTGGGGTCGACATATGTCATGCCTCTTGATCCACTACACCCCACCGATTAAGAGGGGCGTAATGCTCATTTAGATGCTCATGCCATGAATGCATTATTTGGAGCTTAAAATGCGGATTAGTGCAATAGAGTGCGTAATTTAGAAACTGCTCATGATATTTGGATCACTCTCTTAGAAATTCATGAGGAAACATCCGCGGTTAAGGTAGCCAAATTGCATAGGCTTAGGATCAAATATGAGACATTTACAATGTTGCACATGAAGGCATAAATGACATGTACTCTTGACTAAACAACATTGTAAATGAGCTTAAGAGCCTCGGCACGTCACTAACGGATATTGATGTTGTAAGGAAAATACTTAGGACGTTGCTAGAGAAGTATGAGATGTTGGTGGTCCTCCTCCTCAACTCACCCGAGTTGGCAAGGATGACTCCAACACAACTCTTGGGTAATCTTATTACCAATGAGTTATACAAGAAGGATAAGGAGGAGCTTTTAGAGCAATCCTCCATCAAGAGTAAGAAGATCACCACCTGCCTTCAAGACTAAAGCAATCTCAAGTGAAGAGTCCGAGGATGAAGATGAGGACTCCAAGGAGGAGATGGCACTCCTTGTGAGAAAAATAAAGAAATTCATGAGGAGACGTCTATACCGGCGCAAATCAAGAATTAAGCAAAATGGGCGCTCCTACAACGACAACAAGCGCTATAGCAACATCTATTGCTATGAGTGCGATAAAAAGGGGCATATCATCTCCCAATGCCCCACAAGAAAGGATGACAACGGCAAGTCATCCAAGAAGAAGGAATTCACGCCAAAGAAGAAGCTATTCAAGAGACTTCATAAAAATGGCAAGAATGAAGCTCACATCGGAGAATGGAACTCCGATGAAGAGTACACAGATTCCGACTCCGATGAGGAAGAGTCCCCCAGGAAGAAGGGACTAGTTGGAATTGCAATCAAGGAAGCTCCATCACTCTTCTCAACTCCAACATGCCTTATGGCAAAAGGAGAAAAGGTGAACTATAAGATTGGTGGAAGGCATTGGGTGCTAGATAGTAGATGCACTCAACATATGACCGGAGATCGGAAGATGTTCACCACATTTGAAAATGGAAGCAATGAAAAGATCACATTTGATGACAATAGCAAAAGAAAGGTATTAGGATTAGGTAAAATTACTATATCAAATGACCTTTCCATTTCTAATGTCTCTTTAGTAGAAACATTAAATTTTAACTTGCTATCTATTGCTCAATTATGTGATTTAGGATTAATATGCTCATTTCCAAAGGATGATGTTACAATTTTAAAAGAAAAGAACAAAGAAATTGTTTTCAAGGGTTTTAGTTTTGGAAATCTCTATTTAGTAGATTTCTCTTCTAGTAGTTCGGGTTTGAAAACATGTTTATTAGCAAAACCTCTTTGGGATGGTTGTGGCATAGAAAGTTGGATCATGTGGGCACGATTCAACTCAAAAAACTTTTCAAACATGATCTAGTAGTTGGCTTGAAAGATGTGAAGTTTGAGAAAAACAAACTTTATAGTGCTTGTGTAACACCCCAAGACCCACATTACCCTGGGATGCCACTAAACCACTCCACATCTAGCCAAATTATAAGATAAAATAAACGAACAACAAAATTATAAGCTAAGCGGAAGCATAATAAGACAAAAGGTAAAGATTAATTAAGAACAACCACTAACAATTTAAGCAAGGAAAAATAGTTTACAATCTAGCATTATTAATTTGAAGTAACCATCAATGAGGTAGATAGATGTTTAGCTAGAGTCTTCTTAATTTATTACAACATTAATCGTAGAATGAAGTGCATTTGTGTTGTGCTGCTCTACCCTTCCCATGCATGTTCAAGGATCACCTGTAGGGGGAAAATAAGGGTGAGATAAAAATCTCGAAACAAAACCGATTAACAAGCTGATTAAACTACACATGTTTAATCAACAACATTTCATTACCACAACGACCACAATTAAATCCTCCTCCATAATTATCAATCCACCGATGACTCTCACGAATCAAACCTCAAAGATTTCTGCAAATAACATATGTATGCAGTAATTATATCTACAAGTAAATGCAATGCATGCATATGATCCACTGCACCCTTACCCAACAAGGTAAGAGTGTGCATCATACTACGGCAATGTACGATGCTGTACTGGTATGATCGTAGTGATGTGCGGTGACATCCACAATGCAGATTGACATGTCATGATATGAATGATATGATTCTCATGATTCAGAATAATATAACCGCAAAGATCAACAATATGTTCATCAAGTATTTTACCTCTTCATCCATACATATTTTATCAAGAACACCACCACTAACCACAAGTAATCCATCAAGATATAAACAAATGATTCTTAAATTGCTATCATATAGATCACATTAAGAAATCATGTAGTAATGGCAAAGCATCTCAGATTTAAGAGAAATATTTAATGTGAAGGTAGTATGATTAACGAGTTAATCGATAGCATATCCACTACGTTTACTTGCCTCTACCGTTGAAGTGAAGCGATCACACGCGGTCAAGAGCGAAGCTACCTGTCCAAAATTACCTCTCAGCACACGACTACAGCAAGGTAATTGTGATTTAAGAAAATAAAGACGCCGCTAAACTCCAAACCCGACAATAATCTCTCCGCTCGTCGATCCCTCACCCAGCCCACTACGGTAGCACTGATTAATATTTTTGTATCTTTAGAACTATTAAGCTATTTATAGCAAATGATATATTTCTAGAAACTACACTGAAATATCTTCAATTTTCAAGTAGACCACTAAATTTTATTTTGCTGCTAACATGGTGTAATTTAATGCGCAAAACAGAGAACATACTCTGTTTCGGCAATCTGGCCAGTCACCTTCTAACGCACATCACCTTCTGTACAAAGCTCTAAAATTTATGATTCTTTTACAGCAACTAGATCACAAGATTTCCTAAAACTTTTGTTATTGAGATAAAAATCGTCAAATTAATCTTCTACTCTGAATCTACACCCAAACAGCAATCTATCTCGGACTACACCTCTGCCAAACAGTAAAGTTCCTGACTCTGTTGTGCCCAAATCCCATGGCTAAAAATTCTCAAACAATTACAAATATAGATCTCGTCGTCCTCTACAACTTTTCTTTTGGTCAGACCCACAAGAAAAATCGTTTCGATGCCCTAATCTATGCAAATAGCCATGTTGTACAAATTATACTACGCGTAGACAACAGAAAATCATTAATCAGTTAATCGTTTTGCTAATCCCCTTCTAATCTCATGTAAAGAACCCTAATTACTCTACAAACATAAAGATTTAAGATGGAGAAAAGTTACGTAGGTGATCCCTTGAAATCGCCCTCTTCTCTCCTCCTCTTCCTCTTTCTCCCTTCCTTCTCTTCCTTCTCTTCTCCTTCCCTTCTCCTTGCTTTCTCCTTTGCACCAATGGACAAGGCAGCACCTTGGGGGGGAGATGGAGGCGCAAGGAGGGGTGGGGGTGGTGGCCAGAGGGGAAAGGGGGGAGGGGGAGGCGCCCAAGGGGTTAAATATGAGGGGGCTAGGGTTAAGGGAGGGTGTGGCCACCACTTGGGCTGGTTGGCCCAAGTGGCAAGCCCATCCCTCCAAGTAGCCTAAAAATAGATTTTTTGTTTATTTAATTTATTTTTATATTTTGGACTTTTCCGAAAAAAATTATTTTACTTCCTGCGAACTACCGAAAACCGGGTGACTCCGCGATTACGCTAAACCTTCCTAGGGACGCCGTAACGACATCCAGGGCATTACAGATTGCAAGCCGGGAAGCAAGTTGTAAATTCTCATCCTCCCAAAAGTATCATGTCAACCTCTAAACCATTAGAACTCTCACATATAGATTTATTTGGGCCAACAACCTATAAGAGCATTGGGGGCAATAGCTATTGTTTAGTCATTATAGATGATTATTCGAGATATACAAGAGTATTCTTCTTAAATGACAAAAGTGTAGTTCCCGAAGTTTTCAAAAGTTTTGCAAAAAGAGTCCAAAATGAATTTGATTTCAAAATAAAGAAAATTAGGAGTGATAATGGTTCCGAGTTCAAGAATGCAAAAATTAAAGATTTTTGTGATGAATTTGGAATAAAGCATGAATTTTCCACAACCTACACTTCGGAGAAAAAATGGAGTTGTAGAAAGGAAAAATCGAACACTAATTGAAATAGCTAGGACAATGGTTGATGAATATAATACTTTCGATATTTTTTGGGCGGAAGCCATCAATACCGCTTGTCATGCCATAAATCGCCATTATTTGCAACTGACTTTTGAAAAAGACTTCTTATGAGCTTCTCATGGGGAGGAGATCGAACATTTCCTATTTTAGAGTATTCTAATGCAAATTCTATATTTTGAGGAAGGTGTTCGGCTCTCAAAATTTCAAAGCCGGTGTGATGAAGGATTTTTATTAGGTTATTCTTCAAATAGTAAAGCTTATGGAATATTCAACAAAAACTCTGGTTTAGTTGAAGAATCTTATGATGTTAAATTTGATGAAACTAATGGCTCTCAAGAAGAGCAAGAAAATTTAGATGATGTAGGTGATGAAGGACTAAAGAGAGCAATGGAAAATATGCTAATTGGTGACATCAAGCCAAAAGAAGATACAATTGATTCACCGTTGTCAATGCGAGTTGAACCTCCCAATTCTATCACAACGAGCAACATTCAAGTTCAAGATGTAGATGAAAAGGAAGATCAACCTTTACCTCTCAAGATCCACAATACCATATCCAAAGATCATCCAATAGATCAAATATTGGGTGACGTGTATAAGGGTGTCTAAACTAGATCTAGAATAGTTTCTTTTTGTAAACATTACTCTTTTATTTCTTCTCTTAAACCCAAGTTTATAGATAACGCTCTAGATGACCCCAATTGGGTAAATACCATGCATGAAGAACTTAACAATTTCGCAAGAAATGACGTTTGAAGCTTGGTAGAAAGACCCAAGGAGCACGGAATTGTGGTAAAATAACCGAGCTTGTCTTTGTTGAACAACCTCCCAGATTTGAGGATCCTAAAAATCCAAATCATGTGTACAAACTCTCAAAGGTGCTATATGGATTAAAACAAGCTCCTAGAGCATGGTGTGAGCGTCTTCGGGATTTTCTACTCTTAAAAGCATTCAAAATCGGGAAGGTTGACACTACATTGTTCACTAAAATTATAGATGATGAATTCTTTGTATGCCAAATTTATGTTGATGATATTATTTTTGGATCTACTAATCAAGATTTTTACAAAGAATTTGGTGATATGATGTCTAGAGAGTTTGAGATATCCATGATAGGGGAATTGAGTTACTTTTTTAGACTTCAAATCAAGTAACTCAAAAATAGGATATTCATAAGGCAAACCAAGTATGGAAGAGACTTCTTCAAGAAGTTTGGCATGAAATATGCAAAACCCACAAAGCTTTCATGGCAACAAACGGGCATCTAGATCTCAATGATGGAGGTAAACTAGTAGATTTAAAACTTTATAGATCTATGATTGGTACTTTGCTTTATCTTACAGTATCTAAACCTGATATCATGTTTAGTGTTTGCATGTGTGCAAGGTTTCAAACTTCTCCAAAAGAGTGCTATTTAGTGGCCGTAAAGAGAATTCTAAGATATTTAAAACATTCCTCTAGTGTAGGCTTATGGTTCCTCAAAGGTGCTAAATTTGATTTAATTGGATATTCGGATTCCAATTATGCGGGTTGTAAAGTGGAAAGAAAAAGCACCTCAAGTAGTTGTCAACTTCTAAGAAGGTCTTTGGTGTCATAGTCTTCCAAGAAACAAAATTTTGTAGCACTTTCAACCACCGAAGCCGAAAATATTTCCGCGGGTAGTTGTTGTGTTTAATTGCTATGGATGAGGAAAACTTTGATAGATTATGGATTTAAACTTGACAAAATATTTCTTTTGTGTGATAATAAAAGTACGGTGAAAAAGCCAACAACCCCGTCCAACATTCAAGAACAAAGCACATAGATATTCGCCACCATTTCTTGAGAGATCTTGTAGGCAAAGGGGATATTGAGATTAGCCACAATAGAACCGAAGATCAATTAGCGGATATTTTCACCAAACCCTTAGATGAAATCCGATTTTGCAAATTGAGCAATGAATTGAATGTTTTAAACTACTCTAATATAGCTTGAACACTTGTCGCATGTGTTTGTATGTTGTTGGTGCTATTTGAGTATTTTTTTGAAATAATTTTTCAAAGGTTTTTGCTCAAATCTCTTATGTTCATAAAAACTATTTTCCTAGACCTCAAATAGATTATTTAATACATAATGATCCTGAATTATTCTTAATTGAGTGCAAAACTAGGAATCATTTGTATAAAATCTCAAATCAATCTCAAATTTAGAAAGTTCCAGAAAAATTGGAACTATCGCAGTTCATTGCGCGGTACTACCGCAGTGCGGTACAACCGGTGGCAAAAGCGCGGTACTTCCGGGGTGCGGAACTACCGGCGTGTTAACTGCGGAATTACCGATTTTTCATGAAGAGGGCAGTTACTTCTAAGATTCTCTCCCTTTTTTCTCCCCAAAAGCTTTTCCTCTCTCCTCACATTCAATTGCAACTGTACAACTCTCTCTCTCTCACTCCCAAGAACTCCTCCAAATCCTCCACCCGATCTCCAAATCCGATGAGATTTTCTTTGTTCTTGGGCTATTTTTAGCATCTCTAGAGGTTACCTCCCCCGATTCTTAAGGTATTTTGGATCAAACTTCGATCTTTATCTCGTTTTTATGAACTCTAGGTGCAAATAGGTTATTTTTGAAATGTGGACAATATGATGCTATTTTCTTGGGCAAAATGTTATTTTTAGTGATGTATGATGGTTTTCCATCTTTCTATTATATCATATCCAACAAAAACATCACTTAGAATCATGCATAAATTGCACTAGAAAATTTCAGAAAATCGAACCACCGCCGATTTAACGCGTACTCATCAGATTGCGGTACTACCGGAGTTTGTACAGTGGTACTACCGTACAACGATACTACCGGGGTTTGTCACCGGTACTACCGCAGGCTGGTACTACCGCGGTTTGAATGGCGATACTACCATGTTTCCTGAAAAATCAGCAACTTGTTTTCATTCATTTCCAACCTAATATCCAAACTTCGTATCATATCCTTGACTTCCTTTCGCACTTATTTCAAGATGGCTCTGAAGACAAGAAAAGCAACCAAGAAGATGAGGAGTGTAACCAAGAAGTTCTACGCAAGGGAAGGTGGTTCAGGGTAGGGTTCCTCGCAACAAGGTTCGCATGTCCCCAAGTCACCCACAGTCGAGATAGGTCATGAGGAGTCAATGCAAAGGACCCCTGAGGATAGTGGCAGCGGGACCCTAGTAATTCTGAGACTGAGTCAGAACAGAGGGGTAGCCCCTCTGGGAGTCCGATCCATGAGGCAGCCGATGAAGAGATGGCACCGGCTGACAATGAGCGTAGAGATATAACGCGCATGACCAGTGATGACTACGCCATCCTCCGGCACCGAAATCAGGACGTGCATGGAATGTGATTGACTACATCATGGTAAGGACAAAATTTGATGTAGTCGATCTCATCATTAGAGAGATAGCTGCGACAAAGAACGATAGGGTCCGAAGGATCAACTATGCACCTTATATCATAGCCATGATCATTCACAAGACTGGACCATTCAGAGGAGAACGAGGAGGAGTGCACAAGCCCTATAAGCCACAGGAAGGACCCCCTATTCCCGCACCTCCGCACCCTAAAGCGCATTCAGGAGCGTCCTCTTCTAGGCAGCAAGGTGAGGATGAAGTGTCTCTCTCTCAGGTTTACTCAGCTATTCTTCGTCTAGAGGGTAATATGGATACCCTGACGGACAACGTGTCCACCCTGACGGCTGCCGTCTCTCTCTTGGAGACCGCATGATCGCCCTTGAGGGTGCCGTTGTTCCCATCCAAGATATGTGCTGTCGCCACCATACCACTTCTCATTAAGATCCACAGGAGTAGCCCTTTTTGGTATTTTGATGCCAAAGGGGGAGAAGTTAAAGGAGAAGAAAGGGAAAAATCAAGATCAAGATTTGTTTTTTTTGCTTTTGCTCAAAGTGTTAAATACTATTATGCAATGAACTATGGTGTAACGAACCATGTGATGTTTACCGTTTATGTGTGATGAACAATGTGATGTGATGTAATGTCATTTTATGCTTTTAAACTCTATGCAATATCAAACTCTTTCATGATTATTGATGTCTCTTGATGTTCTTGATTTAAAAGCTCCAAGATATTATTGTTCATATGTGCAAAATTGTCCCTAAATTCATCTAAGCATATATTTAGGGGGAGCTTTTCAAAATTGACTTTGAAAGAAATTGAATTACTTAACTGTAACACCTTCATTTTCAAGAGTTTTTAAAGTTTTTAAATAAAAATGAATTTTTGGGAATTTTCTGGAATTAATAAAGCTTAATGTGAATTTTTAGAAATTTAAAAGGATTTAATATAATTAAAATAAACATTAACATAAGCTAAAAATATTTTATTTGGATTTCTTGTGTCTCAAGAATTTTTCTGAAATTTTTGGTGAATGTTTAGGATTTATTTGCTATTTTCTAGAGCTCTTGGCATATATTTGGATTTCTAGAAAAAGAGAAAATCGAGAAAAACCCTAAAAGTATTTTGGGCCGAATCCCCCGACCCATCCCGCACCATGCTTCGACCTCCCGCCTGCGCGCACCCCGGCCTCTCCCCGCCGACCGATGTCCGCCACCCCCGCACGTGGTAGCCATCCCGCGGCCCGTGCCGCACGTCGTCGCCTGCACTCGCTCCCCGCCATTTGATCTGCCCACGCGTCGAGCATCGCTAGCGCCGCACTCCGCTTCTGATCCGCTCGCACCCCGCCTGGCTTCCAGCCGTCCGATTCACCCCCCCCGTGCCACGCGTCGTAATCATGTTCCTCGTCTTCGATGCAGACGCGCTGCCGCGCCGTGTTCTTCCCGAACTTAGCCTCGGTTCACGTGCTTCAAATAGCATCGCCGCCACCGCCTAGCCGCCCCGTCCTCGCCGCTGCTCCTCGTCACCTTGCCGTAGCACCTCGCCTTCGTCGCCTCGCCGTTGCACCGGGACCTCATCGCCGCACCCGTCCTCGCCGTCGGTGAGCCTTCCCGCCGTCGCTTGAACCCTCCCCAATGCTGCCGAAACCCACCGACCAGGACCTACGCCGCGTCATCCACGTCGCCGAACGCTTGCACTCCCGTGCGCTCTCCGCCGTTCCTCATCGACCGGAATCCGCCATCGACGCCGCCCCGCGCCGCTACACCGCACCCGTTGCCTCGGTCGCGTGCACCACCCGTGTCCCGCCCGCGTCACCCTCGGTCACCGCACCCACGTCCGCGCCCAAACCATGCCATCACCGCCACTCTCGAACCATGCCACATCAGCCCTAGCCACGTGTCAAGCCACGTCAGCCTAGCGCCACGTGGCAGTGCCACATCATCGCCATGTCAGCAAAAACCCGACCCTAGTGCCACGTCAGCATGCCACATCAGCAGTGCCACGTGTCATCCACCGTCCGCCACGTCGCGATCCACGTTACTATTCCATAGACCTAGTCCACCGTGAACCCATCTTTTCGCACCGAGTCCACAACACAAGAACTTTTCTCGATTTTCTAGCATTTTCAGTAGGTTTAATTTTTCGAGAGCCCATTCTTCTCCCTCCTAGCGTCGATTGACCCCGTTCTTTTTTCTAAATTCATCAAAAATCATGCTCTATCTTTTGATTCTGGTTTCAAGGTTTTTGGAGTTCATTTGAAGTTTATTTGATTTGTTTTTATTGTTTCAGTCGTTTTCTCTCTCGTTAGATCCCGCCTTCGAAGGAGCAGGAGTGACGGCAAAAAATCCTGAGTACCTCGCTGAGTATAACTAAGACAAGTCGTGTCCTTTGATAATGTCGAACCAAATTTTCAATCTATTATTTAATTAATTTATTTTAAAGTATCTTGCATCGCTATTTTGTTATAAATTTTTGTACTTGGTAGTTATTGATCCAAATTGAATTACCCCTCCTTGATAATATGAATACCATGATTACATTGTCACATTAGGTTGGAAAATTACTAGTGATATAATGCTAGGTGTCACATGGGAGATACGAGTAGTATGCTTAGTCGTGCTTATGTTACATTGGGTTTATCATCGTATATGAATAATTAATTTGACTTAATAAGATATGGAACCGTGGTTAGTGCCACTATTATAAAATTTGTGCCATGTCATTGGTGTGTTATCGACGTGGATTATACAAACTTGATTTTGCATTTAGGCGAGTGATCATGCAGTAAAGGGGAAGTGTGGATTCACTTCGTGGGATGTGGAATACTCGCCCGAGTAATATTAAGGACTTAACTTTGTGCGCTATTGATCTAAGATTTACCGTGCAAACCACATGTCTAGTATGGGATAGACCTGGCTGATTAATTTATAATATTTCAATTTCGATCTTGCCATTGTGATGAACATGGATGCTGATTTCCATGAGGCCCAAGGGGGGTGTGATGCGAAACCCTGGCGGGCAGGATTGAGTTAAAGTTGAGCATTGTAAAGGTCTTGTTGTGATTTCCTTAGATCGAGGTTAATCACATCATGTGGGTATAGTTGTGCAACCTCTACAAAGTGTAAAAATATTCGAATAGCTGCATCCTCGGTTGTGGACAATGCTCGGTGATTTCACACGAGGGGTAGTAATTTAATAAAAACTTGTGGTTATGATTGGAAGGTGAACAGGTAGTTTACTATGGGTTTGGCTTGTGGATGGAAAGTTCACAAGTGGTTTAAATTAAATTCTGTTAATTATTTATTTATTTCTATTTTTCATTAAAGTTCACTTTCCATCTATTTATTCTATTTATCCTAAAATGTCATTTCATGCAAATTAACCTTTCAACCCTCCATTGGTAAGCCTTGCATATTATATTGCATTCATTTGTTACAAACGACATGCTGAGTACCAATATACTCACAGCTTTATACCCACTGTTGCTCAGTTGAGGAGGAGAAGTATTACCAGCAGGAGGTACCAGAGGGAGGATACTTCAGCGACTTTGCGGATTAGGACTTCGCTCCCTAGTCGATTGCCTATGGGCATGTCAAATGGTTACTACGCTTATTTTGTTTCTTTTCGCTGCTAGATTTTAAGCCCTTCGGATTAGCGATATTGTAAATTTGACCATAAGGTCGTACTTTGGATAATTATTGATATTCGAGCTTTCCCTTTATTTTAGCGTGTGTATGGTTAATATCGTATCTATGTTTGACTTGTGCACTAGCGTGATACTGGACTAGTGCGGTATACACAGAGAGTCCGAATTTGCATATTCGGGTTTCGACATTAACTTCTTGTGAGAAAATGAAAAACCCAATTACTCTTTCAAAAGTCACAATAGAATATGCAACTTGTCCTCATGCAAGTGGTATGTTCAAAATCTTTCTTTACCTCACTTAACATTTGAGCGTTGTCATCAATTACCAAAAAGGGGGAGATTGAAAGCATCTAGGCCCTAAAATTATGGTTTTGGTAATTAATGACGATTTATGAATATGTGACTAATATGTATGTTGAAGTTTGCATAGGCTAAAGTCTCATAGGTGTGCAAAGGATAAAAGTAAGCTGCATGCGAAATGGACAACAAGATGGATAAAAAACAAGGTACATAAAATACAGGATCTCTTTTGATCTTTACCGGTCTTAGGAGAAAGGTTGAAAGACCAGATTATAGGAGAGTCACCGTACTATTAAGAGGGATCATTAAAAATAGCTTGATAGCATGTTCTTGTGCCAATTAGACCAATTTAGGATCATACATGCACATGAAATTAAATTTGAAAACAAACTGTGCTCCCTCTCAAAAATCGGAAGTACCGCCGTAGTAACAGCGGAACTACCGGAGTTTGGTAGTACCGCCATGCAAATTGCGGAACTACCAGACCACGGTAGTACCAGATTTTCAGCGGTACGTTTTTTCCAGAGAGCACCCTCGCTGGGGACTTGGACTCGCCAAAATCGGTAGTACCGGAGTTAACACGGTAGAACTATCGCACCTTCCAGCGGAATTTCTGATGTTCGAAAGTACCACCCTGTCCCAGCGATATGTTTTTTTTTCAGAAAGTACCCCTTGAAAAACTTAAGCTGGCGAAAATTGGAAGTACCGGGCATTGCACGGCGGACCAACCGCAATGCGGTAGTACCGCACATACTTGCGGAACTACTGCAGTATGGTAGTACCACACTTACAATGGCAGTAGTACCACACTACTTTTTCAATGGCTAGCTCTGACATTCTGACAGAGTCGTTACTATATGCTATAATGAATTGCGGTAGTACCGCACTTATAACACCGGTAGTTCTGATTTCCCTGATTTTTCAGATTAAATTTTTGCAACGGCTAGTTTTGGTTGGTGAGGGTATAAATACCCCCCCACTAGCTCAAGGACAGAGGGCTGAGCTAATATTGAACACTCTTGAGCCTTGAGCATCCATTCCACACCTTTTTCTCTCTTGGGCATTCATTTGAGGTTTTGTGAGCTATTTTCAAGTGCATTCATCCTCTAGAGTGATCCTTAGCACTTGAGTGTCGTCAAGCAAAGCATGATCATTTACTCTTGGTGCTTGCCGGTGCCTAGATGGCTTGGACGTTGATCGTGAGGTGATCTCTTCAAAAAGCTTGTGAAGAGGCCCGAGCAAATTGTGAGTGGCTTGGTGCTCGCCATCTCCGGAAATGAGCAAGAGCAACCAATAGTGATCAAGGATTTGAGGCTTAATTCGTGGAGTTGGTCCAAGAGCGCTTGGGCTTTTTTCAACATGGATTAGTGAAGACCGGTAACTCTTCGATTCCATGGGAAAAATATCGCGTGTCCCCTTTGTGATTATTTCTTTACCTTCTTCTAGCATTATATTTATTGCTTGTGATACTTTAAGTCTACTAGAATTGAATAGGTTGAATTTAATTATTATAATTGCCTAGCGTTGATTTGTATTTATTAAGTTTTAGAAGGCAAATTTTTATAACCTCCTATTTACCCCCCTCTAGTTGGTTATCCTTGATACACTATCCCATACTAGACATGTGATTTGCAGCAGATTAATGGCGCATAAAGTTAAGTCCTTAAATATTACCCATGCGAGACATCCACATCCATCAAAGTGAATCCACACTTCCCTATTTACTGCACAATCACTCCCCCCGAGTGAAAATAAATTTTGTATAACTAACACCAATGACACACCAATATCATGGTACTCAAATTTTATAACTGTAGCTACAATCACGATTCAATATCTCATTAAGTTAAATTAAGTAATTGATCACGTGTGATAATAAATCCAATGTAACTATAAGCATGTCTAAACAAATTAAATGTACAACCCCTGTGACAACTAATATGGCATCATTAGATAATTTTCCATCCTATGGTGGCAATGGAGTCATGGCGTTCAAATTATCAAGTGAAAAATTAATTAATTTGGGATAGTAACTACCAAGTACAAGGATTTGTAATAAAATAGCACTGCATAATAATTTAAAATAAAATAATAAATAAATAGATTGAAAATTAAGTTTAACATAATCTAAGGACATAACTTGTCTTGGATTTTCTCAATTATGAATTCTTCATCTTACGTGGTGCTCCGCTCATTCAAGACGTGATCTAACGAGAGAGAAAATAAATAAGGTATAAAATAAATTTAAATAAAATTTAGATGAACTTCAAAATTTTCAAAACTAGAACTAAAACGTGGATATCAAATTTAGATGAATTTAAAAAAAAGAACGAGATCAATCGAAGCTAGGATGGAGAAGAACGGGCTCTTGAAAAATTTAATCTAAATAAAAATACTAAGAAATCAAAAATTCTGCTATGTTGTGGACCTGATGCATGAAATTGCTAGTCTACGGTGAGTACAGCTCACGGAACTATGAACTGCGGCGGTTGGCCGATGTGGTGGCTAGGGCTGACGTGGCGGACACGTGCCTGACACATGACTGACTGGTGGCAGATAGGGCTAACATGGCAGCTGACGTGTCATTGACACATGGCATGCTGACGTGGCACTCGGATCGCTCGGGAGCTGACGTGCCACCCACGTGGCAAGACACATGGCAACACATGGCATCTAGGGCTTTTGTGGATGCTGACTCAGCTAGGCTAGCTCACGGGTCTATGAAACAATGGAGGCTGGCAGGTGAAATGTCGCTCGGTGTGGGTGCAGGGTGGCATCACAGTTGGCATCAACGTGGCGCAGTGACCGGGGTGGCACTTTGGCACATGAAGCGTCACGGGCGGTGGCGACGAATGCAGAAGCGGCGCAGCGGGGTTCGACCGGCAAGGTAGGATGGCGAACGGTTTCAGTGAGGCTAGCGGCTGTACAAACTGGCAGCGAGGACGGCTCGGTGACGACGATGACTTCATCGACGAAGACGGTGACTACCGGCTCAGAGGACGAAGACGGCAGCGGCAGCGGCAGCGGAAAGAGCGGACAACGATGGCGATGGCCGTCGCATGGGCGAGAACGTGGGTGAGCAGCGATGGGTGCAAAAGGTGGCGGTGGAGTGCATGTAGGGCATGAACGTCGAGGTGGCGACGAAGACGTAGTCTCAATTGAGAATGAAGATGAACAGTAGATAGCTCACCCGATTAGCGGCCTGTGGCGACTAGAGGGAATGGACGGCTGATGCTAGACCGCACCAATGAATAGTGCCAATGGCTCTAATGCTTGACACATGGTCTAGGAGGAGATCCAGCGGCCCAAGCGAACTCAGGCTAGATGGCTGACACGTGGCTAAGGGAAGATCTAACAGTTGAGATTGGATGGGCTGGGTGAACAGTAATGGGCACGACCCATTACTATTTAAGGATTTTTGGGGATTTTTCTATTTCACAAAAAATTCCTTAAGGCACAAGGAACCCAAATAAAATATTTTTAGCAAATATTAATGTTTATTTTATTCATATTAAATCCTTTTAATTTATAAAAATTCAATTTAAGCTTGTATTAAATTCTAGAAAAATCCAAATGGTGAATTTTATTTTAAAAGCTTCCAATGAACTCTGAAAATCAAGATGTTATAATAGCATGTGATTAAGTCATGGTGTCTTCTTTGGAAGGGTGCCAAATTGTAGTCGGTCGAGACCGATTTCTTTAGTAATCGTATTGGGGAATTGGTACTCCGACCTAGTCGTGGACACTTATATGGTGTCTCAGATCAACTGCTTGGTTTAGGTGATGTCCAGATCACCTGATCCAAGTGTTCGTCCCTCATAACGAGGAAGAGTGGCTTCATTATTGAAAAGACATCTTCCCTCATGACCCTCTGTCGGAATCTTTAAGGGGGTCTTACGCCGAATGTTGGATTGTTTCCAATCTGACCATGCTGACTTCTTTGAGGGAGGAATGCTCGGACGAAGTTAGAGTATGACTTTGTGAGTTCCTCTACTTCCTTTCCATCTCTATACACCTCACTGTCTAGGGGAGGATTTTCGACACTTGACCTGCAACCTGAGCATATCCTGAAGTTTCTGCCTAAGTAAGATCCAGGTTGTTTAGAATATCATGAACTTGTTGCAAGTTTTGAATAGTTACCAAGGGCCTCGAAGGATTCCTGTTGGAGGGGGTACGATGACTCAAGTTCCTTTTTGAACCCCCAGCATGTCCCGTTCGACCCGTCAAGATGCCCATCCATTCCATTACCTCAATCCTCTTGGGGGTGATACAGGAGTGTTTGCACTACTTCGACCAATGGGTCTTGGTTGGTCCTGTCGTGAAGAATCGTGCATGTTATCTAGATCGGTATCACTGATTGCATTAACTTCGTGTCTCTAGCCCAATCTCCTGATGAACTCCTGTCAAAATTAAGAGAGAGCCTTTCACTGCTTCAGCAAGAAGCCTCCACAATGGGGAGTAATTGGAAATTACCACATCTAGTGGGCTTTGTGGTTGACTCAGCCTGATCCAGTGCATTGCCAACTGGATGCTGAGCATTATCATCTTCACTTGGCTTTCAACTAGGGGTAATTTTATCGACACCATGACCGGGTGTCAGTTGGCTCTTGGAATATGTAGGAGCCATTATTGAATAATGGTTGCCCATGACTATATCAAGAGTACCTTGACTCTTGAATTGTGGCATCACACTCTTATCGCCGGGTTTGCCGGTTGGTAGCACCAAGCTTGCAGAGGTACTTCAGTATTTCGCTATGTCAAAACAACCAATTCCTTTGGGAGCATTGTTGATGGAGGTAGTGAATTTTCTTCCATTCGGTCAAGCTCATCTGTCTCAGTGACCGGTAAGCCTGGAATGAAAGAGGATGATGATGAGGCATTATGTTCCATGTCACAGATGCATGCGTCCATGTCGAGGTTGGCATAGTCTGCCAAGTCATCCCAGGTTCCTACTATGATCGCATGAGCGATGACGACAGGGAATAGAGAAGAATGTGGATTGCTGAATGAAGTAAACTTCAAGGATTCAACATCTTCTTCCCCACAAACGACGCTAGCTATCGATGATCGAATTATTGTTCTTATGAAATAATATGAAAAAGATGGTTAAAATCTCTGGGAGAGAACAAAGATGATCTTTATTGCTATGAATTGGTTACAATGTGTTTTTAACAAGGCGTGAGACTAGCCCTAATTACACTAAATTGAATGAGAATATCAATTGTATTGTCTAATTGCTTCATTTGAATTGTGTTCCAAATTTTCTTTATCTTCCATCATCTAGCCTTAAATACCAATGAAGCGACACCAATTATTCGCTGGGGAAGATGCCTTATGGAATTGACGTGTTCGGTCGATAAGGCAGTTGTTGTCAGAGAGAAGATGCCTAATTATCGGTGAGAGACGATCGTGGGAAACAACTGCATGGCAGTTGTTTATCAGAGACTCAGGGATGAAACGTCGTGTTGTTTGGAGTGGATAAGGTACGTGTTTTATCCATCACATGGAAAGAATATCCTAGAATCGGGTCCAGGTACTAGTTCACAGAATCTCTTGAGCGGTCATCTAGTCAAAAAATACACATAATATTTCTCTGACCAGGGTACTCAGGGAGCAAACTTTGGAGGTTTACGACCACAAGGGGTCCCTTGGCCTTAATTAAAGCCATAATTAAGGATTTATTCAATCCTCATCACTCTGCATTACTTGAATTGTAGTAGGGCGAACCAAACCCTAGAGAAGATCTTTTGTTCAGTGGTTGAATTCTAGTTATTACCTGGCCATATTCATCGTTTGCTAGTTAGTAGTAGATTTATTTAGATAGTAGATCTAAATCTTGAAGCTCCCTTTGGGTTCGATAACCTGGAATACTCTAGGTGAAAGATACAGTGAACTTGTGCACTTACCAGCAATTTAAGGTGCATAGCAGATTCTAACACTCGACGTGCTTGTCCCTCTTGTGCTCACGCTCTAGCTCCATGGTCTCAAGATCGATGGAGAAGACCTGTGTCCTTTCCATGGTGTTAGTAGCACATACCCTTATGTAATTTATGATGTATTCAAGATGATTATTACTCTCTTCTTATTGAATAAAATTTAGGGTGTGTTTAGGCATCAGTTGCGTGACTTTTTCCATAAAAAGCAGTCACTTTTTCTATAGATAAGATGACCTCAAGATTCGTATACCATAACCCTAAAATACCTTGTCCTTTCTTCCCATTCCACAATCGCCCCACACCACATTTATGGGCGCTCCCTTCCTCTCCCCTCGTGCCACCTCCCTTTGCCTTGCCGATGTCACCACCCTCGACCTTAGCGAGGCCCACCGCACGTGCCCCTCCAGCTACAGCTTCCACCACCCGATGTGGCTACCGGTGCCGCCCGCCTCCTTTGCCATCGTCCCATCTCCACCTCCCTCACTGCCGACTTCCTTTGTCGTCTCCGACAGTTGTGCCACCAGATCCAACCCTATCTCCTGCCACCCCCTATTCGAGCTCATTGACCCGCTCACCACAGCTGCCTCCTCCCACTGCGTGCTTTCTTGCCCCTTCTTTCCTCTAAGCTTAGGACTTTAGTGAACCCAAACTCTAATAGGTGAATCTAAGCTCTAATCCACAGGTGGTGGGAGACGGCGGTGTCAGTGAGGTAGATGATGTCTCTGGTCGGAGTGTGAATCTCCACGTCAGTCCAATGGTGAGTAAAACTAACTTAAAGATAAGTTCTTAGGCAACTGTAAATTAACGATCCGGTAAAATAGAAGCTGGGCCTTTGCTCTAAAAAAAAAAGGCATCGTACCTCGTACCAAATGTTTAAAGTGTATGCTAACTATTCAATTTGTACCATAAATCCCTCAAAATCCAAATTTGTTGATTTAAAACCCCTAGTGATTCATTTTTTGCGATGAAACCTCTCAGCTATTCAGCCATGCCATTTTTTAAATTTGAAATATATTTGTTTTCTCTTATCAAGTTTTTAACAGAAAAATACGTACTTGTAAATATTGTTAGAGCGGAAAATGTGCAGTCAACGTTTTTTTGTTGTTCGACCAATGAGACTTCAAAAATATTTGGATTAATCACATGGGAATGGAAACGACAAGATTAGGTTTGCCACATAAATCACATTTGCATTTTTCATAATTGTCAGGGTTGTTTTTGTTTTTTCTTTCACGAGAGGGCAATCTTTCTTACAGACAATCAAGAGTGAAGACAGTCACTGCCATCTAGGACCCATGTCTCTCCTCTAATGCATGTTATGGTGTTCTCTGCTCAGCTGATCCCGGCTGCTGCTCTCCCCTTTCCAACTACCAAAAGGCACACACAAGTGACAACGCCTAGGGTTCCCTCTCGTCCCCGGACCACCGCTCCTCCGGCCGCCGGGGACGCACTCGATCTCCTCCCCAAGCCACCGGCGGTGGTCGAGGGGGCGGGGGACGAGCTCCTGCGACAACGCCTGGCCGCCTCGGGCAGTTGGTACGTGCCCGATTTCCTCAGATCCAGCCATCCGGACCAGTGATTCTTCACTTCTGTTCTTGCCTGTTTGGTAGGTTAGTGGTGAGGTAGGTAACCCTTGATTGATTGGCCCATGGAGCCATCCAATTCTCGGAGGGGGATGAATTCGGCTTCCATCTACTCTTCTTGTATGCCTCTGTATCAGACTAGGAATAGAATTGGTGGCTACATGTGCTGGCTGTTCTTGCAAATGAAATTGCTGTCTATGCCGTTGTGGTGCAGATGATCGACTCATTTTAGGGAAATCATGTGAAATTTCAAGATTTTGTTATTACTATGCTAACGAATTTTCAGTTCAGTTCTTGCCTTCATGGTAGGTTAGTGGTGGGGGTAGGTAACCCTTGAATGATTGGCCCATCGAGCCATCCAATTTTCTCACAAGGGGATGAATTCGGTTTCCATGTACTGTTTTCTTGTACATATGCCTCTGTAGAAGAATAGGAATAGAATCGATTCATTTGAAGGAAATCATGTGAATTTTTTTGTTGTTATTATGCTTCGATTGTGCTGTTTGGATGGGGGCATGAAGTGCTTGTGCTGTTTCCTTCTTTGCAGAGGCTGTTGCCATGTCTGACATGGAGTCTGTGGCTACCCTTATGGAGTCGACGAGCTCTAAGATACAGCAGCTTCAGGGAGCGTTTGCCGAGCTTGAAAGCCAGAGTGCTGTTTCCTTGAACATGAAGTGGAAGCAACTTGAGGATCATTTCCATGGCCTTGAACAGTCGCTGAAGAAAAAGTTTGATGAGCTCAAAGAGCAGGAGAAGGAGTTCGAGGAGACGGTTGCGAAATCACAGCAGATGCTGGAGCAACAGGAGGCTGTTGTTGTGGCTAAGGAGCTGACTTCCCTGGAAAAGCTTCAGGAGAAAAGAGATGCTGCGCTAGCTATGATCTTTGGCAAGTCCAAGCTGTCCTTGCCTGTTCCTGTTATCAACCCAATGAGCAAGGCACTGGCTAATAATACTGTATTTGATGGAAGCACGGGTACTCTTGCTGTAAAGTGGCCCAAATCTACTCCTGAAGACAGTGCACACCTGCAATATGACAACACTGCTGTAAAGCCTCGTTCTGAACTTGTCGTCCTCTGTGAGGAAATGAACGTTGATGGGCTTCATAAGTTCATATCTGACAATCGGAAGAACTTAACAGCTATCCGTGAGGAAATCCCGATTGCACTCAGTCGAGCTCCTGGTCCGTATGGCCTGGTGTTGGATTCTCTGGAAGACTTCTATTCTGGGGATAATCTGGTGTTGGATGGCAAAAAGGATGGAAACCTTCTGGGTGTAAGAAGGACATGCCTCATGTTGATGGAGTCGCTAGGTCAGCTGCAATCTGATGCTATAACTGGTTACATTTCCGATGGACAAATGCTTACAGCAAATATCAAAGAGCGAGCAAAACAAATTGCTTTGGAATGGAAATTGAAGTTGGATAGCCTTGACTTTGAAGCTAGCAACGGAAACTGCCTGGAAGCACATGCATTTCTTCAACTCCTGGCTACCTTTGGTATTTTTTCTGAATTTGCGGAAGAAGAGCTGTGTAAGCTACTTCCCTCTGTCAGTCGTCGTCGCCAAACACCTGAGCTTTGTCGACTACTTGGGTTGTCACAGAATATGCCAGGTCAGTGCTATTATGGATTAATCATATACCTAGCTCTTATAAGCATTGATCATATGTGTGATTTGCTTGGTTATTCACATGCTTATGGAATGGGACATTTCATACTGCTAAGATGTACATTTATGAATATCTATAACGTTGATACTATTACTTGCTGGTTAGTGAGTCCAGTGAAAAGATGCATAGAAGTAATCAAAATTGCCTGCATCACTGCTTAGATAATTTCTTAGACTTTAAGAATTAATTATCATTTAATTAACTATCATTTAAAATTTATCTTTGCTTTAGTTAATTTTTGTTGAGTGTTAGTTATTTAATTGTAGTGTCTTTTGTAGTATCAGTTCATTATGCATTGAAAATTTTGTTTTGTTGATTATCCCTATACAAAGTGTGTTCTCTTTAAAAGTCCAGTATTCCAGTCCTTTCTAAATAACTTCTCTAATCTTATGAACTGAAATGTAAGAAGCTGATAGGACTTTATTCAAACCCTCTTATGTTGACATTGTCCTCCAGTTTGATTACTTGTTTTTTGCTTTTTTTTGTTAGAGCTGTTCCCACAATTTAGCAGTTCCAAAATTATTATTTTCGCATATGTGAATGATAACTTTTGTACTTATGGTCCGAGAACAGGAAGAATATTGCTTATTGAGTTATCGTTACAACATGGAACAAGCCTATGTGTCACATGCCCTGCTGCTCTTGTATCTGCTTTTGTTTTGGCAATTTCAACAATTGTTTTATGCGAATTTTCTTTATGTCATTATTTTTGTTTGTCTTATCCTTACCTCTGTGCACTTAATTTTGCATTTTCTTTTCTTTTATCCTTTTGCTTCTCTTTTATGGTCTTTTCATTTTCACATGTTAGCACATTCTTTCATGACTATAAGTGATTTGCTGATGGTGTTTCATGAGGTCAGGTGTCATTGGAGTTCTGGTGGATGGTGGAAGACCTATTGATGCAATTAATTTGGCCTATGCATTTGAGCTCACGGAGCAGTTTGATCCAGTGCAATTACTGAAAGCATATCTGAAGGATGTCATGAAGGTGCCATATGTCAAGAATGGAAAGATACCTCCTGGAGTTCAGGTGCTCTTTTATCGTTTCCATGGTTCCTAAACTAGGTGTACTCGGCCAAGTACTAGGACTAGGTCCACTCACCGAGTACGAGCAGTCAAAAACGTGTACATAACCAGTTTAACCGGTATAACCGCCTGAGTAATCGGCTAACAGACCGTGTACTCGCCCGAGTGGCTTGTCCAGTGTAATGAAGGCATGAAACCCACGGTCAAATTTAATTAAGCCCACAGCGACACAGCTCATCAGAGCAAGCCCGCAGCTTATAGCATTGGTAGTGGCACACACACGCCAGAGGGCGGCATCGTAGCGATAGTGCGGGAAGGAACACTAGGCACGGGAGGGTGGCGTCATGAATTTAGTGTTTTCTATTAAGTAGAAGTATGCTCAGAAAGATGCATGAATTTAGTATGTCCATTTAATGTCCTAACTATGAAATCAATCAAGCACTAGAAGATATGGACACAAATAATACATACATATGAAAACAATAGCATCAAATGTGGCTTTGATTTTACATAAACATACAATTACATATATAAATCTGTTATTAAAATAGAAAAACTGGTTAAAGGACGAGTACAAGGCCGATTACTGTATAATCACTACAAGGTGAGGTGACCGAGCGAGTACCGGTTACCGAGTTTTAGAACCTTGATCATTTCCATTTTACACGTTTATGATGCACTCTAAATTTTCTTTCGTAGAATCTGGGTTCAAGATCCTGGTGGGAACCTGGGTTCAGGATCCTAGTGGGAACCCAGTGATCCTGGCCCACTCTAGTGTTCTAAAAACCGGCCGAGTTGAATTTCAATTTAAATTTTGAAAAAAATTTATTCCAAAACTGTGAAATTGAAAAACTCAGTCCAAACTAAGCATTATATCAACAGAAAAACTCTAAAAAGCTGACCGAAAATTGAAGTTGTAATCTTTCAATAGTACATGCAGATTGTTGCAATCCTTTTTGTTTCGGATGGAATCAGTTGATTGCCATTCTTTTAAGATTTGGGCAGATGATGCTATTTCTGTTATTGAATATATTGAAGGGAGAATATATGGAGATATACACTTATTTATTTCTGTATTGCTTAAGTGCCGGAAATTATATTATTATGCGCATAGTAGTTGACCGAAATGTCTGGACTGAAAGCAATGCTTCACTTTTGTTCTTTCCACATTTGCATTCTCATTCTTCATGCGCACCATGATGCCACCGCCACTACCCACGAATAGGATGTTCACCCCATTGCACGAACTTGTATCCGGTTGCATCTCTCCTCTCTCCCCAACCTTAGTTTTTTCAGCATATCTCAACAATGGCAGCCAAAGCTTAGGATCTGAGATTGCTGTACATCTTCTTGGGAATGGCCAGTTCGGGTGTGATTTTACCCAGAACCAGGAATTGGAACCCTGCGTAGAACTACAAGTGTGCCTCTTTGCTTTCACCAATCATTGAACTAGACCCCTGCTTTTCTACCAATCATTGAACTAGACCCCTGCTTTTCTTTCTTTTTGAAATTTTCATCGATTTTTTCCACCAACCTTCATGAGGAAGGCTAAACTGGCTCAAGTTTTGTTTCCCAGCTCAGCATCCTTTTCACCTCCTACCTAAGTTTATGTCCACACACTTTTTCAAACAACAGCGAAGATTAAATTGTTTGTTTTTTCTTCAGGAGCTTGTTTTAACGCTTCTGTGAAAGAGGGGATACATGTGTATTTTCCCATAATTTTTCTGTTGTGAAACTAAGCTACTTGGACCTTTGCGATTATTTGAATACCTAATCACGTTGTGTGACTCAGCTTATCCTGTCCAAAAAATTCCTAATGTAAATAGTAATCCAGACATTTGGCCCTTTCAGCCATTTACTTCCAGTTATTTTGGGTCATAGCTTTTGTGATTGTACCACCTATTAATTTTTGCGCTTACAATATTTTCTGATTAGTTTATTCTGGAAGTAGTTCAGTATTGGACTTGACATCAGAGTTGGCAAAAAGTTTAGCCTCCATTCAGCTTTACATTGAGCGCTTTCGTTAGGTTGCAAAGAACATGAATAATAGAGAGCTAGCTTAGCTTGTAATAAATAGATTAAACTAGTTTCCTGATGCTTTCCTTTCTTGTTCTGAATCATAAAAAATTCTCCAGGGTGCTTAGGTAATTCATATTTCTCTTTTCTTTCCGCGTTGGTGTGTGCATAGATAAGCATGGCTGCATGCATCCATCTAGTACATGTAGTTTGTAGTCCGTTGGATTAATGACCATGCTTTTTTCAGAATGAAATGAATGAACGTGAGCTATCTGCCTTGAAAGCTGTCATCAAGTGCATTGAGGAACACAAACTTGAGCAATACCCTGTCGATCCGCTTCAGAAACGAGTCATCCAGCTGGAGAAAGCCAAGGCAGACAAGAGGAGGGCCGTTGAAGCAGCAAAACCACAGTCCAAGAGGCCTCGTGCCAACGGATCAGTGTATGTACCCCATGTTACCAGCTTCCCTGACAAAAGCATCTACCAGGCAGCCCCACAGAGGCACCCCTACCCTTACGAGAGGCAGTATGTGTATGGTACTGAGGCCCATCATCCTACAATGATAAGCTCAGCTCCATATACCATCTCACCTGCCCACACGACCTATTATGGTAATGGCTATCAGGTCCAGTACCAGGTACCGTATATTCACTAATGGAGAGAGCTGGGTGCATGTGCTCTCTCCTAACTATTTAGTTTTTAACCTGCTACTTTGTTGTAGTTTATCAGTCCACTAGCTAGTTTGCCTAGCTGAAAATAGCTGCACCACTCGTGTGTTGTGAGTGGCCATTGTGAAAATCTGTTAATTTATGCCCTCACGACTTATGACATAATTTAGTTCTAATGTTTAGTTATGATGCTCATGTTCGATATATTTATGTGTATGGCCTGTGGTTTACCTGACGAAAGGTTTTGGGGTTTTGTCCTCCGCATGGAGGATCTTTGCGTTTACCGAAGTTCTCGGTTGCATTGCAACCAAACTGGAGGCCGCGTTTCTTTTTTTTTTTTTTTGGGATGATGCGAATTTTTTCACTTTTGGAAACAATTGGAATGGGCATCGTTTTCCATTTTGCTGACCTTGTTTCCTATTAAGGGGACAATAAAACTGGCCAAAACTACTACTGTATTTTTGTTTCTATTGTCGACTTGTTTTACTCTACTTTAGCCCGACCGATTTAAAGGTGTAAAGACAGGAAAGTTGATTTATGCTCAAGTTTTTCGTTATTGTTTCATCATTCTGACGAGCAAATGATGTTTGATTTCAGTAGTGTAATCATGGTTATTTCATTTATTTTAGAAATTTGATGTACCTTCGACCGTTTTGATTTGTTAGGCCTGTAGGACGCAGATTCGTCTAATATATGTTTTATGTTGCTTCCGGTGGCCCAAAAGATTAGCCCATTGAAAAAGTAGAGATGGATTTATATGTCTACGTATGTATTCCGTTCCTTGTACTTTGATTTGAAGCGAGTGCAATGAGTTTACCAGGTAGCCAATCACCAACTAGAACAATTGTATATGTTTATCACATAAATGATCATTCACGTTGAGACTACTAAATTGAATACGCTATTAATCGAGCTGGAATATGGAAATCAAATGCCCTTTTTGGATGAACTCCAAGCATGCAATCACTTGGATGGACAACTCCGGATATGCAACCAGCAAAGGTGTTCTGTGATGTTCCTGCAACGGCTCACCAAAAGCATAGACAATTGAGTTCAAAAAAAAAAAAGCATAGACAATTAATGTAGGGTTGTGAAGCAAGTTAGGATTACATTATCAAGGAGTACATACTTGGATCACATTAATTATCTTATCAAGATGTAGGCACCGAATTTTTTCTTTTTTTGGCCTTTTGGGGTTTTTGTAAAAATATTAAAAAGCTAAATATGGGCAAAATGCAGTTTCAACAGATAGCTAGACGTCAGAGTTTTGTGTTGTCTATATGGCTAAAGTCTATTAGCAAAAAACCAAAATGTGGTAGTAATAGACTACTATAGAATTCCAAATCCAATCCTCTATCTCTTAAAAAAATCTAAGTCCAAGGCACATCAAAATGAATGGGCTTCTGTTTTAGCTTAAAGCCACAGGAAATTTAGGCTCCCATAGTGAGCGTGGCTAGCTCGAGACTTTAGACGAGTACACAAAGTTGTGATCCCACTTATGTGCAATGATGAGCACACAAGATTGTGATCTCTTTACCTATGTTCGACTCTCACTTTTACCTTAAATTCGAAATGCCTGAGGAATATAAGTCTTATCCCGTCGCATCTAAATTTACAATAACAAGCTGATAAGAGTCGTGTGAGAGCAATAATAACTCATTAGACGATCATTTTTTTTGTCATGGGCGAATCCACAAGGGAGTAGAGTTGGAGCCTACCATCCGCCAGTGCCGGTAATTTAAAAAATATGCAGTGGCTCACATGCAAGCGAGTGGTCGGATGGATAGGATTATTTCTTTTAATTTATTCTACAGGTAGGGTACATCTTAGATGCAAAATGGTAGCTAAACATTGATGCAAATTTCCCTATATCTTAGAGGCCACCCTGTAGGCCCTAACTTAAGAGGTTAGGTGACCTTTAAACACTGTGATGCCCTTAGGTGTTCCATGTCATCCATGATGTGGCATGCTATGTTAGGAAATCTGCCACATGTCATACCAAAAAAAATAAAAAGCTAGAGGAGGTAAATTTGTGAGGTTTTGTTCACAAATCCGAAATTGTTCCAAAATCCCACGAGAATTAAATTGCTTCATGTAAAATTCCTTTGTTCCAAATGGGCTTGAACCTTTAATCAATTTAATGTTTTCTTGTACTCACTCCATTTTTTATTTGATGTTTTATATTTGGGCACGCTTATTAAGAAGAAAACAAAAACAAGATGGCTGTTGGCGCTCATTATATTCTACTCCCTCTTATTCCAAATATAAGACATTTTGGACATTGACATAGTCTCTTTGGTAACACTTTGACCATCAATTTCTATGAAAATATGTTGTTTCAAATAAAAAATTATACATTATGGAAGTATATATTTCCTAATGGATCTAGTAATACCAAATTCATGCTGTCAAGCTTATTAATTATTTATATATGAATGGTCAAGCCTAAATTTTTTTGACTTGCACGGTTTCTAAAATGACTTGCATTTGGAATCGAAGGTACTATTATTTTAGGAGAAATTTTCTATATGCAACTAAGAATTAACCCGATTCCTGATTTGCCACTGAAAAAGTTCGCTTCCCTACATGGCATTGAGTTTCTTACCTTTACCCTTACATGCCATTTCCGTTAGCTTTGTTAGCTAGGCTTGCCGTTAGACCCCAAAAACATGTCAGATATTTCACAAAATGTTCATCTTGCCCTCACATAACTATGGCTCATGAGTCAGTGTTGTCTTCTTCTTTACCCACTCTCCTCCTTCCCCTTTCTCTTCTCTCTCCCCACTCTCCTTACATAACCCAGACCCATGCCAGAGAGGGTGGTAGTGACTTGGTGTTGAGGAAGAGAGAGGGGAAGGAGGAGAGTGGCAGCTCACCTCAGTACATGTATGGTGGGCCAAGAAAATAGTGCTGACAGTAGTGAAGCTCCAAGGATGGCCTAAGAGGCAGCGGTGGTTCCGACTGGCGGTGGCTAACAGCGAGATCCACCATTGTCGACGAAAAATCAGGAGGTGGTGACATCACCTAAGAGGGAGGGAGCGCAGTGGTGACTCCTAGGTCCCACCTTCATCCTCCCAATGGCGCGGTGGTCAGCAACAAGGTCATTGACTGCTCCGATGTGAGGTAGATTTGCTTGGGTCTTGGCTCCAATGAGGCGGACCTAACCGGATTTTGAGATGGCACAGCGGTGAAACAAATAGGGATCACTACTACAGAGAAGATCATCATAGACGATTCATAACCCTCATTAGAGAGTTTTTGAACCGTCTGATTTATAACGTCAGTGATAACAAGTGGTTATCACAGACGGCTCCCAAACCGTTTGTAATAAGTCACAACATAGACAATTTCTAATATAAATCGCCTCAACACGCTGTCGTCTAACAAACAGAATATCTATTGGGACGATGATATTTAATAATACAGTGAATATCACAGATGCTTCCATTCAAAACCTATATGTGATAAGTAGGTCATGATAGTCTTTTTTTTAAACAAACAATCTGTGATATATCACTAATGGCTTTTAACAAAAACTATATGTGATATGTCGGATTTGTCGAATATCATAGACGGTTTCTAACACAAAACCGTTTGTGATACGTAGACCATCACAGATAGTTTTTTTACTAGCTGTCTGTGATATATCGAATATCATGGATGGTTATTTTTAAAAATTATCCATGATATCCGACATATCATAGATGGTTAATCCAAAAAACCATTTGCGATGGTCTACGTATCACATACGGTTTTGTGTTAGAAATTGTCTGTGATAGTTCTTTATATAGCCAAAAAAATTATCTATTTTTCGACTAGCCTCAGGAATGCTAGCCATACCCTCTGAAAACAAGCAAGTAGATTATAGATAAATGACAGATAAGTGAATTATAACTCAAAATCAATTGAAAAAGAATGTTCATGTATTATCGCCAGAGTTACGTACAATTGAATTACAACTCAAAGTGAATTACAATTGAATCAAATATTCAAACATGTATTAATCTTTGTTGCCAGAGTGAAACTCTCCTTTTGGGTCAATGACCTCTATCATCAAGAAGGTGAAAAGCCATCCTCGAATGTCCAAGAGTGTGTTAAAATCGAATGTACTTGAGTTGATTGTCACGCCCTATCGCTACGAGTAGTAAAGTCATAAGCACATATATATATATATATATATATATATATAAATAAAATTAGAAAATAATTATTGATAGATTGATAAACTTCCTGGATCATTCATCTTAGTGCTTATGATTTCCTGCATATGGAGGCAAACGTAGAATGCACATACATTACCCTGTAGCTACTGGTGGCACTGCAAAAAATTGAATTACATACATAAGAATAGTCAATTCTAGATGCATTATTACGAAGTGTGATATAGGATTATTGTGTTATAGCAGATACCGAAAATCGCATCCTATGTTGTAGTGTGGTGCTGGATTATTTGTGTTTCTCCCTCTTAGCAAAGTAAGCGCTAAACAACCTATATGATTCCAAAAAGTTAGCCTCAGTCAATGCAAATGAAGGAAAGACTATAATAGAGTTATCTATGAAGAAAATGAGTTTACTTGTCAATTATTTGTTGGACATAGGTGAAGTTGTGGTTATTCTTGAGTAGGGAATCAAGGTATATTACGTTGTTCCACTTTGGTATAATCACAATCAGAATCTAGTGCCACCTACTCATGTATGTCGCCATAGTCATTAAACCTAAGTTAATGTTGCGTATAAAGCACAAATAAAATTTGTATAGATACTAGTGAAGCACTTACCCTGGTTGTAGGGTACTAGAATGTAGTCCTTGTTTATCCGAGTAAGTAATCCCATCGTTATGTAACTGTCTACTAGGATGCGTCTTTGGTGATGCATTGCTCCGAGATCAAATATGGGTTGAGGAAACCCATTGATTCTCATGATAGCTAGGGTCCTTGCACATGAATCTAGACATAAGCAATATTGGGTTATGATATTTATCGGTATTATGCGAATGTAAAACTTGATTGTACAAACTTACAGTGTCTAGCATCAAAGAAGTGAAGCATCGATGGCATCGAGATTGAATAGATCAAATAAGTCATCAAAGCCCATGAGAAAGTAGCCTGGCTCATGGAGGAAATGCCTTTTCATGTATTTGATAGTGATTCTAGTCTAGCGGATTGTCCTCCGCTCATTGGTCTTCCGCATGTACCAGCCATGCAAATCCCTGTAAATCATTCCAAGGCGGGGTAACAGTTGTCAGGAACCAACGGCATTCTGAGAGAGAACTTTCAGGGTTTGTGTGGTGCCTTAATGTTCTTTGATTTGGCCTTAGTGCCTCACTTGTGATACATCTTCCTAGCAGAAAACTCGACACGCTTTTCTTGTTTCTTCGATGATATCTCCACGGAAGCTGATATAGTGGCCTTCTGAAGCAGCGGAGTCATGGAGGGTTTTTTGGAGAGGTATAATCGTGTAGAGATCGCAGCACTATAGGGTCTAGGGCGATGTCTCTCTTGGGCCACTAGACAAAAGTGTGCATGGCATCCCCTAGTGTTATGATGTCTTCGTTCGGAGGCTTCTCCAGTGGTACAACCATGAAAAGGTCATATACCATGTCCACCTATACCTTGGAGTGACCCTATGCTAGCTGGCACCGTGTATCACTGTCCCTTCCTAGCATGGAAACGCCATCCCCGGCCTAGCCTCAAGAGGAATTGACCCAGCCAGCCTCACATGGAGCTTGTAGGGCGTGGGCTCCAACAAAATGATATACAATTAGCTAAGGCATCCTACAATTCTATCTTTGGAGCATTCTAGAGATATACATTACCTGGATTTTGTCGATTGAAAGTTGAGCGTTGCTTTGGTTAGATTGTGCGTGGATGCGTAGCACTTGCTCAAACCTTTCCTCTAAATGTGCTATCTTCCTAGAAAATTCTGCATGAATCTCCTCTTTTATGCGCTCCTTGCGCTCAGCCTTCGATCTCTTCTGACTCCTGTATAAGTCAAAGTCATCTAGGAATCTCTGCCTCTAGGGAACATAAATCTCAAGGCCTTACGTGTGACGTGGGTGCTCCTTGTTTCTCAAGGCTATGAATAACATGTCCCTCTCCCTTACAGCCTAGAAGTTGCCTTGGGAGGATTCCACATTCAATGTTTCCTACAAGAGGGCAACATGTAATTTCAATTCCTATGAAATTATGGATATATTACCAACCAGTTAGTTTGATATCTTACCAAGCATTGTGGCACTTCCTAGTCTACTATGTTCTTGAAGGATATGGTGCCCAAAGATGTGGTCTTAAGTAGTTTCGGTCTCGCACATCTGTGATCTCGACAAATGGTAGGAGACTTTTGAAAGGATTGCCTTCTCATCCTCCCTTCTCTATTGCAAGATTTTTTCTTGTGTATCTAGTGGTGCTGAGTTTGTAGGGGTGAGTGTTCTAGGCCTAGATTGCCTTGTGCGCCGTGCTTTCCACCTGGAATTTGGTGGTTGTTTTCATGCCCATAAAGGCATCCCATATATCTAGATGGATGAAAGGATATTTCATGAATGGTGTTCTATCTTGGTTCACATACTTCGTGACAAGCGTGCTCTTGAAGTCTTTCTATGCCTTGCACATCGCCAGGAATACCTGTCATCGCACGAGGCCTTGGACTTCTTTGATCTTGATGAACCTTGAGACCTCCATCCAAAGTAGTTCTTTCTCTTCACGCATCAAAGACTTCTAAATTGGTGTGGTGATGGAGACCCGTTCTTTTGCAACTATTCCGCAGGTGGTCCAGAATGCGCTCACTGCTTTCTTGGGATGTAGAGAGACCCAAATTCGACTGACCTTCATGCTAGTCATCCGACTCTTAGGCATTTTCAATATGCCTCGAACTTTTTGATACGTCTGGTCATCGAACACATTCAACGAAACTGAGCCCAAACACTGAGCGGACACCATCCCGCTTAGTTGCTATCTACGAAGCATGGAAACTGCATTTCAGTATGGGGGTACAAATCAAAGGTAGAGAAGGAGCACAAACTGAGCAGGAAGAGAATGAACAGTAATAGTATATAGTATATAAAACACAAATTGAATATGATAACACCTTTCTAGATCAATGATTTCCTTAAGTTACTAATGTTGAGCTCAAAGGATGGTATTACTTATTTAAGGGTTAAAAACTAGATGTACTAGGCTAGAGGTGTGACCAAAAGATAGCTCAAAAAGACTCCAGTATTTTCTACGGTCTACATACAGCTCACCAAGAGAAAAAAGAAGGCATCTGCCTTCACAGTATGTCACACTAGGTTAAAAATCTTAACAAGATAATTTTGATCTCAGATCTTGTATGTTCTAGTCCTTTCTCTTTTTCTGGAGAGCGACTAATTATTTCCAATCAGTTTATGGTATGAGATTTGTTTGGATGAGGAAGGGACTTATACACCCTTCTACTGAAGCACTTTGCCCTGTATTTTTTAACAAAAAACCAGAGGAGAGGCCACTATTGTACATATTAATTAATAGTGAAGAGAACAAAAAGAGAGAGTATATGACCCCATCGACCATTATTCCTGAATCTGCCCATGACATTAGGAGGGTCTTGTATCACACATACATGTTGCTTCTGTTGGTTCAATGAGAATAAACCTTGAGTACTCTAGGCAAAAAAAAATCCAAATTGGTGGAGTAGCAACCTCAACATAAACAGTTAAGTGCCACATGAATATGCACGAGGATAGTAGATTTTTACTAATACAAAGTAACAAGTCAGTTATCACTCAAAGTGTGTACCTCAAAGGGTCCACTTGATAGTGAGTGTTTTCCATAGGTTTCTACTTGATCACATCCTAGATGATTTTTTCACACTATATACATCCTGAAAACTTCTTGGATGCTTGATCTAAGAGATAGCAAGATGCAAGCCAAAACCAACTAAGGGATAATTTGTTTGCTCAACATTAATCAGAATACGTCGAAGACTAGTCAAATTAGAGGAGGAAGAAGAGGACGAGTTAGGGCATACCACATGATGAAGAGGAAGGTGTATGGATCTCAAACAGTGCACAACTCGGTGGAGGGGGAGGCTGTGGATCAGCCATAGAGGAAGAAGAGGCCGAGGAGGGATGAGGGCAGTGCTTGGTGGGGCAAGTGGTAGAGGCATAGTGGAGGTGCGGTGGCAGCACTGGAGATGGAGAAGGGAGAGCTAAGAAGGCGCGTGGGTGTATTAGAAAACCTAAGTGTGCGGCATAATAGTGAGTTAGGTTTTTTCCTAGTATATATACAGAAGAATCAGAGTAATAGGGGAAAGTGAAGAAGCCAAAAATTAACCTCAGGTAAGCTTTATAACCATGCATCGGTTACCCATCTCAAGAATTGAATAGTTATTTCGGGAGCCACCCGCGCAGATAGATCTATGAGAGACGATTAGTATTCTTCTGTCTGTTTTCACAACTTAAGCGAAATTACCTTTCCTACCAAGCGCACTTCTGGTCGTATGAAATCGAAAAGGTACTACTTTTGATCGTCTGTCATCTACGATTTCTCTTGCTCAAGTAAGTTATTTTTACTAAAGTTAGGGGCCTAGATGACAAGGATAGAGTAATCCTCTAATTATTATGTCATCATACTCTTTGATAAATCTCTTTACCAGTAAGGGAAGAAAATTCATAGAGTGGTCGTAAGCTCTTCTATGACCATCTCACAGTCGTAAGTTTTACTACGATTACCTAGTCTTAATCCTCATATGACCATCTTATAGTCATAAGATCTTCTGTGACCACACGTTACTCGTAAATGGTCCTACAACCACCCTGTGGTCATAAACTTTCCTGCGACCAGTGTCTTTTTGACTAGCCTATCCACGATGGCCTACCACGCAGCACATCCACCAGACAAGGCAGTTAGAACATGCGTTTATGCCCAATAACTGCGAATGATCTCTCTTTGACAATAGCCATTAGATGGTGAATGGCTCATCACGTCTCTTTGACAACAACCTCCTTCTAGCGGTTACACCCTAAAGCGTAGAGACATCTCTTAGCGCAAGACAATGGCCGTCATTTCACAAACTATATAAGGATTTGGTGTCAGAGGAAGAAGGGATCAGATCCGATAGTAATTGAGACCACTTCAAGACTTTTTTGCATGATTCTGTTGTAATCACTCTCCCTGAAGCAATAGTCACACATGATGTAAGGCTATTATTCTCTCAGGAGAAGACCTGAACTTGTATAAAAATTTTTGTGTCCTCTATGTTGTAACATCTCACATACCGATGTGAGATATTACCATAGAACGTCATCGCCAAATAGGAAAACAAATCACATGGCAGCAATAAATATATATAGGTAGATAAAACTTTTAAAGTGTACTTTATTAGAAATTCAATGGAAGCTGAAACAAGAGTTTAAAACATGGGACTGGTCAACTCTAATAAAAGTTGAACAAATGAAACAATTAAATAATGGCAAGCTAGGGTGCTGCAAACTCAAGTGCTCTTACCTATGCATGATACTATCACTCCACTGGCTTTTTCTAAAGATTGAAAGAGCAAGTGTGAGATTGAAAAGTTCAGTAAGTACCCAACAATGGTCGTAACACAATAAATTAAGGATAAGTGATGCAACCAGGTAAGCAAGTAATAGGTACAATTTAAAGTAATGAAACTGGATTACCAAGACACTGATATAGAGAGTGGAACTAGAAATAACGGTTGACATGACATATGTGATAATGGCAATGTGAATGTGGAATAATTGTTATTTAGTAAGTAATGGTAATGGTACTGGCAGTTACTTCCCACATACTCGGTATACGAGAATAGCCATGCACGTCATCGTCCTCAACTGTATACCGCGACGGGGTGTAATATCCTGTGTAACGAAAGCGTACGGCTCTTCGTACATTACCAGGTGGGTAGCAATCTCCCCTATATGTGTATAACCCCAGTCCAGGAAATCGAGTAATTTTAACAATTCAGATGTTTACGATATTACAGTAGCGATAATAAAAACTGGATGAGAGTGTGGTAAGTGAAGGTGTTGTTAGATAATTGATAGGGCGATTCACGATTTGAGGCAAGGGACAGGAGATATGGAGACATGGTGTAGGGTTTAATTTGATAAGAGACCCCTCAAGTAGCCTAAGCACACAGGGTTGTCACTCAATCAAGTTTTATTAAAGGTTGAGTAGTCATTAGTCAATTTAATAAGCATTTACATATAATTCCAATTGGCTTACGAACAGCAATATACAAGTAACCAATAGTAATATGAATTACATGACGTGAACAATCAGAACAACCAATGTGAGACCCGGAGTAGAAACTCCTAGACCCCCTGTGTATTACTGTACTAGTCCCAGAGATCAATGCTAGTACACACAGTTCAAACAGAAAAGATGATACATTGCCAACAACGCTTTATTACAATAGTAACTGAAGTTTTACAAAGGCCATAGCCTTACTAAGGTTCACAGAACCTCAAGCAAAAAATAAACACAGCGGAAGCAAAAGATAACTTGATCGACCCATCAATCTGCCACAGGCAATTGGTGGGAAAGCGAATCCTAGGCATCCGAGAATAATCCACCGCATCCACATTCGCGCGAAGTCATACTCTCGACAGATCTTCTCCATTCTCTGCTTTTATATTTATAGAGCAACGGTGAGTACAAAAATGTACTCATGAGTCTTGGGAAAAATGCATAGATGTAAGGTTTCGCAAAGGAAGGCTATATGGTTTATTTGCAAAAATCAGCATTTTATTTCAAATCTACATAATTACTTTAAAAGCTATTTTGTAAACAACTTGTTTTTAATAATTGAAATTGGATAAGTACTTTAGTGAAGGTTAAACTACCAACACTAATATCTCAGGCCATCACGGCAAATTTTCAAAAGCCTCAGGTTACACCCCCTGATCTGAACATCACGAGAGTTATAATACTCCCTAGTTTTTCTCCAATTCATTTTGTTTTGAAATCAAAACCAAAACTTCTACCATGTGAATGCATTCCTTGCTCGCCCTTAACCGTGGGCACGGCTATTCGAATAGTTTTTACTCTGCAGAGGTTGTACACTTTACCCACAAGAGATAAATTATCTTAATAGTCAACACGCTTCCTTTGGCATGAGACCCAGATAAATTATCACAAAGCCTTTCGCCTACTCCAATATAGTTTAAATACCACCCGCTAAGGTTTCACCACAACTCGAATCCACGAGTTGGAGCCCACTCTTGCGCCATATGAGTCTGATGAAACCCTGTCCCTCACTATGAGTAACCAGTACACCCTGGCACCCAATACACCACTGGTGATATCTAAACTACACTATTATAGGGTAGTTAGCTAGGTCGTACCCATATAGACTTGTGGTTGTACTGTTTTGCTCAGTTTGGACAAACACAAGCGTCGGTCCTTAAACGACTAGGGTGATTCATTCACAATTCCAAACATTCTCGTGCTAACTGCACCAGCCAAACCTTCCATCCACCCTTGTCATCTTTTCCCTTTGAATTTCATTTTTATTTTCAAATTAACAGTGGTAACATCCCTTACCACTTTTCAAACAAAATATTTAACAATGGTAACATCCATTACCAATGTTCAAACAAAATATTTAACAATGGTAACATCCATTACCAATGTTCAAACAAATCATTCATCAAAACATTTGATAAACATGCTACTCATTTAAACATTATTATATTTATTTGCTACGCTAAGCATTTGCTAGTATTTAAACATTCAACAATTGTAACACTAACTCATTATTGAGTCAAAGGGATATCCTAAGTTGACAATGGTACAAGGTAAACACTTTTCAATGGAAGGTATAACAAATTGGGTCTTTAACTAAATTTTCTAAATCAAATTATCACTTGATATAACATAAGCATGCATTAATTTAAAATAACTACCTAAACATTTTTCTAAATCATTTGAGCAAGTTGACCAAAGGAAACTTGCAAAATATGGAGCAAAATGTTCAAAGGAGACTTGCCTTCTGGTGCTGGGTTGAAATCTTCCTGAACTTGATCTTGAGGTTGCTCGGACAAATCGGTCTCTACACGTAAATCGAGAAATCCAAATAAATAAAATAAAATAAAAATTCAAAAATTGAAAATAAATATACCAATTGAAAGATTGAAATTTTAGATGAATTTAGAAATTTGAATGGACCAATTTGGAGCTAAAATGAAAAAGATATGGCTATTTGAAATTTTCAGATTTGATTAAATCCAGAAATTCGGAAATCTCTGACATGTGGGGTCCACTGGTCAGCGATTTCATTTAAAATGAGTCTCTGACGTATGGGACCCACTGGACTCGGGACCCACTTGTCAGTGAATAGCGCAGAGGGGTGGTCGCCGACGGGTGGGACCCAGGTGTCAGCGCGGATTAAAACGGAGAAAACTCAACCTCAGCGCGCGGAGCGGGGCTCGAACGCGCGCCGAGGGAGTGGGAGGGGGAAGAGAGCGGCGTTAGCCAAGTGAGCGGGGAGGCACTGCCTACCCCATAAGGGTAGGTAATCCTCTTAAGGATTATCAGCGGGGAGGCCGGCGAAGCAACGTGGCATACACGTGGCTGCCACCGGTGCGCCGCGTGTGTACGGGTAGCCGGCGTGGCGGCGAGTGTGTGTGGAGTCTTTGGCGTGGCGGTTTTGTCTTGACACGGCATCCGGTGGCATCCACGTCTGTTGCCACCGGACGCGCGGCCGGTGGCGTGGCACGCCGCCGACGGAGGCGCGCGGGACCCGAGGGTCACCGGCATTCGGCGGCGGCGGCGCGGCCGATGTGCACAAAAGCAAGAGGAGTGGCGGGAATGCTTTGGTACCTTGCGCGATTACGAGGATGGTCGGATCGGCGAGGCGGCAAAAAGGCGGCGGTCGGAGAGGCTTCACGGCGGCGGAGTGGTTCGGGTCGCAATAACTCGAAAGAGTGGTCGCCGAGATCGCTGGGCACCGGCAACGTCGAGATGCTCGGTGAATCTCGGGAAGGCTTGAAGCGGCGCGATTGCTCGCGGAGTGGAAAGTGGCCGCGGAGGAAATCAAGCGCGGGAGATCTCTCGGCTCGGCGGTGGCAATTGGAGGTGGAGAAAGCGAAAGGGCGAGACACGGCTCGGGCGGCGGGATTTATAGAGGATGAGGCGAACGCAGCGTATGGCTCGCCGGACTTGGCTGCCGAGAATGAAGGCGGCGGCGCCGCGATGCATAATTAGATGAAATAATGCGAAACGGTTGCGGGAATGCGGTTATTTGAATGTGCATTAGTGCGGGAAATAATTGGCCAAAATCAAGCTTTAAAGCTTGCTTTATTGATTAATGGCGGCGGCAATGAGACGCGGAGGAAGAAGGTGGCGGGAAGGCGATCGCGATGGGCCCCGCATGTCGATGAGAGAGGAAAGGAGAGAAGGCGGCGGCTACGGCTCGGATGCACGCGCGGCAGAGAAAGTAATCAAGGCCGTAGGATGATGAGTGAAGGGTAAGTGAAAAGATGCGGTTGAGATTCAATCCGCAATCGGATTCATCTGGCCGATGGGGTGTACTAAGTGGCAGCGGCGGCGCGATCTAATCGGCAATCATGAGCGGTCAAGATGACGACATGCGTCGGGGCGACGGCTCGGCAGTGGGACCACGGCGGTGAGTCCACGCAACCGATCTATGACAGTGGGGCCGCTTGTCGCGCAACCCAAAAAAAGAAACTCAACCTCGCGCGGGCGCGGGCTCGAACGCAGCCGAGGAGCGGGGAGAGGAGAGAGCGGCGGTGGTAACCAGTCGGGCGGGGAGGCTCAGCCTACCCAATAAGGGTAGTTTACCCTTTTGAGTATTAGCCGCGGCGTGGATGGCTACTGTCGGATGCGCGACACTTGGCGCCGCGAGAGAGAGGGGAGGCGGGATGAGGCACCGAAGGCTGGGATCGGTTCGGGCCGGGGAGGAAGGGCTCGGATGCTTGACAAGTGTCAGCCCGAGGGAGATTTTGATATTTAAATCTTTTATATATTTCAGAAATCAGTAGGAGACTTTAAAATACTCAGAAAAATACCAGATAAATTCCAAAAATTCCAGAAAAATTCACATAATTCACTGATAATGTTTTAAACATATTAAAAATATTTCCAACTTATTTTGATATTAAATTTTCTTTTCAACAGAAACTTTAAATTCTGAAAATTCCAGATAATTGGAAATTATTAATTTAAAATTATTTCTTCAAAATAAAAGTAAAAAAATTGGGATGTTACAAACCTACCCCCCTTAGAAGGAATCTCGACCAGAGATTGGAAGAAGCGAGAAATAGATTAGGAAACTCGCTCAAAGATCCTCTTCTCGTTCCCGTGTTGCTTCGATTACGACGGTTGCTCCATTGCACTTTACAGAATTTGATAGTCTTGTTTCTTGTGCAGCGCTCTGCCTCTTCTAAAATCTTGACAGGAAATTCTGAATATGTCAAGTCCTCTTTTAAATCAACATCCTCAAAAGGTATCAACTCCTCTGGTACTCTCAAACACTTTTTCAACTGTGATACATGAAATACATCATGTACACCTGACAACTGAGGAGGAAGTTCTAGCTGATAAGCGACTTCACCTCTTCTTGCTATAACTAGAAATGGTCCAATATACCTTGGGGCAAGCTTACCACTGACTTTGAATCGACGCATCCCTTTCATAGGTGACACTTTCAGATACACATGATCGCCTGGCGTAAATTCCAACATTCTCGGCGATTATCGGCATAACTCTTTTATGCAGTGCAGTCTGCTTTTCAATCGTTCTCGGATTAAGCGAACTTGATCTTACGCTAACTTCAAGACATCCGGTCCGAATACTTGACTCTCTCGGTCTCGACCAATATAACGGTGTTCTACATTTTACGCCATACAAGGCTTCAAACGGAGACATCTTGGACTAGATTGATAACTATTATTATATGAGAATTCCGCATAGGGCAAACTTTTATCCCAGTGGCTTTATTGGCTAAAGCACATGCTCTCGACATATCTTCCAATATCTGATTTACCGTTACATCGACCATCTGTTTGAGGATGATAAGCGATCTCGAAATTTAAATTGGTGCCCAAAACTTCATGAAGCTTCGCCAAAATCTTGAGGTAAATTGTGTTCCTCTATCGACACGATCCTCTTTGGAACTCCATGCAAACACACAATTTTTGACATATAAAGCTCGCCAATCTATCTCCGAATATGTAGTCTTCATCGGTATGAAATGAGCGACTTTTGTTAAGCGGTCAACTATAACCCAAATTGAGTCATAACCTAACTTGGTTCTTGGTAGTCTGTTATGAAATCCATTCCAATTTCCTCCCATTTCCATTCGGTATATGCAGAGGTTGTAAAAGACCAGTGAGTCTTTGATGCTCTGCTTTAACTCTTTGACATATGTCACACAAGGCTACATATTCGCAATTTCCCTTTTCATCTTGTTCCACCAAGAACTTTCCTTTAAATCTTGATACATTTTTGTACTTCCGGATGAATTGAATATCTGATTCATGAGCTTCTTTTAAGATTAAATCTTTTATTTCCTTTTTCTCGGGTACTAGTATTCTCTTTCCAAACCAAAGAGTCCCTTCTTCATCTTACGAAAATCCAGCGCTTTACCTTTCTTCATATTCTCTTTAATTTCTTTAACATATTCATCCTCTCGTTGGGCTGCCTTGATCGATCTTCCAAGGTAGGGTGAACCTTCAATGCGATGAGAATACCTTCGTTAACTATTTCCAAATTTAATCGTTGAAATTCTTCATGGAGGGTTAACTGCTTATCTGGAATTGACAGATTATTTATATGACTCTTTCGACTCAAAGCATCGGCTACTACATTAGCTTTTCCTGGATGATAGTGTATTCCCACATCATAATCCTTTATCAATTCGAGCCATCTTCTTTGTCTCATATTAAGGTCAGGCTGGGTGAATATATACTTTAAACTTTTATGATCTGTATATATCTCACACCGATTACTGATTAAGTAATGCCTCCATAACTTTAGAGCATGCACAACAGCAGCTAGTTCTAAATCATGAGTGGGATAATTTTCTTCATGCGGTCTTAACTGCCTTGATGCATAAGCTACCACCCTTCCTTCTTGCATTAGTACACAACCAAGACCTTGCTTTGAAGCATCACAAAATATCTCAAAATCTTTTCGAATATCGGGTAACCGCAGAACCGGTGCTGAAGTTAACCTTTTCTTTAACTCTTGAAAACTATCCTCACAAGATTTACTCCATTCAAATTTCTTCTCCTTCTTTACAGACTGGGTTAAAGGTCGGCAATCTTGGAAAAGCCTTCAATAAATCGACGATAGTAACCGGCTAATCCCAGAAAACTTCGGATCTCGGTTACTGTCTTGGGTGGAGTCCAATTTAATACATCCTTAACTTTTCCAGGATCCACAGATACTCCTTCTGCTGAGATCACATGTCCCAAAAACTCAATTTCTTTTAACCAAAATGCACATTTGCTAAATTTGGCATATAACTGGTGTTCACGGAGTCTTTGCAACACTATCCTTAGATGACCTTCATGTTCTTTGTTATTCTTCGAATAGATAAGAATATCATCTATGAAAACAACAACAAACTTATCTAAATAATCCATAAAGACTTTATTCATCAAGTTCATGAAGTATGCCGGTGCATTTGTCAGACCAAAAGACATCACCGTATACTCATATAATCCATATCTTGTGGCGAAGGTCGTCTTTGGTATATCTTGAGTCTAATCTTCAGCGATGATATCCTCGACCAAGATCAATCTTGGAAAAGACACTTGATCCTATGAGTTGGTCAAACAAATCATCGATCCGAGGTAAGGGATACTTATTCTTTATAGTGACTTCATTTAAAGCTCGATAATCAACGCACATCCGTTGACTACCATCCTTCTTCTTTACTAGAACACCGGGCTCCCAAGGCGAAGAACTTGGTGCGATGAATCCTTTCTCATACAATTCTTGGATCGCCTCTTGACTTACGCTAAATCATCGGTGACATCCGATAAGGTCTCTTTGATATTGGGTATGCGGGCACGGTTTATAACAAATTCAACTTCTCGATCTGGTGGTAATCCTGGCAAATCTTCAGGAAAAACATCTGGGTACTCGCGAACTATCGACACATCTTCCAAACTTTTCCCTTTTAGGCTGGTTAACATACTGTCTTTCTTTGAGTGCATAACTGCCTCATGTCTTATCTGAATTCCATCAGAATTGGTAAGGATAATGGCACGATTGGCACAATCTATCATCCCTTATACTTGATCAACCAATCCATACCAAGTATTATATCTATGCCATCGAGTCTATTATAATAAGGTTAGCTAGAACTTTACTCCATTTATAATTATGGTTGCACTAGGGCTAACCAAATTAGTCCTCAATTCTTTTCCAGGGGATTGGACTATCATAAGGTCCTTTAGCAAACAAATTTTCCAATTATTCTTTTCAACAAAAGCCTTTGTTACGAAAGAATGTGTAGCTCCAGAATCAAATAATATAATTGCTGATGCGAGTTCACTAGAAACTTACCGAACTACGTGCGGTGCATCTTCCACGCCTCTGCGGTAACATGGTTGATCGCCCTCGATTAATGTTTTGTGGAGTCTTGGGAGTTTGAGGGCTTCCACGACCTTGACCATTGGTTGGAGCTCTTCTTTGGTGTAGGGTCAAGATTGAAACGAACCGGGGTTACCGCTGACGTTTACGTGGGCGATTCTTTGGCATAGTGTCCCATATTCTTGCAATTGTAGCATTGCACTCCTGCAGCTACATTTACATTTTTTTGCGCAGCTTGGGCTACATTTCCAGTTCTAGGAGCTTGAGGTAAAGGACGAGGTGCAGAAATCGGTATCCTTGTATGACTATGTACTGGAGG
The DNA here is from genome assembly GCA_036346265.1 of Melocanna baccifera. NCBI lineage: Eukaryota > Viridiplantae > Streptophyta > Magnoliopsida > Poales > Poaceae > Melocanna > Melocanna baccifera. The sequence goes on from CM070702.1 coordinate 3,660,421, forward strand.
TCGATTGTATTGTGGTGGCGTGAATCGTGAACTGCTCGCAGACTGCTGAGCTTGGAACTTCCTCTTCCGGGAGTCGAAGAGTTGGCGTTGAGCATCTTCTTGCAATAAAGCTTTATTCACTAGATGCTGAAAAGTAGGGTAGTCATTGGAGACTAATTGAACCTTGAGGTTGGGGTCTATCCCTCCCATAAACCTCCAAATCTTTGCGGCATCAGACGCCACATCTTCTGGGGCATATCTAGATAGCTGAATGAATTTGCTTAAATAAGCGGAAACGCTCAGGTTTCCCTGCTGCAGATGATGGAACTCCTTCCTCTTCATTTCCATAATACTCATAGGAATATGAGCATTACGGAAGGCTTCCAAAAATTCTGCCCAACCAATGTTCTGGGCATCCTGGTGTGCAGCGCAGTAATTGTCCCACCAATTGGCAGCAACTCCTTGGAGTTGATGAGCAGCGAATATAACCTTCTCATGTTCAGCACATTGAGCTAGATTCAGCTTCCTTTCCACTTCCTTGATCCAATCATCTGCCTCCAACGGATCGGCAGATCCTGCGAAGGTCGGAGGTCGGGTCCTCATGAATTCCCCGAGCTTAGATCATGTGGTTGAATAGGTACTTGTTGAGCTTGATTGACTTGATTTTGGGCCAAAGCCCAAGAAGTTGAAGTTGCATGGCCATCATTTGTTCCATGTTGGGAGCTTGGGTGGCGGAGGTGGAATTGGGGCTTCATTGTTGTTGGGCTGGGTTGTTGTTGATGTTGCTTCTCGTGTTCACCATCTGAAGCTCCATCAAGAAAAATACGAAAAAGAGGAAAAGCATAGATGAGAGGCAGGGCAATCTATCATCCCAAAACAACACACAAGATTAACACAACAGATTGAGAAAACTCAACTTTTGAAATTCAAATTAACTTTTGAAATGGCTGTACCACAAATGCACAAGACTCGGTACAATCCATTTTATTACATCATATCATTATAAAAGCGTTCTAGTATCGATAAACAACTGAAAAAGGGGTAGTCTATCTAACATCTAATTGTCCTCAACGATGATACGCTCCTCTGGCTCCTCTTCGGGATCCTCCTCTGAGTCCGACGAATGACTCTGTCCACAACCACGGCGGTTGTTCGTGAACGCGACCGTGATCGGCTCTGGCTGAAAGTAGGTGATCCGAACGGCGCGCGGCATCCTCGGCTGGATCCGCCGATGTCGAGATCGGGTAGCGGACTGGGGCGTCGCACACTCTTCCTTGCAGTGAGTCTAGTGCGAGGTCCTGAGAGTCTGACCGGAGCAGCAACAGGAACTGGTGGAGTCGGTGTAGTGGTGGCAGCTCGAAGACGCTCCACCTCTGCCTCAGCAGCTGTCCTCGCCTGTACAGCGTCGGCGTGGGCGACCTGACTCTGCAGCAGCTGTGCTCGGAGAGTGTCGGAGTGGTCGTAGCTCGACGTCAGAAGCATCCGGAGAAGTCCTATCTCTGTTGAGCTCGGCGTAAGTCGCGACGATGCTTGGGTGAACGCACTGATGAGACAGCGTGGGTCGTCCACCACGATCCGAAAGCCTCGGGGTGGGTCTGTCCCGCTCGTAGTCGGAAAGAAGCGTAAGGGCGATCGTCAAATCCTCCTTGTGCCTCTGCACAACTCGCTATCGCCATCTTGGCTGCATCTGGATAGCGTCCGTCTGATGGGTCCGAGGGTGCTCAATCCTGCGATGAGACGGGGTCAATCTGCCCATCCGGAGCATAGATGAATACTTCCATGGTCCATGAATCCATAGTCATCACTCTAGTGTTCCGCCCTCTGAAAATGGGTTGTTGAGTATATTTTAGATGCTGCATTAACTGTCGTAGAAGAGTCGCAAAAGCTCCCTCACTCTCGCCATGAGAATGGTGATCCCATGGGGCTGAAGACGACGAAGAACCTGCCATCTATAAGTTTGAAAAGAAGGGGAGATCAGTAAAGATTTTTAAATAGTGGAAGTAGGACAAGAACAAGATACTAAGTAAGAAAAGAGCAAAAGAAACTTATATTTTTGTACATAAATTTTTATTAAATATAAATCCTTAAAGCTTCCCAAAACCTAGGGCTCGTCCTACACCAAGATGGCTCGATACCATACATGAGACCGGAGTAGAAACTCCTAGACCCCACATGTATTCTTGTACTAGTCCCGAGATCAATGCTAGTACACACAGTTCAAACAGAAAAGATGATACATTGCTAACAACGCTTTATTACAATAGTAACTGAAGTTTTACAAAGGCCATAGCCTTACTAAGGTTCACAGAACCTCAAGCAAAAAATAAACACAGCGGAAGCAAAAGATAACTTGATCGACCCATCAATCTGCCACAGGCAATTGACTGGGGAAACGAATCCTAGGCATCCGAGAATAATCCACCGCATCCACATTCGTGCGAAGTCATACTCTCGACTTGATCTTCTCCATTCTCTACTTTTATATTTATAGAGCAACAGGTGAGTACAAAAATGTACTCCGCAAGTCTTGGGAAAAATGCATAGATGTAAGGTTTCGCAAAGGAAGGCTATATGGTTTATTTGCAAAAATCAGCATTTTATTTCAAATCTACATAATTACTTTAAAAGCTATTTTGTAAACAACTTGTTTTTAATAATTGAAATTGGATAAGTACTTTAGTGAAGGTTAAACTACCAACACTAATATCTCAGGCCATCACGGCAAATTTTCAAAAGCCTCAGGTTACACCCCCTGATCTGAACATCACGAGAGTTATAATACTCCCTAGTTTTTCTCCAATTCATTTTGTTTTGAAATCAAAACCAAAACTTCTACCATGTGAATGCATTCCTTGCTCGCCCTTGACCGTGGGCACGGCTATTCGAATAGTTTTTACTCTGCAGAGGTTGTACACTTTACCCACAAGAGATAAATTATCTTAATAGTCAACACGCTTCCTTTGGCATGAGACCCAGATAAATTATCACAAAGCCTTTCGCCTACTCCAGTATAGTTTAAATACCACCCGCTAAGGTTTCACCACAACTCGAATCCACGAGTTGGAGCCCCCTCTTGCGCCATATGAGTACAAGATAAACTCGTCCCTCACTATGAGTAACGATACACCACGGCACCCAATACACCACTGGTGATATCTAAACTACACTATTATAGGGTAGTTAGCTAGGTCGTACCCATATAGACTTGTGGTTGTACTGTTTTGCTCAGTTTGGACAAACACAAGCGTCGGTCCTTAAACGACTAGGGTGATTCATTCACAATTCCAAACATTCTCGTGCTAACTGCACCAGCCAAACCTTCCATCCACCCTTGTCATCTTTTCCTTTGAATTTCATTTTTATTTTCAAATTAACAGTGGTAACATCCTTACCACTTTTCAAACAAAATATTTAACAATGGTAACATCCATTACCAATGTTCAAACAAAATATTTAACAATGGTAACATCCATTACCAATGTTCAAACAAATCATTCATCAAAACATTTGATAAACATGCTACTCATTTAAACATTATTATATTTATTTGCTACGCTAAGCATTTGCTAGTATTTAAACATTCAACAATTGTAACACTAACTCATTATTGAGTCAAAGGGATATCCTAAGTTGACAATGGTACAAGGTAAACACTTTTCAATGGAAGGTATAACAAATTGGGTCTTTAACTAAATTTTCTAAATCAAATTATCACTTGATATAACATAAGCATGCATTAATTTAAAATAACTACCTAAACATTTTTCTAAATCATTTGAGCAAGTTGACCAAAGGAAACTTGCAAAATATAGAGCAAAATGTTCAAAGGAGACTTGCCTTCAGTGCTGGGTTGAAATCTTCCCAACTTGATCTTGAGGTTGCTCGGACAAATCGGTCTCTACACGTAAATCGAGAAATCCAAATAAATAAAATAAAATAAAAATTCAAAAATTGAAAATAAATATACCAATTGAAAGATTGAAATTTTAGATGAATTTAGAAATTTGAATGGACCAATTTGGAGCTAAAATGAAAAAGATATGGCTATTTGAAATTTTCAGATTTGATTAAATCCAGAAATTCGGAAATCTCTGACATGTGGGGTCCACTGGTCAGCGATTTCATTTAAAATGAGTCTCTGACGTATGGGACCCACTGGACTCGGGACCCACTTGTCAGTGAATAGCGCAGAGGGGTGGTCGCCGACGGGTGGGACCCAGGTGTCAGCGCGGATTAAAACGGAGAAAACTCAACCTCAGCGCGCGGAGCGGGGCTCGAACGCGCGCCGAGGGAGTGGGAGGGGGAAGAGAGCGGCGTTAGCCAAGTGAGCGGGGAGGCACTGCCTACCCCATAAGGGTAGGTAATCCTCTTAAGGATTATCAGCGGGGAGGCCGGCGAAGCAACGTGGCATACACGTGGCTGCCACCGGTGCGCCACGTGTGTACGGGTAGCCGACGTGGCCGAGGCGAGTGTGTGTGGAGTGCTGGCGTGGCGGTTTTGTGCTGACACGGCATCCCGGTGGCATCCACGTCTGTTGCCACCCGGACGCAGCCGGTGGCGTGTACGCACGCCGGCCGACGGAGGCGCGCGGGACCCGAGGGTCACCGGCATTCCGGCGGGCGGCGGCGCCGGCCGATGTGCGCAAAAGCAAGAGGGAGTGACGGGGAATGCTTTGGTACCTTGCGCAGTTACCGAGGATGGTCGGATCGACGAGACGGCAAAAAGGGGCGGCGGTCGGAGAGGCTTCACGGCGGCGGAGTGGTTCCGGGGTCGCAATAACTCAGAAGAGTGGTCGCCTGAGATCGCCTGGGCACCAGCAACGTCGAGGATGCTCCGGTGAATCTCGGGAAGGCTTGAAGCGGCGGCGATTGCTCGCCGGAGTGGAAAGTGGCCGACGGAGGAAATCAAGCGCAGGAGGTCTCTCGGCTCGACAGTGGCAATTGGAGGTGGAGAAGCGAAGGGGCGAGACACACGGCTCGGGCGGCGGGATTTATAGAGGATGAGGCGGTAACGGCGTATGGCTCGCGGACTTGGAACTGCCCGGAGAATGAAGGCGACGGCGCACAGTGCATAATTAGATGAAATAATGCCAGAAACGGTTGCGGGAATGCGGTTATTTGAATGTGCATTAGTGCGGGGAAATAATTGGCCAAGAAACTGAAGCTTTTAAAGCTTCAGTTTATTCTGATTAATGGCGGCAGCGGCGAGACGCGGGGAGGAAGAAGGTGGCGGGGAAGGCGATCGGCGATGGGCCCGCATGTCGATGAGAGAGGAAAGGAGAGAAGGCGGCGGCTACGGCTCGGATGCACGACGCGCGCGCAGGAAAGTAATCAAGGCCGTAGGATGATGAGTGAAGGGTAAGTGAAAAGATGCGGTTGAGATTCAATCCGGCAATCGGTTTAAATCGAGCCGATGGGGTGTACTAAGTGGCAGCGGCGGTTGCGATCTAATCGGCAATCATGAGCGGTCAAGATGGCGACATGCGTCGGGGGCGACGGCTCGGCAGTGGGACCACCGGCGGTGAGTCCACGCACCGATCTATGACAGGTGGGGCCCGCTTGTCAGCGCAACCCAAAAAAAAAAAACTCAACCTCGCGCGCGAGCGGGCTCGAGCGCGCCGAGGAGCGGGAGAGAGAGAGCGGCGGTGGTAACGATCGGGCGGGAGGCTCGACCTACCCAATAAGGGTAGTTACCCTTTTGAGTATTAGCCGCGGCGTGGATGGCTCTTGTCGGATGCGCGACACTTGGCGCCGCGAGAGAGAGAGGCGGGATGAGGCACGAAGGTGGGATCGGTTCGGGCCGGGAGGAAGGGCTCGGATGCTCGACAAGTGTCACCCAGGAGATTTTGATATTTAAATCTTTTATATATTTCAAAATCAGTAGGAGACTTTAAAATACTCAGAAAAATACCAGATAAATTCCAAAAATTCCAGAAAAATTCACATAATTCACTGATAATGTTTTAAACATATTAAAAATATTTCCAACTTATTTTGATATTAAATTTTCTTTTCAACAGAAACTTTAAATTCTGAAAATTCCAGATAATTGGAAATTATTAATTTAAAATTATTTCTTCAAAATAAAAGCAAAAAAAAATTGGGATGTTACAACCAAAATGACCAAAACGATGTGAACACGTTCACGTTCGTGAAAACCATGCATGAACGGTCCTTCGGTCAGTCCTCTGGTCGGCTGAGCCATGCCGGCCTTCGTCGCCACCGGCCGCCACCGCTAGCCAACTCCACACCGCCGCCCTGCTAGGCACCGCCGTTGAGCCGACCACCGCCGCCTGCTGCGCTGCTCCTACCGTCGCTTGCTGCGCCCGCGCTGTGTCACCTGTGCGCCCGTGCTGCTCGCCACGTCGCCTTCCTCCGCACACGCGTCCGCACCGGCAGCAGCCCGCTCTCCCACCGAGAGGGGAGAGAGAGAGAGCACCTGGAGGGGTGGCGGCGTGCCTGGGGCTGAGAAGATCCCCCTAGGCTTTTAAATGGGGTTTTAGGGTTTCTTTTTATGGGTGTTACAGCTCTCCCCTCTTAAAAGGGATTCGGCCTCGAATCGATTACTTCTAGAAACTAGAGTGTGAGAATGAGAAGTAACCCTATGAGGGAAAGAAGTCATGAGGGTCGAACCTAGTTTAAAGAGGTTTGGATAATTCTCACGCATCTAGGACTCTAATTCCCAAGTGGCTTCACGTTCAGTTTGATGAGACCGTAACACCTTGACATAGGGGATAGTCCGACGTCGTAGCTGGCACTTCGAACGCTCCAATATACGAACTGGTCGTGCCACGATGGATAGGTCCTCAGAGACCTCCAAGGTGGGTAACTCCAAGATCTGATCAGGGTCGTTTAAAAACTTCCTCAACATTGAGACGTGAAAAATATTATGAACATCGGCTAGGGAAGGGGGTAATTCCAATCGATAAGCAAGCTTCTCGATCCGCTCAATGATGGGAAAAGGTCCAACATAGCGAGGATTCTGTAACACCCCAGGACCCACATTACCCTGGGATGCCACTAAACCACTCTACAAGCTAGCCAATTTACAAGGTAACATAAACTGGCAATAATTTCTAAATTATGATCAGCTAAGCGGAAGCATACTATAATAAAGGTAAAGGAACACTACCAATAAAAGAACAGCCGCTAATAAACTTTAACCAATTAAAGTGAACCACAACCAAACTTTAATAATTAAAATTGATCAACAATGAGAGAATAGAAATGGATAACTAGAGACTGCACTTAATTAATACAGTATGAAACATGATATGGTGTGTGATAGTGATGTGTCCCTCTACCCTTCCCATGCATGCTCGAGAATCACCTGGAAAGGGGAAAACAAGAGTGAGATAAAAATCTCAGCAAGCAAATTGTTTAACAAGCTAAGTAAACTGCAACAGTTTAATCATCAATATTTATTTCCCACAATGACCACATTTATATCCTTAACCCCAAATCACCACCAACTACGGTAAAACATTAGCAAATAAATCTTGTTTGGTTACTTCATATCCTCAACCACTACCACTGTAACATCCCAAAAGTATGGGACTACTGTATTTGTGCAACTTAATAAAGTCTTTTCTCTATTCCTTATGTATTTCAAAATTTTGCCTCTATTCGAGTTCTTGATTTGATGTTTTTGGCAGCAAAAGCTGAAATAAAAGAAACAAATTAGTAAAATAAAGAACCAAGCTTCCAAAATTGAAATCCGAATTTTCAAAACCCTTGGTGAACCCTAAATCCAAAACCGGTCTTTGAAAACTAAAACACCAAGTTTCAAATTTAAAAAGAATTAATTTTAATATTTAAATTCTTGGGCACTAAATCAGCTTGAATTAAATAGAAAAATTTCTCAAAATTTGAAAAGTCCTTTTCTCAGCCAGACCCATTTCTTCCGGCCCATCTGGCCCATTCGGCTACCCTAACCCTTCCTTTCTCTACTCCTCCTCCTCATTTCAGGCGCCGCCACCCTTCTTCTTTTCTTTTCTTCTCGGCCAACCAGCCCGGCCACCTCCTCATTTCTTCTTATTCCCCCTCATTTGCCCTCTTCCTCGTTTGGGCTCTAGGGTGGCTTAGCCGGCCGTCTCCTCTCTCTCCCTCCTCCCTCAGGCCCAAGCGCTGAGCGCCGTAGCTGCTTCGGCCCAGCTTGCAGCTGCCTTGCCCCGGTTGCGTACCCCAGCGTCGTACACCTAGCGCCCCTCCTCTACCACGGCTTCACTATCACCTGTGCGTCGCCGAGCTAGAATACCACCGCGCCTAGCCACTGGAGTTACTCCTCTACTGTGTAGACTTCCTCCCCCTGCACTGAGCTAGCTATCGCCTGCATTAATGCCCCGCAGCGATAGCCAGCTCCGGTCCACCTTTCCCCTCCCCAGCTCAGCACGTCGCATCGCCGAACCAAGCTGCCGACGGCCCCAACTCCGCCCACTAGTTTCTATGTCGCTCCTGGTTTTGCCCCACACCCCGTACGCCTAGTCGCTGGCCTCGACGAGCGCTCGCCTCTGCCCATCACTTCATCAAGCTAGCTGTCGCCCCCTTCCATCGAAGTAAACTCGGCATTACTTCGGCATGCCGCATGGCTCTCGGTACTAGCCCTGCGCCGACCTCCCTCTGCCCCTCTCTGCTAGTTTTGCCTACCTATTTGGTCACCGTAGCCTACCGACCGGCCTAACTCATGCCACCTCTATTCGACGTTACTCCATCGCCACTATGCCTTCAATGTTTCCAGCAGCCAACCACCTCACCTCGGTGTATAAGAAGACCCGCGGCTCCCAACATCTTCCCCGTGCCCTCACTTCTCATCCTTCCAAGCTGAAGCACCCATCTTTTCCCCTTATCAATTGCTCCGCCGCCACCGAGCTTTCTTCCGTGCAGCTGCACCTTCCGCCAATTGTTGGCACCTGGAGCTCCAACCCGCCCCCCTGAAGTCACCCCAGCCACCGGTCGATGCTTCTCCCCGCCGGCAAGGCCCCTCCGCGCAAACCTTCCTGCGCCAACTGCAACCCCGCCACCACGGAATTTTTCTCTTCACCACTGCTTCTCTGGCCGATTACCGATGTCTAAAGCTTCCCTAGGATGACCTAAGCCTACTCCAACTGTTGGCCGAGTCCCTCGGTGGACTTAGCTCGCTGCCAACAGAAGCAGACCCACCGCCATTCCGTGCTTCCATCGACAGCCCACCTCAGCACCTTCCCGGCCAAATCGCCACCACCGGTGAGTTCACTGTGGTCCCTTCTTGCTCGTGCTCCCCTCTTTTCCCCTCCTTTTCTCCTCCGGCCACCGGTGTCTCCCTCAGCTCCTGCCGTTGTCGCCGGGGGATTAGCACCAATTCGCCACACCGCCACCCTGCCCCGAGCTACCGTCTCCATAGGCTCCCTCCTCCTGTGGCGACCAGCGTGGCCGAGCATCACGGCCTCTCCGGCTGATCCTCACCGGCGCCGCCACTTTTCTCCAATCAAGCGCCCTTAATCCCCTATCCCTCTTTTTCTTCTGTCTGTCCCCCTCTCTCTCTCTCTCTCGGTTAAGGCTAATGACAAGTGGGCCTCGCTGGCTTTAGTGCCCAGCTAGTAATTGTCACAGGCAAGCATATCATACATTGACATTTAAGTAAGAATTAAAATATGTCTGTTAAATAATAATGTAATTGCAAGGTTAAACAAGAATATGTACAAAAATCAAATAGAACTTTATAAAAGAATTTATTAAACTCTCATAACTAATTTCCAAGTAATTAACCTAATCTTGCTAATTATAGATGTTAAAAGTCTAATGAACAATAACAATTGAGGAATGATCCAAAACAAGCCCAAAACCTACCGGAACTTTGATTCATGTACCTCATGCCTCTCTCTCTAGATTTAAAAATATGCTAATACAATGCAAGCTCATTCATTTAACTAACTCTTGAGACATGAAAATATCATTCATCAAAAGGCAGCCTTTTTCTAATAATCATACATAAAACCTTCAACATCATTTCTAATTATAGAGATTATTACCCTTGGCCTTGGGATGATTTCAAATCTTTAATATTCTTTTTAAAATCCCATCCTTGCAAGGAGCATAAAATAATGACCCTTGAAGTAATTAACTCTCCTAACTAAAAATACTACCAAAATATAACTTGCGCCCAAAGCAGTTGTCTGATCCCTGTCTAATGATTAAGAATAACCAAATAGGTGCAATTTCCTCAACACAAACTCTGCCTATCTATAAATTTTCAATAAATCGCTACCTTCAATCACTTCTTATAAGTTGTTAAAATAATCAACCCTGTTCCTAATCATAATCGGATAAATAACCAACTCCAAACTATAACAAAAATTGGGGAAAAATACTTAAATTCAAGTATCTCACAAATTGCCTTCTCAGGAAATCTTTCTAAAATATTCATAAGTCCAACTTAACTCTTGGAACTTCCTTGATAAATATAAAGTATTATAAAAGAAGTTATCAAGAAAAAGATCAAGCTATAGCATTCCTCATCTAACCCTTTATCTTGAACCCAGCAGAAGGATCCTGCGGGTAATCCTTTATTCAACTTCTTCCTGTTTCTTAAAATTTTCCCTCACGGTAAAGTTGTCTAGACAACTTCTTCCTCCACCCAAATCCATTTCAACTACTCCCTCTCTACTCTCAATTCTTAAGCAACATTAAATGAGCTCAATTAATTTAAACTAGACTTTTGCTGCTATTTGGATTTATTTGGTTTTTCGTTTGCTGCCGCATATTAGAAGCTGCAGTATGAAGACGACAAGCTCAAGCAAGTTCAAATTACCGAGGAAGAAGGATTCAAGATTTAATACGACGGACTGAATTAAATCGGCTTTGCGCTAAATCAAGGCCACGATAATTAAGCAAGGTAAGTCATCACTTTGATCATGTTGATCCTAGACTTTACAAAAGTTATGTTCTTTTAAATTATCAAAATGCATACTTAATCTTGTTATACAAATGTATGTCAAATATAAGGTAGATATTGCCCTTTTATGATACCAGTATTACTATGACATTCTCTACCACTTGATTCAACTGATTCATTGTCACCTTAGATATTATTGGTATCTTTACTAGCTAAGTCATATTTACTGCCAAGTGAGTCCAAAGCTAGGGCATTCAATTGTTCAGTTCATTACTCTTCAACCATGTGAAATTATTTTTGGGCGGTCATTGGACGTAGATGACTGATAATTTGGTACAATTTATCTTATGCTTCTCAAAACCCTAAAAACTTGCTTACCTATCTGGGTGGTTGGTAAGAGTGGCTGGTGGAGGTAACAATTGGTGTTGTCGTAAGTACCACCTGGATGAATTAAGGACTTAATCCTGTATGACCTCTCCATGTAAAATAGTGCAAACCACAAGCTGACAAAGTGTCAGTCAGGTGTATGAAGTGGGGTGCAGGAGACCAAAGAAGGTTCTGCTTGAAGGGACACCGAGAAAAGGTGAAGTGCGACGTATAGGGTGACGTTGTGGATGAAGTATCCAGCTGCGCAGCCGCTATGAGTGACATCCTGCACAACCTATGGGTTCAACCCCATGGAGGTGAGATGCTTAGGGGGAAAGGTATTATAAAGGCCTCGTGAGTCCTACACAACCTATGGGTTCAACCCCATGGAGGTGAGATGCTTAAGGGGAAAGGTATTATAAAGGCCTCGTGATGATCTCTCGATCTATGTGACTAAAGAATCACATAGGTCAGTCAGGCTGATTATCTCTTGTGGGTACAGATTTACAAACTTTGCAGAGTCTAAACTATTTGAATAGCCGTGCCCATGGTTAAGGGTGGACATGGGAACATCCTTGAGTTAGTTTTATTTCAAAAACCTTTTGTGGGCGAAATAAAAACCTATCAGTGGGAGGTACATTGGCTTTAGTTTTTTCTGGATGGATGTAGTCCAGTGGTTATAAAATCTAGCATCAGTGGAGGTAACCATGCACTGTAAAAGATGGATATAGCCTGCGCTATTATTACTATTGCATTCTCTCTTTACAACTTACGTTTTGGTTAAAATTGCTAAGTCACAGGAATTTTATGTATGATATTTGGAAATGTTGCTTTAGCAAATAAAATGACCTCAAGACTCCTTTCACAGCCTTGCATATAGTATTATTATCGCTGCATTCTGTGTGATGGCTAGTTGAGTATAATTTGTGCTCACTGTTGCTTAATTACCATCCTCCAGTCAGTCAGGAACAAGAAGAAGAGGACCTGCAGTACTTCAAAAGGACCGACAGAGCTGGTATCCATGAAGGTCAAGAACTAGGTCGCGAAATCCCAGTTGGCTGCCTGTGGGTAAGTCCTGAGGGTCCCACTTGTGTGAAGATTTCCTCTACTGCATTTTCTGTTTTCGACCCAATCGGCCCATGTGTAAGTTACTACTGTATAAATTACACTTCCACTTAATATGTTTTTGATATACAGTGATGTATCCATGAGCACTAGCTACTGGTCCAGGGAATAGTGCAGAAGTCACAGAGAATTTTGGAATGAATAATTTCGGTTCCGACAACCACTACCAAAGATAATAAAGTATTAACATGTTTTACCTTACTACTGTATTATTTCTCACATCCACAACTGCTATTAACAATTAGCACAAGAGAAAAGAATCTCATGTCACAATCACAACTCCTATCATACCACAAGGGAGGAACCTCCATTCCACGACCACAGCCATATTCGTCATACCACAAGTGACTCTCGTGAGCCAATTCCACATTACAACTAAAAAGTTGTATTTGTTTGCAAAGTAACTCCACCACCATACATTGCATAAGTATGCAAATGATCTTTCCACAATGTAATGCATATGAATGCGTATGATGCACTGCACCCTTACCCAATAAGGCAAGAGTGTGCTCGTACTACGGCAATATACAATGCTGTACCGGTACGATCGCGACTATAAGTGGTGACATCCACAATGCAAATATCATGACATGTTATGAATGATATGATAATTATAAACCACAAGAATTTAACCACAAAGGTCAACAACATAATCATCATGAATATTTTCTCATAATCCACATGTATCTCATTAAGCACAATGCCAATGTTTCATAAGATTATTACCACAGAGCCCACATTCGGATCACCAAGATCATAATCAATCAATCTATAGGGAATCCTACCACATAGATCATAATATATTCATCAAGAATGCTACCAATATAACCACAAATATTCACAAAGAATACTACCACCTAGACCACAATATGTTTATAAAGAATTCTACCCCACAACTGTATTTGTTTCATCAAGAACAATTCCACGTACCCACCATTAACCCATCAAGATTATAAGTTGTTGAATTCTTAAATTACTACCACATTAAAGAAGCATGTAACAATGACATAGCACCTCAAATTAAGAAAATTAATTAATGTGAATGTAGAATAATTAACGAGTTAAACAGTGGCACAACCGCTATGTTTACTTGCCTCTACCGGCGAAGCGAAGAAATCACGCGCGTTCAGGAGCAAAACCACCTGTCCAAAAGTACCTCTCAGCACAATACTACAGTAATGAAAACGCAACTTAAGAAGTAAAGATATCACTAAACCCTAAACCCCACAACATCCCTATCTGCTTAACGGTTCTACACTCTACCCGCTGCAGCAGCGCTGCTTAATTTTTTTGTATCTTTAAAATTATTAAACCATTTACAGAGAAAGATATATTTCTGAAATATTCACTTAAATATCTTCACTTTTTATGTAGATCATTTATTTTGATTTCGTTACTAACAAGGTGTAACTTAATGCGCAAAACAGATGACGTTCTCTGTTCAAGCAATCTGGGTAGCCAGCTTCTAACGCACCCCAACCACAGTATAAGGCTCTACAAATTATGATTTTTATACAGTAGTTACATTACTAAATTTCCTATATTTTTCACAATTGTGACGAAAAACATAAAAATCATCTACTACTCCTAAATCACACCCGAACAACAATCTGTCCCAGTCTGCACCCCTGCAGACAGCAAGGTTCCCAACCCTGCTACGCCCAAATCCCGTGGCCAAAAATTTTGAAAAAAATACAAAAGATAGGTCTCGTCTTACTCTACAATTTTCCTTTTGGGCAGACCCGCAGAAAAAATCGTTTCATAGGTCTAAACTGCACGGATTGATCTACAGGCAGCCAGTAGGAATTCCCTAATCGGAGAATCGAATTGCTAAACCTCATCAATTTCAATACTAAGAACCCTAATTACAGCAAAACCAGAAGGGTTTAGGATGAGGGAGAGTTACCTAGGGGATCCCTTGGGATCACCCCTCTTCTTTTCTCTTCTTCTTCTTCCTTCCTTTCTTCTCTTCCCTCTCTTCTTCTTCCTTCCTTCTCGCTTTCTCCTAGCACCAAGGGACAGCAGCAATGGGGGAGGAGAGGTGGCACACAGGGGGGAAGAGGGCGGCGGCTTAGGGGTGGGAAGGAGGGAGGGTGGTGCGGCCACAAGAGATAAGGGGGGCGAATAGGGTTAGGAGGGGGGGTGTGCCACCCCCTTGGGCCCTTTGGCCCAAGGTGGCAAGCCCACCGTCCAACCAGCCCCTAAAGGGTTTTTTATTAATATAATTATTTCTATTCATTTTTCAATTTAATGCTATCCCGTAATTTTATTTATTTTTTGTCCCTTCCCGTGCTTTACCAAAAAAACAGGTGACTCTGTGATTATTTTAAAACCTACACCAAATCGATGTTCAGGATAGTACAGATTCAGCTTTCCTTTAGCCCCAAACTGAACCACACCCTTGGTCGGAGAGACTTTCAAAAGAACCTGGTCTCCCACCTCGAATTCCAATGGTCAATGCCCGCGATCTGCATAGCTCTTTTGGCGACTTTGGGCTGAAAGCAGATTACTCCTAATATGCTCGATCTGCTCCTTCCAATCACTGACCAACTGTGGTCCAAGCAATGCCTTCTCCCTAACCTCGTCCCAATGGAGAGGTGAACGACAAGGCCTACCATAGAGTGCTTCGAAGGGAGCCAAGACAATACTAGAGTGGAAACCGTTATTATACGAGAATTCCGCAAGAGGTAAGTGGCTTTCCCAACTGCCCTTCCAAGCGAGCAAGAAGGAACACAACATGTCCTCTAACGTGCGAATAGTCCTCTCCGACTAACCATCCATCTGAGGGTGGAAGATTGTGCTGAAATTGAGTTTTGTGCCTAGATTCTGATCCAGACTCTTCCAGAAGTGCGAGACAAACTTGGTATCACGATATGAAATGATAGTTTTTGGAGTACCATGGAGACAGATAATTTCCTTGACATAAATATTAGCAAGATTGTCAGCTGAGTAAGTAGTCTTGACTGGAATGAAGTGAGCTGTCTTGGTGAGACGGTCGACAATGACCCAAATAGAGTCCATACATCGGGGCAATCTAGGAAGCCCGACAATGAAGTCCATAGCAATATCCTCCCATTTTCACTGGGGAATCTCTAATGGCTGCAAAAGACGGGCATGACTACGGTGTTTCGCCTTCACCTGTTGGCACACCGCACACTGAGACACAAACTTAGCTATGTCATTCTTCATTCCTGGCCACCAAAACTACCGCTGGAGGTCCTTGAACATCTTGGTCTCACTAGGATGAATGGAATAAGGAGTCTTGTGAGCATCGTAAAGGATATCCCTCTTCAACTGTGAGTCGGATGGCACCCAAACCCGGCCGCGAAAACGAAGGAGCCCATTCTCATCACTAGAAAAGTCAGGTCTGTAAGGCTTAGCCCAAACAACCTCACCATGAGAAAATCGGGTCTCCACTCCCGAGGCTTGAGCTTCCAACAATGCCTCAAATAATGGAGATAAGGTTTCTGATTTCCCCAAGGATAGAGCTAAGAAGGCAAAACATAAAGTTGTTTGGAGGTCCTCCAACTCCTCCTGGACTGATGTGGGAATAGGAACTCTATCGCTTCGCTTCCTGCTTAGGACATCGGCCACCACATTAGCCTTTCCCAGATGATAATAGATGGTGAGGTCATAGTCCTTAATCAATTCCAACCAACGACGCTACCTCAAATTCAACTCTTTCTGAGTGAGGAAGTACTTCAAACTCTTATGATCAATGAAGATGTCGTATTTCTCTCCATATAGGTAATGGCGCCAAATCTTGAGGGCGAACACCACCGCCCCTAACTCCAAATCATGAGTGGGATAATTGAGCTCATGCTTCTTAAGCTAACGAGAGGCGTATGCTATCACCTTATCCTCCTGCATGAGGACACAACCTAAACCCAATCGAGATGCATCACAGTAAACCATGAACTTCTTGCCTCCCTTGGGCAAGGCAAGGAGGGGAGCAGTAACAAGATGCTCTTTAAGAGCCTAGAAGGTGGCCTCACACTCTTCCGTCCAACGGAACTGCTCACCCTTCTGAGTCAATCGGGTCAACGGCTTTGGCAATGGAGGAGAAATCCTGGAAAAAACGATGGTAATACTCGGCCAAACCCAAGAAACTGCGGATCTTTGCAACATTGCTCGGTTTCGACCAATCCATCACTACAGCAATCTTAGAAGGATCCACAAAAAGTCCCTTACTACTAATGACATGCTTAAGGAAACTGACAGATGAAAGCCAGAATGCGCATTTCTTCAGTTTAGCAAAAAGTTGATGTTTCTGGAGGAGATTGAGTACAATCCGAAGATGTTGCTCATGCTCCTCAGCAGTGCTGGAATAAATCAATATATCATCGATGAAGACAATGACAAACTGATCCAAGTACTCATGAAACACCCGATGCATTAAGTCCATGAATACTGCTGGGGCATTGGTCAGCCCAAACGGCATGACCAAAAAATCATAAAGACCATAACGAGTGCAAAAGGCTGTCTTCAGAATATCAAAAGCCTTGATCCAAACCTGATGGTAACTAGACTACAGATCTATCTTAGAGAAGAACTTGGCTCCCTTGAGTGACCGAAAATGTCATCAATATGAGGCAAAGGGTAATAGCTCTTGATGGTCACTGCATTAAGAGCTCGATAATTAATGCACATGTGTAGGCTCTTATCTTTCTTTTCCACGAAAGTGATTGGAGAAGCCCACTTTGAAGTACTACGCCTGAAGGTCGTCCAACTGCATTACCCTGAAGGTCGTCCACTTGCATTACCCTGAAGGTCGTCCAACTGCTGCTTCAATTCCTCTAGCTCGGTCCAGGATAGGTGATAAGGAGCCTTGGTGATAGGTGCAGTACCGGGGATGATATCAATGGCACATTCAACTGCTCTAACTGGAGGCAACCCCACGAGTTCAGTTGGAAAAAACATCAAGGAACTCTCGAACAATTAGCAGCTCTTCTAGAAAAGGCTCGGTGTTAGGCTTCTCAAGCATGGTTAGAAGACAACCAGACTTGATCATCCCACGACTACCAAAATAATGAGCCAAGAATAGTAGACCGAGGTAGCGCTCCTTACCCTGATAGACAATCTCTTCATTATCTTGGAGTAGGATGACCTTGCGGTCAAAGTAATGAATAATAGCTTGATGAAGGGATAACCAATCCATGCCTATGATAAAATTAAAGGGTTGCATTGGTGCCACTACTATGTCAATACTGAACTCATGGCATTCTATCTCCAGGGTGATGTTAAGGCAGGTAACATTACTTGTAAGAGGTCCATTAGCAGTGGACACCACTACCGAAGACTCCCAGGCTATAACACCCTAGGACCTACAATACCCTGAGATGCCACTAAACCTCTCCGTAACTAGCCAGATTACATCTTCTAAAACATGATAAGCTAAGCGGAAGCATAACAAAACAAAGGTAATGGAAATCTATTCATTAAAGAACAACCACTAATAATTGTAACCAAATAAGGCGAACCACAGTCTAGTATTATTAATTAAGAGTGATCAACAATGAGGAACAAAGATGAATAACGAAAGACTCCTCATAATTATTACAGCATTAATCATGAGATGGTGTGCAATTGTGTTGTGCCGCTCTACCCTTCCATGCATGCTCAAGGATCACTTGGAAGGGGGAAAACAAGAGTGAGATAAAAATCTCAGTAAACAAACTGTATAACAAGCTAATTAAACTACAATAGTTTAAGCATCAACATTTATTTTCCATATTGACCACAATTATAGTCGTAACCACTATTACTACCAACAACCATAAAACGTTAGCAATTAGGTCTCGTTTGCCTACTTCATAACCGCAACCACCACTACTACCAACATCAATAAAGCATTAACATATTTTCCTCACTAACGTCATTCTTTCCCACAATCACAACCGCTAACAATAGTTACCACAAGAGAAAATATATCAAGCCACAACAACAACTTCTACCATACCACAGGGGGGCTGAACCCCACTCCACGATCACAACCACATTCCTCATACCACAAGTAACCCTTATGAACAAATTCCACATCAAAAGCTAAGAAGTAGCATATTAAAGCAAATAATTCATTCACAATACATTGTATAAGTATACAAATGATCTATTCTCAATGAAAATGCATATGTTCCACTGCATCCTTATCCAACAAGGTAAGAGTGTGCATCGTACTATGATGCTGTACCGGTATGGTCGCGGCTATGTGCGGCGATATCCACGATGCAAAATGACATGTCATGATATGCGTAATATGTTACCAATGATTCATAAGAATTTAACCACAAAGATCAGCAAGATATTCATCGAGAATACTATCTCACAATCCACATATGATTCAATAAAGACAATACCACAAAATTCTCATTCAATTCACCAAGATCATAATCAATCGATTTATAGGGAATACTACCGCATAGACCACCATATAGTCAGTAAGAATACCACCACTAAGACCATAATATATTCACTAAGAAAACTACCACTTGACCACAATATGTTCATTAATAATACCAACACTTAGTCCACAATATCCCCATAAAGAATACTACCCCACAACCATATCTGTTTCATCAAGAACAATACCACATACCCACAATTAATCTATCAAGAGTATAAACAATTGATTGCTGGTTTGCTACCATAAACACCACATTAAGGAAGCATGTAATGATGGCATAGCATCTCAAAATAAGAGAAATACTTAATGTCAATGTAGAATGATTAACGAGTTAAACGGTAGCACATCCGCTACGCTTACTTGCCTCTACTGATAAAGCGAAGCACTCACACACGGTCAGGAGCGAAGCCACCTATCTAAAATTACTTCTCAGCACAAAGCTACAGCAAGGAATCCTCAATTTAAGAAAATAAAAATGCTGCTATAGCCCAAACCCGACAATACCCTCTCTGCTCGATGATTCTACACCTAATCCACTGCAGTGCTGCTTGTTATTTTTGTATCTTTAAAACTACTAGGCCAATCATGGCAAAAGAGATATTTCTAGAAACTACAGTGAAATACCTACAATTGTCAAGTAGATAACTTATTTTTATTTTGCTGCTAAAGGGTGTAATATATCGTGCAAAACAGAGGACAGACTCTGTTTCAGCAATCTGGCCAGTATTCTTCTAAGGAACCCCATCTTCTGTAAAATGCTCTAAAATTCATGATTTGTTTACAATGGCTATATTACAAGATTTCCTATAAGTTTTATAATTGTGGCTAAAATTATAAAAATCATCTACCCCTCTGAAACTACACCCGAATAACATTAGTCTCATACTACCCCTCTGCTACACAGTGAAGTTCCCGACTCTACTGTGCTCAAACCCCGCTGCCAAAAAATCTAAAACAATTACAGAATCTAGGTCTCGTCGTCCCCTACAACTTTCATTTTGGCAAGACCCAAAGGAAAAATCATTTTGATACTCTAATCTATACAAACAGCCGCGCTGCACAAATCAGCTTACGCACAGACAACAGAAAACACTAATCGGCTAATTACCCCATTAGAACCCTACTAATCCCGTGCCAATAACCCTAATTACATCTAAAATAGGGAGAATTTAGGTGGAGAAAATTACCTAGAGCATCCCTAAATATCACCCTCTTCTTTCTTCTTCTGCCTCTTTTCTTCCCTCCTCCTCCCTTCTCTTCCTCCCTTTCTTCCCTCCTTCCTTTTCTTCCTTTGTTTTCAGCCATGGCAGCCGTGGGGGGAGATTGAGGGCAGGGAGGGACGTCCAAGAGGGGGTGGGTGCGGCCAAGGGGGTGGGAGGGGCTTGGATTTGGGGAAAGAAAAAGGAAAGGCTTGGGCCCCTTTGGGGCTGCTGGCCCAAAGTGGCTAGCCCACCCCTCTAGGAAACCAAAAACTTGATTTCTAATTAATTAATTTAATTTTTAACTTTAGATAATTCTAAAATTTTATTCCTGCCTCCCGCGATCCACGAAAAACCAAGAAATTCATGATTCGCTAAATACTCATAAGGACACCGTAAAGACATTTAGGGCATTACAAAGGCGCTAACTGGCATAGGGTGCTGCTGAAGGAAACGAGATGCCACAAAGGAGAAGCTAGCCCCCAAGTCAAACAATGCAAGAGCAGGACAAGAGTTCAAGGTAACCATACCTAAAAGGTTAAAGTGGGAGGAAGGACAAATTTAGGAAGGGGTAAAAAAACAACGGACGTATGAGCGTGATAGAGGAAGAATTTTATCGTGTACCACGTCTGAATGATGATAGGACTCCTGAGTCGGCAATGCGTAGAGACACGCATATGAACCCCCCCTCCCCCCCGGAGTGGTAGCAATAGGAGTAGGCACCGGAGCTAGGACAACTAAAGAAAATTTAACAGCTGAGAGCTAGATCACCAGAAGGAAGAAGCCCGTAACAAATTTTGGGGATCAAATTGATAGACTCACATGCAATTCGATTATTAGAAGGTGGAAAGACAAGCTGATTTGTTGTACCCACCGGGGTCTTGCGCATCTCGAGCAACCTAAGTGGAAGGATGGAATCAGGATTCTGGTAACAAACAATAGTCTTGTGCCCCTAAATCCCACAAGTGTGGCGCTTGCCAGAATAGCCACAATCACTGCCCTTGTGGTCACCACCACAGCGATAGCACACCAGCTTCTTCTCAAAGGTCCCCCGAACGGACGGTTGGTTCCCGCCCTAGGAATGACGAGGAGGGGAAAGGTGTTGCTGTGGCTTCCTAGAGGGACGAACCTTCTTAGAGCTCTAAGGAAAGGACTCGCGTCGGTCCTCTTACGAATAAGGCCTAACAAAACCACGAAAGTCAAAAGATCTCGAGAGTGCAAGGGGTAGACGGAACCAAGATTGGATTAAACAAAAGTAATAGAACCTCTTTTTGTTAGAGTTGGCACCCTTTTGAGCCGTGGTCTGGCGAAGCTAGACCTCCATCTGTCGGGCGGGGTCCACCGTGTCCCGGTAAGTACGAATATCCATAGCAGATAGGACATGACGAATTTCCTCCCAAAGGCCACCAATAAACCGCCACGCTTTCTTGTGCTCGTTAGCGTTCACCTCGGGAGGAAGCGACAAATCTTTTGGAACGCCTTCTCATACTGCTCCACCAGCTGCCCGTCCTTCTGCTGCAAGGAGTCAAGCTCAAAATCCTTCACCCTCGTCAAGGCAAAAGGGTAGTACTCCGTTGCAAAAGCGGTGCTGAAGTCCTCCCACATCAGTGGCGCTGCATGAGGTCTGCTAGAGTTTCACACCTCAGCCCACCACAGATCTGCCTCCCCCAATAGCTGCTGGGAGGTGAATAGCACCTTCTCCTGGGTAGTGAGCTCTATGGTGTCAAACGTTTTGTTCATGTAGCGAAGCCAGTCGTTCGCCTCCACGGGCCCTAACCCGCTAAATGTTCGCAAACCCAAATGTTGCCACTCCCTCATTGTCATACGTGGAGCAAGGGAAGGTAGTGCCTGGGTGGGCAGGCATAGTTGTAACAGTCGCTGCCTGTCCAGGCTAGTATCATCGGGAGAGCAGTCTGCAGCAGTGTAAATAGATTCTGCACCTAGGCCGAGAGCTGCTTCACCTCACTTTTAGAGGCAGTTGGCGTCGAAGCCGAAGGGGCACCAGCCAGCCCTCCTGCAGGGTCCACCGGAGGAGGTCACGTCGAAGCATTAGAAGTAGAGTTTGTCTGAGGTGAAGACTGACCCTGGTTGTATGGGTCGCTAGCACGTCTGCACACTTGGTCCACATACTCCTGCACTCTCGCACTGGCTCGCCTAACCGGTCCACATAAGCCAAGTACTAGATATTCATGCATGAATGAGTTAACCCGAAGCCCCATGTATGTGAAATTTTTTTCCAGAAACTACAGCCTGAGGTCTAATACCAACTGTAACACCTCACATACCGATATGAGATATTACCATGGAACAACATCGCCAAATAGGAAATCAAATTACAAGGCAGTAATAAAATTTACAAGAAGATAAAACCTTTAAAGTGTACTTTTATTAGAAATTCAATGGAAGCTGAAATAAGAGTTAAACATGGGACCGGTCCACTCTAATAAAAGTTGAACAATTGAAATGATTAAATAATGACAAGCCACGGTGTTGAAAACTCAAGTGCTCTCACCCATGCATGATGTATCACTCCACTGGCTTTTTTCCTGAGATTGAAAGAGCAAACGTGAGATTGAAAATTTCAGCAAGTACTCAACAACGATCGCAACATAGTAAATTAAGAACAAGCAATGCAACCAGGTAAGCAAGTAATAGGTACAATTTAAAGTAACGAAACTATATTACCAAGGCACTAATATAGAGAGTGGAACTAGAAATAACGGTTAACATGATATATGTGATAATGGCAATGTGAATGTGGAATAATTGTTATTTAATAAGTTATGGTAATGGTACTGGCAGTTACTCCCCACATATCCGGTATACGAGAATAGCCAGACACTTCATCGTCCTCAACTGTATACCACAACGGGGTGTAATATCCTGTGTAACGAAAGCATATGGCCCCCCGTACATTACCAGGTGGGTAGCAATCTCCCCTATATGTGGATAACCCCAGTCCAGGCAATCGAGTAATTTTAACAATTCAGATATTTACGATATTACAGTAGTGATAATAAAAACTGGATGAGGGTGTGATAAGTGAAGGTGTTGTTAGATAATTGATAGGGCGATTCACGATATGAGGTGAGGGACAGGTGATATGGAGACATGGTGTCACTACTACAGAAACCATTATCACAGACGGTTCAAAAACGCGTCATCACGAGCGGTTTTACGAACCGTCGACTTTATGGTCGATGATAATCGAAGGTTATCACAGGCAGTTTCAAGCCGTCTCGTGGGTATGTATCACGAGCGGTTTGTAACTACAAAGCGCATGCGTGATAGCTACAATCACGAGCGGGTTGTAAGAAATAACCGTCGTGATATGGGAATATCACGAGCGGTTTTAACAAAAAACCGTCGTGATATATCAATATTTATTATCACAGACGGTTACGAGATAAGAACCGTGCGTGATAATGAACTATCACGCGGTTTTTAACTAAGAACGATGCGCGATATCTATGATATCACGCAGCGGTTACGTGAGAAAAACAACCGCGGAATAGTTATTGTCACAGACGGTTCTTATCTCAGAACCATCTGTGATAATAATCACAGATGGTTTTAAACTTTCAACCGTCTGTAATAAGCTTTTGCCCAGCTGTAGTTAATATAACTGCACCAACTAGCATTCAATAAGCCTTTGCCCAGCTGTAGTTATTTCTTTACAACAACCCGGTATATTTCTTTACAACAGCCCAATGCACATAGAGATACATTTGTGTGACTCATTCTCAAAATTCACCTACATATCACACATATGCATGCATTAATTGTTATATACATAAATGCCAATTCACATGCATATACATCCCATACATACATATATGTCGCCATTCTCATTCCACTTGCTTATTTCCTTTAAAAATTAACCCTTCATGATGATCAATACGTACATAACTAGTTTACGTCACATTGTTAAATCGTTGACCATATGCCATTTCCAAAAGGAGGTAACTCGTCAAATTGATTGTATTCTTCCTCGTCCACTACATTCTCTACTCCGATAATTCTCCTTTTTCCATGAAGAACTACATGGCGCTTCTTATTTGCCGGGTCGGTTACATAGAAAACTTGAACAACTTGGTTGGCGAGTACGAATGGTTCGTCTTTGTACCCGACACGTTGGAGGTCCACGGTAATAACACCGTACTTGTCAACCTTCACCTGTGGGAGATGCACCCAACGACAGCGAAATAAGGGGATCTTGAAAACCACGTAGTCGAGCTCCCAAATCTCTTCTATGAACCCATAGTACGATTTTCTTACCCCATCAATACTGAACGCATCTATGCGGACACCGCTGTTCTGGTTAGTGCTCTTTACATCCTGAGATCGTGTGTAGAATGTGTACCCATTTATGTCATATCCTTGCCACATCACAACTGTAAATGTTGGCCCTTTTACCAACTATGTCAGCATCTCACTTGACGAGCTCCTAGCGATTTGCTCCTTCAACCATTGGTTGAACCGACTGTTGTGTTGTCTCATGATACAAACATCCGATCGCTCCGGATTCTGTTGCCGAAGCACATCCATGTGCTGGTCGACATAAGGGGCCACTTCAGTCATGTGTTGCAAGACCGTGAAATGGGCTTGCGCATACGCGTCTATATCTGGAGTGATTGCTTTCCTTCCTATAGTTCCAATACCCTTGAGCCTCCCCTCATAACGAGATTGAGGCACACCTATGCGTTGAATCTGAGCCATATAATCGACACAAAACTCAATGACCTCTTCGCTTGCATAACCTTCGACGATGCTACCCTCCGACCAAGACCGATTCCGTACATATGACTTGAGAATTCCCATGAACCTCTCGAACGGGTACATGCTACGTAGGAATACGGGCCCACACATTTTTATCTCCCACACAACGTGAACAATGAGATGAACCATGATATCAAAGAATGAAGGAGGAAAATACATCTCAAGATGACATAGAGTCATCACCACCTCATCCTGCAGAGCATCTAGTCCTTCGAGATTGATGACCTTCTGAGCAATTGTGTTAAAGAAATAACATAGCCTCATGATTGTCTCTCGGACTTTGATCGGCAAAATATTCCGAATAGCAATAGGGAGCATCTGTGTCATCAGCACATGACAATCATGAGACTTCATTCCATTTAACTTCAAATCTTGCATCGAAACAAGTTTCTTCACATTGCCGGAGTAACCAGACGGAACTTTGACACCATGCAAGCACAGGCACAGTTCTGTTTTCTCAGCCTTGGACAGAGTGTAACACGCAGGGGGAAGGTATGTTCGTCCATTATCTGTTGTTCTCGGTGCTAACTCACGCCTGATGTCCATATCAGCCAAGTCAAGCCGTGCGTTGACGTCGTCCTTTGTTTTATCACGAATGTTCAGTAAGAGACCAATCAAGCTATCACACATATTCTTTTCTATGTGCATGACGTCGATGCAGTGTCGAATATCTAGGTACTCCCAATAAGGTAAGTCTCAAAATATTGATCTTTTCTTCCAGATGTTCTTCTCACGACCCCTCAATTTACGTCCCTTTCCGAGGACAACATATAAATCCTTATCCATATTATAAGCCTCTTTTCCGCTTAAATGCCTTGGAGCTGAACCGTCCTCCTTCTCTCCATCAAATTGTTTCTTCATCTTGCGGTATGGGTGAGCCCTCCGAAGGAATCGGCGGTGACGCATGTACACGGTTTTGCGTGAGTGTTTCAGCCACACACTCTCGGTACCATCTAAGCAGTAAGTACAAGCTTTGGCACCTTTTGTACTCTGGCCCGACAGGTTAGCAATGGCAGGATAATCATTTATGGTGCAGAACAATAAGGAGCGCAAAGTGAAGTTCTCTCGTTTGTATGCATCCCATACCTGTACCCCTTCGTCCCACAGTACTTTTAGATCTTCCACCAACGGCGCTAGGTACACATCAATATCATTCACAGGTTGCTTTGGCCCTTGGATAAGTATCGACAGCAAAATATACTTTCGCTTCATACACAACCAAGGAGGAAGGTTATAGATGCAAAGAGTCACGAGCCAAGTGCTATGTCATTGCTCATGCTCTTGAAAGGATTCATTCCATCTGTACTCAATCCAAACCTTATATTCCTCGATTCTGCACCAAAATCTACAAAGCACCTATCGATGTTTCTCCTTTGGGTGGAATCGACAAAGTGTCTCGGCATTCCATCCTTCTTGCGCTCCTCAGAGTGCCATCGCAGCAGTTTTGCCTCATTTGGATTCGCAAAAAACCGCTTCAAACGGGGAATTATAGGAAGATACCATGCCACCTTTCTAGGAGGTCCTCTCTTCACCTCTGTTCCTTCGCCATCATCATCTGATTGATTGTTACGTTTGTATCGGGATGCGTTGCACACCGGACAGACATGCATATTTGCATACTCTTTACGGTAGAGGATACAGTCGTTCGGACATGCATGTATTCTTTTTACTTCCATTTCCAATGGACAAAGAACCTTCTTGGCATTATACGTGGTTTTAGGCAACTCATTGCCCTCCGGAAGCATGTCCGCTAAAAGACATAGCAGCGTCGTGAAACTCTTGTCGGACCAACCGTTGCTTGCCTTCAATTTCAACAGTTCAAGCACAGTTGACAACTTCGTGTACTTTGACCTGCAACACGTGAACAAAGGTTTCTCGAGTCCTCCATCAAGCCTCGAATTTAATATACTCTCTCTCATCATAGTTCTCTTCTACATCACGAAGTATCTGATCCAGATTGTCATCGTGCAGCCTATCCGAATCCGAACCACAATCATCATCCGACAACATATCATTGACTTCACCGGCGATGTCATCCGGCGGCATATCATTAACTTCACCAGCGATGTCATCCGTCGGCATATCATTGACTTCGCCATGACTGGTCCAACACGTATACCCCTTTTTGAAACCCCTCCGAATCAAGTGCGCTTCAATCTGCTCTCGATTCTTAAACATCTTCAAATTCTCACAGTCAGTGCATGGACAATACATATATTCCACCCCCTTATTCAACATATCTTCCTCGCAGCTCTTGTAAGCGAGACACGCCATTAATGTACTCTTCACTCACGGGTTTGCGGTATACATCCAACTTGGTCCTATATAATGTACATATATAACAACTTAGTATTTAAATTAATTTAATTAATTATTACTACATATATACCACATGCATTGAGGCTAGCTAAATCTAAATAGCTAGATCTTCAAAGTATATATATATATATATATAACAGTTCACCGAAAATTAATTAGCTAGATCAAACAAATTTCATTACTAACCATATCTAGGGCAACCAAGATCTCAATGAATCTTCAAAGCTCTCCTGCCAAATAAGCCTCCTTCCACAAAAAAAATTGGCCTGAAAGCCTTGCCGCCTCCAGCTGCAGCACCGGGCTAAGATCTGGATCGAAATGAAGACAGATGCGGTCTGAGCGGCGCAATAAATACATGGCAGCATTATCACAGACGGTTTTTTAAACAAACCCGTCTGTGATACTTACTATCACAGATGGTTTATAGCTAAAAACCGTCTGTGATATCACAGACGGTTTTTGATTATAAACCGTGCGTGATATTCAGATTATCACGAGCGGTTCATTGGTAAGAACCGTCGTGATGTTTGACTATCCCAGACGGTTCGTTAGTAAGAACCGTCTGTGATAATCATCACAGACGGTCTCCAAAATAAAACCGTCTATGATAGCTCCATCGGGACTCGGTAGCACTATCGTTATACGAAGCGTCTCGGCATACGAACCGTCTTGATCATTAATTTGGTATACGAACCGTCTCGCTAAAGGTTAAATATGCGCGCGGCCTAATTCTCAACGCAGACATGCAAAATATGGCTTGGTGATCATCTCCTTCCTCTCATTTGTTCATCAAGAGTTGTTCGCGGAATCTTGCACAGCGGCCAACAATTTACGTCTGGAGCGACTTCTCCGCTGCACGCCTGCTCTCCTTCCCCAACTTTCTTGCATCCGTCGGCTCGATCGATCATCCGCCGTCGACGGGGCGTCTCGCTGCCGCTCAAGAAAGGGAATTCGCCCTCACCTAGTTCTTCTCAACAATGTGCACAGAGCGGAAGAAACTCTTGTGGCATTGCACGGACTAATGGATAGCATTTCCGATCAAGCGAAGCGAGAGTCCGAGGAAGCTTTCAATGCAATCCTCTTCCGATTATGGACTATGCTATCGATCATTTGCCCAGTGGAGGAGGAAGTCTTGAGGCAAGGACAATCTTAACGGTGTTCGAGAACTCGTGGTGATCCAACGGATGACAAAGTCGAAGAAGAAGCGTCTGAAGCCACGAAGATTAGAATCGGGAATCTCTTTATGTGCGACTTTTGTAATAATTTCCCTTTAATTTATGATCTTTTGTCTCGGTAGTTACATGCGTAGGTTATTATAGTTATTAGAAGCAACTTTGTAAAACAAACCGTTAAATGCGTAGTTATATTGTTTTATATATCCACTTGTGTTTTAGTGGTAATTGTTTGGTTTCGCTTTTGATTTTCAGCTTTTGATTTTCATTTTTTTGTTTTTAACTTTTTCTTATTCATTTGTATTATCTGTAAAGGTTAGTGCAATTTCAGTCAAAAACCAACAAGCGGCGAAGCTAAAAGCTACAAGATGCTTAGTCTCAACCTCTGTTTAGTTTTTGAGCAGAGGCTTCACTTCGATTATATATTAACATCGGACGGACAACATCACAGACGGGTTCGTATTACAAACCGTCTGTGATAATTCTAAGATTATCATAGGCGGTTTGTAATACAAACCGCTGCGTGATAAGCGACTTATCGAGCGGTTTTAAATAAACAACAATGCGTGATAATGACAGATTATCACGAGCGGTTTCTATTACAAACCGTTTGTGATACTGAAATATCACGAGACGTTTATTGGTAAGAACGATGCGCGATACTGCGTTTTCTCCAACACCATTAACACAGACGGTGTCCAAATTAAAACCGTCTGTGTTAATGTCGTTCATAGACGGTTTTGTCAATCCGTCTGTGATTAGGCGTCTAGTATTAGGCTTTCTGTAGTAGTGTGTAGAGTTTAATTTGATAAGAGACCCCTCAAGTAGCCTAAGCACACAGGGTTGTCACTCAATCAAGTTTTATTAAAGGTTGAGTAGTTATTAGTCAATTTAACAGGCATTTACATATAATTCCAATTGGCTTACGAATAGCAATATACAAGTGACCAATAGTAATATGAATTACATGATGGGCATGAATTAATTGATGAGCATGACAGTTCTAAGATAAATAAATATTGCTGACTAATCTAAATTACAGCATATTCATACATTATTTTTCCCCATTTATGATTAAATATAACACCTAGATCCTTAATCATGGTAAGAATTTCATAATGTTTAAGCAAAGCATTTAGTACAACTAAGCATAGCATGGACTAACCTAAGTCATTGTGTAATAAAAACATAAGTACAGAACTGGATCAACGTTATATATATATGGCAATAATATTTGAGACAAGCAATCATTAACCATAGACAAATGGTATGATAATGAAATGGTTACAGCCGCGAGGTACTTACCTTGAGCACGCTCGGCGAGGCCACTACCCGAAGGATCTGAAACGTGAGACTGACCGGGAGCTCCTGCAACTATCGCGAGAGAACCTACAAGACAGAACGGGACGGAATCAGGCGGGGGTTAATCCAAATCTGTAGAAGGGCTGGAAAAGGACACCCGGCCGGTCAAAACGCGTTCGCTGGAATTTCCGCCATGTGAATTGTCGTTCGGCTGGCCAACAACCAAAATGGCCAAAACGACGTGAACACGTTCACGTTCGTGAAAACCATGCACGAATGGTCCTTCGGTTGGTCCTCCGGTTGGCCGAGCCGTGCCGGCCTTCGCCACCACCGGCCGGCCAACTGCCGCCACCGCCGGCCGACCGCCATCGCTGACCAGCTCCACGCCGCTGCCTACCAGCTCCACGTCGCCGTCGAGCTACCCGCTCTACGCGCCACGCCACCGCCCACGTTGCGCGCCGTGCCACCACGCTGCTCGCTGCGGGCCACCTTTCCCCACACACGCGTCCGCGTCGCTGGCGGCCTGCACTCCCGCCGAGAGGGGAGAGAGAGAGAGAGAGCACCTGGAAGGGTGGCGGCGCGCCTGGGGGTGAGGGGATCCCCCCAGTCTTTTAAATGAGGTTTTAGGGTTTTTTGTGGGTGTTACATGTGTACTCGTGGCCTATCCCTTGAAATAAACCTTTCCCTAAATCCATACAAATTATACATAAGATAGATATTAAAACATCGACATATATGATTTGCTATTTTATGAGGTGGTAGTTGAAAGTTATAATATTTTTACTTCCAGGACAACGGGGTTGATTGCCCGGTAGAGAAGGAAAGTTGTGGGTTTGGGGAGTGTGTATATTGCCTTGTAATGCTATCGCTTGTATTGAGAATGAATAATTTCTGTAGGAGTAATAGCGTTGGTTGTGTTGTCATCTCCTTATCAAACCGATCGTCGCAACTAGAGAGGTAAGTGCATAGTAAAATGATGGTTGATAGTTGATAATTGTTATTTTGTTTATGTCATGCAATATTTGATCATATTATATTCATTATGGTACTAATGTGATACAATTATGATTTGTGATAAAATAATGATAAATGACATGCATGACATGACATGTTATATTACAATCTAGGGTAGTGAGAAAATCAATAGCTATAAGTAAAACTATGTGACTATTCGGACGTGCTTTGAGTAAGACCTACAAAGGTAGGCACCTTCACAGGATAAAGGGAAATACCTACTTCGGTAGGTTGCTCCACGGGATGGAGGTAGAGAGTGACATTGATATGTGTACCCTCCATTATAATAGTATAAGCTATAGAGGAAACATGAGCGTGAGTATTGTATTGTACTAAGAGAAATTGAGATGAGAAAAGATAGTAGTGGAAAATTGAATAAATGTTGAATTGAATTTGTTGTTGATGCTATTATTTTATTGTGCACTTGGTGAGTCGTGGATTCACACTTGCTTTATTGTTTTTTAGGTGATTGTTGAAGGCGACATACATAAGAGAGAGTAGAACATGAATTGTTGCACTTTATAGCTCTTCACTTCACCTAACAATACTTCTGTTTTGGTTATGAATAATTTGTATTATTTATCCTAATAATTAGATAATTTGTGGTCTCTCTTAGTTCCTTATGGTTCATAATATTACTAGACGATGCGTTTCTTAGTTTAGACTTATTTATGATACTTTTGGTAATTATTTGGTTCGTATTAAGTTCAATTAATGGTATATCATGTTGCTGAAATTTATGTTTAATTTTATGTAGAATGTTGATTATTGATATCTACATGTCATTAATACTTATGTATTAGTTTAAATTGATAGCGTTAGTTGTTGTAGGTGACGTCTTAGGCTTTTGAGAAGCCAGAGTGTTACATAAACATCAAATAAAAAAAGAAAGGAAGGAATACCATGTATGAAACAGTTTTGCTAATTCTCGATCACCTAAAATTTATCATCTCTCGGTCATCAAAAATTGTACATTAGCAAGCCTAAAATTGTAGCGCATGGAAATGTGCAATTTTAGTGCAACTTTACTGTTATTTTAGTTTTATTGTTTTGTATTACGGTTCAACTAGTTCTCTTTTATTTTTAGGTTAGAATGTTTTTATTTTTGTATTTTGCCGGGGTTTACCATACTTCAATTTATTTTTTAGTCTCGTTTGGAATAGTTGTCTGTTTTATTCTTTTGTCCTAGAGGTAAAAAGGCAGGTTATATGTAGGAGGGGAGTGATGGGATCTTCATCCGTATAGGTTAAGAAAAACACTTGAGTGTCCTTAGACACCACCCTACATATGAATCAGTACTTAACTTCTTCCCGAACTTTTTTGGCAATTATATTAATTACAAAATAATTACATCAAACCAATGAACAAAACTCAAATAGGGAACTACAAATCACACCTCTAAGTTTCTCCATGTTTTCCCTGTCGGAAGGATAGCAGCCGCCTTCTTATTTTCGTTTCTTCCACCGTAAGCATAAGAAGTGACAAGAGATTTGCCCAATGAAAGATCAGATTTGAACAGAAGACACACTATTCGCTTTGACTCTTTAGCCCACTAACGCAAATGCTACTACCACCGTCGCGGCGGCGGTCGCCCACCGGGCGAGCACCGCCGGCGCGGCGTCACCCTGTCGGCCTTGGCATCGCCCGAATCGTCGGACGAGTCGTCGCTGTCGTCGGCCGCCTTCTTACCTTTCTTTCTGGATGGCTCCGGCGCGGGCGCGGGCGCCTCGACGACCTTGAACAGCTCCTTGGGCTGCAGGAACTTGGACACGGCGTAGACGGCGAGCGGTTCGCTGTCGCCGACGGTGGCGGTGAGGGTGGACGTGACGACCCTGGTGTCGAGCGTGACCGTCTCTCCCTTGTTCTGCACGTCGTAGCTGTAGTCCTTCTTGGCCTCGCTGGCGGTGGCAAGCGTGGTGACCATGCCGTTGTTGGACTTGAGCAGCTGCAGCGAGAAGTAGTCCGGCACGGCGTGGTAGAGAAGGATCGCCGTCTTGGCCTTGGCCGTGAGGTTCTTGTACTTGGGCATGAAGGCGGCGACGGCGGCGTCGACGGGGCAGAAGAGCGTGAGGCCATTGTCCTTGGTCTCGTTGACGTTCCGGAACACATCGGCGTTGCCGGCGAGGAGGCCGGCGAAGGACTTGCAGTACTTCTTGGAGAGGAGCTCGGTGAGGTTGACGGGCGCCGGCGGCGGGACGGGCGCCTCGGCCTCGGAGGAGGACAGCACGGAGCTCACCTGGAGCACGGAGATGTCGTAGGGGATCTCCTTGATGGACTTGATGTAACGGGACGGCTTCGCGGTCTCGTCGGCGTCCTCCGAGAAGAAGTCGATCTTGCCGCCCTTGTGGGACGTGATGTTCACGAAGCCCGTCGTGCCCGACGCCGACCCGGTTTCCTGAGGTCGCAGTGGAGGGCAGCATGCATCGCGCGCGTCAGTGAGAATAACACGATCAGTAAATAACTGGTGGGCTACCTAAGGTGCAATGTACCATTCTTGTAAAATTGATACTAAAATTCAGGTTATCATTGAACCTCATCATGACTTAACAGTTTGTAAGTTACGCTCCTCATTTTCCTTACATTAAATCTAGCAATTGAATCTGATGAAGGACAAATAGTGAATCGAGATGACATGTTTGCATGTCATGCTTCACATTTTTCTTGTCGAGACAATACTACTAAAAATGGATCATCCCTTACGGGTTTTAATTTTTCTGACGAGCCCGCATAGACCGTGAGGGATATCAATTTTTGTGACGGGCCCACATATCACCGTCACAAAAATACATTTTCCTCACGGGCCACGTATCCCGTGAGGTTAATTAGAAACCCTAACACCCCACCTTTTCCCCTCGCGCCCCATCCCTCGCCCACGCCCACGCCTCCATCCGCCCCCATCCCCTCGCCCGCGCCTCCATCCCCTTGCGCCCCCATCCCCTCACCCGCGCCTCCTCGGTACAAGCAGGTGTGTTTTTCATCATAACAAAGGACTTATAGATGTAAATTCTAATATCTAACTGAATGAGTGATCAGCCCTATTCAAGCGGGTTCTAATGTGTTTTTTTTGTTAGTTTGTGCCAATTTTCCTTACGGTTAGTACCGTCAGGTTAAATCAATTTTCCTCACGGTCGGTTAGTACCCGTCAGGTTAAATCAATTTTCCTCACGGTCGGTTAATACCCGTCAGGTTAAATCAATTTTCCTTACGGTCGTTAACCAACCGTCAGGTTAAATTTTCCTGACGGGTAACACCATCAGGTTAATATTCCCTGACGGGTAACCGTCAGCCAAATTAAATTTCCCTGACCAGCCAGCCCTGACGGGATTTTCCTGACGGGAACCCGTCAGGGATATTTAACCTGACGGTTTTTTGTATTTTTCTGACGGTTTTGAACCGTGAGGGATGATCTGTTTTCTAGTAGTGCAAGTATAAGGTGTGTATAGGATGACAGGATGAGGAGCCTGTTTGTGCATGATTGCTGTGTTGTTGGTGCTTTTTCTATTGGACTGTATGGGCTAAGAGATCAATCATGCATTTAGGTATAGACTTTGCTAATTGTGTTTGCTAAAGTTGACAGCAATTGGAAGCATGAAATTCCAAGCCTACCAACCATCTCTGTCGGTGAATCAGTACCACGTGTTTTGAGTGGGCCTTCCGGGCCAACGAGGCGCTCTGCTTTACGTTACGTGGATTTTCTTACTACAAGAGAGATTCCAAATAAATCATGTAATGGCTTTTATGATCTGAATTGATCTGGCATAGAGAAGCAACGGCACAACGTGTGGCTCACCTTCACCGACAACTCGATCAAAATTACGTAATCAAAATAAAGATATATGGAAAATATCGGATGTGCTTTGGATTTTATTTTTTCCGACCTAGTTCTAAATGTTTGTGATTGTCGGTGCAGTTCTTTCCCTACAAATTAAACCCTGTATACGTCCCGTTTGGAGTCGAGAATTTTCGTATAAATTTCTAGGAGTTGTACCGATTTTTGTGAAACTCCTCCGTTTGAACATAGCTGTAATGTAAGATTTAATCTTTTTGTACTCTCTAAATAAAGGAGCTCATATATCTCATACATATGTACTCCTGCTGAAATAGAATAATCAATCTTGCCAAGTAACTCAGGTATAAAACTTGGGGGATCATCTATATGATCTAACAAGCTAGCCGTAGCTAAAAACGCAATACGAACAGTACCTGTTCCCTACGAAACAGTACAGCTGCTGCATGCATTACTTGGAAGTGGGCGACATGAATGAAAAAAAATGAGGCCAGAGTGTAGCCTAAACGTGTGAACAACAAATAAAACAGAAGCAACCGCCCAATCGACCCATTAATTCCATATAGCTAAATATTAAACTAAAATTAAGAGAATGAATTAGTTACTTTGAAATAATTAAAAGATTCTAAAAGCATCTAGATGATCAGATTAGAGGTGGATGTAATTACATCCAGGTGTAAAAGATATTTTTCCTATATATATATAATAGACCCGATCATCATGCATGCATCGTGGAATTTTGTGACCAAAGAAGCAACAACTTGTGTTGAAATTGTGATGCTTAACATGGCTAATCATTTTCTAATCAAGGAGCTAGAGTGGCATGTGCCCTCGATCAAATGCATAATGAGCCATCGTAATCACCAAAATTATGCCATCCGGTGGATGGTCCAACAAGTGTGCCATCTTGATTTACTGCTAGAGTTTGATTCGACCAACCATATGCTAACTATGTTGTTGTTGTTGATTTTCCACCGTGATTTCGGGGATTGGATCCCATGACCAATGTCCTGTGAGAATTAGAACACGAGATCTTTGTAACAATTCCAGTTGATCTTAATCAATCTGTAGTTCTTTTTTTTCCCAAGTAGCCAAGTCATCCTAGCTAGAAGTTAATAACCATTAATGTAAGTAGTAACAAAGTAAGTATTATAAATAATTAGCATGTGCAATAAATAGTCCATATATAGATATATAATTATGCAACCACAAGTGTATGTGTGCATACCTGGAACATGGATGACGAGGCGGTGGCGCCGCGCGAGAGCTGGTGGAGCTTCTTGGAGCCGTAATAGTCGACGAGGATGTGCAGCGACAGGATGTGCCGGATCGTCGGCAGCGTGTAGTGGTCGAGCGCCGCCATCGCGGAGTTATCCACCGCCAGCACGGTGATCGTCTGCCGACGGTTGATGTCGTACGACAGCCGCGTCTTGCTCAGCATCTCGTTGAACTTGGAGAACTCCGGGTGCGCCGCCAGGATCTTGGTGATGTTGTAAGATTTCGCCGCCACCGGCGACGCCAGCATTGTGACCGCAGTTGCAACGACGGCGATCGGCAGAAGAATGGAAGGCCAGCTTCTCGCCATTGCCGACGCTGCAGTGGCTAGAGAGAGAAAGAATCGAAGCTAGAGAGAGCGTTGTGTGAGCGAGCGGTGAGGGAGGTGCGTGCGTGCGTGTGTATGTATGCGCGGGAAAGGGAGAAGGTTGGCGGGTCGCTGTGTTGGCGTGGGCCAAGGTTCGAGCAACTTAGGAAGCAGCCACTCCGGTGGGTTGTCGCTGTCCCTGTGTTTTGGTTCGTTTTGTTTAAGCTGCTGCTTCTTTTGCGCCATTGCGATCGTTGGGTTGGGAATCTCGAGGTTTGTTGTGGGTGGCAAACCGACGGAGGATAGTGGTGGACCCAGGAATAAATTATAGCTAGGGCGGAGTACTCTCAGATCAAGAATCAATTTTCAGCAAAATCCAACGCATTTACTAGTTTAAATATTCTAGGTGAAGTAAATTGATTGCATAGTAAGCAGCATCCGCCCCTGATGATTCATATAACATGAGCCTAACTCTATCATGTGTCGGCACTCGGCACCAATTTCATATACTAGTAACCAGTAAGTAGTAATACTCTAAAAAGGAAGTTAAAAATGCCAATGGATACAGTATACACACACCTTCCGGCTTCTGCAGTTGCGCGCCGCGCCGCCCCCAGCCCCAGGCCACCGCCTCCCCTAGCGACAGTCGGCGCCCCGCGCTCTGCCTCATCCCTCGGCACCGCGCTCCGCCAGTCTGCCTCGTCACATCCCCTGGCCTAGCCGCCGCGCTCCACCTCGGCAGTCAGCGCCGTGCTCCTCCAGTTCGCCTCGGTGCCTCCCCTAGCCCGCCGCGCCGTTCTCCCCCTGGCGTCTAGGGTTAGCGCCGTTCGTTGCCGGATCTGGACGAGCACAGGGAGAGGGTGGGAGGTGGCGGTCGCCGGATTTGGAGGAGCACGGGGAAGGCGGTGGCCGGGGAGACCGGATCTGGACCAGGGACGGCTGATTTGCAGGGAGGGCGGCGGAAAGGAGGCGGTGGGGCGGGGGGGGCAACCGGAGGGAGGCGGCCGGGAGCCGGGGCCAGCGCGAGGAGCGGCGGCGCGGCGTGAAGCGCGGAAGGAGGCGGCAGCGGGAGCGAGGAAGGCGGCGGCGGCGCGAGCGGAAGGGGCGGTCGGCGGCGGGCCCGGCGAAAGGAGGCGCCGAGTGGGAGCGGAAGAGAGGCGGCGCGAGGTGGTGAGCCGGAAGGAGGCGGCGGGGCTCGGCGAAAGGAGGCGCGGGGTGGGAGGGTCCGCCGGCGATGGAGCTCGGGTAGCCGCCCGAGCATGCCCGAAGGGCGGGTCCGCCCCTGACGAAGGAGAACTAGTCTATGAAAAAGAACTTTACTCTGAAGACCCCCATCCACCGTTGATGAGTCTAGTTCTTCCCCTCGTAGACTAGTTCTCTTTTAGTTTGCCTCCCACAACAAACCTCAAGATTCCCATGATCAACGGTGGATGGGGGCTCAGAGTGAGGCTTTGCCTCATAGAAAAACCTTCCCAGACCGTCAATCTGGTGATCAACTATTGGGCATCAAGCTCTTTAAGCCGTTAAAAGAAAAAATGAGATTGCCACTCATTTTGCCAAGTTTAGCTAACTTGACATATTTAGGCTCTGTTTAGCATTGCGATGGATTACAATGATTATGGTGTAATTATTTTCACATATTTTGGTACTTGGCTATCTTTTCTTTTAAGCCATATTGCAAAGAAGATATTCTTGCATTTGTTAGAAGAAAAGAGATTCTTGCATTCCAAACAAAATAAAAAAGAAACAGTTCCCAAACAAAGAAGATGAAATAGGGAAAGATCAACCATTGATGACATAATTGTTGAGGAACCATCGTTGCCGAGTCCAATTCGAGCGGTTCCTCCTAGATAGAAAAATAGTTCAAATACAGATAATGCAAGAACAAAATAGATTGAACATACAGAGATGAGGGAGACTTCTTTCTTTATTGCTTTTCTGTTTCAAAAGTATAAGCTACAATCATTGGGACCTCCTATTTATAGACTAAAAGGGTGAGGTGCTCACCATGGGCCAAGGCCCGGGTTTCCCAAAACTCACCCTTGAGCACTCATTCGACATGTTCATACCTCATCAAAACTCCAAAAAAACACAACGGGAAAAATTTAGAAAAAGAGCACATGATACATGTTGTGCTGTGCTGCACAAATTGCCTCATTAAAAATCTTGCCCGAGAAACTTCTGAAAACTCATCAAGGAAAAAGAGTATAATCCACCCAATTTCACTTAATCTACAGGATTTATTTTTTTGGATACTTGATCTTCGTGATTAAGTTTTAATAGTAGGCTCGAGAAGAATCTCTCCCTAAATTCTGCACTTCTCTAAGTTTCATCATTCCAATTCTAGATACACATCTTTCAAAGATAAATACTAAAAATATATACTTGTACAACACAAATCGCATTATCTTCATAGATACTAAAAATAAATCTACAAGAATTTCACATAACTTAGTATGCAGTATATTAATTTCATTCATCTTTTGCAATTCATGACCATAGAAGAACTTGGGGTTGATATTCTTTGTGAGATGACTCTTCACGTAACCTATATATACTTGTACAACACAAACCGCATTATGTTCATAGATAACAGTGGGAGTTTGTACAATATTCAATCCACATGACTGCTAGATGTGGTGAATCATCTGTCGAAGCCAAGCACATTCTCGTGCGGTCTCATATAGTGCTATGATTTCCTAGTGATTTATCGAAATCAATACAAGACTTTGCTTAGATAATTTCCATGAGATTACAGTTCCACCATACAGAAATACATGATCTGTTTGTGACTTGACTGTATGCGGGTCTGATAGGTACCAAGCATCTACATAGCCAGTCATATTTAGGTCTTGGTTCTTTTTGTAGAATAGTCCAAAATCTTTGCTTCTTTGAAGGTATCAGAAGATATCCTTTATTTTCTGCCAATACCTTTTGGTAAGTTCTGCACTATACCTTGCTAATAGGTTTACGGCAAATGCAATGGCTGGTCTAGTACAGTTTACTAAATATAAGTGCTCCTACTTTACTTAAGTATGGGGATTCCAATCCTAAAACTTCCTCCCCTCTTTTTCTAGATCTGTATGAATCCTTGTCTTGCTGCAATGATCACCCGACCATTGGTACTTTCGATGGGTATACCTTTTCAAAGCCAAATCTTTCTAACACCTTCTGAGTGCAGACTGACATATGCAATAATATCTTTTCCAAGACATGTTCGAGGTGCAAGCCTAAGTAATATTTGTTTTTACCCAAATCTTTCATTTTGAACTCTGATTCTATGTAAGAGCTCGTTTCATTTATATCTTCTACAGTTCCGATGATATTTAGATCATCTACATACACTGAGATTATATAAAATCTATTCTAGGATCATCGAATAAATACACAAGGACAATCCTCATTCTTCATGCAGCCTTTCTTGATAGAAAGATGCTTCATCGATTATACCACAGTGATTTTCTGAGTTTCACACTATACATATTTCTATTTGCTCTGTCTTGGTTTGGGATAGTGATACCTTCATGTACCTTTATATAAATATCTGAATCTAAGTTTTCATAAAGGTATGCTATTTCCACGTCTATTAATTTTATTTCTAAATTCAGGTTTACTGCCATCGAAATTAAATATCTAAAGGTAATGCCACCTATGACCGAAGAATATGTTTCTTCATAACCAACTCCTAAACGTTGAGTGAAACCTTATGCAACAAATCTTGCTTTATATCTTACAACTTTATTTTTCTTATTTCTCTTTCGAACACATACCCGTTTGTGCCTTACAGGATGCACATGGGGAGACGTGCAGCTTACAGGCCCAAACACCTCTCATTTATTTAAGAGACAATCATTCAGTTTCTATTATTTTTTAATCCTTCTAATTTGATCTTTTCTTATATTCAGCGAGCGATGCAGGTTCTAGATCAAGATCGATTATTATGGTAATTTTCTTTGTAAAATAAATATCAACATCGGCTATTGTCCTATTCATAGATTCTCTCATGTGCACACAGTTTATAGCTATTTCATCATAAGTTGGTTCTTCTAGTTCTTCTACTTACTCACTGCTCCTTCCAATTGTGGGGGCAAGTCCCTTTAGTTTTTCAACTTTGATGTGTGTGCACATATCCATGCTGGTTTTTCCCTTCATGAGAATGTTCAAATCCGGTATGCCTTTCCTTGAAGGTTTCATACTGGTGCTAGGTCTCAACTAGCTCTCTTACTGTTCTAGGGAACTTCGGTGATTGGCTGTGTCAAGTACTTCTTATTTTTTTCACCAAACATCTCTAGTTATTTGAGATTCGAGGGGCCAGAGTTCTCATCCTTTTATTCTGATGTCTTTGGACAGGATTAGTGATATCTTCAATTTCTTTTGATATTTGAACCCTATCCGATGCATTACGTGTACGCACATGCGAGTTAATCATGCTTTTTAAATCACTAAAATGGTCAAGCAGTTGATTTGCTAATACCTACAAATCAATGATCTTCTGAACTTCTCTATTTAATTCACTAGTGTGCGGGTCATATGCATGGATTCCCATGGTTTACCACGTAATTTCTCGATATATTTCATCAAGGGGTTGATTCCTCCCCTTAATGTTGGGAAACTATCCTTATCAAATATACTATTAGTAAAATGGGTAGTGTGCAAGTCTCCTATTATGGAATCCAAATACCTGATTATGGATGCTGTCTCATAACCAATGTATATCCCAGATTTTTGGAGAAGGCCCATTGCAGTACACTGTGGTAGGGGTATAAGTATATAAACTTTGCAACCAAACTTACGGAGATGAGAAATTTTTAGTACTAACCCTTGTGCTAGTTATATAGGTAAATGGATGTTATATACTGGTGGACTAAAGTTAATGAGAGTGCTGTGTGTAGGACTACGTGTCCCCAATATGTAGTTGGTAAATTATAATTCTGCAAAAGTGATCAGACAATAAATTTAATCTTCTTAATTAATGCCTCTGCTAGTCTATTCTAGGTGTGAACATGCAGGACGAAATGGTCAACTTTAATTCTCATTACCATGCAATAATAATCAAAT
Organism: Melocanna baccifera; assembly: GCA_036346265.1. Lineage (NCBI taxonomy): Eukaryota > Viridiplantae > Streptophyta > Magnoliopsida > Poales > Poaceae > Melocanna > Melocanna baccifera. The sequence goes on from CM070702.1 coordinate 3,701,375, forward strand.
ACTTTTGAAGTAAATTCTCCGGTGTTGTCCATTCTGATGGGCTTTATATAATGATCAGAAAAATTATTTTCAATTTGAATTATCTGTGAACTCAGCTTTGCAAAAGCATGATTTCTTGTAGATAATAAATATACATGCGACTATTTTGAGGAAGCATCGATGAGTACCACAAAATATTTAAATGTCCTTGACAGAGATTGTATAGGAGCGCAAATGTCTCCTTGGATGCATTCTAAGAATGCAGAGACTTCATCCTTCACTTTTAGAGTAGAAATTCTAGTAATTAATTCCTAGTGGCACATGTCGGGTACACATAATCTTCTTGATTCAGAAAATTCTTACATTGATATTATGTTCCGGTGAATTTATAATTGTATTTCTCATCATCCTAAGACCTAGGTAGCCTAATCTATCATGCTAGAGACATAAAATTTTAGAGCTTCTAAATATAGTTTTAGTGTAGTATAGGCTGTGGATGCCTTAATATTAGTGTAGTATAGCCCATATTCAAATGAATGAAATCTTTCTAATATCCTTTTTGCACTTGCTTCACACTTTGTAATGAGCAGATATTTATTACCATACTCTTCTTCAGTCTCAACGTAGAAACCATTTGCTTGAATATCTTTGAAACTTAGGATAGTTCTAGTCAATTCTGGATATAACAAGGCTTCTTTAACAAACAAATTTTGCCCATTAGGAGCATAATTGTGTCTCTTCCTTAGCCTGTTATACAAGCATCTCTACTGGCGATTGTTGTAAGTCTACCAGCATTCTTACTAATCGATTGAAATAATTTTGTCTCTCTCAAGATGGTATTCATTGTGCCACTGTGAGCTAAGCACACTTCCTCTATGTGATGTCACATGCGTTCTAATATAAAGTACTGTATTAATATGTAGTAGATGACACACAACATATATATAAAATACTTCAAATATCAAAACATATTATGCATTTATCAACTGAAAAAATGAATGAATTAATCATCCAACCATCACGAGAAAATAAATTGTTTGAGCATGCAAATCTAACTTATTCCTTTCACACATGAAATGAATGACAATTAAAGTCTTGATGCATTCTATCCATTAAACTAAATCTGCTAAGAAATCAAACACTTCATCTGCTATCTTCTCAGAAGTGAGATGCTCTTCGTGGGAAATCATGGTGGTGGTAGCTACAATATCAAGAGGGGTGCTACTGCGGGAGTGGTGTCAACCTCCATCGGCGCAGGCAGCTGCTGTAAGTCCTCCCCCTCAACGAAGGCTAAGTGAGTTTTATGATGCCCTTTACCACCCTTCTTTTTGGCCTAAAAAGCATCGACGATGTGTTGCGGTTCTTTACAGGTCCACGACCAGTGCCTACTTGCCACACTTATAGCAAATTTGGTCTTATTGACCATAGGGCTTGTTATCCTGCTTCGGTTTGCTAGCCTTATTTTCCTGTGGAGCATGTGGCTTGCCTTTCTGGGCTATGGCCTTGCTCTTCATTTCCCTTTTCTTCATTATAGGCTTTCACACCTTGAAGCTTCTAGTGTTGGCCTCACGGCTAGTGGAGTTCATTGGTGGCTGTGCGACAAAGTTCTTGTAAAAAACTTCAACCTTAGCCTCTACAGCCTGCATAATATCAATCAATTTAGCATACTCTTTATAGCCGTCTTGACGATAGTTGCGTATAGACTGCTGAGAGACCATGTGCAGGTAACCCCAGCTGTGTGATGAGTAATTGACACGTGTCCTAGAAAGTTTGAGTTTGTTCCGGGTATTTTTATGCTTTTACCGATGCGGATATTTATTTAAATCATGCAGTGCGGTGCTATGTAATGTGTTTTCTTGTCGGTGATGACTGCGGGACTTTGAGGCGGAGTCGTGGCGAGACACGGGTGACCGGACTAGGCACGGCGGTCTTGAGGTCGAACGGTCGGGATGTGTCGAAGGCGGCAAGGACTCGAAGTGGCTGCGAGCGTGCGCGGCAAGAGGCGAGGAAGCTTCGGGAAGGTGCGGGAGGCGTTTTGGAAAATACGCAAAGCTGCAAAATTGGAAGTGGATATTATATGGGATGATCCATTAATGGAGAGGTGTTGTAACCTAATGGGTATAATTGAGTGTAAACCCATTAGTGGAGAGGAGTTGTAACCTAATGGGTATAATTGAGTATAAACCCATTAGTGGAGAGTGGTGTGACCTAATGGGTAAAGTAATCTACTAGACCCATTAGTGGAGGCTATAAATAGAGGTGCTCTCTAGGTGGAGAAGTGCACTTGAGAGAGAGAGAGATTGAAATGGGTATGAGTATTAGGACTTCCTAATGCTTGTGCTATTGGGAGAGAAAAATTGTATGCAAGTTTTAATGTTGTATTCTCTCCTTGAGGGTGTTCTTGGATGAGACATGGAAGAGTTGATATAAACATTCATCGCTCTTCGTCTCAATATGAACATACTTGTTTTATTTCTCGTGCCATTTACTTGCTTTAATTTTAATTATTGTTCTTGTTCTAGTGCTACTATTTATATTATATATATACATGCTTTAATCTTCTAGTTTAAAGTTCTTGTGAAGGTACTAGTAGCATTTCCAGTTCTATTTTCAGCAAGTGCTATGAACTAGGAAAGGTCTCAAAGCCATTTGGCTAATATGTTCCTGAGAGCACAAGGCTATTTATTCTCAAGGGTTAAGATTGCATTTACTGTGCTTCATCAGTTTTAGAATACTTCCTCTTCCCTTTGCCTAGTTTCGGTTTGAGAAGATTCGGCAAGAATAGGATCGCCCTCTGCTCTTTTGATTTATTGTTCATCTTTTGTTGGAGACAATCTTCAAGTTTCCAATCTGCAATGTTGCTTTTGTTTCTCTTGAGAAATAGATGTTTCGCCGAGCTTTTAGCAGAGTGTAGCATCTGTTTCTCTGTTGTTTTCGCTAGGGTGCTTGCTGTAGTAGGAGTACTAATTCTTCTCTAGTCTGTGCATAGAAGTTTACGCAGTGGTTTGTCTCTTTGTCCCCTGTTCGGCTTGCATCAAGACAAAAACATGTGCCTTCTTTTGCTGCTGTTTTAGGTGCGATTTCTTCTTTTTTTGGTCTGCTTACGGTGTTTTCTTTACGCTCTCGGGCAGTAGTGGTTCGGCTAAACAAGCAGTGCAGCAATCACTGTGTTTATCCAGTTTTGCGCAGGACAGACCTGCTGTTCGGTTGCAGTGCGTAGGTACTACTTTGCTGTAACAAGCACTTTATTATTTTGTTTTTGCCTTGGCTTCTTCTCTGCCGATCTGTCTTTTCTTTCCTCGTGTGCTGCTAGTTCTTGGTTTGGTGAACTGCGATAGTTTCGGCTAGTAATAGCTTCTCTTTTCCTTTTGATTCACGTGCAGCACAGCAAGTTGTGTTTCCTTTTTGTTCCAACCAGCAAGCAACATCACCTTCTAATGTGTCCCTTGTTTTTCTTTTTCTGATTTTCAAGTATTTTGCATGCATTGCAAACAGTGTTATTTTCAGTTGAATTTTTTACTGTTTGGTCTCTGATTTATGCTGAATTTTTTAGTGTCGCATGCGTTTCAATCTTTTACTGTTTTGCATGTAGTCGATAATTAATTTTCGGTGAATTGCTTTATTCTGCTTCCTGTTGAAATATCAGTTTTTGAAGTTTTAAAGAGCGACATTCACCCCCCCTCTGTCGCCATTTCGGTCCTACAATTGGTATCAGAGCCGGTTAACTCTTGTCTATAGATCTTAACCGGTCTCAAGAGCCATGGCGACAGACAAGTACTCGACCAAGCCGCCCGTTTTCGATGGAATCGATTACCCCTTCTGGAAGAGCCGAATGGAGACATATATCCAGGCCCAGGGGTATGCCATCTGGCGCAAGGTCAAGACCCGTTTTGTTGTTCCTACCGATGAGGACATCAATGCTAATAATATGGCTGATGTTGAGGCAAATGCTAAGGCAAGGAACATTATAATTCAGGGTCTGAGCAGGAGCGAATTTGATCGCATCTCTCATCTCACGTCGGCCTTCGACATCTGGGCGACCCTCGACACATATCATGAGGGCACCACCCAGATTAAGACGGTTCGACAGGACCAGTTCAAGCGAGATTACAACAAGTTTGAAATGCTCATGGCGAGTCTCTTGATGAGTGTTTTGCGCGTTTCACAAAATTCGAGCAACCTCCGGCGGTCGGTCTCACATACTCCGACTCGGATAACGCTCGACGATGCTCACCGCACTCGATCTGCGTGTTTGGGAGATGAAAGTGACTACCATCAAGGACACCACGGACCTCTCGACTTTGACTCTTGATGCGCTATACTCGCGTCTCAAGACTCACGAGATTGACATTGTCTCTCAAGTCGAAGTCACGATCGATGGCCCTAGTCACCGATCCCGATTCAGCTTACGGTCTTTCTTACGATCTGCGTGTGGATTCTCCTTGCTGCTCTGTGACATAGCGATGATCGGTTAGAGCATCTCGAGGATGAGCAGCGGCCCTCCTAGCTCGGAAGTTTTCCCATGCTTACAAGAGGAGGAGGGACGAGAAAGAGGAGGACTGTCATTTGTTTGAGTGTGGCGGCCCCAACCACATTCGGCAAATTGCCCAAGTGGTGAAAGGCAAGAACGACTACGGCGGTGTAAGCAAAACGACTACATCGACAAGAACCGCAACAAGCCCCGTTCACGCTCAAGGCAAGAAGAAGTTCCGCAACTTTGGCAAAGCCAAGAAGCTCTTCCACCGTGTCCTCATTTGCTTTCGGCGACATCGACTTCAGGCGTGGAGGGTGGAGCGGCGGCGGCGACAAGGATGATCAAGATCCCAAGGGCGGCGACTTCATCGGCATGTGCTTCATGGCCAGCGACAACGGCGTCGGCGACAATGAGCTCTGGCGACTCCGATGAGGTAGGTCCTCCTACGACCAGCTCTATCTTGCATTTACGAAGTTAGGAAAGTTCTATGCTAAATCTAGAGCTAGGGTTGTGGATCTTGAGAAAGAAGTAGAGAGATCGTCACGGGAGTTTACTTCACTTATATCTGCTCCCTCCGTGACGAATGTGATGTATGTTCTTTTTGCTTGGAGATATGGAAAAGCTAAGGACCTCTCATGATAGTTTGACTTGAGCTTGATTTGCTTAAGGTGAAGAATGATAGTCTTGCTTGCTGAACTAGAAATGAGTAGGGTTGCTTCTATTTCCTCTAATATTGGACTACTTCTTGCACCTCATGTGAGGATAAGGATAATGCTTTTAGAGGTCTTTATACTATGCTTATTGATGCACTGAAACTTGTGAAAATTGCAATAACTTAAAATGAACTTAAAAAGAGCATATCATAAAATTGCTGAATTGCATGCTTCTTTGATTGAGCCAATGCTTCATGTTTAAATTGTCCTAAATTAAGCTGCTGAACTTGAATCTGTTTCTAAACAATTCCAAGAAATGATTGATTACAACAAGAAAATAGCTAAATATGCTTCTAAGGACCTGTTAGCTCACCTTGCAAAAATTGTGATAAACTAAAATCGACTTGATTATTTTGGAAGAAAAATGCGTGAAGCTAACTAAGGATCTACTAGAGAAGTCACAATCATGTTGTAATGTGTGTCTTTGGTGTTGGGAGAAGCCCAAGGGTAAGGTAGAGGCGTCTAGCGGCGTGAGCCAACTGCTAGTAGTAGGACTGTCCCATCAGAGTCGGCTGTGTGTGCACAAGCCATTCTTTCCTCTACTATTGGTTCTTCTTCTGCTTCCTTACCCTCTGCTGTTCCCTCTTCTCCCTGCTCTTCTTGCACCTCTCTCTTTCGGGAGTGTCAGTATCTTATGAACACTCTCGAGAGATTTGTAGGAGGCAAGAAGAAGCTCAATCTTATTTTAGACCAATCTAAGATTTGCAGATTTAATCAGGGTCTAGGATATGATTTCTATGAGGACATGAGGAAGCATCCACCTGCCGTGCTCAGACCCATAGCACCAGGTGTGATCAAGACTGAGCCCAGGACTGAAAAAGTCAAATTTAAATCTGCGGGTTTCGTCCAAGGGATTTCTGACAGCAAGGTGATTCCACCTGCAACTTCGGCTTCTCACAGGGTGAAGTTTCATTGCACCTTCTGTCAGAAGGATGGACATATGATCGACCGATGCTTCAGGCGTGCTAGGATTGCGCAGAGAGACCGTGTTGCAGCTCTTAGGCGTATTCAGGGTCAGCCCCAGACCCTGAGTGCACCTAAGACCAGCACGAGGTCTAAGGTTGCTATTGTTGATGCTTTTAGTGGCATCGAGGACTTGGTTTTTCGGTTCTTCGATTTTCGTCCTCGATTTGCCCCGGGTCATGATATCCGCCGTCCTGAGGGTAGATCTCGTTTCCATCGAGATAGCTACCCGCGGCGAGATCAGAGTGTTGTTGGTACTCCGACTAGCTCTCCCGTAGCAGTCGGACTCAGCAACAGCTTCGGGTCTGCTCTTAGACTTTCTGCTTTGAGTAACAGGGAGCGTAGGGTAGATAGAGGTCAGTCGTGCTTGACTACTTCATCTGCTCGACGTGTTATTCAGTATTGGGTGCCGAAATCACTGTTGATTTACCCCAATACTGAGACTTTACTCTCTGTTTGACTCAGGTTCGCCGGGCAGGGAAGGGAAAGGTTTGGCTCGTAGACTCGGGTGTTCACGACACATGACCGGAGATTCCGTTGGTTTTCTTCCCTTGCCGTGCTCCGGTGATGAGGCGATCACCTTCGGAGATGCTTCATCCGGCGTGTCATCGCCAAAGGTACAGATGCGCATTAATGAGTCTTTTGTTTTAAAAGATGTTGCCTTGGTTAGTAAGCTGCGGTATAATTTGCTTTCGTTTCTCGACTTACGATGGCGACTTTGAGGTGAGCTTTAAGAAAAACAATTGCAAAATTCTTGATTCTTGGGTAGTCCGGTTTTGCGGGATTTCGTTTTGGGAGGATCTTTCGTGCTGATTTTTCCGAGTCTTACGGTGATCCTCTCGGTGTTTAGTTGCTTCGATTCCCGCGACCTCTCTTTCGGCATAGGAGACTTGGTCATATTGGATTTGATCATTTGACCGAGTTAGCGGCCACGATCTCATTCGTGGTGCCCGAGCTCAAGATGGTCAAAGATCTTGTTTGCACTCCTTGCCGACGCGGCAAGATGGTTGCCTCTTCCCATCCTCCGGTCCACGATCCACGATGACCGATGCACCGGGACATTGCTCCACATGGATCTGATTGGACCAGCTAGAGTCGATCAGCGGGAGGAAGTGGTATGTTCTTGTCATAGTCGATGACTTCTCGAGGTACTCTTGGGTGTTTTTCTTAGCCTCGAAGGATGAGGCGTTTACACATTTTCGAGTGCTGTTCGGTAGGCTTTCTGTTGAGCTTCCGGTGCCTTACGAGCGATCCGCATGACAATGGCACGGAGTTCAAGAATTCCTACTTTGAGAGGTTTTGCGATGAGTCGGTGTAGAGCATCGCCTCTCTTCTCCATCGTCCCCCAACAAAATGGCGTTGTGGAGAGGAAGAATCGTACCTTGGTCGAGATGGCGGGGACGATGCTTAATGAGTATTCTACACCTAGGAAGTTTTGGGTGAGGCAATAGCCACCGCGTGCCATGTTTCAAACAGAGTTTTTACGAGGCACACTTGCATCGCACTTCTTTTGAGTTGAGATACGGGCGAAAGCCCAGCGTATCTCATTTTCGTGTTTTTGGTTGCAAGTGTTTTATTAAAGTCAGGGAACCTAGATAAGTTCGAGTCACGTTCTGTGATGGAATTTTTCTGGTTACTCGACTTCTTCGCGAACTTATAGGGTGCAGGCTGAGTCTAGTAAAATGGTAGAGACCTGCGAGGTGACCTTCGATGAGGCCAGTCCGGGGACTAGGCCTGACATCTCAGGTTCAGTAGAGCAGTCCAAGCCCATCTTTGTGGATGATGAGGAGGATGAAGATGAGGGTTGTCTACCCGATCCAGTTTCTCCTCCCCTTGAGGTGCCTACTTCCACCACCGTACCTCAAGGAGATCAGCCCATTCCTTCCGCATCCTCAGGAGCTAGTGGCTCTGTCCCTACCTCATCAGCTCATGAGGTAGAGGCCACTACTTCTTCTCATCCAGGACCTCCCCATCATATCCAAAAAGCTCATCCTTCAGAGCAGATAATTGGAGATCTCTTTGAGCGCGTTACACGCTCAAAGTCTGGCACGTCTCACTTCTGTCTCCACTCTGCTTTTGTTGCCTCTTTTGAGCCCAAGGATGTATGTCAGGCTCTTTCTGATGAGTCTTGGGTCAATGCCATGCATGAGGAGTTAGAAAATTTCGAGAGAAACAAGGTCTGGTCGCTTGTCGAGCCCCCGCGCGGTCACAATATTATTGGGACTAAGTGGGTGTTCAAGAACAAGCAGAGCGAGGATGGAGTGGTTATTCGAAACAAGGCTAGACTGGTAGCTCAGGGGTACTCCCAGGTTGAGGGTCTAGATTTCGAGGAGACCTTTGCCCCTGTAGCCAGACTTGAAGCCATTAGAATCCTGCTTGCCTTTGCAGCTTCTAAGGGTTTCAAACTTTACCAGATGGACGTCAAGAGTGCCTTTCTCAATGGCTTTATTGAGGAAGAGGTCTACGTCCGGCAGCCTCATGGTTTCGAAAACCCCAAATACCCAAACCATGTCTTCAAGCTTTCCAAAGCTTTGTATGGACTTAAGCGAGCCCCTAGAGCTTGGTATGAGAGGCTTAAGTCCTACCATTGAGTCATGGTTTTGAGATGGGTAAAGTAGACAAGACCTTGTTCATTCGCCGGCATGGCACCGATCTTCTGCTCGTCCAGATTTATGTGGATGACATCATCTTTGGCGGCTCCTCACATGCTCTCGTTTCTCAGTTTGCCGATGTCATGAGCTCGGAGTTTGAGATGAGCATGATGGGAGAGTTGAGCTTCTTTCTTGGCTTCGAGATCAAGCGGACTCGGGAGGTACCTTCTTGCATCGGGGCAAGTACACTCGAGACCTCTGGCGCTTTGACATGAGTGATGGCAAGCGGTATCTACTCGATGGCGACAACGACTTTCCTTGATCCGGATGAAGATGGCGAGCCCGTTGATCGAAGGAGTTCGAAGCATGATCGGTTCCCTCTTGTACCTCAACGCCTCGAGACCGGACATACACTTCTGCGTGTGTCCGTGTGCTCGATTCGAGCCTCTCCTCGCGTGTCTCACCGTCAAGCGGTGAAGCGCATCTTTCGGTACCTTCGAGCTACCATTGACTATGGTATCTGGTACTCTTCGTCTTCCTGTCTTTCCCTCAGAGCCTACTCCGATCACGAGACTTTCTTTGGATGTAGGTTAGACAGAGAAGAGCACTTCAACCTGCCAATTCATTGGCACTTCTCTTGTGTCTTGGTCATCTAGGAAGCGATCCGGTGTTGCACTGATCCACCGCGAGGCCGAAATGCGTTCTTGCGCCGATTCTTTGCGGCGAATACTCTGGATGGCTTCGACCCTGCGGGACTTTGGGTTAGTTATCGACAGTGTTCCACTCTTCTGTGATAACACTTCTGCGATTAACATTGCCAAGAACCCAGTACAGCACTCCCGGACCAAGCACATTGATATCCGTTATCACTTTCTTCGAGACCATGTGGAGAAGGGTGATATAGTGCTCCAGTTTGTGGAGAGTGACCACCAGTTAGCTGATATCTTTACCAAGCCATTGGATAGCTCTAGGTTTTCAGCTCTGAGGGGAGAGCTTGGGGTGGTTTGTCCTTATGGACTGTTGTGAGGGGGAGCTTTATGCTTTACTGCTTTTATTATATTGATTATGCTCTTACTCCTTTACATTGCATAACATTCGGGTGCATTGGGATTAGTCCTTCTAGCATAGGTTAGAGTGTTATTCTTGTCTAGTTGCTTAGACTTACGCTCTTATCTTGTGATTCTAGGATGTCTGCTTATTAGCTATCTCTTATCTCACTAGATTGAGCTCACTCACGGCTTGTAGGTTCTAGCGAGGGTTGGGCCATCCTCGGGTAGACAGGGTACGTGTTTGCTCTCTAGTGTGTGTGCTAGACAGTCAGTGATAGTCTTGGAGTCAAAATGGGGTAGACAAGAGTCTGTCTAAGCTATAGTATCCTCTACATCTTATCTATGCTTTAAGGACTACCCATTTGGATTTACTTTGCCAGCTTCTCGTTTTTATTGCTTTAGTTCAGGGGGAGTTCATTTGGGAGCTTCTAGATATTAATTGTGACATAACTCAACTTGAACTAAAAGTGCATCTCATGTTGAGGGGGAGCTGGATTTTATTGCATTTCAGTTTGCACTATAATATAACTACATGGAGCCTTGATTATTATCCAATTATGATCTACTTATAATGCATTACATCTTGCCATGATCTATGCTTAATTGCTAGATTTATCATGACTTTATATGTGTAGTCTAGTCTTTGCCATGATAAGTTAATTAAAAATGCTTTACTTCATGGTAGTTCTTGAGACTAGTCTATTTTTAGTTATCTTTTTATGATTCCGGCCATGTCAAATAGGTTGAGTTGAATCTTGAATCTTTGTTGAGTTTTAGATTGAGCTATGTCATTGGTCTCTTTTTGGTCTAAAGACTAAATGCAACAAAAGCAAAATGATCTCTTTTTGTGCGAAAAAACTGATCTCACCAATTCACTCTCATGAGACGGCTTGCCATTGCACTAGGCATGAACTCAGGGGGAGTTTTGGTTGACCAAGATCATTTCCTTAAGCTTCTCGCTTGGAGTGATCGCATAAGGCTTGAGATCTAGCACAAGGCTAAGAAATATGAAAATGGTTGAAACTTAGGAGGCAGTTGTGGATGGCTCCTAGTCCAGGACTTGCTTTACTAAGATAAAACCAAATGTGATTTAAAAAAAAAAGGGCAATTGTGCTAAATTTGCTTATTTATAAAAAGACCAAGTACTTGATCAATTGAGTCATTCTTGAACTTATAGCACTCTAAACCAACTCAATATTAGCTTCTTGATTTCACTTAGTTTATTTGACATGGCTTGCATCATCCTTGGATACCTTTATCTAGACTAAAATCATGTTTGACTTGACATGCAAAAAAAAAAATGGATCCATTTTCAGATTATGACTTATTTGGTTTAGCTTTTCTATACATAAATCGTCATGATCTTGATAGCATTCTTATGAATTATGGCTTGGTGTAATACTACGCAAAATCATTATGGATAATATTCATGGCTCCAAATGCTTAAAATAAAGAACACACATGTCATTCTCTTCTCTCGTGCATTTTGATGATTTTATTGCCAAAAGGGGAGAAGTTTGGAGAAAAAGCCTTACGGAGTTTTGCGTAAAAATTTGCTCTATCATTTTCTGCTCAGTTTTCTCTTTTGTCGATATGGTCTTAGTTATCTTGATTTTCTTTTAGACCATATTTGACTTTCAAACTCAACTTTATATGCTTTTGGTATTTGTCAATATACTCATCAAGGGGAGATTGAGAGACCATGTGCGAGTAACCCAATTGTGTGATGAGTAATTGACACGTGTCCTAGAAAGTTTGAGTTTGTTCCGGTATTTTTATGCTTTTACCGATGCGGATATTTATTTAAATCATCCAGTGCGGTGCTATGTAATGTGTTTTCTTGTCGGTGATGACTGCAGGACTTTGAGGCGGAGTCGTGGCGAGACACGGTGACGGACTAGGCACAGGCGGTCTTTGGTCGAACGGTCGGGATGTGTCGAAGACGGCAAGGACTCGAAGTGGCTGCGAGGCGTGCGCGGCAAGAGACGAGGAAGCTTCCAGGAAGGTGCAGGAGGGGCGTTTTGGAAAATACGCAAAGCTGCAAAATTGGAAGTGGATATTATATGGGATGATCCATTAATGGAGAGGTGTTGTAACCTAATGGGTATAATTGAGTGTAAACCCATTAGTGGAGAGGAGTTGTAACCTAATGGGTATAATTGAGTATAAACCCATTAGTGGAGAGTGGTGTGACCTAATGGGTAAAGTAATCTACTAGACCCATTAGTGGAGGCTATAAATAGAGGTGCTCTCTAGGTGGAGAAGTGCACTTGAGAGAGAGAGAGATTGAAATGGGTATGAGTATTAGGACTTCCTAATGCTTGTGCTATTGGGAGAGAAAAATTGTATGCAAGTTTTAATGTTGTATTCTCTCCTTGAGGGTGTTCTTGGATGAGACATGGAAGAGTTGATATAAACATTCATCGCTCTTCGTCTCAATATGAACATACTTGTTTTATTTCTCGTGCCATTTACTTGCTTTAATTTTAATTATTGTTCTTGTTCTAGTGCTACTATTTATATTATATATATACATGCTTTAATCTTCTAGTTTAAAGTTCTTGTGAAGGTACTAGTAGCATTTCCAGTTCTATTTTCAGCAAGTGCTATGAACTAGGAAAGGTCTCAAAGCCATTTGGCTAATATGTTCCTGAGAGCACAAGGCTATTTATTCTCAAGGGTTAAGATTGCATTTACTGTGCTTCATCAGTTTTAGAATACTTCCTCTTCCCTTTGCCTAGTTTCAGTTTGAGAAGGGTCAGCAAGAATAGGATCTGCCCTCTGCTCTTTTGATTTATTGTTCATCTTTTTGTTGGAGACAATCTTCAAGTTTCCAATCTGCAATGTTGCTTTTGTTTCTCTTGAGAAATAGATGTTTCGGCCAGAGCTTTTTAGCAACGAGTGTAGCATCTGTTTCTCTGTTGTTTTCGGCTAGGGTGCTTGCTGTAGTAGGAGTACTAATTCTTCTCTAGTCTGTGCATAGAAGTTTCTGCCAGCAGGCTGTCTCTTTGTCCCCTGTTCGGCTGCATCAAGACAGCAACATGTGCCTTCTTTTGCTGCTGTTTTAGGTGCAGTTTTGCTGCTGTTTTGGTCTGTTTACAGGGTGTTTTCTTTCTGCTCTCTGGACAGTAGTGGTTCGGCTAAACAAGCAGTGCAGCAATCACTGTGTTTATCCAGTTTTGCGCAGGACAGACCTGCTGTTCGGTTGCAGTGCGTAGGTACTACTTTGCTGTAACAAGCACTGTTATTTTGTTTTTTTTTTGCCTTGGCTTCTTCTCTGCCGATCTGTCTTTTCTTTCCCTGTGTGCTGCTAGTTCTTCGGCTGGTGAACTGCAGTAGTTTCGGCTAGTAATAGCTTCTCTTTTTCCTTTTCGGTTACGTGCAGCACAGCAAGTTGTGTTTCCTTTTTGTTCCAACCAGCAAGCAACATCACCTTCTAATGTGTCCCTTGTTTTTCTTTTTCTGATTTTCAAGTATTTTGCATGCATTGCAAACAGTGTTATTTTCAGTTGAATTTTTTACTGTTTGGTCTCTGATTTATGCTGAATTTTTTAGTGTCGCATGCGTTTCAATCTTTTACTGTTTTGCATGTAGTCGATAATTAATTTTCGGTGAATTGCTTTATTCTGCTTCCTGTTGAAATATCAGTTTTTGAAGTTTTAAAGAGCGACATTCACCCCCCCTCTGTCGCCATTTCGGTCCTACAACTGCACTATGCTAGGGTGGAAGGTGGAGAGGGCCTTCTTAATCTTCTGCTCACCTGTGATATGTCTGCCATAGAGTTGAAGATTGACACAAATTCTGTATAGAGCAGAGTTGTACTCTCCAACTATCTTGAAATCAACAAATCTCAGTCGGATCCATTCTTGCTCTGGCTGAGAAAGAATGGTGTACTTTAGTTTCTCAAACCGCTTCTTCAATGCAATCCACAAGACTAGCGCACTCTTTTCTGCCATATACTCATTCTTGAGTGTGAGGTAGAGGTAGTGCCTGAGGAAGTGAAATGCCTAATCATTTTCCTCATGGGTGGGTTTGGCATCCTGCGGTGCACCAATCTCAATGACATCACAGAGCTTCTTGGCTTCAAGTATAATCTTGACATCAGAAGCTCAAGTCAAATAGTTTTGGCCATGCTGAGATAGCTCCTCGAACTCTCGGTTAGCGATACCTGTCATCTACATATGCATGAAAGAAATATATAAATTTACTGTAGCTAAACATGCATGAAATAAATTAGATAATGATACAAAAAGGTTCTCGTGATATTCCAGAATTTTTTACATGTTTTCTATAGTTTTTACTGTTAATTTCAATGATTAAAAGTAATTTAAATAATTACGATTAATCAAAATAGTAAGTAAAAAATAGAAAAGCATAGAAAATAATAACAATAATGTTGAACATGCTTTGAATGTTAAAAATAATTCAAAATTTGAATTCCCGAGGCCCTTTTATGCTGGAATATGAATTTTAAGTGAATTATGCGATTTTTAAAAGTTTATTCTAAGGGCTTATTTGCAAAAAATTTGGGTGTCGACCCCTTTCTTCTTTTTTTCTTTCCATCCCCTTGATCGGGCCCTTTCCTGAGCCCACTTCGGCCCATGGCCCCTGTGGTCAGGTTAAGGAGAAGGGGTAGGGTTTCCCTTACCCCTATTCCTTGTGGTGGCAGTGCAGCCAGAAGTCAAAGGTTGATCCACGATAGGTGGCTGGGGTGGGGAGCAGCCGGGAGTCAGTGGCCGAGGCAGCGAACATGGCGGGAAGCTCGTGCAGGGGCGACATCGGTGCGGCTGGGCGGCGCGACGTGGCTGGGAGGCGCAGCACGGTGGGAGCCTATGTGGGGCGATCTGTCGTCTCGGCGGCTGTCAATACGTGGCGGCGGCGAAGCGCGCGATGGCGACAATGACAATGACAGGCATGTCGGGGCTCGAGAGCCGGTGGCGAGATGCCCGATGGCGGTACCGACCGGGCGCGTGCGGGTGCTCGAGAGTCAGTGGTGGGGCATCGCGAGAGAACGGTGACATGCGGGTGGTCAGCAGCATGGTTTTGATTTTTCTTTTCTTTTTTTCATGCAAGAGTTGTGCAATCATTATCTACTCTTCTTATGTAATCTACCGATCAGCACTATACTGGCGACTTCCAGTCTGCTCGTGATAGATTAGAGCAAATTTACACCGTAGAAAATAATCTAGAAAGTGAAATTTATGGAATTTACAGTGATCTAGATTAGGTAATTTAATCTACAGGTGTCATGCTTCAATGATTACCTTTCGATCTACCAAAGTGATTTGTGCTGATAACATATTAAGGAACCATCGCTGGCGAGTCCAGTTCGAGCAATTCCTTCTAGACAGAAAAATGGATCATACACAGTTAATGCAAGAACAAAATAGATTAAACACAGAGAGATGATGGTGACTTCTTTCTTTGTTATTTTACTCTTTCAAAGGTACAAAGTATAATCATTGGAACCTCCTATTTACAGACTAAAATGGTAAGATGTCCATCATAAGTCAAGGCGTGTAGATCCAGGTGCAAGTTTTCCAACAATAATTTGTTAAACTGTAATGTGATTCGATAAGTAGTACATTAGTATTTTTTTTCAACTGCTTTTGCACACCAGCTAGCTTTGAAACGTAAAGCACAACATAATGCAGGTAGCGCTAAGTTTGGCGTTGGCTTATGGTTTTTTTACTATAGCTGATTTATTTTTTTCTGTAGCTGAATTAGTTTATTTGGTATAATTAAATTTAAAAATAGAAAAAACATGTTAGCCCATCAGGACAATGCAAAGGAATACGAAAAAAAAGAAAAGGCAAAAAATCCCAAAAAACTAAAAAAACCAAAAAAAGACGAAATTATTGAATAGTGAAAAAAAAACAGAAACCAGAAACTGGCTTTAAGTTATTTTGAGTGGTGCCGCAATGCAACCAAAAACTACCTCTTGAAAGTGCGATTTGTTTGGGAATTTGGGAACTTGTGATTTGTGGTGTTTACGTTTTGCTTGTGGCAAGAGCTATTTATACAAGGAGATGGTCTGGTCCGAAATTTGACAAAAAAAAAATCAAGCATCAAATATCAAACGTGATCAATCCATTGCAACGAAAAAAGAAAAAGAAATAAATGAGGGGGGCCTTAATTTTCTTTTCTTTTTCACTCCAATGTTATATTACAATTTCTAATAAATTAGCGATCGATTTCTTCCGGTGATGCATGTATGCTTGATTGATCTCGATGGTCTTGTTCTTCAATCGGACAGGAACTCCTCTAGCTGTCAGGTCCGGACATGCATGAAATTCGCTACAGTGATGTAGTTTTTGTGCGGTTGAGCCTTCAACGTAACCTCCAAAACGGACAAAGCGCATGTGTGTTCTCTCTTCAAATTTGAAGTGGCTTCCCACCAGTTAAGCCAGCCAGTGTCCAATTAATCCACCTAACAAAGGTGAGCCAACACATCACGCACCAACCAAAAAACCGCAAAATGGTACGAAGCCCATATCCTCTAGAGAAAACGGAGTACACCTTACTTTATAGATATCAAGTTTCGAGATTCACCTATGAAATTCAATTCGATCGGCTCAAGATCGAATCGAATGTAAAACTCACAAACAAACAAGTGAATTGCTACGTGTGTTAGCATTCGTTGCGGAAGCTTCACTTTCCAGTGAATTTTAATTTCTTAGGAGCTTTTCAAATTAGCATTCGTTGCGAAAGCTTCACTTTCCAGTGAATTTTGCTATCGTGCATATGCAAATAACCTCCAGAAATCAGCGATAGTTTAATTTACTCCATAAGAAATTTTGTGGCATATAACCCCTACAAGTGCATGGTTGTTTGATGTGTCCTCCTCTTCCTCTCTCCTCCTTCCTACTTACTCAGTCTTTCTTTGTTAACGTGGCTTCATGACATGCTACTTGTCGAGACTCGAATATGTACATCTGGATTCTGTGTATACCGCACTAGTTTAGAATCACGCTAGTGCACACAACATAAATATAGATGAAATATCGACCATATGTATGATAAATAAAGGAAAAGAGTCAAATATTAATAATTATCAGAGTACGATCTTATGGTCAAGCTTATAATTAATAACTTGAAGGGGTTAAGAAACTAGCAGCGAAAAACAGAAATAAGCATAGTAAACATTTGACATGCTCACATACAATCGACTAGGAAGCGAAGTCTTAATCCGCGAAGTCGTCGAAACATCCTTCTTCTGGTACTTCCTGTTGATATGATTCTTCCTCTTCAATTGAGCAACATTAGGCATAAAGCCGTGAATACGTTAGTATTCAGCAAGTCATTGTAACAAAGGTACAATATAATATGCAAGACTTACCAATGGATGGTTGAAATGCTATTTTGCAGAAGCAATAATTTAAAGTAAATACAATAAATATATTAAAAACGGACTTTAAGGAAAACAGTAATAAATAAATAACCAAAGAAATTAAATAGATCATAAGTGACCAACCATCCACTTAATAAACCACTAGTGAACTATCTATCCACTTTCCAAAGTTATCCAACCAATTTTATGAAATAACTACCGCACGTGTGAAATTACCGAGTATTGTCTATAACTGGGGACACGGCTATTCGAATAGTTTTACACTTTGCAGATGTTGCACAACTGTACCGACACGATGTGATCATCCTCACGTTAAAGAAATTCACAATAAAGCCTTTACAATGTTCAATTTTAACTCAATTCCGCCCGCTAATGTTTTGCTGTCGAGTAGGTAAACCACCTAGTTGATAATTGCCCTCTCTTACGTCTCATGGAAATCTGTAGCCATATTCAACTTAATGGTGAAATTGGAATTGAAATATCACAAATTAATCAGCTAGGTCTATCCTATACTAGACATATGGTTTGCACGGTAAGACTCAGATCAATAGCGCACAAAATTACGTCCTTAGATATTCCCCAGGCGAGACTTCCACATCCATTGAAGTGCTAACCACACTCTCCCCCATTAGTGCACGATCATTTGCCCAAGTGAAATCTAATTTTATATAACCAACACAAAAAACACACCAATTTCATGGCACACAAATTTTATAACTGTAGCACCAACCATGATTCCATATATCATTAAGTCCAAATTAATTAATTGATCACACGTGATGATGAACACAAGAGATTATAAGTATGGCTAAGTAAATTAATTGTACAATACATATGACAATTAGTATTACATCACTAAATAAATTTCCCATCGTAATGTGACAATGATACTATGACATTCAAATTATCAAAAGAGTTATTAATCAATTGGGACTGTAACTACCAAGTATAAGGGTTTGTAATAAATTAGCAATACATGATAATTTAAAATAAAATAAATAATAGATTGACAACTAGATCCAACATGATTAAAAGACATAACTTGCCTTGGCCTTACTCAGTTATGAATTCTTGATCTTTTGAATGTGCTTTTGCTCCTTCGAAGATGCGATCTAACGAGCGACAAAATGAACGAAGCACAAAAATAAAATTAAATAAAATTCAAATAAACTCCAAAAACTTCAAAACTAGAACCAAAAGATAGAACTTGATTTTAGAAGAATTTAAGAAAAAGAACGGGTCAATCGGAGCTACGATAAAGAAGAACAGGCTCTTGGAAATTAACCCTAGAGGAAAATACTGGAAATTCAAAAAATTTATTATGTTATGGACTCGGTGCACGGAAAAACTAGTCTACAGTGGACTCAACTCATAGAATAGTGCACAGTGTAACTCAACTATTGAGGTGGCAGATTAGGGCTAACGTGGTGGACACGTGGCTAACAGGTGGCAGGTAGGGCTGACGTAGTATGCTGACATGGCACTTGGGGGTGACTTAGGAGCTGACGTGGCTGGCACGTGATGACCACATTGGATTCTAGGGCTGAGGTGGCTGCTAGAGTGGACGGCTAACTCGGTTGGGCTGATTCAGCAGGGTTGTTGCAACAATCGGATGGTCCAAGAAACGATTGGACTATTCGAACATGACAACGATTGGACGGCCGAGAAACGTCGATGTTTGGATGGTTCGATGATCGAACGGTTGAGGGGCAAAGATGTTCGGAACCCGATAATGATGTCGATCGAACGGTCTAACATCAATCGGATGGCCTGGAGTCATGAAGAGGTTCGAACTATCCGAAGATCGACGACACGTGTTGCTCGGCGGTTGGCAGTGGTAGGCAAAGGGACGAGGTGACTGAACGGGGCGAGGTGTTGTGGTGAGTCGGCCATGCACACGAACCGAGGCGACGGTGATGAATGTAGAGCTGTGGTTAGGGTGAGACGGTGAGCGGCGGCTGGTCGGTGGGGACTCACTGGCGTGGCTCGGTGGACAGTGGCAATGGCAGAGGCCTTCGGCATGAGATCAACGGTGGTGGCCAAAGGCAAAAACGAAGGTGGCGGCAACCTCCGTTATGACGATCCTCGACGCAACGACAGCGGCGCACAGCGAGACTAGCGAGCAGCTTGGGGATGTGGGAAAAGGATGGGGTGGTGCAGCAATTTATGGCATGGACATCGAGAAGCCAAGGAAGACATGACTTAGAGTCCAAGGACGAGACGATGGCAGCGGTGATGGAGTTCGAGTCAAAACCAGTGGCAGCGGAGTGAGAAAGACGATGAACAGTGTGACCACTACCCGATGATCGACACGTGGCATCACAAGTGATCGGATGGCCTGCAGCTAGTGGCACACATGAACAATGTTTAGGCAGGTTCAGACCGGGCAAATGAAACGATGATCGGATGGTTCGAAAATGATAGGACGGTCCAGATGGATACGAACGTTCGGACGGACCGAACAACAACTTTGATCAGACAGCTAGGGACGCGTGGCGTACGGCGGATGGCCAACGTGTGGCAGCGATGGATCGAACCGGTCCGATCAATGCGGGAGGGTTTAGCAGATTTTTCAATTTCTGAAATTAGAAGAAAATAAAAATAAGCTCTAGAAAATAGCAAATAAATTCATAACAAAATCACAAAAATTTTTAGAAAATTCCTTGAAACACAAGGAAGGCACATAAAATATTTTTTATATATGTTAATATTTATTTTATTCATATTAAATCCTTTTAATTAATAAATTTTCATTTTAAGCTTGTGTTAATTCCAAAAAATTTAAATGGTGAATTTTATTTTAAAAGGCTTCAAATAACACTGAAAATCAGGATGTTATAAACCTCCCCACTTAAACAGGATCTCGACCCCGAGATCTGGGCATACTAAGAGAATAGGTTCGAAAACTCTACTCTGAGGTTCTCCTCGCGCTCCTAGGTGGATTTCTCCTCGGAATGGTTGCTCCATCAAACGTTGCAAAAGCAGATGACTATGCTCCTAGTCACATGCTCTAATACTTCCAAGATTTTGACAGGGTGCTCCTTGTACGACAGATCCTCGTGGAGATCAACAGCTTCAACTGGCATACCTTCCTTAGGCACACTCAGACACTTCTTCAGCTGAGACACATGAAAGACGTCATGTATCCCATTGAAGGACGCAGGTAGCTCCAACTGATATGCAACTTCTCCTCTGCGCTTCAGGATCTTGAACGACCTCATATACCTTGGTGCAATCCTCTTGACACCTTTGAACAGTGTAATCCTAAGATACACATAATCATCTGGCTCGAAACTCAACTCTCAATGACATGTATCTACATAGCTTTTCTGTCTAGCTTGAGTAATTCTTAACCTCTCCTGGATTAGTCAAACCTTTTCCTCAGTTTCTTTTAAACAATCTAGCCCAAAGACTTGACCTTCCCCCGTCTCTTTCCAACTGAGAACTCTACAAGTTTCAAACGGTGACATTTGCAAACTGGCTTGATAACTATTATTGTACGAGAACTCTACAAAAGGCAAATAACTGTCCTACTTGGCTCTATAATCCAATACACAAGCTTTTTGCTTATCCTCAAGAATTTGATTCACTCACTCGGTCTGACCATCGGTTCGGGGATAGTAAGTTGTACTGAAATTCAAATCAGTACCCATAACTTCATGGAAGCTCCCTCAAAATCATGATGTGAACTGTGATTCATGATCAGATACTATTTTTTTAGGCACTACATGGAGACTCACAATCCTTGATATGTATAACTCTGCCAATTTATCACCTGTGTAGGTTGTTCTGACTGGAATGAAATGAGCAATTTTTGTTAATTCACCCACAATTACTGATGAGGACATCACACTTTTGGATACAAATAAGACTTCTCAACTTGAAGCAATACAAGGGCCAATTACAAGGGCACGTGCACGACAACTAAATTATCATGTGAACTATTTACTAGGAATGCATAACTATTTAATGGAGAAGAGACTGCAACCTGATGCATGTAATGTTCTTTTACTCAAGAACTTAGAAGTTGATCAAGCGCAATGAGTACAAAATGAAGAGAAGCATGTGCAAGCAAAGTACAAGAGTCACCACATCACTTTGGTGCCAGCTCAAGGAGCAACTCTAGTAGGACACATCTTGGAATCCAATTCGGCCTCCAGGTTCATTTGGAGTTAACCTAATAGGTCCGACTTCAAATGAGCATAACTTTTGCATACGAACTCCGTTTGAAGTGTGCAAGTACAGCATAGAAAGAAGAATTCAACCACTTTCCAATGGATCTAGCCTCACCACCAAATTCCTTCTTTGCGCACCATAATCTTCAAAACAAATTGATGCTGACTCAGCCTGACAGGTCCAACTTTACATGCTCATAGATTTCGCATCAAAAGTCCAATTGGAATGTGTGAGTACAGCATGGAAAGCTTATTTCGTCCACTTTCCGATGGATCTTTCCCCATCACAAAATTCCTTTTTTGCATGATGGAATCATCAAAACAATCTTTCGATTTTGAAAATAAAGATAGAATCAACTATGATTTCATTACTTTCCATGTGTTGAGAACATTCCATAAGCAAGAGCCTACGTGAAGATCTACGGGTAGGCTATGCAAGCAAAATTTGAAAAATTCTACCACGTAAAAGGGACCTCCTCTAGTAATAGATCACGGGATTACCTCTAGACGCGCAGACTCCTAGCGGAAGTAGAGTCGATGTGGTGTGTTGATGCAGTTGTAGTCGTTCTAGCAGAACGTCTCCTCCTTCAGGTCCTTGTGATCGTCACAAGTTGCGGATCGTCCTAGTGTTGAAGCTTCGCGTCAACACCTCCAAGGTATCCACACGTACGGGGCAGGAACACCACACGCCGGAGTGCTAGCGCCGGCGGCGCGATATTAGATGAGGAAGGTGTGGCAACTAGGGTTTCAGGAATTCTGAATTCTCTTGTCAAACCCTAAGCCACCTCCCCTCTATTTATAGGCATCCATCATAATGGGTCTCGAACTGGAGGCCCATTAGGAACTCATGGCCCATAAGAATTCGGATCACTATCCGAATTAAGTCCCAGCTCTTTAAGTGTGCAACCCTATAGGTTCACATACACTTAGACATAGCCCGAGTACTCCTACTCATCCACTAATCGGCAGCGACCCCTTAGCAAGACATGCCGACTCCTAAGTATATGCAAACATCATATCGGACGAACCTCAACAAAACTCATGCATTTCCCTTTGCCTCACGATATCGGTTAAACTCAAGGTGAGTACGTGTCATCCTTGTTTGGTTAGCTCAACCACTCTTTCTCAATTATGTGACTTGAATTCCCGACTACGTTTAACTCTTTAACCGTGAATAGCATAGTCATGCATTTCTGGAATCCAATCACTCGAGAGGCCTAGAGATATCTCTCCTGTTGCCTGGAGGGGCAAATCCTATCTTGATCGACCATGCCTCAATGCACGCATCATAACAAAACCCGAAAGCTACCTTTATGACTACCCAGTTACAGAGTAGTGTTTGGCAACCCCTAAGTCAGTCATTATGCATCTTGAGTACGTGCGACGATCTCATGTCTTAAGGACATAGCATACACATTGTGAATGAAACCAACTGATGACGGTAAGAATACAATATTCTCGCAGTGTTTCATGGTGGGTCGATCCAACCCCATGTTTACTAACATGTGTCCATATTATTGGTTTAATATCTTTATATCTATGACCCGTGAAACATGGTCATCAACCAATACATATACTAGTCTATTAATATGTGTCCTCATATGTTTGACTAGGGATCATCTAAGAATAATCATCGCAGCAATATATAGTTTCACAATCAAGTCACACACTTGATAATAAATATTGACGATGTTATTCAAGGAACAAGATAAATTATCCAATAATTCATGAACATAATAAACAGAATCATCTCTATGATTGTCTCTAGGGCATATCTCCATCACTACGTGCCTCTATAAATAGAGGCTCAATTGTCCATGTAACTCAAGGCTTGTTTAGATTAGTTTTCCACCGTAAATCTTCGTCATGTGTTCTTGTGTCGACTAGACCAACAACTGCAATTGCAGGCCTCAACCCCTTTGTGTTCCTTAGTCATATTCGCAATAAGATTGCTCTTTATCTTGTTCTTGCTTGTTCTTCGATTGCTTGCAGGAATTGAACCTCGTGTATAGGTCAACCGTATTTTTGGCACAGTTGATATTGACTAGGGTGTGGTGTAGCGATTGCAAGACGGATTTAGTCGTCTCGGTCAAGTAGCCTCTTCGTCAACGTCATATCAAATCGAAGTTATCCTTCTCATCGAAAGATCGGGCCACCCCCTCATCAGTTACCTAGATTGAATCATAACTATTCTTGGTCCTAGGCAATCCTGTAATTAAATCATACCAACTTCTTCCCTCTTCCACTCAAGAATCTTCAACGGTTGTATCAAACCTGCTGATCTCTGATGCTCAGCCTTTACTCTTTGACACACATCACAGAATACAACATACTTTGCTATCTCACGTTTCATGCTTAACCACCAATACTTATCTTTGATATCCTGGTACATCTTGGTACTACCTAGATAAATTGAACACAACGATTCATGAGCTTTCTTGAGCAACAACTCCTTCAACTCCTTTTTATTTGGCACACATAATCGCTTCTTAAACCACAAGGTTCATTTGTCATTCTCTGTAAAACCTAATGTTTTACCTTTACTCATATTAATCTTGATCCGCTGAATATTTTTTATCCTCTGTCGGTGTTTGGTGAATCTAACCATCGAAAGTTGGCTACAACTCTATTATGCCTAATAATTCTTTCTCAACCAAATCCAAGCTAAGCTACTGAAATTTTTTATGTAAATCTGGTTGACTTTCCTTGATCATTGCTATTTTGCAATAAGCATTTCTGCTCAAGGCATCTACTACTACATTGGCTTTTCCAAGGTGGTAATATATTCCAACATTATAGTCCATTATCAACTCCAGCCACCTCCTTTGGCTGAGATTGAGCTCAGTCTAGGTGAAAATATATTTCAAACTCTTATGATCCATATAAACCTCACAACGGTTTCCCATGAGGTAATGACGCTAAATCTTTAAAGCATGCACTACAACTGCTAACTCCAAATTGTAAGTGAGGTAATTCTCCTCATGTGGCCTCAACTATCGCAAAGCATAAGCTAACACTCTTCTATCTTATATCAGCGCACATCCCAAACTTTTGTGGAATGCATCACAATAGATCTCAAAATCCTTGTTATTGTCTAACAATACTAGCACTAGGGCTGTAGTCAAACTCTCTTTTAGCTTTTGAAAACACTTTTAGCACACATCTAAACAAATTTTTTCCTTCTTTAACAACTATATAAGTGGCTTGGTTACACTGAAGAATCCTTCGATGAAGCGATGGTAATAACCGACCATTCCAAAAAAAACTTCTAATTTGCATCACTGACGACGGTGACTTCCAATCCAGCATATTTTTTAATTTTTTCAGGGTCAACTATGACTCCTTCTACTGACATGATATGGCCTAAGAAAGTAACTTTCTTTGTCTAAAACTCACATTTGCTAAACTTGGTATATAGCTTGTGCTCTGAGCTTTTGCAAAGCTAATCTCAAATGCTCCTCATGCTCTTTGTCATCCTTAGAGTAGATCAAAATGTCATCAATAAACATAATGACAAACTTGTCCAAATATTCCAAGAACACCTTATTTATCAGGTACATGAAATAGGCTAGGGCATTGATCAAACCAAAAGACATTACTGTGAACTCATATAGATCATAACAAGTGGAGAAAGTTGTCTTAGATATATCTTCTTGATGAATTTTTATTTGATGGTATTCTAACCGCAAGTCAATCTTAGAGAACCCTCCAGCTCCTTTAAGTTGAGCAAAAAAATCATCAATCCTGAGCTAAGGATATTTATTCTTGATAGTAACCTCATTGAGTGCTTAGAAATCCACACACATACGCTGACTACCATCCTTTTTCTTGACGAACAACATTGGCATTCCCCATGAAGATGAGCTAGGTCTGACATAACCCTTGTCTAATAATTCCTGAATTTGCTTATTTAATTCCTCTAACTCATTGACAGGCATTTAGTATGGTCTCTTGGATATTGGCGAAGTACCAGGTACTAGCTCAATTGAAAACTCCACTTCTTGGTCAGGTGGCATTCTAGGAAGATCATCTGGAAATATATCGGGATACTCCTTGAAAACTGACATATTCTCTAGCATGATCCTTTTGCTTTGGCAAACCATAACCTTCTCTGGCTGACTCATGTTGGCTACAAATTTCACTTTTCTTCCATCTGAATTGATCAAGGTAATGGCTCTGGTTCCATAATCCAACACTGCTTGTTACTTCTTAAATTGAAATGAACTAGTGTCGGTGCTTGCCTTTGAGGGCACTTGCTGGCATAGTATCCTGGCTCATGACATTTGAAATAGATAACTGATGTTGTATGGTTGATATTTCTCTATTGCTGATTGCTTGACCCAATGGAACAGGGTCTGGACTGAAATTGATGGGGTGCTACTGCGGGAGTCCTGAATCCTAACTACTGTGGCACATGAGCGGGTTGGTTGGTGCTGAAACAAACTTTCTGAGACTGATGCGGCTAAGATCCTTGTTGCATCATCCTTCTCCTACGAGATTCCTCCAACTCACAGCGACTTTCCTCAATAGTGACGGGCATCATTAGTGGCAATATACTCTGGTGCATAGTGAGCTAACTAAGTGAATTTATTAAGATACACACTCACTGACATGTTTTTTTGCTGCAACTCACAAAATTCTTCCTTCTTCATTTTGATCACCCCATCTAGGATATGGGCATGATGAAATGCTGCTATGAACTCAGCCCAAGAGATGATGTCTTTGTTCTTATGAGCAGCGTAGTAGTTCTCCCACCATTCTATGACCGATCCCTCCAACAGATGGGCGGCATAGAGCACTTTCTCGCGATCAGTGCACTAAGTAAGATTTAGTTTCTTCTCAATTGAATGAATCCAATCGTCCGCCTCCAAAGGCTTAGAAGACTGAAAATAGGTGGGCGGTCTTGTCCTCATGAACTCTGCAAACTTGGATTGCGGTCTAGCTGGTTGAGGTGCAACTACTTCTTGATTCTACCGATTCATTATGGCACTCATGTTCTGCATCATAGTGTGAATCAACTATGTTTGGGCTGCCATAAACTGATTGAGAACCGGATCCAATCCCATTGGGGTTGTTTGCGGTCCCTGAGCTGATGGATCTGTGGTGCTGCTTTCTAGACCTTGGTTCATCTGACTATGACTAACTGAGTTTCGGGCATCAACCATCTTTTCACTGCTCTGAAAGAAAACGCAACTGCTGAGAACTAATTTCACAATGCTCAAAAGGTGAGAGGAAAAAGCATAAATAAGAGATAAACTCGTCAAGGGGATTTCTAATGGCAAACCTAGACTAAACAAAATACTTAGCCGAGAGGCTAACAAAAGAACTAATTAAATAATTCAAATAAAGGTTTTGACATGACTGCAACATAATGCTTTTAAGGGCAATACTGCAGCTCGCATCACACACAACTGCAAAGAAAAACCACACGATCTACACGAAGCTAAAACTATAACAGGGTTCTAATTTGATGGCTCCCAATCTTCACAGTAGTCTTTAATCTTGTCTTGGAACATCTTGGGTGCTTCCTTGATCCAAACTTCACAGCAAGGCTTGAAGAATTCTAGGCTAACCTCCAATCTGATTTTGAAATCTCAAGATATCTATGGATATTGTGGGATAAGAAGTTAATTTAAGTTTTAAAAATAATATTCCAAAGAAGGCAAAGATTAAGAATCCTAAGAATAAGGTAATCATAGAGAATCACTAGATATTCATTTTATTGATTTGATTTAGAAAATAGATTTTGAAAACTATGCTAAATCAACCACTCTAACTAAGGCTTCATCCTATAGTCGATATGGATCTGATACCATCTCTATCGAGACCCGAATATACAAATCCAGACTCTCTGTGTATATTGCACTAGTTTAGGATTACGCTAGTGCACACAGTATAAATATAGATAAAATATCGATCATATACACGATAAATAAAGAATAAAGACTCAAATATTAGTAATTATCAGAGTACAACCATATGGCTAAGCTTACAATTAATAGCCTCAAGGGCTTAAGAAACTAGCAATGAAAAACAAAAATAAGCATGGTAGCTATTCGACATGCGCACAGGCAATCAACTGGGAAACGAAGTCCTAATCCACGAAGTCATCGAAGTATCATCCTTCTAGTACCTCCTGCTGATATGGTTCCTCCTCTTTAACTAAGCAACATTAGGCATAAAGCCGAGAGTATATTGGTACTTAGTAAGTTGTTTGCAACAAAAGTGCAATATAATATGCAAGGCTTACTAATGGATGGCTGGAAGGTTATTTTACAAAAAATATAATTTAAAGTAAATACAATAAATAGATTGAAAGCAAACTTTAAGGAAAACAGTAATAAATACATAACCAAAGGAATTAAATAACCATAAGTGAACTAACCATCCACATAGTCCATTTTCCATTTTCCAAAGTTATCCAAACTAATTTTAGAAAATAACTACCCTTCGTGTGAAATCACCAACCATAGTCCATAACCGAAGACACGGCTATTTGAATAATTTTATAGTCTGTAGAGGTTGCACAACTGTACCCACACGATGTGATCATCCTCACATTAGAGAAAATCATAATAAAGCCTGTGCAATGTTCAATCTCAACCTAATTCCATTGGCTAAGGTTTCACCGTCGAGTATGTTAACCACCTAATTGATAATTGCCCCCTCTTGCGTCTCATGGAAATTAGCAACCATGTTCAACTCAATGGAGAAGTTAGAATTAAAATATCATAAATTAATCAGCCAGATCTATCTCATACTAGACATGTGTTTTGCACGATAAGGCTCAGATTAATAGCGCACAAAGTTCAGTCCTAACCACACTTTCTCTTTACTGCACGATCACTCGCCCAAGTAAAAACTAATTTTATATAACCAACACCAATGACACACCAATGTTATGGCGCATAAATTTTATAACTGTGATACCAACCACAATTTCATATCTCATTAAGTCCAAATTAATTAATTGATCACATGTGATGATGAACTCATGAGACTATAAGCACAGCTAAGCAAAATAAATTTCCCCTCCTCAGGTGACAATTGTGTTATGACATTCAAATTATCAAATGAGTGATTAATCAATTGGAACAGTAACTACCAAGTACAAGGGTTTGCAATAAATTAGCAATGCATGATAATTTAAAAACAAAATAAATAAATAATAGATTAAAACTAGGTCCAACATGATTAAAGGATATGACTTGCCTTGGCTTTGCTCAGTTATGAATTCTTAATCTTCTAGTTGTGCATCGCTCCTTCGAAGACACAATCTAACGAGAGAGAAAAGAATGAAGCACAAAAATAAAATTAAATAAAATTTAAGTAAACTCCAAAAACTTCAAAACTAGATCCAAAAAATAGAGCGCAATTTTTGAAAAATTTAAAAAAAGAACGAGGTCAATCAGAGCTAGAACGAAGAAGAACAAGCTCTTGAAAAATTAATCCTAAAGGTACCAAAAATTCAGAAATTCTACTATACTGTAGACTCAATGGACAAAAAGCTTGGTCTACGATGGATTTGGCTCATGGAATAGTGCACAGTGCAACTCGGCTGCTAATGTGGTAGATTAGGGCTAACGTGGCGAACATGTGGCTGATAGGTGGCAGGTACGGCTGACATGGCATGCAGACATGGCACTTGGGGGGTGACTCGGGAGCTAACATGGCTGACACATGGTGACCATGTCAAAGTCTAGGGCTGAAGTGGCTACTGGCATGGATGGCCAACTCGGTTGGGCTGACTCGGTAGGGCTGACGCAGCGATCGGATGGTCTG
Organism: Melocanna baccifera; assembly: GCA_036346265.1. NCBI lineage: Eukaryota > Viridiplantae > Streptophyta > Magnoliopsida > Poales > Poaceae > Melocanna > Melocanna baccifera. The sequence goes on from CM070702.1 coordinate 3,730,452, forward strand.
AGATATGATCGGGCGAGGATGTTCGGACTATCCGAACGCGACAATGATCGGACGGCCGAGAAATGATGATGTTCGGATGGTCCGATGATTGAACTGCTGAGGGGCAGAGATGTTCGAACTGTTCAACGATGACGTCGATCGGATGGTCCAACATCGATTAGACGGTCTAGAGTCGTGGAGATGTTTGGACTATCTGAAGATCAATGACACATGTTGCTCAGTGGTTGGCTGTGGGAGACAAAGGGACAGAGCGATCGAATGGGTGAGGTGTTACAGTGAGGTGGTCGTGCACACAAACCGAGGCGGTGGTAGTGCATGTAGAGCTGTGATCGGGACGAGACGGTGAGCGGTGGCTGGTCGACGGGGACTCACCGGCGGTGGCTTAGTGGATGGTGGCAACAGCGGAGACCTCCGGCATGAGATTAACAACGGTGGTCGAAGGCAAAAACAAAGGCGGTTGCGACCTCCATTATGACGATCCTCGGCACAACGACGGCGGCTCATGGCGAGGGAAGTGAGCAGCTCAGGGATGCAGGAAAATGATGGGGTGGTGTGGCTATTTATGGCACAGCTGGCGGCTAATGAAACACATGAATAGTGCTTGGGCAGGTTCGGACTAGGCGAACGACATGGCAATCGGATGGTCCGAAAATGATCGGACGGTCTGGATGGATACAAACGTTTGGACGGTCCGAACGGCAACTTTGATTGAACGGCTAGGGACGCGTAGTGTGCGGTAGATGGCCGACGTGCGGTAGTGATGGATCGAATCGGTCCGATTAGCGATGAAGGGTTTAGTGGATTTTTCAATTTTAGAAATTGGAAGAAAATAAAAAATGAGTTCTAGAAAATAACAAATAAATCCAAAAAAAATCACAAAAATTCCTTAAGACACAAGGAACCCAAATAAAATATTTTTAGCATATGTTAATGTTTCTTTTATTCATATTAAATCCTTTTAATTAATAAATTTTTTTTAAGATTGTATTAATTCAAAAAAAATCGAATGGTGAATTTTATTTTAAATGACTTCAAATAACATTGAAAATTAGGATGTTACACTACCTCAGCTATGTACTAGGCATAGCATGGTTCATTGGACTAATATCATATCCCCAACCTATTCGGCCCTCGTCTACCTCCCATATATCAGTTCAACTCATGTGAAGAAAGGAAACAAACATGAACACTTTGTCTACCCACCCATCTGGATCCGTACAAGCTTTGCAAGTTAACCTCACGGACCGCGTTGGAATACCTTGGACCAACACCAAGGAGTCCAAATCAACACAAAATAAACCGAGTTAGCGGGAAAGATGACACTAGGGGTGAATGTCAAAGAACTACTTGTAGGGAGGTAAATCAAACATTCAGCTGGCTTTTGGGGCATATGTGCCACAAAAGAATTTGTAGGGAAGTAAATCAAACATTCAACTGACTTTACGAGGTTATTAGCAATTTTCTCAATTAAGAATGTGTTTTTGTTCCATCACAAGTTAAACGTAGAGAGCGTTAGTAGTGGAAGACAATTTTTTTAGATGAGTAGTGGAAGACAATTGCTACCCAAGTTATGCATCTGGTGGCAAAACCATCAGTCCTTAGGGATGTGCAATTGGTTTTTTCGGTTTAACCAGTTCGGTTTATATGGTATATACGGTAAATACGGTGTTAGTAGTTCGATTATATACGGTATTTTTAGAAGTATGGTTCGGTTTTGGTAAATCCCAATTTATTTCGGCCCGGTATCGGTAAATACTGTATTTACCAAAGTTAACGCAAATTTCTAACGATATAGCGACTAGCGAGACGAGTAGACTATACATATACTACTAGCAATAGAATTAGAATTTTAGAAACACTCCAATGGAGTATGGAGATTCAACGGCATAGGCACAAAGTAATAATGCATAATAATTAATGATGTACTCTGCCCATTAGAAATATCTGTCTTAGTCTGTTTATAGCAATCCCGAATAGTACTAGTTGCTATGTGCTATGGTATGGTTATCAACTATGTGCTACATTGGTACTGTTTGGCAATGTGCTACCAATGATGTGCTCTGCTCCAACCAAATTTTCCAACTAGATAAACAGTACCAGATTTTATAGATGGGAAATACTTGGTTCTTTTCCACACACTAGTTGTAAGGGGGAAATCTGACGGTATGCAGTCAGTCTTAAATTTATTAGTGCTGTTGCATGCAACACTGCATGACCCCAACAGCTGGTGGGGAGCCTATTATTCTGTAGTAGAGGTTTAGCAATCAGCTTAATCCTTTTTATGAATAACTCTGTAAAGCTATTCTGAGTGTGGACATGTGGTACAGAATACTCTACCTTAATGACTAGGGCAAAACAATTGTCATTAAATACCTTAGATGTAAACTCGCTGGTATTGTCTATTCTAATGGACTTAGTTCTTTCATCTAGAAAGTTTAGCAAAGGATTGGTTCCTAGTAGACAGCAGGCATACATTGGACCACCTAGTAGAAGCATCTAGTACTACCATAAAATATGTAAAAGGGCCCAACAACAGTTGAATGGGTCTATAGATATCACCTTTTATTCTCTCTAGAAAAATAGGTAATTCCACCTATACTTTTAGGTAAGAGGGTCTAGTGATGAGATTTCCTTTAGCACATGCCGGGTACAAGAAATCGTCAGGTTCAGGAAAGGATAAAGATTTTTAAGCTATGCCCAACAGAGTAGCTTATTATTTTTCTCATCATGTATACCCCAGGATGCCCTAATCAATCATTCCAGATCTTAAAAGGCTCCAAGGCTTTATACTCTATCTTCATTGCTATATATTCTTCAGGTTTTATGTAGATATAATATAACCCAAAGAAGAAGGAGGGAAGTTTTTCAATCTCTCTTTTCTGATCATCGTCAGATTTGGTCAAGAGGAGGTATTCTGCACCACCCTCATTTTTGTCTCGATATGAATATCATTCAAACAAATATTCTTGAAATTCAGCAAGGTACGCTTTGATTTGAGATATAGGAGAGCATCCTCAATTACTATTTAGGTACCCATAGGGAGAATAACTATGGCTCTTCCAGTACCAACAACTAGAGCATCGCTTCTGGCGATGGTCATGATATTTTCCGCTTTCTTTGTTAACGTATGGAAATACTTCATTTCCCTTAGTATCGATTTGATGGTTTCACTGTCTACCAGACAAATTTCTTCCCTCGCCATCGAATTTGATGAGTTTTTCTATATAGAGCATAATATAATCAAACAATAATGCAATAGGAATAAAGTTCTAAAATAACAGGCAACTCATTTTATTCATTGAATAATGTTTAAATCCTAAATATTAATGCTTCGTAAGAGCATAAACAATCCACTATTCTTCTAGAATAACCTAAACTGATAAAGCAAACTTAAGAAAACTATGACATCTGGAGTTGCTCGGGGAGACAGCCTATGGCCTACTACAGGTCACCATACGTGTCAACCTCCATGTGATCACCCCTAATGAAGTGTCAAGCTCCATCACTGCACTCGGGGCATCGCTATTATCAAGCATCAGGTTGATCAACAAAGTGTATCTCCATAGCCATCTTCACTGGCACCTTCTTGCCCTTGGCAACTAACTCTTGGCAGAACTCCACTAGATGCTTTAGGATACAACAATTGCAGGACCAATTGTTCATACAACCACACTTGTAGCAAGGCAAAGGAGGGTAGGTCTTCTTGCTACCCTAGTCTGGCTTCTGTTGCTTGCCTCTCCCTTGGCCCATCCACCAGGGTTTTCCATTTCCCTTCTGCATATTTAGTTTTTTGCACTGTCCACCCCTCTGCATAGGGCCCTTTTTGCGGCCCTGACTACCACTAGTCCTCTGAGAATTAGCATGTGAGTCTGGCAGTGGCTGTGACCCAGTATGACAGTCTGATACTTTTTCATCAGTAACTCATCATTCTTCTCTACCTCGAGAAGAGTGGTAATTAGCTCCGAGTACTTCTTGTATTTGGCCTGACAATACTGCTGTTGGAGTGTCCTATGAGTAGGGTGAAAAGTGCTCAAAGTCTTGTCAATCATCTCAGCGTCCATAATCTTCTAGTTACAGAACTTGAGCTTCATGACAAGTTTTTGATAGCAGAATTGTATGCAAACACCTTCTTGAATTTGATGTTGGTCCACTCACACTGTGCTTCAGGCAGTATGATGGATATCTGCTGGTCATACCTCTCCTTTAGGGAGTTTCATAGTGCCAGTGGGTCTTCTTCTAGAAGATACTCATACTTCAAGTCTGGGTGGATGTGGTACCTCAAGAAGTGTAGTGCCGCATATTTAACGGTATCAAGAATGGTAGGAGCCCCAGCTGGAGGTAGGGTTATGGCAGCACCGAGTGATATAACTATCAAGTTGATCTTAGCATCTATGGCCCATGTGAGCTAGTTGCTACCATCCAGGGCGAGCTCGGCAAATTCCTTCTAAGCAATGTCAGACATCTCCTACATTATCTATGCATAATTCTAAATTTACTACTAGTAAATTGTATGAATATTGCTAAATTAGTAAGGTGTGAATTTCATCTAATCAAAAAATATTGTTTAGGATTTTTTTTGAAATTTTCTAGCAATTTTAATAATTTTCTACTGATTAATAAGCAATTTTCATAATTACTAAATAAGCAAAAAATAATAGTTGAATAAAATAATTCTAGAAATATAAACAATAATGCCACAAGTTAACTAGATCGTAATAAAGCTGAAATAATGGTGTAAATAAAACATGCGGGAAGAAATTTGGTCTACTGGACTTAATTGCAATTATGACAAACTTTAGGGTCAATTTTTATAACTATTTTCTGTTTTCAACAAGATTACTTAAATTACCGAAAAACCTAGGGACCAAGCTGCAAAAATCCAGTGACCAAAATTCTCTTTTTCTCTTATTCTTTTCGGCCAATTTTTCGGCCCGGTTTTAAACCCGACAGCCCTAACGATCATCTGGCCCATCACCTCTCATCGTGTGCCCCACGATGGCTGCAGTTGCAAGTGGGAAGGCGGTGGCAGGCGCTTCGAGCACTGGGGGCTAGAGTGGCGAGCAGTGGCCAGGCACGGGAGGCCGGCGTAGCGAGTAGTGGCCGGGTGCGATAGGCTGGAGCGACAACTGAGCTGGATTGGCCGGGCGCAGCGGCTTCGGGGCTGTAGCCGACAACGTCGGCGCGGACGTGGGAAGTCAGTGTGGCGCTGGCAGCTCCAAGCCGAAGGCGAGCATCGTGTCGGTGGCTTCGGGCATGCGGGCACAATACATATCGGAGATGTTGGCTTCAAGTGAAGATGCTGTAGCGACGGCCGGTGGCGGCACACTTCGGGCGGCCCTACCGGTGGCTCGACGTGATTTTAGGCGGCGGTCGGTGAACAGCCAAACGGCCAGCGTCTTTGATGCTGGGTATGGCGGTTGACGGCTTCAGGCTCTGAGATCGACTTCGAGTGACGGCCGTCGAGGTTCATCTGGGTAGCGACGATGAGATGTCAGAGAGACGCTATTGTGGGTGGCCAGCATCAAACGGCGGCGCATCGGCTTCAAGCGAGCAGTGGATCGGCAACGTTGATAGCTTCGATGGCTTCGGACAGTCGGCATCGACAGCTTCGGTGGCTTCGGTGGTGGCCGATGACTTGATGCGGCTAAGGCTAGGTGGTGGCCGAATAGCGATTTTCGATAGTTTGCAAATTTTTTGAATTGATCTTAATTCTACTTTGGAGATGCAATTCAATCTAGAAAACTAGAAGCTAGATGTTCAATCTACCAGATTATAGGGAGTTGAACAATTTGCATACAAATTATAGATGATCTAATCATAGCATTGCAAGCTAGTAGATCGGTTCACGATTTGCACACCGTATACCTTGTAGAGTGATTCGTGCTGATAACGTGTTAAGAAATCGATAGAGAAGTAGATGAATAGTAACGTAATCCACGCAGTCAATCACTAAGAACAATAGATCAATCACAAGAGACATCAATTGAGAGATAACACTAGAATGTAGTTTTTATTAATTCTCATATCTGTTTACATGGTATAATATCTTTCTATTTATAGTCTAAATTTACCAAATACAATTCTGATATTTGTCTATACCGAAACAATTCCGACCCACTAAGAAGAGCAGTTTAGCCATCCGACGTGTAACGTTGCTTCGTGGGGCCCACGCCCAAGGGCGCCAACCGGTCATATATCTACTCAGCTGGCCTGGGATCTGACCCACCAACCAGAGGCCATCACCGACAGCCGCTTTTTTCTCACCCGAGCCCACGAGGCGGACGTGTACATGCAACAAGGCGATGATGGAAGTGGACGGCTCAGATTGTCTCACGAGGTCAGTTCGGCCCCCGCGTGGTGTGGCCGGTAAAACGTCGTCGGAATGGTTGCCTGCGACGAGGGGTGATAATTAGGAGGGTTAGGTTAAGTGTAATCATCAGGCATCGATCGGAGGGCGGTACAGATGATGGCACTCGTAATTACTCTATCTCATGCTTATTGGGTCTAATCCATGGCTTTCATAAGTTAGTTGCCAGCTTAAACGTGATTAAGAGCTTCTTGTTGTCTCTCTCTCTTTGGCAGATCTTCTGGTATGGCTTCTCTTTTTGTACTGAGAAGATGGGCTGGTGCTTCGCTGTTGTAGCTTAATTGACTATTTAGTTTGCTTAATTCTGATTATAGTGAAACTAGCAATTCCTTTGCACTTTGGAAAATTAAGATCTGTTTCCCTAAGCATCTCCTTTTTTTAATTTAGAAGGCCCGGTCAGCCGTTGGTTAGTCCAGGCTGATCTGTGGCAGCCGTGCTTTCTGACTAAGATTAATGGTCGGCTCCCACTAATTATGTGTTGAGTGAGGGTTATTTCATTTTCGGAGATTTAATCCAGTGACATCTTGTGTTATGTAAGTCTTAGAATAGTTGCGATGACCAGTTATTCACACACTCTCTAAAAAACGACATTTGGCTTTAAGTAGTGAACAAGATGGACGTCTACATTTGTAGGGCAGAGGAAAAAACAGTAACAAGCTCACTCATGTCATAACTTCTTGGTTCATCATTCATGCAATACATTAAATTAAATAGCTATTAGCCTAAATATAATGCTCCAGCAGCCGACAACAATATTCTTGGCTGTAGTTGGAGAACTCATCAATTATGACATTCTCTCCTACCTACATGATAATGGAGCTTTTCAGCTCATGAAGTTATAAACCACTTGCATGGTTATATCTGAGGACATAATCCAGTACGAGCGTATCCATTATTACTATCTTGCTCATTGTGTTCATCACCTGCAACTTGTAGGACCAGTATACCAATAGAGGAGAGTGAATGGTACTTTCAAAAATTTTCCCCTGTATTCACAAATCCTTCGCTCCAGCAGCTAGTGAGCTATGAAGGATAGGATTGGAAGCCAAAACCAAGCAAGCAACTGAAAAAAACCGAAAGACACAAGAACCTCACGGCACTGTCTCCTAAGTTTCAACCATTTATCATATTTTTGCTTTCTTAGCCATGTGTTAGATCTTAAGTCTTACTACGACCGTCCTATGCAAAAAAAACTTAAAGGAGTGATCTTGATAAACCAAAATTCCCATTGAGTTCATGCCTAGTGCAATGACAAGCCATCTCATGAGGAAGAATTAGTAAGATCAATTTTGTTGCACAATAGAGATCATTTTTTTATTTTTCCATTTTTAGTTCAAGAATGATGAGGTACTCCTGAGTCCATAAACTATACCTGACTAGAACCATAAAAGCCTAGGAGAAGTAAATTCATGCTTCAATAAAGAATTAGTATAGCTCAATCTAATGTTCAAATAATGTTTAAGACTCAACTTAGCATATTTGATATGGTATGAATCATAAGAGGATCACTAGAATAAAACTAGTCACACAGTCCAATAAGATATGATTTAGTTCAAGTTTCTTATATTTAAAAAAGCTAGTATGGCAAAAGCTAAACCACACATAGAAAGATATGATAAATCTAGCAAAATAGCACAAGACATGACATGATGTAAAGCAAGATAACATGTCACATAAGAATAATAATTAAAGCTCCATGTAGTTATATTACAATATAGGTTGTTGAAATTAAATATGCATTATGATACAATAGATACAAAAGAGTCAAACTCCCCCTCAAAACATGTGAAAATGATTAATAACCCCAACTTTCTCCTAAAGATGCAAAAAAAGAAGAATTAAGAGCCTTATTAGAAATATCTGCAACCAAGTGCTCTTGACTCTACAAAGTGAAGCATAATATTACCCTTCTCTACATGGTCTATAAGGAAATCGTATCTAATACCAATGTGCTTGGTCCTGGAGTCTTACACTGGATTTTGGGCAATATTTATAGTAGTAGTATTGTCATAGAATAAGGGAACACTATCTAAGTCCAACCCATAGTCCTGTAGAGTACATAAGATCCAAAGAACCTAAGCGTAACTACTAGCAGTAGCTACATACTCCGCTTCTACCATGGATATTGCAATAGAGGACTGCTTTCTAGAAGACCAAGAAATAAAAGATGTGCCTAAAAAGTGACAAGTACTAAAATTACTTTTTCTATCTATTCTACACCCCACAAAATTAACACAAAAAAAGCTCGAAGAGAGAGTACAGAATCAGAAAAATACCAAATTGCAAAGTCAAGAGTGTTCTAAAGGTACTGAAGATGCGACGCACTACTTGATGATGTGAGGCCTAAGGGGAAGCCTGAAATCGAGTGCATAGAGACACAGCAACTATATGTCTGTCCTTGAAGCCGTGAGGTAGAGGAGAGAGCCGATCATATTGTGGTACTCTTTTTGGTCCATAGGCTCTCCATCCTCATCAGGATTCAGCGTAGAAGTGGCAATTAGAGTAGACATATGCTTGCAGCTTTCCATGTGGAAGCACCGAAGGTGGTCATTTGTGTACTTACTTTGATAAATCAAGATCTCTTCCTTTAGTTGCTTGACTTGAAAACCAAGGAAGAAAGTCAGTTTAGCCAACATACTCATTTCGAATTTTTTGCTCATAGAATCTTAAAATATAGACACCAAAGCATGAAAAGAACCACCAAAAATAATATCATTCATATAAATCTGAACGAGTAAGAAGTTTCTACCATGCCTGAGAGTGAACAATGTTTCATCTACCATTTCTATTTTAAAATCATTCTTAAGCAGAAAACTCTTAAGCCTATTATACCAAACTCTAAAGGCTTGTTTCAATCTGTACAAGGTTTTGGAGAGCTTATATACATGGTTTAGGAACTTCAAATTTTTAAAACATGGAGATTGCTCGACATAGACCTCTTCTTCTATGAAACCATTCAGAAAAGCACTCTTGATATTTATTTGAAATTACTTAAAGCCCTTAGATGCTAGGAATGCTAGCAGAATACAAATAGCTTCTAATCTAGCTATAGGTGCAAAGGTCTTCTGAAATTCTAAACTCTCTACCTAGGAAAAACCTTGAGCTATAAGTGAACTAAAAACCCATCTTCACTTTTTTTATTTTTGAAGACTTAGTTTGTACCAAATATATTATGATTAGGAAGAGATTCAGCTAAGGTCTAGACTTGGTTTCTTTCAAAGTTTTCGAGCTCTTCATGTATAGCATTGGCCCAAGAGAAATCATATAAAGCATGGGTGACATCTCGAGGCTCAACAGATGCAACAAAATCAGAATGTGCATGACAATCTAGAAAAATAAATCTGGTGCAAGTAACTCACTGATAGATATCCCCAATCATCTACTACTGAGGGTATCATCACTGAATATGAAGAGGAGGTATTGGTGTAGATATGGCCTCTAATTCACGGGCTGTGGAGGTAAGAGCAGAGCCACTCGAAGCACAAGTGAAGGTGGGAGGAGGCTGCTCTACTAAAGTTGGAGTAGTGAAAGCAGACTCTCCTACCAACTCAAAAGTGACTAGAGGAGGGATTGGGTCCTCATCCTCTAAGTCAGGGTCATCATCAATGAAGGTGATCTTTGGATCACTATGTTCCTGCATTATTAGGTCTAGTACTAGAACTGATCACATCAAAAGTAATTTCACAAGTCTCAATGATTTTGTTATTATCCAAATTAAATAGGTAAAAGCCATGAGAATGAGCAGGATATCCAAGAAAAATGCCATCATAACACCTAAATTTAGATTTATACAAGTTACCATGTTAAAGAATAAAATACTTACAACCAAAAATCTTGAAATGAAATACGCTAGGCCTATGATCAAATCACAACACAAAAGAAGTCTTGCCTATGGTCAATCTTAAGAACACCCTATTGAACATATAGAAAGGAGTAGAAATCGCCTCTGCCCAAAACCTTCTATAGGTGCTATTCTCATCTAGCATAGTCCTACCCATCTCTACAAGGGTTTTATTCTCTCTCTATAACTCCATTCCTCTAGGGGACTCTACGTGAAGGGAACTGATGCTCTAAACCTCTCTATGCAGAAAGTGGCAAAAGATGCGTTCTTGAATTATGTGGCATTGTCATTCATAATGGCTCTCAAGGCTCTTGAGAGATCAACTGCTAATTTAAGGGCCAACTCTCTAAAGCAGACAAAGTCCTTATCCTTAGAAATAAGAAAATAGATCCAAGAATACTTAGAAAAGTCATCTACAATGACAAGTACATACCGTTTTTCTCTTGTAGACTGGACTCTAAAAGGACCAACTATGTCTAAGTGCAAGAGTTACTCATGTCCATCAGTCATCACTAAGGTACAACGAGAATGACAAGTAGAAACCATCTTACCATATTTATAGGGTGTGCAAATTAGGTCATTGTAACTCTTAAGCCTAGGCAATCTCTTAATAAGGTCCTTGCAACTGACTCTAGTTAATTAATCGAAGACTATATGTCCAAGCCTATGATACCACAATACTAGATCATGAGAATTAGAAACCATAAGACACCTAGGGCCAGAGATAGAAGAGATACTGAAATCAGACAAACTCACCCGAGGAGTCTATAATTCTACACTCAGTAATCTTGAACCTCACATCTTGACCCTCATCAAGAAGCTAGAAAACAGATAGCAGATTACACCTTGGCTTATTTACCAAAGTGACGTCCTTGAGCATGAATTTTTTGTTGATTCGCACAGTGCCCTTTACTATGATGGTCTTAATAGAAGTATCCCTAAATGTGATCAACTCATTGTCGAATGCACGAGAGAGGAAAGAGAACCATAGAGAATTTTTGGTCATGTGTCGAGAACACCTGAAATCAACAAACCACATGTCCTCCTTCCTTGCTCGACAGACCTACAGGGCATAAGCAGGAAATATCTTTGGCTTAGTGCTGGCGTTAATACTAAAAGACTTGGGAATCTAGTGCTAAGCCATATGATGTCTAAGAACAGTGGTAGAAGCATAAACAAAATGATTAGCATGAAAATCATGAAGATGCATACGAGAATCACCAAGACTTCTCTAAATCGGCCTACCAAAAAAGCCGATACCCCCTGTCTAGATGCTACCCGTGATCTACCCTCATAATATTCTAACCCAAAGCACTGCCTAGAATCACCAAATGAGTTAAAGAAATCATCTACAAACTTAGGCCTACATCTAGAAGGAGATACAGGAGGCCTGGCTTTAGAGACACTCATAGGTGAAGAAACTTCTCTAATAGACCTCAAAGCATACAACTTTCTTTTCTCTGAACCTTAAATTCATGGAAGAAGAACTCAAGAATGTGGCCATCTTTCTTATAGAATGTGCAATAGTACTTGACCTTTTGAGATGTCTGACTTGCTAAAGTAGTAGCACCTATCTTGCAGAAATGGTTTGGATAAAACCAGCTAACCTAAAGGTAGCCTTTGATGGCTCAGTGGGATTGAATTCAAACTTGCCACTCTCAACTATTCTCACAACCTTAGATAGGTGGTTCTTGGAATACTTTGGGGAATTAAATACTAGGCCTCTCTTTGTCACACTCACCATAGATTGTTAAAGAATAATGTTGAGGTTCTTCTTCTCACAAGAAAATCTCTCAAGAATCATTTTGAGGTAGTCATTCTCTTTAGCTAGGTTCTCACATGTGGCACACTCAGTTGTTTTGGTTGCTTTAGTATATCTCTCTTTATGGATTGTTACCTCTAGTTTTAAAGTCTCACAAGACACACAAGGGGTTTCTCGAATCCTACCCAACTGCTCTTGGAATTTGAGTCTAAACGCATCATACATCTCATCTAAATCAATCCCAATTTTAGCATAAAATGCGTAGAAAATAGAATCAATAACTTTCTTAGATGCAACAATGGACAAGGATTTTTTTTTAATTTTACATTTATCCTCTTGTGTCTTATTAAGGGCATCAAGCTCAACTGTGAGCCAAGGACAATTTTCAGAAGATTTAATTCTAGAATGAAGAAGCATCTCAGCCATTTCTTTTATCTTAAGTTTGCTATCCTCACAATGAGAGTAAGTATGGCCAGGATTGAATTTAAGCATTTCCTTAGTTACACTATTAAGTTTTAGTTCAAACAAAGTACAATTTGAACATGATGGGAGAATAGCATATAAAGGAATCACATCTAAAGCAATAGCATTTAAGCAATTATAATCATTACTAGACTTGAGATATTCTAGTTCATGTAAAGCATCTTTTAGTTGGCTAACAATGGAGGAATAAGCAATTTTTAGATTACATGTTTTATCATGCAAGTATAAGCAAGATTCATAGTTATAATCAGGATTCAAGGATTTTAGCCTAACAACTTCTATATTCAAGTTGTCAATCATAATATCTTGGTTCTAGATTAACATAGCGTATTTCTTCAGTTTTTGTTCAGTTGCAACAAGAGCACGTTTTATCTGTTTAAAGGAGGGGCATATCTCGTCAGGATCATTATAAGGCTTGTTGTTGGAGAAGTCGATGTCGGTGCTGCACTAGGCCATGAAGTACATACCGATGAAGTCTTGGGTCTTCTTCTTGCTCTTGGAGTCATTCTCGCCATCCTCCATCCCCGAGTCTACATTGCTCATATCGATGTTCTCAAGAGCGACAAGGACTCGATTGATAAACTTGCGGTAGTTGGGCTTTTTAGACTTCACATCACGAGCTCGAGGATGCCTTCGAAAGTTCTTCTTCTTGCCCTTTAGCTTGAGGCACTTAGCCTGAATGTGGTTTGACACACCACACTCAAATCAAGTGACAAGGTCACCTCTTCTCTTGTTCCTCACCTTGTTGTATGCTGAATTATATGGATATAAGGGTTAAGTCATCCCTATGAAGTTTCTCTAGCTGCTCATTGCTCAAGGAATGCAAAGCCTATAATAAAAATCGAGAAGAGCCAAAATCTAAGGAACTAGAAGAACTGCTTTGAGTGGGGTCAATCACAAGTTTCATCAACTCTATCTTGGAGAGATGTGAGATAAAGTCAATCTCATGTGTCTTCAACCTTGAGTAGAGCTTATCCATGATAAGGTTGCTCATGACAGTGTTATCATTGATGGAAATGATCTTCATTCCCCACAGCTTCACATCAAGTGCAACCAACAGATGGAGTGCATTCTCAGAATCAGAAAAGGTCAAACCAACAACATGTAGATCATGAATGATCTTGTTAAACCTTCCTAACAACTCATCTAAGGATTTATTAGGCTTTTGCTTGATCTTTAAGTACTATTTCTTCAGTTGATTCTGTCTTACTTCCTTGATCATGGTAGAGCCCTTATGGTAGTCAGCGAGTGTCTTCCAAATCTCATGAGCAGACCTCAAGTGAGCAACTCGCTCAAACTCAGACCGACTAAGCCCTTGAATCAGAAAATTGTCTTGATATTTGCTTCTAATTTGGTGTATTCACCTAATCATCGGCCAGTACAACATATAGATTCTTGATTTTAATCCAAATTGAATGCTCCTAAGCCTTGATGTAGGTTTGCATACAAGCATTCTAATAAGATAAATCGATTCCATCAAAAACGAATGGCTTGGCTGAATACATGTTTGATTACATGGCTCCTATGACCAATTAAGATCTATGAGCAGAGATAATCGGGATCTGATACCACTTGTAGCACTGGTATGGTAACAGAAGAGGGGAGTATTCACTAATCCTTTGCTGTAGTAGCTATTGAGCTCTAAAAGTTAGGATTGGAAGCCAAAATAAGGCAAGCAACTCAAGAAATCAAAAGCCACAAGAACGTCACGGCACTAGCGGTCAGACTGGCTACTAGAAACGATATGACTAGTACCTGGCAATTTGACAGCCAACTAGATGCTGATTTGACCGGCCTCTCATGGTTTGATTGGAGGGGGCAGTCTGACTGCTCCCCTATTCAAGAATTGAAAAATCTACCTAAGCCGATGCAACTTTTAGTACAACTCTAAAAATCCAAGTCTAAATGATATAAAATGTTACACACACCTTACTTAAGGTCTTAAAAACCTATTCCATCCAATGATTGCAAGAATCCATGTCAAAGTTCAAACCTATCTCAAGAACAAGCAAGGTTACACTAAAATCAAGCAAAACTAAAAACGAAGAATACAACTTGCTTGTGGGTGGAGGATGGTCAAAATGGCTCTAAATATATTCCAACATTTCAAAGCAAGCGAGAACTCTTGAAGATTTAAGACAAACACTTGGATCAAGAAATCTGCTGACAAGGTTAAATCCAAGCAAAACCGATTAACTTTAAGAACTTACCAAACCTGATGCCTAAATGGATGGGAATTGATTTCCGTAAGACATATACATCACTAACTTGTCCTTGGCATCTAGTAAGATCTAGATGGGGAAAGAGAAGATCAAAGCTAATAAAATCAAGAGTAAATAAATCAAAACAAGAGGGATCCATGAAAAATGAACAAAGTTGATGCATTGCTACTTAAGGATGAAGGTTTTGTAGTCACTTCACCAGGAAGACAAGAGAGTACACTACGATACTCACACTTCTCAAACCCTAACCCTAGAACTCTTCATTTCAATGAGGAAGGGTTGGATGGATTACTAGTAAGTCTCCATCCTAATCTGTTAAATAGATAGACAACCAACACCTATCTAACCCTAATAGATACTATCCACTAGCATATATAGGAAAATCCATTAACCCCTCAACACTAGTTTTACTCACACTTTACACTCATGCACGCTTTTCAAAGCACATAAGCTCGAATACGCTAAATCTTAGCCTTTGATCTAACTTGATTTTCTCAGTTTCTCTTTGATCTAAACCGCTTTCTCAAGCACCTCTCAAGCGCCATGGTTTTGATCCGAGGTATTTTTGGTATTTTGGTCAATTTACCAAAATAACCTTTCTCGATTTAGTGTTTATTTTCCCTTGTAAGCAATCACCATACTTGCTACGTACAGATACACTACTGGCTTGTCACATGTCGGCAAGTCTCTTCTATTTCAGTTCCACCAAACCACGCCTCACTTGAACCTACTAAGCCATATATATGGTGTAACCGGTCGGTTGAACCGTCCATTCAATGTTTCCCGTCTTTCTTGTACCATGCTTGAGCTCAACCATCTTATCCGATATCCTTAATCATTTTAGGCCTCAGCTCCTTTATAAGCGTAGCCCCGATCCCTACCATTGACCTTGTTTGACTCCAAGCCTCTCTGAACATCCAAAGACAAAACAATTATTTCTGGGCACAAGTTTATCTCAACTTGACCCACTTTAGCTGAAATATGCATCTTACAATATATTTGCACTGACCTAGGTCAAACTAAATCAACCAAGGACCAAAAGAACAAAAATCCCAAAATTTTGGCCGAGGTAACCAGCCCTACCAATCAGACCGCTAGCCCCGGCTAGTCTGATCGCCTCCTCTAGCCAATCAGACTGCCAAGTCTGTAACCTGTCCAGAAAAACTGCAAATTTACAAAATCTAATTTTTCAACTCCTCTAAAATAGCAATGGTTTATCACAACAAAGCCCTAGACCTTCTCACGTGATCCTTCGTAACCAACCTTGCATCTTAATTTGCCAACCTGTCTTGGTACGCTTGAATTGGCCTCTAATTTTGAAGGAACAAAAACTATTCACGGCCCCATGTTAGATGGTTGATAACTTGATATGTATATCCTATATTGTGACGCGTCTACAGTATCCCATCCTCAGAGAACTCCAGAGAGGACATGTTCTTCAGCATTACGGTGACATTGAAGAAGACTGGGCTCCAATTGGTTCTCTAGACATCCAAGCTAGGTCTAGGTGATCGACCAATCATGTGTTCTATGGTTGGAGTGTCAAGATCCAGCATAAGTTGTAAATTTGTAGCTACACTAAGTATTCATTCAGTAAGATCTATTTAAAGAGATAAAAGTCAATAACAAGTCAACATTAAAAGGGGAAGTCCAGGTAAAATTAAATTTGTGATTTTAATTTTGGCTAAAACTATAGACTTAGGTGCCAAACTAACAATATTCTCTACAGCAACTTCATAACAACATTGCATGTTTTTTCTAAAAAAAACACTGCATGACGCACATTTAAAACTGGAGTAACATTTATCCTTAAAGGCTCATTAGTTTTTTCTTCTGATTGGGAATACCAATTGGTTATTGTTAATTTTCTACATATATAATATAAGCACAAATGTTTGGGAGAATATATATTACTGCAAACCTATATATAGTTGGGTCGACATGATTGGAGTGTCAAGATCCACAATAAGATGCAAATTTGTAACCACAAACTACATAGTTAATTAGTAAGATTTATACTAGGTCAACAAGTTACTTTTAAAAGGAAAATGCAGATAAATTAAAACTGCTATTTTTTTGGCTAAACATATTGACCTACAATGACAGACTAACAACATGCATGCTCTACAGCAACTTCATAACAACATTGCATGGCGCTCGTGTAAAATTGGATTAACATTTCATTTGAAAGGCTTATCACCTTTTCCTTCTGATGGGGGTACTAATCAATTATTATTTTCTGCATATATAAACACATAAATGTTTGGGAAAATATTACAGCAAAACTGTAGTCGGGTGCCATTATCTAAACTAATGGATTGTACCGAATCACACTTGGATCAAATGTATTTAGGTGGATTTCTCAGGAAACAAAATAGCTATGCAATTAATTTACTTGGATGCAAATTTGTCCCGAGTGTGTTTTAAGCCTTGTATCGTGTGTTTTTGGCACAAGGGAACTTAACATTATTTCCTGGTAGTGTCTGTATTGATTACGGATGGAAACGGATCGAATACAGATCAAATACAAATCGAATAGTCTCAAATACAAATATGAATCCATATTTTTATAACAAATACGGATACGAATATAAATTCATATTTTTAACATGAACACGAATTCAAACATCCTCGAATACGAATCGAATGTCGTAATGAATACGAATTTGAATTGAATATGACTTAATTCGATCGAATGTAAATATCATAAAACTTTTGTAACAAATATCGGTAGAATAAATTTATATAATATGACTATACATCTACACAAGCTAGCAATGTAGCGTATATAGTTAGAAATTATGCAAAGTAATTTTCAGTCTTGCTTGTGAACCTTAGTTTATCCAAAAATTGCTTCCTACAATCATCCCTAAGGAGGTCGCCAGGGAAGGAAACAAATTGAATACGAATCGAATAGTCTCGAATATGAATATAAATATTCTCAAATACGGATACGAATATTCTCGGATATGAATACGAACATTCTTGAATGCGGATTTTGCTTACCACATTCGTGTTTTATCGGATATGAATATCGGATAAAATGGATTATCCTTTACTGTTTCCCATCCCTAGTATTGATCATCTAATGCAGCATTCAGTGGATTGCTCCATTATGTACTTCATCTCGATTAGAACTATTCAACAATGGAAAATTCAAAATGATTAAAACCGATTATCAGTGGGAACTGAAAAATCTAGTTGCAAAAATTTTGAATTAAATAGAATAGAAAGCATTCCTAGTACCTACTTACCCTACCTGCGAAGGAATCTTCATATTAATAGGTTAAATCCCCCTAATAGTCACTCTTAGGATCTTTGTGACTACAAAAGAACCCCGGGCTTCATAAATCCCCAAGCTTCATTTGTCTCCTACGACAGCGAACACTTAACTGCCACACAGAAACACTGGGCTATATCCATTCAGTTTCAGTACTACTGGCTACTGACATGATTGCTACCTGGTACCAACACGAAATGAAGAAACCAAATCGATCCCGTCTGGATGGAAACTGATGGTAGCCTTGTCTTTTTATCTTTCGATCGATGTGCTGAGTCATTGGACAAGACTAATATACGTACATTTAATTAGCCGCGTTCGGTTGGCAGCGTGTTTACTCATCATAGACTTGTCGTGTAGGGATAAATTAACAGTTGACGTTAACTTAATTCGTACTTACTCTTCTGTGTTGATTGTGATTGACTAACAATGTTTTAACATTCAAGAGTATATATACCAGCTGGAACACCAGTCTCAACAATTATTTAGCCAACAAATACGCGCGCAAAGTATATAGTAGCTGCTTGAATTGAGCATATGCAGGATTTGTCCTATCGACCAACTTATGCTATCAAGAAGGATAATGCTAGCGAATACACCTTAAATCATGGCCTATACCCAACTTATGTATATCGATCCTTGATTAGTATACCTCATGCATGAATGTATATAATATAACATAGGTATAATGGGCATGTAACGTTGTTCTTGCGGATTTCTAACTTTAATTTTGCCTTGTTTATATGTAGTTCAAATATATAACACATATATGCACGTGCTATTCAGAATGACAAACTTGTATAATCGAAAAATCAATGGTTGGATTGAAAGGAACAACAGACGAAAATTAGACAGCAATTTGCTGCAACTTTGGACATAGCTAGCTAGCATATCACGCAATGGTTAAACACAAGATGAGCATATTCTATCACATGATGCGGCATGGATGTGGATCTGATGGTTTGCCGCCACCTTTCCCGACATGACTCGAGACCGTTTCTTCAGAGCAACATCGATCCTAGGCTCCTAGCTAGCTATCTTGCTTAAGTATATTCTCTGATGTTTGCTTGCTTCTCACTTCTCATGCATATATATATGAACAACGTGACAGACAAACGTGTCCTGTACATGATCAACTCACGAGGTTGCATTCACCTTCTTCGTTCAATGTCATGCATGTACCACAGCTGAAAACTTGAAATCACGGTAAGTTGGCACCGCGGCTGGCAGGATATGACATATGCCGCCCGCTCACCTGATCGTGTGTGGTATACCCATTTTTGGTTAATTTGTTTTGCAAAAATCTCTAACTTTTTGGTCATTTTCTTCTATTTATTTTTAAAGTAAGATGCAAGGTTTTTGTCACTAGTGTCATCTAGCATTAGTTATAGGAAAATAGGCCAACTGCATTGTTGTATATTCAAGGTCATGTTGCCTACAATGAAGCACTCAAATCACAAGAATATAAAAGTACAACAGGAGACATAAGATGTAGTCATAATCTTTCTCTCAACTTTATTGCTCTTTCGTCCATACATGTGGTGTGTACCATGTGCAACCCTACCCCGCTTTATGTAGGGAGAGGTGGAGTGGTTTCATAATAGAATAAACCATATAGGACAAAACTACGCTAATAGACCTCGTGGGTTGGCTGCCCCTAATAGGCTTTTGTTTAGGTAAGGTGTCCACACAATCAAACCCTCACGAACGGGCCAATATACAACACTTTCCTTGGGACACTTTGCTAATGCTAGGTGTTGACACTAGATACATGCGCAAATTAGAATCCACAAGCGCACAGATCGTCTGTAGCTTTTTACCAAGGAGTATTCCAAGGAATTGAAATCTAGCAGGGAAGCAAAGTATAGATTTACTACATAGAATAAATTACAACTAACTAATCGATAAACAAAGAAGTGATTAAGAAACTAAGTGAGAACAAATTAGATTATCCAAACTAATTGAGATCCTCCCATAGGCTAGGTTCATGTACTGCAACTCATGAGAAGATTGGTGTAATAGCAAGTAGCATTTCTCATGCTAGGTTGGTTCTCACCATACAAATCTATACTTTCCCTTTCTGAATTTCACCTTAGTGACAGTTCCACCATTATAATCAACACCAGCAAGACTTGCACTACTTAACATGTATCAGCCTAGTAGATATAAACACCATGTTTACATCTATGACAAAGCAATCAATAGATACCATAATTATCGAAAGAGGGACAAAACAAAATATCAAGTAGACACAACCAAAGCATAAAAGGTACTAAAATAATAGCTCAATCTATAAGTCATAAATTACAGCATGATCCTCACACCCTAGAGAAGAGAGGGATCTACTCACAAATAACTCAATGAGACGAAGAAGAAAGGCTCCGGAACCTCGCATTAGTTGGCAATTAGAAGGGAATTAGAAGATCTAATCTCAACTAGAGCGCTAATTACCAGGCTAATCAACTAGAAGAAGAACCCACAAAATATTGACTTTTTGGTGGAATTTGGAGTTGAAACTTCGAAACTTGGATGGTATGGCTGAGGGGAAGGTGCCAATCTTTATCGGGGTTGCGCCTATGTTGAGACCCGAATATGCAAATTCAAACTCTCTGTTTATACTGCACTAGTATAGGATCACGCTAGTGCACACAGTGTAAACATAGATGAAATATCGACCATATGTATGATTAATAAAGGAAATAACTCAAATAATATTAATTATTAGATTACGACCTTATGATCAAGCTTTACTAGCCTGAAGGCTTAAGAAACTAGCAGTAGAAAACAGAAATAAGTGTAGTAGCCGCTCAACATGCCCATAGGCAATCGACTGAGAAGCGAAATTATAATCCGTGAAGTCATCGAAGTATCCTCCTTCTAGTACATCCTGTTGATATGGTTCTTCTTCTTCAACTGAGCAATAGTAGGTATAAAGTTGTGAATACATTGGTACTCAGCAAGTCGTTTGTAACAAAAATGCAATATAGTATGTAAGGCTTCCCAATGGATGGATAAAAGGTTATTTTGCAGAAATCAATAATTTAAAATAAATACAATATTAGATTGAAAGAAAACTTTTAAATAAAATGATAATAAATAAATAAATAACCAAAGAAGTTAAATGATTCATAAGTGAACTAACCGTTCACTCAATGAACCACTCTTGAACTAATCATTCACGAATTAAACCACCAGTGAACTAACCATTCACTTTTTAATTTATTCCAACCAAGTTTTTAATGAAAACTCTACTCTTCGTGTGAAATCACTTAGCATTGTTCATAACTGAGGACACATATATTCAAATAGTTTTACACTCTACAGAGGTTGCACAACTGTACTCACACGATACGATCATCATCGCATTAAACAAAATCACAACAAGACCTTTATAATGCTCAACCACAACTCAATTCTGCATGCTAAGATTTTACATCAGCACCCCCTCTTGCGCCTTATGAAAATTAGCAACCACGTTCATCACAATAGCGAAACTGAAATTGAAATATCACAAATTAATCAACTAGGTCTATTCCATACTAGACATATGGTTTGCATAGTAAGGCTCAAATCAATGGTGCACAAAGTTAAGTTCTTAAAATTACCCAGGCGAGATTTCTACATCCCTTGAAGTAAATTCACACTTTCCCTTTACTGCACGATCACTCGTCCAAGTGAAAATCAATTTCGTATAACCAACACCACTGCCAAACCACTATCATGACACACAAATTTTATAACTGTGGCTACATCTACGATTCAATATCTTATTAAGTCAAATTAATTAATTGATCACATGTGATAATAAACCCAACGAAGCTATAAGCATAACTAAGCATGTTAATCGTACCACCTATGTGATAACTAGTATTGCATCACTAAATAATTTTTCATCCTATGGCGACAGTGGGATCATGGCAATCAA
The DNA here is from genome assembly GCA_036346265.1 of Melocanna baccifera. Taxonomy (NCBI): domain Eukaryota; kingdom Viridiplantae; phylum Streptophyta; class Magnoliopsida; order Poales; family Poaceae; genus Melocanna; species Melocanna baccifera. Next base: position 3,752,332 of record CM070702.1, read on the forward strand.
ATTATCAAGGTGAAATTCATCAATTTAGACAATAACCACCACATACGAAGGTTTATAATAAAATAGTGATGCATGATAGTTTAAAATAAAATAAATAACTAATAAATTTAAAAACTAGGTTCAATATGATCAAAGAACACAACTTATCTTGTCTTTCCTTAGTTATGAATTCTTGATCTTCTGGTGATGCTCTCGCTCCTTCGAAAACGCGATCTAACGAGAGAAAATAAATAAGGCACAAAATAAAATAAAATATAATTCAAATGAACTCTAAAAACTTCTAAACTAAAACTAAAAGATAGAGCTCAATTTTAGATGAATTTAGAAAAAAGAACGTAGTCAATCAAAGCTATGACAGAGGAGAACGGACTCTTGAAAAATTTAATCTAAAGGAAAATACTAGAAAATTAGAAATTCTACTGTGCTGTGGACATGGTGCATAGAAAGGCTAGCTTAGAGTGGACTCAGTGCATGGAATAATTGCTCGATTTACTCGGTGATGACGTAGTGGTCGATCGACAACTAGGGTGACGTGGCGATGCGTAGCATCTTTGATGTGGCACTGGGATGCTTGGTTGGCTAATGTGGCACCCACGTGACATGACACATGGCAATCATGTGGACTTAGGTTGCACAGCTATGACTTAGCTGTTGACTCAGCCAAGGATGATCGAACTAGGCGAATTGCATGGCGAATCTTGGCCATAAGGAATGATCGGACGGCTGAGGAGCGAAGACGATTAGACTGTCAGAACGATGACGATGATTAGACGATCCAATAACGATCGGATGGTTTGGGGAATAAGGATGTTCAGATGGTCCAAATGGAACAATGATTGGACGGTCCAATGATGATTGGACGGCTGGGGACGATCGGACTAGCCGAAGATGTTCGAACCAGTCAAAGGGGTGATGATGATCTGATGGTCCGACGACAATCGAACGGTTCAGAGGGCTAGGAACGTTCGGACTGTCTGAACGATGACGACACAAGTCGTTCGTTGGTTGGCTACTAGATGTGAGGCGACTGTGGATCTTCGTTCTGGCAAGCGGCGCGGTGCAGATGTGGAACGTGGCAACGGTGGACCGATGGTAAAGAGCGAACGGCGGGGCGGTGGCAACTCACCAGTGAAGAAGGTGGCGACAGCGGCCAGTGAAAACAAAGACAGAGACAACGGCGGCGATGACAGTGATGGCGAAGTTCAGCGAACAGCGGCGACGATGGCTGCGGCTATGGGGTTGCGAAAACCAAGGGACGACGTGGCTATTTATGTGCGGAGGCCGAGGCATCCACATCGTGCACAACATAGACGTCAAGGTCAGGTCAGAGCCAGATGGCGGTGGGTCGAGTCCACGGCGGACACGAAGAATAGTTCTTAGCAACGCGGATGGCCAACACGTGTCCTGGCAAGGATCAAATGGTGGCGACAGAAAACATCGATGAATAGTGCTTGATAGGTTGGGTGTTTGACATGCGTCACTGGGAATCCAACAGCTGGGGTTGGATGGGTAGGTTGAACAATAATGGCTCGGCCCAGACTGTGCTTAGGATTTTGGGGCTTTATATTTTTAGGAATTCAGATAAAATCAAAAAGCTCTAGAAAATAGTAAATAAATCCAAAAAATTTCATAAACAATTCTAGAAAATTCCTTGAGACTCAAGGAACCCAAATAAAATATTTTTGGTAAATGTTAATATTTATATTAGTTATATTAAATCTTTTTAATTAATAAAAATTCAATTTAAGCTTATATTAATTATAGAAAAATCTTAATGGTTAATTTTATTTTAAAAGCTTCAAGAAGGCTCTAAAAATCAGGATGTTACAACCTATAGTGAAACCCACGGGCACCTGGGCTGGAGCCAATCTTGTCTTAGTCCATTTCGAGTCCAATTCGACCTCCTTAGCTTCCTCTTTCTATTTGTGACTTTAGTTGTCCATTTAGAGCTTCTTTTCCCTTCCAAATCCCTTTTTTCCTCCCTTGTAGTTCAAGTAATTTCCAATTCTTGTGAGAGGGAGTTGGTGGGAAGCTTCCAAAAGCTTGGAGGAGTATGGAGTTGTAGTCTGAGGCAATTGAGGCAGGAGTAGACCCTCCCTTTTGAGCAAGCCTGTTAGAAGAGTTCAATTCTTCTTCCTTGTGTGCTCGACCAAAACTCCCATAGCGCCACCCGTAGCCACCACGAACTCATCTTCCACGCTGCCATCTCGCACATGGACTCCCCTCGTTTGACTAAACGCTCCCCGAGCACCTTGGAACCCACCCCAAGCCACATTATCTTGCTGCCTTCTTGATTTTGTTGTCTCGATGCCAGGGCTTTAGCTCTGGTGAGCAATCACCATCGCCCCAACGCCTCTCCGACAAAGCCGACCATTGTGTGAAACTCATCCAGCCCAGGGCTACGCAAGGGAGAGCTTGCCTTTGCCAAGGGAACACTGGAGCTTGGAGTTCGCCATGAAGCCTACCTTTGTTGCCACCAAAGCTCACTATAGCTACGCCCAGACAAACCTTGGTCCTTGTGCCACATGAGAGAGTATTGCTACCATCCCAGGAATTAGTGCACCATGCTGACCCCAAGCCGAGCGTCCCCTCGCTGAAACCGCTGCTATTTGCTTGCACCATCGCTTAACTCATCGTCAATGACTTTGCCACCAGCTTCGTCGCATCCAAGCCGAGGGATGGCTTCACCATTGCACGGGGGAAGCTCCCGGTGACCTCACCTAGCTGCCGCTCGCCACTGTTGTCATCACCAAGGATGTTCATTGTAAGATGCCAATCTATCCTAGTCATCGTCGACGTGGCCTCAACCTCAACACAATGTCCAACATGGTACCCACGCTAGTGCCACGTTGATGCCATGCTAGCCGCATGGCTAGCTCACCCCAGCATCAAGCCATGCCATGTCACTAGTCCATGTAGGTAGCCATGTCAATGCCACATTGAAGCCACCTTAGTGCAACCGAGCCACATGTCATCCAATCACCAACCACATCATGGTTTGCGTCACAGCTTGTGTTAATTCCACCACGTTAGCCCTTGCCCACAGTCTGGTGCACTATTTTGTAGCTTGTGTCACGTGGACTTGGTCCATGGACCGAGGGCCCACTTGTCAGCCTCCACTCATATTTTCCAGAATTTCCTTACTTCCAAAATCCAGAAAATTCATGGGGCCCACCTATCAACCATAGGGTTTCTCTCCTCTTTTTTCAGTATTTTCTTAGTGATCAATCTTCTGAGAGTATGTTCTCCTCCGTACGAACTCCGATTAACTCAATTCTTCTTGCTAAATACATCTAAAATTGAGCTACACCTTTTGGTTCTAGTTTTGTTATTTTTGGATTTTATTTGAACCCTTTTTGGGTTTATTTGTGCTTTTTTCCCTTTTTTTTGTCATTAGATAACATTTGCAAAGTAGCAGAAGCAGGATTTGAAGATCAAGAAGTGGTAACTAAGCAAGGCTAAGGCAAGTGTAGGATCGGAAATGGCAACAGAGGGGGGGTGAATGGTGCCTTTTAAAACTAGCCCGTAAAGTATCCACAAAAAATTCACAACTCTCTGACAGTTATGAGAACTACCAAGAATTGATTGACCTCTCTGGAAATTCCAAATCAAATAACACTAGAGAGAGGAGAACTGCTACTCCTCAGAACATATACAGATCACTTAAGCATCCACATCCACTAGCACACACATATGCAACCAACAGGACAATGGATTGCATAACCAAGCATACTATTTAGAATTGCAGCACTTCACTCTAGACTAATTGCTCCCTCTTACCTCAAACACTGAAAAACAGAGATTACACATAGTAGGTGACTTGGCCGAAGGCCACACACAAGAAATAACTGATTTGCATCTTACGGCAGAGGGGATTGACCATTTGATTACTCACACCGCAAACTAAGACTGAAAACACTTTGTTTTGAAAAGCTTAAAATGCAGAGCAAGTGAATGTGCACAATCTGCTGCACTGCTTTCCTTTAGCCGAACGCAACCACAAAACAAAAGGTGAAAAGTAGCTTCGATCGATACTTGAATACTTGCAAACTGCAATCAATCGATGACTTGAGAAGTAGTATGCATCGGCTGCTCAAAGAGGCAAAACAAAGAAAAAAGAATTGGCAGCAAACAACACACATGCAAAGACACAATGAAACTCGAACTTTGCTGCAGATCGGCAAGCAAAAGGCACTGCGATGGGATCGCATCAGTAGGTAGCACTCAGCCGAAAATAGCAAAAATAAGCAGAAATGAAATGCAGAACGGCTCGTACAAACCAACGACAGAGAGCTGATGTTAGCTGGGCAGCCGAAACATTGCAGACCTGCAGAAATCTGAGAGCAAATGCAACATTGCAGGGACCTCAACTCCCAGACCAACTGCTGGCCGCAAGAAACCAAAGGGGGGCAGCCGAGCAACTCACTGAAGGTATCTAGCCGAGACAGTTTTTCAGACTCCCCAACAAAGAAGCCGCGGACCAAGAGCAAATGCAGCAACAGAAGCGGTGGGATCTTGTACGGATCGGGCGAAAAGAAGCAATCAAGACATCGATCAAACAACAAAGTTAATAGACAACCCGAAAGCAAAGACTGCACTTGGCCGAATAGACTGCAAATGCAAAAACGAATTGAACATTACCGAACTGACTGCTATTTTATAACTAGTTTAACAGCAAGAGAGGAAACAGTCTGAAAGGAAGCAATGGAATTCAGAGGTAACAGCCCAACGCAGAAAACAGCATCCTAAAAATACAAAACAGTAAAAACTGACAAGGGAAGAAAAGAAGACGACAGCTTGAAGGATTGCTGCTATTCTCATACCACTAGAAAAGGACTTCAACCCAAATAACAGCTTGACCTCAGAAAACAAGGGGAAACATCATAGAACAAGGAATCAAGATTTTAGCTAGAATCTGAAGATTACCCTGAGATATGAGACCAAAAGCTGAATGTCTAATCTCTCTCTCATGTCCATTGACCATGAACCTTTGCAATTCAGCTAGAGAAGGTCTCACAACCACAAATCCTACCCCTAGTGCAAACCTTTCTCAGAGAAACCATGAATCCAAGCATCCCCTGACATCAAACCCTAGAAATCAACTCACAAACCAAACAGCCATGATGAACACAGAGCATAACCACATCACAAAGGACATCTGGAAAATAAATGCGGCTCAACAACTCTTCTTCTCATAATGATTCAATACCATGAGTGCTTACATGAAGAGGAATAAATATAGAGGAGTCCCGATACACATGGACAATAAAACCAGAGAAAAGATTACATTTAATGATTTCACTACACTCCCATCTTACTACCCTGGTTCACTACATGCTTGAGTGGACACTCCTCACTCACGGAGCACTCACCAGACACAAGGGAAGAACAAGCTCTACTCCAAGCTTGGTTCACACACCCGTAGAAGCACTGGCTCCAGCACACCCTCTACGCACAGGAGCTTGCACCTCCACCTTTTTCCTGGACGCACAGGAGACAAAAAGAAGCAGCACCTTGCCCCTCTCCTCCTGGGGCAAATCAAGAAATGTCAGCAAGTATCCATTCCATGCCTCCCATCCATTCTGGGCAAAAGTCAAACCCATTAGGAATATGGAGGGAAAATCACACTTTCACTCCAAACCCTAATATCTCTTATGCCATCCACTAATGGGTCTCAAACCCGTTATCTCCAGCCGAATTCGCTTCCATTTTGCCGCCTCGCGCATTTTACCAAAATACCCCTGCTGCACTTTCCTGGAAGCTTCCTGTCGACGCACGACCGCACCCGGCATCCTGACCGTCTGGACCTCGACTCCTCCCTGAGTCTAGTCCCGGTCCGCTCGTCATCGCCCGTCGTGTCCGTCACGGGCAGTTCCGGTTCCTCGTCTCCCGGCTCGCAACCACCTCAGCAGTCTCGATCATCTTCGGCATCTTTGACCGTCGGACCTCGACACCTCCCCGTGCCTAGTCCCGGTCCACCTCGCCCCACCATGACCTAGCTCTGAAGTCCTGCAGTCACATAGACAAGCAAACCGTCACATAGCACCGCACGAAATAGTATAATCAATAAAGGCACAAGTAAAGGTACTCTATCCTCGAATACCCGAGACAAACTCAAACTCACTAAACCGACCGTCAATTACTCATCACAAACAAGGGGACACCTCCACATGGTCTCTCAATCTCCCCCTTGATGAGTATATTGACAAACACAGAGAAAGCATAAGTTGAGTTTGTTTGAAAGTCATACATGATCCAAGAGAAGAAATTGACGCTAATGACCATGTAGACACAAGGAGCAAAAGAAAGAGCAAGTTTTCCTCAAACGCTCCCAAAACTAACTCCCAAAAGGACTTTTTCTCCAATATTCTCCCCCTTTTGGCAATAGAATCATCAAGATACAAAAGAGAGAATATAGCATGGTGTGGTTGAATGTTATGCAATGCTAAGCAATTAGAGCCATGAAGATTATCCAAAATGACTATTTAAGTATTACACCAAGCCATAATAGATATGAATGCTATCAAGATCATGACAAAATATGCATAATCAAGCCAAGCCAAGTAAGTAGCAATATGAAGATTAGATGAATTTCTTAGCATGTCAAGCCACTCAAGAGTATAGTCTAACTAGAGGTATCCAAAGATGATGCAAGCCATGTCAATGATCTAAGTGGAACCAAGAAGCTAGAATTGAGTCAATTTAGAGTGCTACAAGTTCAAGAATGAATCATTTGCACAAGTACTTAGTTCTCTTGGCAATTAAGCAAATTTAGCACAAATCACATGTTTTCATTTGAAACTCATAATTTTGGTGATGTGCTAGATCTCAAGCCTTATGCGACCATTCCAAGCGAGAAGCTTAAGGAGATGATCTTGGTCATCCAAAACTCCCCCCGAGTTCATGCCTAGTGCAATGGCAAGCAGTCTCACGAGAAAGAATTGGTGAGATTAGTTCTTTCGCACATAAAAGAGATATTTTGCTTTCTTAAATAATTGTACTTACTCATGCTTCATCAAGAAACTAACATAGCTCAAACTAAAGCTCAATTAAAGATTCAAGACTCAACTTAGCCTATTTGACATGGCATGAATCATAAGAGGATAACTAAAGACAGACTAGTCTCAAAAGCTAACATGACATGTCTTAGTTCAAGTTATGCAATTTTAATTAACTCAACAATGGCAAAGGCTTGACGACACATATGAAGCAATGATAAGTCTAGCGATTAAGCATAATCATGGCAAGATGTAATGCATTGTAATCATGTCAACTATGAATAATAGTCAAGGCTCCATGTAGTTATATTACAATGAAATGCAGAAAATCCAGCTCCCCCTCAACATGTGAAGCACCTTTTTAGTTCAAGTTGAGTTATGACAATATTAAGCTCCAGAAGCTCCCAAATGAACTCCCCTTGAACCAAAGCTATAAAACGAGAAGCTGGCAAAGAAATCAGAAAAGGCAGTCCTTAAAGCATAGACAAGATGTAGAGGATACTATGACTCAGACTGACTCTCATCTACCCCATATGACACTAGGATTATCAGCTGCCCAACCAACACACTAAGGAGCAAACACGTTCCCTGTCTACCCAAGGGTGGCCCAACCCTTGCTAGAACCTATAAGAAGTGAGTAAGCTCAACCTAGTGAGAAGAAAAACAGCTAACAAGCAGCATCCTAGAATCACAAGATGAGAGGAAGAAGTCTGACCATCTAGATACGAGACACACTCTAATCTATGCTAGAAAGACTAACCCGAATGCACCCAAATGCAATGCAATAGAAAAGAGTAAGGGTATAATATACAAGATAAAGCAGTAAAGCACAAAGCTCCCCCTCACTACAGTCCATAAGGACAAACCACCCCAAGCTCTCCCCTCAAGGCTGAAAACCTAGAGCTATCCAAAGGCTTGGTAAAGATATCAGCCAACTGGCGGTCACTCTCCACAAACTGAAGCACTATATCACCCTTCTCCACATGGTCTCTAAGGAAGTGATATCGGATATCAATATGCTTGGTCCGAGAGTGCTGCACTGGGTTCTTAGCAATGTTAATAGCAGAAGTGTTATCACAAAAGAGTGGAACACTTTCTATAACTAACCCAAAGTCCCGCAGGGTTGAAGCCATCCAAAGTATCTGGCTGCAGCAACTGGCGGCAGCAACATATTCAGCCTCTGCGGTGGACTGCGCAACACCGGACTGCTTCCTAGAAGACCAAGAAACGAGAGAAGTACCAATGAATTGGCAGGTGCCAGAAGTGCTCTTCCTATCTATCCTACAGCCAGCAAAGTCTGCGTCCGAATAGGCTCTGAGGAAAAGACAGGATGAGGAAGAGTACCATATACCATAGTCAATGGTAGCTCGAAGGTACCGAAGAATGCGCTTCACCGCCTGGCGGTGAGATACGCGAGGAGAAGCCTGAAATCGAGCACACAGACACACGGAGAAGTGTATGTCCGGTCTCGAGGCAGTGAGGTACAAGAGGGAGCCAATCATGCTGCGATACTCCTTCGATCAAGCGGCTCGCCGTCCTCATCTGGGTCGAGTGAAGCTGAAGAAGCCATCGGAGTGGACACTGGCTTGCCATCACTCATATCAAAGCGTTTCAGGAGGTCACGAGTGTACTTGCCCTGATGCAAGAAAGTACCCTCCCGAGTCTGCTTGATCTGAAAGCCAAGGAAGAAACTCAACTCGCCCATCATACTCATCTCAAACTCTGAGCTCATGACATCGGAGAACTGAGAAACAAGAGTATGAGAAGAGCCACCAAAGATGATATCATCCACATAAATCTGGACGAGTAGAAGATCATTGCCATGCCTGCGAATGAACAAGGTCTTGTCCACCTTACCCATCTCAAATCCATGACTCAACAGATAAGACTTAAGCCTCTCATACCAAGCTCTAGGGGCCTGCTTAAGTCCATACAAGGCTTTGGAAAGCTTGTAGACATGGTTTGGATATTTGGGGTTCTCGAAACCTGGAGGCTGTCTAACATAGACTTCTTCCTCAATAAACCCATTGAGGAAGGCACTCTTGACATCCATCTGGTAAAGCTTGAAACCTTTAGAAGCCGCGAAAGCAAGCAGGATTCTAATGGCCTCAAGTCTAGCAACAGGGGCAAAGGTCTCCTCAAAATCTAGACCCTCAACCTGGGAGAACCCCTGAGCTACCAGTCTAGCCTTGTTTCGAATGACTACCCCATCCTCACTCTACTTGTTTTTGAACACCCACTTAGTCCCAATAACATTGTGACCTCGAGGGGGCTCAACAAGTGACCAGACCTTGTTTCTCTCAAAGTTCTCCAACTCCTCATGCATGGCATTGACCCAAGACTCGTCAGAAAGAGCATGATCAACATCCTTGGGCTCGAAAGAGGCAACGAAAGCAGAATGGAGACAGAAAAGAGAAGTGCCAGATTTTGAGCGTGTGACACGCTCAAAAAGATCTCCAATTATCTGCTCTGAAGGATGATGTTCTCGGACTCTACGAGGAGGTCCTTGATGAGAAGAAGGAGAAGTGGCCTCTACCTCATGAGCTGACGAGATAGGAACAGAGCCACTAGCTCCAGAAGAAGCGGAAGGCATGGGCTGATCTCCTTGAGGTGCGGTGGTAGAAGCAGGCACCTCAGGGGGAAGAGGAACTGGATCAGGTAGACAACCCTCATCTCCATCCTCTTGATCATCCACAAATATGGTCTCGGATCTGCTCTGAGAACTCGAGATATCGGGCCTAGTCCCGGACCGCCTCATCGAAGGTCACCTCACGAGTTTCTACCAATTTACTAGACTCAGCCTGCACCCTATAAGCCCGCGAAGAAGTCGAGTAACCTAAAAAGATCCCATCACAAGATCGTGACTCGAACTTATCTAGGTTTCCAGACTTCAGAATAAAACACTTGCAACCAAACACGCGAAAATGAGATATACTGGGCTTTCGCCCATATCTCAACTCATAAGAGGTGCGATGCAAGTGTGCCCTGAAAAAAACTCGATTTGAAACATGGCACGCGGTGGCTATCGCCTCAGCCCAAAACTTCCTCGGTGTAGAGTACTCATCAAGCATCGTCCTGGCCATCTCAACCAAGGTACGGTTCTTCCTCTCCACAACGCCATTTTGTTTGAGGGACGTATGGAGAAGAGAACGGTGCTCTACACTGCCTCATCACGAAACTCTTAAAGTAGGAATTCTTGAACTCCGTGCCATTGTCACTGCGGATCGCTCGTAAGGCACCCGGGAGCTCAACAGAAATCCTACGAAAGAGACCTCGAAAATGTGTAAATGTCTCATCCTTCGAGGCTAAGAAGAACACCCAAGAGTACCTCGAGAAGTCATCGACCACAACAAGAACATACCACTTCCCTCCTGCTGACTGCACTCGAGCTGGTCCAACTGTATCCATATGGAGCAGCTGTCCTGGTGCATCGGTCATAGTCACTGTGACTGGAGGATGAGAAGCGGCAACCATCTTGCCGTGCCGGCAAGGAGCGCAAACAAGATCTTTGACCATCTTGAGTTTCGGCAGACCACGAATAAGATCGTGGCCGCTAACTCGAGTCAAGTGGTCAAATCCAATATGACCAAGTCTCCTATGCCAAAAAGTAAGATCACGGGACTCAGAAGCAACTAAACACCTGAGAGGATCACCAGAAGATTCAGCAAAATCGGCACGAAAGATCCTCCCATAACGAGATATCCCGCAAACCAAACTCCCCGAAGAATCAAGAATTTTGCAATTGTTCTTCTTGAAGCTTACCTCGAAACCGTCATCGGTAAGCTGAGAAACTGAAAGCAAATTGTACTGCAGCTTACTCACTAATGCAACATCTCTTAAAATGAATGAATCATTAACATGCATCGTACCTTTTGCGATGACGCGCCGCAGACGCGTCTCCAAGGTGATCGTCTCATCACCGGAGCACGGGCTAGGAAGAGAACCAACGAGTCTCCGGTCATATGACGAGAACAACCGAGTCCACAAGCCAAACCTCTCTCTTCCCGGCCGCGAACTGAGTCAAACAGAGTAAAGGCTCGATCTTCGATAAATCAAAAGAGATTTTGGCACCCAATCTTGAGTCACACGCCGCAGAGGAAGTAGCCACACACGATCGACCTCTAGCTACCCTACGCTCTCGCCGCCGAGGAGCCGTAAGGTCTACTAGCAGACTGGGCGTTATTGGGTCCGATCGCTCACGAGGAGCGAGTCGAGCACCAACAACACGCTGATCACGCCGCGGATAGCCATCTCGATGGGGAAACGAACTACCCTCGAACGCGAAAGTCATAACCGGGAGCAGCATGAGGACGAAAAAGAAAACTCGTAAAAACCAAGTCCTCGATGCTGCCCAAACCCATCAACAGCAGTAATCCTAGACCTCGTGCTGGTCCTAGGTGCACTCAGGGTCTGGGGCTGACCCTGAATACGCCTAAGTGCTACTGCACGGTCTCTACGCGCAATCTTGGCGCGCCTGAAGCATCGATCGACTGTGTGTCCATCCTTCTGACAATGAAGGTGCAGTGATACTTCACCTTCTGAGAGGTAGAAGTGACAGGTGGAACCACCTTGCTGTCAGAGATCCCCTGGACATAGCCCGCTGACTTAAATTGGACTTTCTCGGTCCTGGCTCAGTCTCGATCACACACGTGCTATGGGTCCGAGCACGGCGGTGGATGCTTCCTCATGTCCTCATAGAAATCATATCCTAGACCACGATTAAATCTGCAGATCTTAGATTGGTCTAGAATAAGATTGAGCTTCTTCTTGCCTCCAACAAACCTCTCAAGAGTGTTCATAAGATACTGACACTCCCGAAAGAGAGAGATGCAAGAAGAATAGGGGGAAGAAAAGACAGCAGAAGGTAAGGGAGTAGAAGAAGAACCAATAGCAGAGGAACGAATGGCATGAGCACGCACAGCCGACTCAGAAGGGACAGTCCTACTGCTAGCAATTTGGTTCACGTCGCTAGTCGTCTCTACCTTACCCTTGGGCTTCTCTTCAACCCCAGCACACACATCACAAGCAGATGGTTGCTTCTCTAGAAGGTCCTTAGTTAGCTTCACACATTTTTCATCCAAAGCAACAAGTTCAAGTTTTAGTTTTTCACAACTATTGCATGGTGAGCTAACTGGGGCCTTAGTTGCATACTTAGCCAACTTGTTGTTATGGTCAATCATTTCTTGAAACTGTTTTGAGACGATTCAAGTTCAGCATTAATTTAGGACAGTTCAAATAAGAAGCAATTGGCTCAAGTAGTGAAGCTTGCGATTCAAAGAATTTTATGATCTGCCTGCTTTAGGTTCATCTTTAAATTATTGCAGGTTTCATATGACTCGGGCAAATCCAGAAGCATGGCATAAGGTCCTCTAGTAGCAATATCCTTAACATCACATGAGGTGGGAGAAATAGTCTCATCAGTAGTAAGTAAGGTAACAGCCATCCTACTCAGTTCTAATTCGGCAAGCAGACTAGCATTCTCCACCTTAACAATATCAAGCTCAGAGGACAAACTATCATGCGAGGTCCTTAATTTCTCCATATCACCCAACAGAGCACAGCATGTATCACCAGATGTAAGAGCAATAATCTCTAGTGACAATCTATCTACTTCCTTCTCTAACTCAGTACACCTAGCCCTAGCTCTAGCATGAAAACCACCTAGCTTAAGAAAAGCATGATTGAGCTGGTCGTAGGTGGGGTATACCTCGTCGGAGTCGGAGTACAGCTCGCTGTCGCTCAGTTCGCCCTCGAGGGCCATGAAGCACATGCCGGAGAAGTCGTCACCGCCATCCTTGAGCTCTTGGTCACCCGTCCCGTCGTCGTCGCTCCATCCTTCCACCTCGCTGAGGTCGAGGTCGTCGAAGGCGGTGAGGACGCGGTGGAAGAGCTTCTTGGCTTTGCCAAAGTTGCGGAACTTCTTCTTGCCTTGTGCAGGAGCTGGAGGCTTCTTGTTGCGGTTCTTGTCGGTGAAGTCGTTCTTGCCCGAACCGCCGTAGTCATTCTTGCCCTTCTCCAGCTTGGGGCAGTTTGCCCGAATGTGGTTGGGGCCACCACACTCGAAGCAAATCACAGGTCCTCCCCTCTTTCTGTCCCTCCTCCTCTTGTAAGCATGGGAAAACTTCCGAGCTAAGAGGGCCAGCTGCTCATCCTCGAGCTGCTCTAACTGATCATCAGTTACGTCACAGAGAGCAGCAAGGGAGAAACCACACAACAAATCAGCAAAAGAACCAGAAGCCAAACTGGGATCGGTGACTAGGGCCATCGACTGTGACTTCGACTTTCGAGAGACAATGTCAATCTCGTGAGTCTTGAGACGCGAGTACAGCGTCTCAAGAGTCAAAGTCGAGAGGTCCGTGGTGTCCTTGATGGTAGTCACCTTCATTTCCCAAACACGAAGATCAAGTGCAGCAAGCATCTGTCGAGCGTTATCCGAGTCGGGGTATGTGAGACCGACCGCTCGGAGGTTGCTCAGAATCTTGTGAAAACGCGCAAAGCACTCATCCAGGGACTCTCCAGCGAGCATTTCAAACTTGTTGTAATCTCGCTTGAACTGGTCCTGTCGTACCGTCTTTATTTGGGTGGTGCCCTCATGGTAAGCATCGAGGGTCTCCCAAATATCGAAGGCGGATGAAAGATGAGATATGCGATCAAACTCACTACGACTCAGGCCCTGGATGATGATGTTCCTTGCCTTTGCATTCGCCTCAACATCAGCCATATTCCCGGCATTGATGTTCTCATCGGCAGGAACAACAAACCGGACCTTGACCTTGCGCCAGATGGCGTACCCCTGGGCCTGGATGTATGTCTCCATTCGGCTCTTCCAGAAGGGGTAATCGATGCCATCGAAAATGGGCGGCTTGGTGGAATACTTGTCCGTTGCCATGGCTCACAGACCGGTTAAAGATCTATCGAGAAGAGCTAACCGGATCTGATACCAATTGTAGGATCGGAAATGGCAACAGAGGGGGGGTGAATGGTGCCTTTTAAAACTAGCCCGTAAAGTATCCACAAAAAATTCACAACTCTCTGACAGTTATGAGAACTACCGAGAATTGATTGACCTCTCTGGAAATTCCAAATCAAATAACACTAGAGAGAGGAGAACTGCTACTCCTCAGAACATATACAGATCACTTAAGCATCCACATCCACTAGCACACACATATGCAACCAACAGGACAATGGATTGCATAACCAAGCATACTATTTAGAATTGCAGCACTTCACTCTAGACTAATTGCTCCCTCTTACCTCAAACACTGAAAAACAGAGATTACACATAGTAGGTGACTTGGCCGAAGGCCACACACAAGAAATAACTGATTTGCATCTTACGGCAGAGGGGATTGACCATTTGATTACTCACACTGCAAACTAAGACTGAAAACACTTTGCTGCTGAAAAGCTTAAAATGCAGAGCAAGTGAATGTGCACAATCTGCACTGTTTTCCTTTAGCCGAACTGCAACCACAAAACAAAAGGTGAAAAGTAGCTTCCAGTCGATACTTGAATACTTGCAAACTGCAGTCAACTGATGACTTGAGAAGTAGTACAGACCGGCTGCTCAGCAGGGCAAAACAGCAGCAAAGAATTGGCAGCAAACAACACACATGCAGCACACAGCCGAAACCTGAACTTTGCTGCAGATCGGCAAGCAAAAAGGCAGCTGCAGTAGGGACTGCACTGTAGGTAGCACTCAGCCGAAAATAGCTAAAATAAGCAGAAATGAAATGCAGAACGGCTCGTACAAACCAACGACAGAGAGCTGATGTTAGCTGGGCAGCCGAAACATTGCAGACCTGCAGAAATCTGAGAGCAAATGCAACATTGCAGGGACCTCAACTCCCAGACCAACTGCTGGCCGCAAGAAACCAAAGGGGGGCAGCCGAGCAACTCACTGAAGGTATCTAGCCGAGACAGTTTTGAGACTCCCCAAAGGCGACGGACCAAGAGCAAATGCAGCTGCAACAGAGCGGTGGACTCTGTACGGATCGGCAGAAAAGAAGCAATCAAAGACACCGGCCAAACAACGAGTTAATAGACAACCCGAAAGCAAAGACTGCACTTGGCCGAATAGACTGCAAATGCAAAAACGAATTGAACATTACCGAACTGACTGCTATTTTATAACTAGTTTAACAGCAAGAGAGGAAACAGTCTGAAAGGAAGCAATGGAATTCAGAGGTAATAGCCCAACGCAGAAAACAGCATCCTAAAAATACAAAACAGTAAAAACTGACAAGGGAAGAAAAGAAGACGACAGCTTGAAGGATTGCTGCTATTCTCATACCACTAGAAAAGGACTTCAACCCAAATAACAGCTTGACCTCAGAAAACAAGGGGAAACATCATAGAACAAGGAATCAAGATTTTAGCTAGAATCTGAAGATTACCCTGAGATATGAGACCAAAAGCTGAATGTCTAATCTCTCTCTCATGTCCATTGACTATGAACCTTTGCAATTCAGCTAGAGAAGGTCTCACAACCACAAATCCTACCCCTAGTGCAAACCTTTCTTAGAGAAACCATGAATCCAAGCATCCCCTGACATCAAACCCTAGAAATCAACTCACAAACCAAACAGCCATGATGAACACAGAGCATAACCACATCACAAAGGACATCTGGAAAATAAATGCGGCTCAACAACTCTTCTTCTCATAATGATTCAATACCATGAGTGCTTACATGAAGAGGAATAAATATAGAGGAGTCCCGATACACATGGACAATAAAACCAGAGAAAAGATTACATTTAATGATTTCACTACACTCCCATCTTACTACCCTGGTTCACTACATGCTTGAGTGGACACTCCTCACTCACGGAGCACTCACCAGACACAAGGGAAGAACAAGCTCTACTCCAAGCTTGGTTCACACACCCGTAGAAGCACTGGCTCCAGCACACCCTCTACGCACAGGAGCTTGCACCTCCACCTTTTCTGGGACGCTTACAGAGACAAAAGAAGCAGCACCTTGCCCCTCTCCTCCTGGGGCAAATCAAGAAATGTCAGCAAGTATCCATTCCATGCCTCCCATCCATTCTGGGCAAAAGTCAAACCCATTAGGAATATGGAGGGAAAATCACACTTTCACTCCAAACCCTAATATCTCTTATGCCATCCACTAATGGGTCTCAAACCCGTTATCTCCAGCCGAATTCGCTTCCATTTTGCCGCCTCGCGCATTTTACCAAAATACCCCTGCTGCACTTTCCTGGAAGCTTCCTGTCGACGCACGACCGCACCCGGCATCCTGACCGTCTGGACCTCGACTCCTCCCTGAGTCTAGTCCCGGTCCGCTCGTCATCGCCCGTCGTGTCCGTCACGGGCAGTTCCGGTTCCTCGTCTCCCGGCTCGCAACCACCTCAGCAGTCTCGATCATCTTCGGCATCTTTGACCGTCTGGACCTCGACACCTCCTGTGCCTAGTCCCGGTCCACCTCGCCCCACCATGACCTAGCTCTGAAGTCCTGCAGTCACATAGATAAGCAAACCGTCACATAGCACCGCACGAAATAGTATAATCAATAAAGGCACAAGTAAAGGTACTCTATCCTCGAATACCCGAGACAAACTCAAACTCACTAAACCGACCGTCAATTACTCATCACAAACAAGGGGACACCTCCACATGGTCTCTAAGCAAGTGTGACCTTTGATCATGTTAACATATTGTTTCAAAACTAAGTATTATTATTTTATTTTAAATTACCATGCATTGCTAATTTACTACACACCTTTGTACCAGATAGTTATCAACCAATTTGATTAATCCCTATTTGATAATTTGAATACCATGATTCTATTATCACCATAGAATGGCTAATTATCTAGTGATGCGCTATTAGTATCCACTTGGGTTGTACGTCTAGTATGCTTAGCCATGCTTATTGTTACATTATGCTTATTATCACATATTTATCAATTAATTAATTTTGACTTAATGAGATATTGAATCATGATGGTCAGCCACAGTGCCGGTAATTGCAAAACCAACGATAAATAGATTCTTGATTCAACCTGTACTTTCCACATGAACCCGAGCCGTGAGCAGTTCGTCACCTATGAAACTATGCCAAGTGAATCCGTGTTGATGGGTGATAATACACCATACAACGTTGCAGGCATTGGTTCTATCCAGATCAAGATATTTGATGGCACTATCAGAATTTTGTTGGATGTTCGTCATATTCCAAATTTGAAGAGAGATCGTATCTCTTTGAGTACTCTTGATGCTAAAGGGTACAAGTATTCAGGTGAGGTGGAGTTTTAAAGGTCATAAAAGGCTCTCCTGTTGCGATGAAGAGTGATATGAAGACTGCCAACTTATATCATCTGCAAGGCTCTATAATTTCATGTAACATTGTTGTTGCCTCAAATAAACCATTCGATCATGATGCTACTAATCTTTGGCATATACATCTGAGGCATATGAGTGAAGTTGGGATGATGGAATTATGCAAAAGAGGATTTCTTGATGGTCAAAGCATTGATAAGTTGAAGTTTCGTGAATATTGTGTTTTCGGTAAGCAAAATAGGGTGAAATTCAACATTGCGACTCACTCTACAAAAGACATATTGGATTATGTTCACTCCATTTTATGAGGAGAATCCTATGTACCGTCACTTGGAGGTGCAAGCTATATGTTGACCATTATTGATGATTACTCAAGAAGAGTTTGGGCATACTTCGTCAAGCATAAATCGGATGTATTCAAAACATTCAAGAAGTGGAAGATTATAATTGAGAAAGAAACTGCAAGCATATCAAGAAACTTTGTACCGACAATGGCTTAGAGTATTTCTTAGGAGAATTTGAATCATTATACAAGTCAGAAGTTATTGTGAGACATTATACTATTCTAGGCACTCCTCAACAAAATAGTATGACCGAACGCATGAATAGAATCATCATGAAGAAGGTACATTGTATGTTATCAAACTCTAGATTATCTAAGAGTTATTGGGCTGAAGCCGCTTCCACTGCTTGTTATTTGATTAATCGGTCACCAGATTTGGCTATTGATAAGAAGACTCCAATTGAGATATGGTTTAACTTTCTAGCAGATTATTCAAACTTGAGAATATTTAGTTGTCCAGCTTATGCTTCTGTCAACAACGGTAAATTAGAGCCTAGAGTAGCTAAGTGCATTTTTCTTGGTTATAAAACTGGTGTGAACGGATATAAATTATTGAATCCTGAAACTAAAAAGATGATTATTAGTAGATATGTTACTTTTGATGAGTCTGCTATGTTGCAGGATAAACCACCTAGTGATGTTCTCATTGAGAAGTAATTAAGTGTGCAGGTGGAGCATATTATTGATTCAGGATCTACACTACAAATCAACAAGAAAAATATTCTAGAAGTTCCTATTGTTGCGCCACCAACACGACATTCCGTTATAGTTAATAGAGAAAGAAGGAATATTCAGCCTCCTAAAAGATTGATTGAAAAAGGAATATTCAGCCTCCTAAAAGATTGATTGAAAAACCCTATATTATGGCTTGTTTAAATATGGTAAAAAAATTGAAGGTATTTAGAACATTCATTCTATTCAGAAGCAATTTCTTCTAGTGGATCAGAAAGATAGATGGCTCTCATACATGATGAAATAGAATCTCTTGACAAGAATGACACTTGGGAGCTGGTCAAGTTGCCAATTGAGAAGAAGCCTATCCGCTGCAAATGGATATTCAAGAAAAAAGAAGACGTTTCACCAATCAAAAAGGTTAGGCACAAAGTAAGGCTAGTTGCCAAAGGATACAATGAAATTCCTAATATTAATTTTACAGATGTCTTTTCTTCTATTGTGAAGTATAGTTCTATTTGCATTTTACTTAGTATTGTGGCTATGCATGATTATGAGTTTGAACAATTGGATGTGAAAATCTTACATAGAGAATTAGAATAAGACATTTATATGGAGCAACCGGAAGGTTTTATTATTCTGACAAAAGAGAATTTTGTTTGTAAATTGAAGAAATCTCTTTATAGGTTGAAGCAGTCACCTAGACAATGGTGTAAGAGGTTTGACTCTTTTATGATATCTTAAGATTTTAAAGATCAAATTATGATAACTGTGTTTATTTGAAGATTGTTAACGGTTCAGCTTTTTATTTTGCTCCTATATGTTAATTGCTGCAAAAGACAAGGCTGAAATTTGAAAGTTAAAGGCACAATTAAGCAGTGAATTTGAGATAAAAAATCTCGGTACAGCAAAGAAGATTCATAGTATAGAAATCATTAGAGACAGAAGGTTTGGCAAATTATATCTAAATCAAAAATGGTATATTGATAAAGTTCTTCATTGTTTCAATATGCATAAGACCAAACCTGTGAGTACTCCGTTAGTTGCACACTGTAAACTTTCTTCAGCGTCATGTCCACACTCTAATAATGAAGTTGAGTACATGTCAAAAGTTCTATATGCGAGTGCAATTGGTTCGCTTATATATGCTATGGTATATTCTCACCCTAATTTATCTCAATCATTAAGTATGGTTAGTAAATACATGACTAATCCTGAAAAGGAGTATTAGAAAGCAGTTTAATAGATTTTCATATATTTATAGGGCACATCTAATGCTTGTTTACAGTTTGAAAAGATTAGATATGGACTCATTGGTTATGTATATTCTGATTTTACTGGAGATTTAGATAAAAGAAGATCTCTCACTAGTTATGTATTCACCGTTGGAGGGTGTGCTGTTAACTGAAAAGCAAGTTTGTAAGCTATCGTTGCCTTGTCTACTATAGAAACTGAGTATATGGCTATTTCTGAAGCTTGTAAAGAAGCTATTTGGCCAAGTGATTTATTTACTGAGCTTTGTAGAAGTACAACTTGCACTATAATATTTTAGGATAGTCAGAATGCTATTTGCTTTGCAAAAGATCAAATATTCCATGAGAGAATAAATCACATTGATATCAGGTATCAC
The DNA here is from genome assembly GCA_036346265.1 of Melocanna baccifera. NCBI lineage: Eukaryota > Viridiplantae > Streptophyta > Magnoliopsida > Poales > Poaceae > Melocanna > Melocanna baccifera. Next base: position 3,772,283 of record CM070702.1, read on the forward strand.
TACATTTAGGTGTCATTACATAAGATGGTATTAAAGTCTGTAAGATAAGTACTTATGATAATCCAGCTGATATGTTAACAAAACTAGTTCCTACATCTAAGTTTGAGTTTTACTCAGACTTAGTTGGTATTACTCACTAGTCCTTTAGACTTTCAGCACTCAATGTGTACATACTAATTTTAGTAGAAGAGTTTATCATATTCTTTGACTACTGAAGGGAATTTAGCTCAAGGTAGAGATTGTTGAAAAAGTGATCCAAATTTGTACCGTGTCCATATAAGACACTTCATCGCCTCATATTAGACGTGGTATGACTGGTGTATGCACAGTTTGTATCAGATGTGGTATCAATCTATAGCAACCAACTTTGATTCAATTTCCTCTCTATGTGGGACTCTTTTCCCTCGCACTACACACACACCCCTAGTAGTCTATAGGAAGAAGTGCTCCATGAGAAGCGTTCCATTGTAATCTCTCCCCATTATAGTGATTTACTTTCAAGCGTCTGTAGTTTTTCCTGCAAGGGTTTTTTACGTAAAAATTCATGCCTCTCATCTCTATTTTTCTATGCATTATTTGCAACAAGCTTTATGAAGGCGGAGGGGAGTCTCACGAGTTAGTGCAACGACAACATGCCAGCCCGATTACCTGCCTAGCTGTTTAGGAGGGGAGGCCGAAGAGTGATGGCTCCTCCTAGTCAGTTGGTCACGTTTGCTCCGCTGTGCGGCCGCACGCGACACTGGGCGACGCAACGAGGGCCCAATAGTATTAGTTTCTAAAAGCTACTTTTCACACTAAATAGGTTTTCTTTTTTACACTAAATAGGTTTTCTACACTTTTAAACAGAGTGTCTTTTCAAGATAGAATATACTAATCAATTGTAGTAGATACTATAGTAACTTTATTTATATCGATCAAAATTATGTTCTAATCTCTCTTCGTACGATTTCTCTAAAATTGTTACTATTCATAAGCTAAAACTAAAAACTATCAACTAAAGACAATATGAAAGGCCCTAGTACCAACTAGGGGCACGCTCAACCACTCGTTCCAAGATCGGACGGCTTAACACAGGGATGACTTTGGATTAAAAAATACTCTACCCTAAAAAAGGGGGGAAATCTCTCAAGAAATCACAAGGAAAAAATCCTTCTTAAAAAACAAATAATTTAAAAGGAACCGTGGATATTTGTTACTTAATATCTTACAAGTTATTTAGTTTATCCACACTTCTGCAGCTCTTTTTTATCATCTAATTACTCTATTTGGTCAACGTTTTTTCACCTTTCACCAACTTATCACATATTTATCGTCTATTCTTTACATGTGAGCAGCCATACATGCATCTCTCCATAGCACATGGTATACACTAAATAGGGTAGCACCGAACGAAATTGTGCAGTGAAATGTGTTCGATCAGGCGAGAAATATTAGCCTTTGTAATTCATAGTACATTAGCTGTTTAGGGGATCGGCATAGAAGGCAGTATTATAGCATGCAAATACAGAAAATAGATGCAATTTTTTTTTATCAACACACATATATGTTCATGAAGAGGTATTTAAATGTACATAATGGAATCCAAGACTTTTATGTTGCAACTACAAATAGACTACATACATATGGAGGCGTTCGTTTTAGCGATGGCTTCTAACTTTTAGCTGAAATTTCACTGTAGTTAGATTTTTTTACTGTAGCAGATTTAGTTTTTTAGGCATAATTAAATTAAAAAAATAGAAAAAATATGTTAGCCCATTACGGACAATGCAAAAGAACATGAGAAAAAAAATACAAAAAAACCCAAAAAATCTAAAAAAAATTCAGAAAAAGACGAATTACTGAATAGTGAAAAAAACTGAAACTAAAAGCTGAAAAAAACTGAAACGAGCGGGACCTAATCTAACAACAGGAAGTAGAAGGCATACGTCATGTGTCGTACGGAAAACATCTGAAAGTATCACAGGCCAATTCAACTGGAAAACAATCCAGCAGCCGAATACCCTCTGAATGCTAACAGGTGATATCGTGGAATCCTTCAGGATTGCATCTCAATAACCATACAGATATTCAGGTAAAATTGTTGTCAAAGAGAAATAGATCACATGAGCACAAATGATTGCGGGAAAGTATCATAGAGCAACCTTTCATCATGAGGTGAAGGAGCACTTCTCGCAGCTTCATCATGAGGTGAAGAAGGAGCGCTTATCTCAACTTTCATCATGAGGCGAAAAGGCTGAAGCAACCAATAATTTGCCCATGTTCAGAGAGCTGTTCAGACATTGGTGTTGGTATGTGCTTTTTTAGGTAAGCACCAAACCAACATTTGGTCGTCAAATATTGGTGTCGTGTCATAAAGGGTAATTTTAGTAACAAGTTCCATGTGAGGCTTGCCTTCCTAAATAGCTTGAAGTTAACTTTCGTCATAAAGAACTACTTATCTATATCAATCCCCTCAGATCTAGCAGAGCAAGCAATGGGAAATATAGAATTTCTTGCCATTCGACAAAGGAAATCTATAATATAAAACTGAGAGAGGAGCAAATGTAGTTCCGTATTGAATTTTATTTGGACACAGAAACAACAAAGCTCTATCTCAACAGGCAAGAAGCACAAAGCTGTAGTGATATAGCATATTCATGCACATAATTAATAAGCATGGCAAGCAGTAAGGTCCAATAACGATAGCCAAACACTACGTAAATATAGAAATCGCAGCGTAAACTGAGGGAAAAAATGTTAGCGATGATGACAACACCATTTCAGTTCATCATTTTAGCTATCTGATTTTTAAAATCCTGATCTAATACTTTATGTAATACACTCACGTAAAACCCATGGTACATGAAACTCAAGAAACGTGAACGATGATTCACTTCAGGGAGTTACTCCATGGTACTTTCATTGACGCAATGACGTGTAAATCTCACAAAAAAATTATATACCAATTAAGGCCCCAGCCAATCATGTTCGTGCACGTCCAGTCTTACACTACAATGAAACCATAAAATAGCAACCACAAACAGAAGTTCCTGATACACTACAGCCACAACAGGGAAATCAGCACTTGTTTTAATAGGACGCATACCACTTGTCGGTTTTCAGCAGAACATAATGGAAGCAAATGCAATTAACCATGCCCACCTAGTGTATCTGTAAAGATTCGATAGCTTGATTGATGAAAATTGAAAAGCATTACTAATCACCAAATAGAAGATGCAAAGTCTCTTCTGTGAGGGACGTAAAAGCTGTCTATTGGTGGAACTGAAAGCAGCAATAAATACCTACCTGAGTAGGAAATACTGTGAGCATCTCAGGTGGATAAAGAAAAGGCAAAATAAAACCCTCGAACCGACGGAGAACTATCCATCGAGTCTAACTGTTAGAAAGCAACAGGAAAACAACCAACCAACAAAATCTGTGAGGTGATTTGGTAAACACTTGCAAAAACGGTGTAACAACCTTTGACCTTTGAATTGGCAGATAAGCACCGTATACTTCAGGATAAGAACAACTGGCCCTTTTTCTCCTCCATTGCACTTTTTTTCATCTGCTAACAGAAGATAATTGTCGCAAATAATGCACAGAAAATAGAGACACGAATTTTTACGTGAAAAATCTTTGCGGGAAAAAAACCACGAGCGCTCGAATGCAAATCATTATAATAAAGAGATATTACAATGAAGAGTTTCTCTTGGAGATTATTACCTATAGACTATTGAGATATATGGGGGATAAAGTCCCATATGAAGAGAAAACTAAATCAAAATCCTATAAGGACATAGAGTTTTACACGGACACGGTTACAAATTCGGATCACTTTTCAACAATCTCCACCTTGAGCCGAATTCGGATCACTTTTCAACAATCTCCACCTGGAGCCGAATTCCCTCCAGTAGTCAAAGAATGTTATGAACTCCTCTAATAAAATCAGCATATACACCTTGAGCGCCGAAAGTCCTAAAGGACTAGTGAGTAATACCAACTAAGTCAGGAACTGGCTTTGTCAACATATCAGCTAGATTATCATGAGTACTTATGTTACAGATTTTAATATCACCTTGAGTAATGACACTTCGAATGTAGTGACACCTGATATCAATGTGTTTTGTTCTCTTATGGAATATTTGATCTTTTTGTAATGCAAATAGCACTCTGACTGTCACAAAATATTGTAGTGCAAAATGTACTTCCACAAAGCTCAGTAAATAAATCTCTCAACCAAATAGCTTCTTTGTAAGATTCAAAAATAGCCATATACTCAGCTTCTGTAGTAGACAAGATAACGGTAACTTGCAAACTTACTTTCCAGCTTACGGCACACCCTCCAATAGTGAACACATAACCAGTAAGGGGCCTTTTATCCAAATCTTCAGCAAAATCAGAATCCACATAACCAACGAGTCCATCTCTTGTCCTCACAAACTGTAAACAAGCATTAGATGTACCTCGTAGATATTTGAAAATCCATTGAACTGCTTTCCAATACTCTTTTCCAGGATTAGCCATGTATCTACTAACCACACTTCATGATTGAGATAAATTGGAGCGAGAACATACCATGGCATATATAAGCGAACCAACTGCACTCGCATATGGGATTTTAGACATGTACTCCACTTCATCATTATATTGTAGACATGACGCTGAAGAAAGTCTGAAATATGCAGCTAAAAGAGTACTCACAAGTTTGACCTCATACATGTTGAAACGAGAAGAACTTTATCAACATACCATTGTTGACTTAAATATAATTTACCAAGTTTTTTATCTCTAATGATTTCCATACCAAGAATCTTCTTAGCTACACCAAGATCTTTCATCTCAAATTCGCTGCTTAATTGTGCCTTCAACTTTGAAATTTCAGCCTTGTCATTTGTAGCAATCAATATATCATCAAGATATATGAGCAAATAAATAGCTGAACCATTAACAATCTTCAAATAAACACAGCTATTATAATTAGATCTTTTAAAATCCTAAGATATTATAAAGGAGTCAAATCTCTTATACCATTATCTAGGTGACTGCTTCAAACTATAAAGAAATTTCTTCAATTTGCAAGCATGAAAATTAGCGATCCATATACTGGAGCCATAAGAAAGTTTAGAGGCAGTGTTTTAGATTCTAGACTCAAGTGGTAGATTGTACGGCTTAGGTTTTAGCATTGTAGGTTTTCAAGGTTCTCATCTTTTTAATCTTGAGAAGGTTTTATTCCCTCCAAATTATTTGGGACAAAATGCTTTGTTGTTGTTGTTGTAAAAAAACCCATCACAGAACCTGAACGAAAAGCAGTGATAAAAGCCTTGCCAACACCCTTCCTTGCTTCCAGGGTAGTCCGGGCATTTGCGTAAGTAGCAATTTTCATTCCAAGAAAACCGGACACCACGGAGGTGATTGCTCCGAGCAAGAAAGAGACAGTGCTAAAGAGGGCGTTGAAAAGACCAGATTTGCACTCCCTGTCTTTGCTATATGTACAGGGGTGGCTTTTTGTACTGAATCCCTCAACAGAGCCAAGGAAGAGGAAGATCACAACAGCGAAGATTGACATGAAAACACCAACATATTGATATTCAGTGAAGAGAAATGATGTTGCTCCTGCTCATAAGAGTCAATATTAGATAAATACACTCAAAAGTGTTGTACAATAGTAGCAGTTTTAATTACAATACACCGAAGGGGAAAAACTAATGTAAGACTGAACTACTGTATGCTCTCGGTCCAACTTTATCTTCTTTTGTGAGTTAATTAACAACCGAATACGCAGATAGGGCATATGGACTTGACCATCAACTACGGGTCAGTAGCAATATTGTTGATTTATCAATCGAATGTTTTGAGTTTATATCTACAGTGCACATTAACATAAAAGTGTCCAGAAATTGATTAATAGAAGCCTAAATAAGCGAAATCGGACACTTTTTTAAGCTGTTTATATTGGCTCCTGCAGTCCTGCTCAAGAATTGGCGTCATCACTCTAAAATTTTCCAACTTTGAACATTTTGTCAGCTACAAATATATGCGTGAAAACTATTATCCACATATGAGACCACTACTAGCACAATAAATAACTTAAATTCAACCGAAAAAACAAGAATTTCAACCAATTTGTTTTTTTGCATATTTCCATCAAAACCCGCAGAAGTAGCTACCTCCCCCCAAAAAAAAAGAAACCCGCGCCTCTCTCCAGAAAACAAACACGTGTAGGCAAGCAAACGACCAAGCAAAATCTGAAGCGAGCCTCCTCACCTTCTGCGATGGCGTTCTGTAACTCGGCACACCAGACGATGACGTTGTGGTCGTTGAGGCCCTCCTCCTCCTCGATCAGCGAGTCGCCGTACCCGTCCTTGTTCCTGGCGACGGCGCCAGCTTGACGCGCGAGACGAGCACCCACTGCGCGACAGAGAAGGCAATGCCCACGACAGCGGCGAGCGGGATGAGCACCTCGGTGGCGACGTCCGACAGGATCGCCATGGCCGGAATTGTTGGAACCGGATCTGCTCTTTCCTCGGGCCGTCGCCGTGCTTCTTCAATCTGAACGAGCTGCTACATCTTCTTGCTTTTTACTCCATGGGACACCGACGATGAGGCAGCAACACCTCTGCTGGACGTGGCAAAGCAGCACCTCTTGCTAGTTTTTTTTACGTGAACACGCAAAGGAATAGTAACGACAGGATGCACCTCCTGCGCTGGAGAGGGAGGCTAAAACTACTAGGCAAACAAAGTCGCCAAAGAGAACACGAGACAACGCTTTTCTATTCCTTAAGCAGCTGCTGCGTACATGGCTAGCTCCTCATTGCATACGAGTATTGCTAGCCGATCAAGGCCTTTTATAGGATATGTACACAAGCCGATTTGGATCCTGTCTTGGAGCTAGACTTAGATACCTACACAGCAATACAACTAGCAGAGGAGACGGACTCGGATACTAACTCCGAAACGGATTTAGCTAGTGCAACGAGATTAGAGCTAACAGGAATGAGCACGGCGGTCTCAAAACCCTAGCTAAACCCTCGAGCTGGAAGCGGGGAGCTGAAGGGGATGAGGCTTCTGCAGTGTGCGTACTCTCTAGTCGGGGTAGCAGGAGAGGGGCCTCTTGGGGGCGGTGGGGGAGGGGGATGGGGCGGCGGCCGGCAGGCGGAGGTGATTGGGGAGGAGGATTTTGTGGTGGCGGTGGGAGGCGGACGGGACGCCGAGCGAATAGGATGGGCGGAAGTAAAGCAAGAATCTCAGTACCAGTTGCGCCGCACAGCCCTGGAGGACGCGACGACCAGAAGGCAGGCGCGCCTAGGGGCAACGCGTCGGCCATCGCGAAACGCAAGAACGGCGCCCATGCCGCACGAGCAAACACACGGAAGAAACGGAGACCGCACGCAGGGAGCGAACGGCGTCTGAGGAGCCACGCGCCGAAGCAAACGGTGATCGGTTAGCCTCTGTTGATCCCTCTCTGTGTCATCTCCGCATCAGCAACCTTCCTCTCTCACATCGTAGCATTACACCGACGGTGCCAGCACAAACCCCTAGTGGGTCCCATGTCCTGCACCATATGTTTTCCAGATGATCAGATTCGTCACAGATATGGTAAATTTTGAGAAGAAAATGACTCTACCTTAGGAGGGCCAAGCGTGGCACATCAGACTGCTAGGGTGACACAAGCTAAATATGTCCAGGTGGGCACATCGACAGGGCATAAACTGTGCTAGACCAGCGAGAAGAAAGTATCTGTTCTGAAAAGGAAAGGTAGCATCAAAGATCTAGAAAAGAAGAGAGCATCAAAGATCTAGAAAAGAAGAGACATGGTTACCATCATTAAAATTAATCAAGGCAAAAAGAAAGTCTAGGTGCTAATCCTGCTTGTAAAGCAGGTTTGAGGCGTAAGCAGCTGCAAAAGGCCAAAAGGTGCCCGAAGAAGGATTCCCCTGCTGGCAAACCCCCTCCAGCATTTCCTACTAGCGAGGTGTACGCGGCGATACACCGCCTAAGTTAGTGTTTGTTAGCAATATGTTATCATATGAACTTTAGTGAATTTTTAAAATTTTGTTGGATATGAATATATTTAATATGTCCATTTGGATGGTCTAGCTAGATTGTTGATTTTATCGGATGACTTATTTGAGAACAGAGAAAGATTAGAAAGCACAAATGTTTTGAATAATTAATTTATATGAAACGATTTAGTTATAAATTTTGAATCAAAAATAGTATAAATGGTTTTGTTAGACCAAGTGGTTAACACAACTAATCTGAGTACTATATGATGAATATCTGGAAAAATATAAGTAGTAAATAAAGCAAACTAACATGGCTAACGCCTTCAATAATAGAACACTGAAACAGAATGAAGTTATGAATTGAAAATCTTGATTGTTTTGCATAAATAGGCTTACTATAAGTATACAAACTAAGCAAAAGTTGGAACAAGAAAAGTAACACGGTAGGGGAAAAAAGAAAGGTACAGGGGAAAGGCAGAGGTGGAAACAAGAACAATAATCAAGTTTAGAAACAAGAAGGCAACGGAAACAAATTCTTATAGAGTAACTGTAAACTAAATATCATACAAATAGCATTAGTAAATTTTTGAAAAGGCGGTGCAGGAAACCAATCATGTGTAAATTTAAGCAAGTAGGTGGTAAAGCTAAAAAAAGAAGTACGATGAAGTAACAAATCACAGATTTTAGTACATATATGAAACATAAGACTAATAGCATGTAGGAAAGTTTAAGCAGATAGATATGAATAAGTAGAGCAACAAACTGTAGAAAGTGTAGAAATCATTAATTCATTGCATCAAGAATGAGACCACGTGAAGGAATCAATAAGGCGATTAAATGGTTGACACATAGGATGGTCTGATTAGAAGGTATAATAAAATAGAGTGAATTCATAAAAGCAAGTAAGAAAAACATCGTGGAGAGCGTACGAAGCTGAAGAATAGGTAACAAATACAACAGCAAGTAAGAAAACGAATCAAGTACACAAGTAATAAACATTAGCTAAATTCAATATGGACTGCATCCAAAACATTAAGGTACATTGACCATTAAAAGAAAGAATAAATGGTAATATAAAGTAGTAGATAAAGTGAGGTAGCAGCTAATAATCCGGACTTCAATTAGTTCTGTACAATAGTTCGTTTGTAAGTTATAAAGTGCAAACTTGATGTACTAACTGAAGCAAAACAAATGAAGAATGTAATTAAGTGATGAGAAGACAAAAGCGTATATATATTGCAGGAAACATCTATCTTTGCTCTAAGCAATCTTAATATATAGAAAAAGTGGCACATAACCAGTTTGGTCAGCTTGAGGGAGCTACTATGGTAGAGTACAGTAATGTAGCATGAATCTACTGAAGTAAGTAGTATAAAGAAGCAAGGCAGGAAGGCATTAAAAAGTAAGAAAAACAAGATAAATAACGTATTTAGACTCCATAAATGATAAAGAGTAACCTAAATAGGAAGCTGCGCAAAAAAATAATTACCACGGTAAGGATTAGTAAAGTCGCTATATGGATAGAAGTCGTAGGGAGTAAAGCAGAATGGAGATCCTAATGCCAAAAAGAAGCCAAGCATGTTTGGCAATACAATGTACCAAACCATTTAGAGACTCTCTTGCATGAGAAACAAAATAGCAAAAATTATGACCGGAAATTGTAGAAGGTTTCAATATATGGCACGGAAACCATAGGGAACAGTGTAGAGCATACTCACAGGAATAACAGAACTGTACAGAAGCACGTGAGTATCACATCTCAAACACATTAATCCAAGACGCAGGGCATGGGCGTAAACCATTCAATGAGCAAACCATAAACAAAAACCAGATATAACAAGAATAACATAACTGTACAGAAGCACATGAGTATCACATCTCAAACACATTAATCCAAGACGCAGGGCATGGGCGTAAACCATTCAATGAGCAAACCATGAACGGAAACCAGACTTACAGACCTGATGGACTTAGAGACCGAAGTTCAGGGATCAAAATAGCTCACTTGAGAAAATGATTAGGGCCTAAAAATTGGAGAAAATGCTACTTTGCAGTGTAGTTTTATCTCAAATCTCCAAAACAGAACCATTCAACTCCCATTCCCAAGTACGCACCAAAGATGTGTATTATCAATTCAGTTTCCTTTTGACAATTTTAGCAACAAGACAGCACAGGCTAGTAGCTACACACCTTGAAAGTTTCCCATGACGAAGCAGCATCCTGATCACCGTCACATTCCCGCCAATTTCACGTACTTTTGGAGCCCCACCGATTTCAGCTCCACCTGAGTGCCATCGTAAAGAAGAAAAAACAACAGTCACATGGAAGAAAGCAAAATGCACAGCATTGCGCACAACACGAGCTCCAAGAACCAGAGAACCCACAAGCATGTCCTCGTACGGGATGCCATCAAACAAGGAAGGCTTGATCCACCCCCTCCACCACCAGCCAACCTCCCAAGTTCAATCCCATGACCTTTGTGATGTCATCGTCTGCAAATACAAGCACACAAATAAAGCACAAAAATGGCAAGAACAATCGCATAGAAGCAGGTGAGACACTTAGACTGAGCCACGATGTGAATTTTCACCTAATGACAAATGTGACAGTTGGAACACACACAAAATTCCAAAGATGAAAGAACCCATGTAAGGTAGCCTCATGTGGGCAATGCATCAAACAACCGGTGTGCACAAGGACTGACTGAGGCAGGGGGAGGGGCACTTCGCACTTGTATAGAAGGAAAGGGGTAGGAGATTCCAAGTCTATGCGGGGATGAAACATGAGTTTGTGAATTGTTCTCTAAAGCATGAATTGGATTAGGCAAGTTAGGAATGGTTCTTTTTAGGGTATTTCATTGAAGCATCAATGACTGCACTAACTACTAACATTGAGTATAAAGGAAAAGCGAAACAACAACAATGCATGCTAACATAGGCAATCTCTAGTTCATGCGTGCATGCGACACTGAACATCTAAGGACCACAATGCACCGGAAGGATGATAGACTTGTACATAACTAACCTTAATATAGCACTTATATATCATAAGACGGTATCAATATGGTGAAGGCTAGAGTGGCTAGAGTTACTCATAATTGACCTTAATATAGCAATAACACTAATATGGCATAAGCATATCGTTATCCAATTTAGGGCCGAGGTCATGAAGAAAGTTGTTTTGTGTTGTTTTCTCTATATGTCATGGTTATGCTAACACATAGTGTTTGCACAATAAGCAATTATATCTTTATCTTGTATATCTTATAACAGCTAACTTTTTTTGTTTTCATGAACCAGCCAATTTGAAAAATGAAAAAAATAATCTATCAAATCTAGAGGCACAATCTTGATGAGCTTTAGATGACAACAAGCATACACATTAAGTGGTCTGGACAATCGTATATTCTGATAAATATGCACATATTGAGAATTGAATTCTGGAAACATAATAAGAGTAGAAACATATGCTCATCCAAAATACTTACAAGATCTGTAGCATTCCTCTTGCAGGCCAGTACTCCAATATCTAGTCACATTAACAGGTATAAACATTATTAAATTAAAAAGACTAACAAATTTTTAAGCCAACACCACTAATTAACACCTGATTCATGGACAATTAAAGTACATAAATCCAACCCATGAGTAAAAAAACTAAAGGGCAATCAATTAATATTTAAACGACCAATCAGATCATTTATGATATTAATGACATGACATTAGAAAAGCACAGATAGTCACCTAAATTTATGAAACTATCGGCATTGCTAAACACAACAAATACCTAAAACCAATTAAAACACAGGCACCCATCCACATAGCACAAGTCTGCAATCAGCCCACGATGCCCAACAAATAATTGTGTGGATCAAGCAGCATAGGCAAGACTTGGAGGCTCAAATGCAAAATTAATCACATCGTACACTACGTAGTTTAGATTTATCCATAAAGCAGCTCGAATTAGACAATACAAGCAATCACCTAATTAATCTATGTGTTTAACAACTAATCATGCCATATTACAATGTACATTGAGGGAAATGGCTGGCAAAGCGGAACAAAGCAAACCTTGCAGAATTTCATGATGAATCCCCACTTGGTCTCGATGATGCCCACGAACAGCGAGATTACCACCGCGTAGCACCGGAATATGCCCCCAAATATCTAAAACCAAACACGCACCAAATCAGCTCGTAACCGCGCGTTCCCTTTGGCTACTCCATTAAGCAGGGCTGGAGAGGGGGCACTAATAAGCGGCTTACGTCGGCGCCAGCACGAAAGGACTGGACGGCGGAGAGGACGTCGACGGAGCGGCTCTCCTTGCGGGCAGACTAGAGGCTGGAAAACATCTCCTGGATGTCGTCCACGCGGGTCTTGGCAATGCTGGTGTCGCGACGATGAGCGGGATCCCTTGCCCGGCGCGCGAATCCGGAGGAGGTCCCTGCGCGCGTGGTCACGGGGGTGGCCGGGGCTGTATCTTGGCAGACTCCCGCACGAGGGACACCATCCGGGGTCGGTGGCGCGCGAGATCTGCGAGGTGGGGTCGTCGTGGGGGCCGCTCCAGCGGCGGACGAGCCCGCAGGGGGGTGGTCTGGGGAGCCCTCGCGGTGGGGGTCATGAGGGGGCAATCAGAGAGGGTGGAGGAGGGGAGGCGGCGCCTAGGGCGAAAGCGGGAGGAAGAAGGACGGAAGGAGCAAGGGGCGCGGGTGGAGGACCGGGCGGTCAGCGTGGAAGGTGGGCAAGAGGGAGCGGCAGCGGCGGCTATGGGAGGGGAAGAAGCGAGCGCGAGGGCGGAGAGGATGCTTTCGCTGGAAGATTTCCATGGTACATAGTAGCGCACATAGGCCGCCGCTTGCTAACCAGCGAGCACAGCAGCGCTCAAGCCGCCCGCTCCCACGCGTCGAGCCAGCAGCGCTCGGGCGCGACGTGGCAGGGGCGAGAGGCTGGGAACTCCCCCACTAATAATATGCGGTAGATTACACTTTCCTTGTGTTCTATTATATTAGCTAAGCATGCGGCTGTGCTTAGTTTAGCTTTTTCTGTGTTTTTTAGTTTTTATTGTAGCTGATTTATTTTATACGATAGCAACTAATAATTTTTTGATATAATTAAATTTTAAAAAATATCCTATTATGGATAATACAAATAAACACGAAAAAACAAAAAACCTAAAAGACTAAAAAGTTAAAAAAAATAAAATTAAGAGAGAGTAAATTAGAGACAAAAGATAGAAATTAAAGTCGAACGACCAGGGCCATTATTGTCAGCTTCGTCCTATTTCTGTCCTTTACTAGCGTTTGCCAGTATTGTCGTCTGTGTTGTCCAAACCATTGACTCGAAGACCTGTAGTCAGTCTCCAAAACAAAAATAAAAAGGTCCAGTAGTCGATCCTTACGAGTCCCACGCTATCACACTTGAGAGAATTTTGATATAGCTGAAGTAAACAGCAACATTAGACCCCTCTACAATACAATTTTGATAAATTTCAAAAATAAACATATTCAAATGTGTTAAATTATTCACCATTAGAGAAATTGACTTAATTTAATTCAATAGCACCAGAGTAAAGTAGTTAATACATGTGTTGTACTATACGCGAACTTGTGATTCGTGGTGCAAAATTAACTGAGACAATTCTAAACAATGGTACGGGTATTGCATTTGACACTTATACAAGCTAAATGTACATGCCTTGCTCCGGATAAAATAAAAAAACATCTACTTAGCAGTTAAAGACTAAATACAAAACCAGAATGCACGCGCATGTTTAGAACAATCTACTAAATGGGCACTTTCGGCAGATCAAATAATCTACTAATAGGGCATATCCGACAAATTCTAATCTATAACATACAATTGATAAATACAAGTCCAGAGAGAGATGTATATGTTACTCACCAATATGGATGATGAACCATGGTGCAAGGGCATGGGATTCTACTTGTTCCTTTGCCTTCTATTCTGTTTTCTACTTGATACAAGATCACCTGATCCTCTCAATGTAGAATGGATACTCACAGGAGTCTTAGTGAACTGTACTGATCCTCCAATGCCAGTGCAAAGGATAAACACTCTTTAATCCGTCAAAATACACTTGTGTCGATTTCACCAACTACCAAGCGAAGATCTACCATGCACATAATTCCCAGCGGAAAGGATGAATAATCTTGATTGAGGAAAACGCCTACTTCTTCTTGGAATTTCGGCAATCACAAAAAACTCGAACAAGAATTTTTCGTAGATTGATTTTTCTCAAAGGTGGTCTGCTCAACAATGGGAGAGTACAAGGGTTTTTATAGTGCCTTCCCTAACACACGTAAGGAAAGCCTTGGCCGAGCCAATCTTTTATTCGATCAAGGTTTCTTTATCCAACTCCTCAAATTTAGCTATTTGGTCTCCTTTAATTTCGGGCTAAGCCTCTATCTGATTACAGGACCGAAACTCTAGATGGGTTTGGTCATGTTTTGGCATGCAGGCCACATCTTTCTTACATCATGAAATTTGTGATCACATAGCTACTTGGTTTCGAACTCCCCTGGCCGCATGGCAATCTGATGAACTCTTTCCTTTAGGTTTCCTTCCAAATCTTTGCTTTCGAGGTATTCACATGAATCACACCTAGGAATATATAAAATACTAGCATGAGGTAGTATCACAAGCTCATCATCAACTAAAGGAAATTTCTTAAGAAACAAAAGCACATATTTATTCAAAAGCTTGACTCTTGTCCTCGTCATTGGGCTCTCAGGTTCTTACACATTCTTATGCAAACTTAGAGTGGAAGATGTATATGTAATGGGGATGTCCTTATCATCCCCCTTCTTGAAAAGGAGTCATCCACGACACTGTGTCTTCTTACCCAAAGAATGGTGACAAATCAGCAACATCAAAAGTAGTGTTCACCTCATAGTCGTCTCTCGAAAGCTCTATCTTCTATGCATTATCATTGATCTTGGCAAATACTTTAAAAGGACCATCACCATAGGGCATCAATTTGGATTTTTCACTTCTCCGAAAAAGCAATCTTTGCAAAGGTTTATCCACACTAAATCACCTGATTCAAAAAGCATTTTCTTACGAGATTTGTTAGCCTTGGAAGTATAAGTACGTACCTTCTTTTCAATTATCTCTTTAGTCTTTTCGTGGAATTTTTTCACCTCTATATTAGCACGTTCTTGTAAGGGAAGTGGCAAGAAGTCAAGTGGTATAATTGGTTTGAAATCATATACCACCACAAATGGACATAGTTGAGTTATAGAATTCACCACCTATTATATGCAAATTCAACATGCGGTAGACAATCTTCCCACTCTTTCAAATTCTTTTTTATCATTGTCCGCAGCAGCATTGAGAGTATATGGTTCACCACCTCCGTTTGCCCATCAATTTGTGGGTGACAGGTCATTGAAAACAATAACTTTATCTCAAGCTTGGCTCACAAAGTCTTTCAAAAGTAGCTCATGAACTTGATGTCGCGATCTGAAATAATGGTTCTGAGCGTACCATATAATCTCACAATCTCCCTGAAAAATAGATCAACTATGTGTGACGTATCATCGCTCTTATGATAGAGAATAAAATATGCCATCTTAGAAAACCTATCAATAACAATAAAAACAGAATCTATCCCCCTCTTAGCCCTAGGTAATCCCAACACAAAAATTCATGCTAATGTCTTCGCAAGAAGCACTAGGAACTGAAAGTAGAGTATACAAACCATATAGATTAAGTTTCGACTTTGCCTTATGGCACATGATGCATCGTTGAATAAATATCTCGACATCTCGCCTCATTTTAGGCCAATAGAAGTGATCGTCCAACATCATGTTCATCTTAAAGGAATACGCGTAGACTACGGAAGCAGAAAACAAAACTTTTCTACCGTGCACCCAAGAACATCATGCTAAGGAAGGATCATGGATCGTTACCACTTAGACGCGCAGCGCAGCGGAATAATAATTGGAAACTGATCCAATCACGCGCGTCGAGGTAGTAGTGGAAGTAGCCGATCGTCCCGAACAGATCGTCTCCTCCACGCACGCCGATCAACACTGCAACGAGCAGCGCATCCACCGTATCCACACGCCCGGGTCGAACGCCGATCGCGAGTGTACTAGCACTCGTGAACAGCTAGGGTTTGGCTCGGGAGGTGGCGGCTAGGGTTTTGCTAGATGTTAATCGGGACGAATCCTCACCGCCGCCTCCATATATATAGACCTCCTCACGTGGGCCTTGCGGACCGAGGCCCATTAGGAGTCTATTCGGATCTTTATCCGAATTGAGTTCATATCCGAATCATATTCGAATCGGTGTTCCAACCCGTTAAGCGTGCGACCACAGAGGTTCACGTATACTTGGTCGTGACCGGAAACGCCTTCCGGTCACCCTGTTAATAGCGCCTCTAGTAAGACATATTAACCCCAAAGTATATGTAAAGATCATATCGGCTGAACTCGTAATGTTCTCTCATGTACGAATCCCTTTGCCTCACGATATAGATTGAGCTCAAGGCGAGACTCGTGTCATCCTCTTAATAGCTCAATCACTTTCTCGATTCCGTGATGGATTATAAACTTGTGATTGACTCCTCAATCACCTTGGCATGGCCATGCACTTTCATAATCCATTACATCGAGGCCCAGATATCTCTCTCATAAGAAGGGCAAATTCTATCTTGATCATTCACATCCTACTACATGTTTCATGGCAAATCCGAAGACTACTTTTATGACTACCCGATTCACGGAGTAGTGTTTAGTAGTCCCAAAATAAGCTACTACTCATGTTGGGAACCATGATGATCTCAAGTCTAAGGATTCTACATAAACACTACTCGAGACCAACCGATGACACATGGAATCTCCGCAGTTGTCTCATGGCAGTCTATCCAACATATGTTCACTAACACATGTCCATATTATTGATTTGGTATCACCATACCATGATCCATGAGACATGATCATCAATCAATACATATGCTGATCTTTGTCTTTGAATCATATTTGTTCCTCATATGATATACGATCAGGGATCATTTAGAAATAGCAACATTTTAGTATTTAAGAGTCTTATGAATAAGTCACATACTCATTGATCAATAATGATGATGTCTATTCCAAGGAACAAAGTAATGTATCATAAACATAGTATGTGATATATACAACATCTGCATGTTGCCTCTAGGGCATATCACTAACAGTCTCCCACTTGCACTAGAGTCGACTATGTAGGTATCTAATACCCATTGCCTTAGTGTGAGCCTCATGCTTTGGCTGGGGAAGCGGCTTTGTCAACGGATCTACAATGTTCAAATCCGTTTGTACTTTGCATATCTTCACATCGCCTCTCCCACTATCTCGCGGATGAGATGAAATCGCTGTAAAATGTGCTTGGATTTCTGGTGCGATCTAGGCTCCTTGGCTTGTGCAATGGCCCCACTATTGTCACAGTAGAGGTCCATTGGGATGGAGGCACTAGCCATCACACCAAGCTCAGAAATAAATTTCTTGATCCAAACGGCCTCTTTGGCGCCTTCGAAGTCGCTATGTGCTCGGCTTCATTATAGAATCAAGAACCGTCTGCTGCTTGGAACTCTTCCACTACCGCACCGCCATTCAGACAGAACACAAATCCAGATTGCGATCTAAAATCATCTTTGTCAGTTTGAAAGCTAGCATCGGTGTAACCATTTACAACGAGCTCTTCCTCACCTCCATAGACAAGGAACACATCTTTAGTTCTTCTTAAGTACTTCAAGATGTTCTTTACGGCAATCCAGTGACTTTCACCGATCTCGATCGTATCTACTCGTAGCACTTAAAGCATACGAAACATCTGGACGTGTACAAAGCATGGCATACATAATGGACCCAATAGCCGAAGCATATGGAATCGCATTCATTTTATCCCGCTCATCAGGTGTACTAGGAAACTAATTCTTGCTAAGATTTATACCATGTGACATAGGTAGAAAACCTTTCTTGGAATCATACATATTGAACCTTTTCAACACCTTGTCAATGTACGTATCTTGGCTTAATTCAATTAGCCTTTTTAATCTATCTCTATAGATCTTGATGCCCAGAATATATGCTGCCTCTCCTAAGTCTTTCATAGAGAAACTATTTTTAATGAAGACTTAATGATTCGAGCAAAGGAATGTCATTTCCGATCAGTAATATGTCATCCACATATAAGACCAGAAATACGAGTGCGCTCCCACTAGCTTTTTTGTAAACACAAGGCTCTTCTTCGTCCTTGATGAAACCAAACCCTTTGATTACTTCATCAAAACGAATGTTCCAACTCCGAGATGCTCGCTTTAATCCATAAATGGATCTTTGGAGCTTGCATATCTTTCCAATCGATTGCGGATCGACAAAACCCGTGGGCTGTGTCATGTACACATCCTCACTCAGATTTCCATTAAGGAAAGCTGTTTTGACATCCATTTGCCATATTTCATAGTCGAAATATGCAGCAATCGCTAGAATGATCCGAATAGACTTTAGCATTGCGACGGGCGAAAAAGTTTCATCATAATCAATACCTTGAATTTGTTTGAAACCTTTGGCCACTAATCGCGCTTTATAGATGTGAACATTTCCATCTATGTCTATCTTTTCTTGAAAACCCATTTGCATTCAATGGTTTTAACACCATCGTGGATCAACCAAGTTCCAAACTTGATTCTCGTGCATGGATTCAATTTCGGATCTCATGGCTTCAAGCCATTTCTCAGAGTCTGGTCCCACCATCGCTTCTTCATAGGTCTTAGGCTCATCGTTGTCTAACAACAATATGTCCCGTTATTGAGTAGTCAAGAACATGTACCTCTCAGGTGCACGACGTGACCTTTCTGACCTACGTGGTGCTGGTGTGTCCACAACAGGTTCTTCAACAGTTTGTTCATCCTGTTGTGGTTCTATAGGAGCTGAAACGTTATCAGGTGTTTCTTGAATTTCTTCAAGCTGCACTGTGCTCCCACTATCCCTTCTTGAGAGAAACTCTTTCTCTAAGAAGACACCATGCCGGGCGACAAACACTTTGCCTTCTCCTTGATTATAAAAGTAATATCCTTTTGTTTCCTTAGGATACCCGATAAAAAAGCATTTATCAGATTTAGGAGTGAGCTTATCAGATTGTAAACGTTTTACATAAGCCTCACATCCCCAAATCTTAAGAAAAGACAAGCTAGGACGTTGTCCTGTCCACATCTCATATGGTGTCTTTTCTACTGATTTTGATGGAACCCTGTTTAGTGTGAACGCGGTTGTTTCAAGAGCGTACCCCCAAAAAGACAACGGAATATCACTTTGGCTCATCATGGAGCGCACCATATCTAATAAGGTGCGATTTCTCCGTTCAGATACCCCATTCCATTGAGGTGTTCCTGGCGGAGTCAATTGTGGAACAATTCCACAATCCTTTAGATGATTGCCAAACTCATGGCTCAAATACTCGCCTCCACGATCAGATCGTAGAAACTTGATTATCTTGCCTAAATGATTTTGCACTTCATTTTGGAATTCCTTGAACTTTTCAAAGGATTCGGACTTATGCTTCATCAGGTAGATATACCCATATCTACTAAAGTCATCAGTAAAAGTTATGAAGTACTGAAAACCACCTCTGGCAGTTAAGCTCATTGGTCCACATACATCAGTATGTACGAGTTAAAGGAATACGCGTAGGCTACGGAAGCAGAAAACAAAACTTTTCTACCGCGCACCCAAGGTTATCATGCTAAGGAAGGATCATGGATCGTTACCACTTAGACGCGCAGCGCAGCGGAAGAAGAATTGGAAGCGGAAGGATCATGGAACCTTTATTTCCAATTGAGTGAAAAGCATATGTTTTCTAGACAATACATCAACTACCATATTTTCTTTACCTTTCTTGTATTTGACAATGTAAGAAAAAAGTATCAATGAATTCTACCCATTTAGCATATCTACGATTCAATTTTGCTTGGCCGTTCAAATATTTCAAAACTTTATGATCAGAATATATGATAAATTCCTTAGGCCAAACATAATGTTGCCAAGTTTCTAGCACACACACAAGAGCATACAATTCTTCAATTTTAGATTCATCTACTTCAATGTCACGAGTTGAAATAACATAGCCTCTGAACACAATCTTACTAGTACAAAAAGTACACTTCTCAAGATTAGCATACAATTGTTTCTGCCTAAACACCTCTAACACTTATTTGATGTGTTTTTGGCTTCGGTGAGTCAAGAAGAAATATGAAATATTTCAAAATAAAAAAATAAAACTTGGTTTGGACCTAGGCTAATGGTTAGGTGGTGGGTGTTGGCATGTATTGTTGTTCGGTGACACAATGTTGATTGTCAGGCATAAGAGGTATGTGCTTTGATTTTAAGTCAAGTTAACGACCGGTCTGTGAGCTACTATTGCAAAGCCATATCGTACTACCACAAGTCTGGTATGGGATAGATTTGGTTAAGTAATTTGTGAAGTTCCAAACATAGTTTCGCTATAGGTTGAATGTGAGCGTGGCGTAGGCCGCGAGAAGTCTCATATGGCACAGGAGGAGGCTCCAACTTGTGTTTTCAAGTTGTGGTGAAACCTTAGTGGCGGCATAACTATTTTGGCTACGGAACATTGTAACAGTCTTGTCATGATATCCTCGCCGTACACCAAAGGAAATGTGTTTATTCGCTGGCAATATAGAATGATCATGTCTTGTGGGTAAAATTGTACAACCTCTGCATAGTGTATAATCTATCCTGAATAGCCGTACCCACAGTTATGAGCAAATTAAGTAAAGTTTTTCATGGATTAAACTTTGGTTTTCAAAATAGTTTCTAAAAAGGCCTATGGATGGATGGAATCCATAGGAGATTAAAAAGCATATGGATGGATGGAATCCGTATAAGATCTTTTGGAAAAGATAGACCAGGTGGGATACCTGTGAATAGGTTAGTGTTTGGTCGGAGCCTGCACTAATGATATTATTTTGTTAAATTGATATTTCTCTCTATTGTATCAAATTCAGCTTTTAAATCTATTTACTGTATTTACCCTAATTCTGCTTTTCGCACAAATAACCTATTATGCCTCCCATTGTCAACCCTTATGCATACATTAACTCTGTTAAACCTCCTGGTATAACTTGTGGAGTACTTTATATATTCATATTGCTTCATTCACTATTTTCAGAGAAGGACTTCATCAACTTCGGTGAGAATAACGACGAGTAGACCACGTCTTACAGTCATTCGTCTGCGGGCAGGCAGAATGGGTTACTGCTTTATTGTTTTTCTTCCGCTGCTTATATTTATTTTTGGTTTATGAACCATTGATGTAAACTTTGACCATCAGGCCCATATTTAGTTAATGAATAAATGTCATTGTGCATGATATGAATCTTTGTTATCCACTGTGTGCACGAGCTTGATCCTGGACTAATTCGATTTACAGAGAGGATCCAGAAGTCGTTGCTCTGGAGTCCGACACATACAAACCAAACTTTGTTTTAAAAACAGTTTTCCATTCATCACTATGTTTCATTCTTATTTAATGATAACCACTATGCAAATCAATCTTAGAAAGAAATAGTAGAACCACTTAACTCATCAAGCATATCATCTAGCCTAGGAATAGAATAATGATAGTGAACAGTTATATTGTTTATAGCTCTATAGTCTACGTACATTCACTAAGTACTATCTTTCTTAGAAACAAGAATAACAAGAACGACACAATGGCTAAGACTCTCATGTATATACCTTTTATCCAAAAGTGCTTGAACTTGCCGTTGAATATCCTTTGTCTTCTCGGGGTTGGTGCTGTATAGCGACTAGTTTGGGAGAGGGGCTCCTGGAACCAAGTCAATCTGATGCTCAATACCTCAAATGAGTGGTAGTCCAGAGGGTACCTCCTCCAGAAACACGTCTTCATAAGCCTACAAAACTTAGAAGACAACACTAGAAAGAGAGGTTAAGTCATTAGTAGTCATCAAAACTTCTTTATATATCAATACAAAGTAAAACATAGTGGGATCATCTCTCGTCTTTCTCAACTCAGATTTTGTAACCATTATCACTAACTTTTTCTCTCCCTCACCTATAGTTTTGCCACTCAATTTCAACTTTTCTCTCTCGCTCACCCTTTGTGGAATTTCATTCTTTTGTTCCATCCCTCTTTCACCCCCTATTTGCACTTCTTTCTTCTGAGTATTTTCAACGATAATTTGAAAAGGGGTCATAGGCCGCAATGTTATTTCTTTGCTATTCCACATGAATTTATATTGATTTGTTCTACCATCATGAATCACAGACCTATCATATTACCATGTCCTCCGTCAAAGTAAGTGGCAAACATCCATAAAGACCATATAACACTGAATTGAAAGCTAACATAACAGTGTACTCAATATTTATAAAACTATCATTATTCAACCATTGAATTTGATATGGATGTAGATGTTTCTTATATTTCAATCAAAGTTTGTTGCAAAGTTCTTTACTAACTAGGTTTTGACAATTACCTCTGTTAATAATAACCTTCCAACACTTACTATCTTTGTTTACCTGAGCACTTGTTTGAAAGAGATGCAACAATATTCATGATTGGATTTAGCTTGAACGCTCAATACCGAAGGAGAGCATACAAGGATAGGACCGGACTCAGGATCACAATACCCATCCTATGTGTTTCCTCTTCTCTTTCGCCCCCATGGCCATCCTCATTCACCTCAAAATCAGCACAGTACCCTCCATCTTCATCACTAGCACAATCATATTCTCCATTCTCAGTAATCAATATTACCTTTTTATTTGGAAAATCTTTTTGCATATGTCTATGTCCAAGACAGTTGAAGCATTGGATGGACCTACTCTTAGCCGTAGAACCAATAGAAGATGATGAAGAAGGAGTTGGTCCTCCCTTTGAATCAGGAGTGACATTCTTTACACTTGGGTAGCACATTTACTAGGAGCAAAACTTCTACTAGAGGAATTAATTTTAAATAAATTGAAACGAGATGTGGATTAACCTCCAATAGATGCTGTTCGGGACATGAAGGATGATGTTTTTGTTGTCCTCATATCTTGTTGCACTTGTTTTTCAGTCTTGGTAAGGCTAAAATTCAGTGATGTGCTTGTTGAGAGGGTGTAAACCAGCAAGGAATCGTGTCATTGTTTACTCTTCTTGCTCATATACATTGGCTCGAATCATGGCCATTTCTATCTCTTTATAGTATTCCTCCACCGTAAAGGTTCCTTACTTCATTTCTTGTAATTTATCAAATAAATCACATTTATATTATTTGAGAACAAATATTGCTCTCATGTGGTACTTTATCTCTTCCCATGTAGTGATGGAAGGCTCATTGTACTCTCTCCTTTGATTTTGAACATGTTTCCACCACAGAAGTGCATAGTCAGTGAATTCAAATCCTGCCATGTGAATATTCTTTTCCTTAGAATAATTATACAAGCGGAACACCTTGTCCACCTTGAGCTTCCAAGTAAGATAATCCTCGGGATCATGTGTACCTGAAGAGCTTACCAAACTTCTCCTCATTTGGTCATTCGTCACCGTATTAATTACGACGGTGGTAGAATCGTCTTAGTGAAGAAAGTCATCGTCGTCGAAACGAGGTGCTCTCTACCACGACCTCCATGTCTATGGCCCCTCCCCAGACCATGGAAGCCACCCCCTTCACCTCTCTCAAGTAGAGGTGGACGATTAGCGTTGACCACCACGTGGTCTCGCCTGTGTTGAACTTCTGAACCACTTCGAGCAGCGCCTGCTTCCTCATCTCACGACGGTATGGCATCTCCACAATGAACACTGCCTTCCTCTTGTTGTGGTGCGCACCACATCGCTCACAATGTTGGTACGTAGTACATTTATTTGTTAGTTCATCTCAATGTGCATGTCTTGTATGGAGTTGTGGATCTCTACCTTGAGTTGCTCCTCTAAGGTAGAAATAGTGGTGGCGAACACATTGCACAAAGTTTTCCTTAAAGCTTGGAATTAAAAACGAGTCACCGGAGAATTCAGATCATGCTCCTCTCCCATATTGTCATCTCCACATGGCATGGTCAGCGGCATAAAGAAGACACAAGAACTACACATGTATGTATGATATGCGGAGTTATCTTAATCTCACTTTTTCCTCACCAAATAAAATTCTTACCTTTTCGAAGTGAATTGAAGCTGAAAGAAACTTACACTTAGTGGTGACTACAACAACAAGTAATGATCAAGTAGATTTAAAAGTGACTCACAATTGTACGACAAAAGGATATTTAGTGGGGCTTGGTATGGAAGTGTTATCCTACGCATTCTAGTTTTCAAGTTGTTGTAAAATTAAGTAATAACCTAAGCTAGAAAACTCTTACCTATATGCTGATCAAAAAGATATAAATGAAGTATATGAACGGATACGCAACGATCAATGTGACTCCATGCAAACAAAAAATGAGCTAAAAGAAATAATCGAAAAATATTCACATGGAGAGACGCTAGCCAATTGCAATATTATGAAAAATAAGGATACAAGATTGCTCAAGAAATTAAATAATTCAACTGAATTTATAGCACAAAACACTCATCCAAGTTCGACCTTTTTCTCACCTTTTTTTGCTCTCTCTTTTTGCTACCCGGTAACTGACTCAAATAGACTCAAAATTTCATTCTGAGTCTAATGAGTTATGTGAGTCACAAATATTTTAAAAAATACAAGGGTATAAAAGTAATTTAAATATTCTCTCTCTCAAAACTTTGGATTTTTTTGCTGTGCCAGCAGAATGAATGATGCATTACACCAAAATAAATATTCAATCGAAATAAATAATTTAGGAGCAGCACAAATGATGTGACCACGCTACAAACACAAACGACCATAACTCCTAAGAATAAACAAAAGGTGAAATCATTTTTTTGGTTTTAATTTGTTTTAAATGATAATACGATGCTATCAAAAGATGAAAATATATATTTGTGTAGCTATATAAGGAGGATTACAGCATAGAAAGAAGAATTCGTTCACTTTCTAATGGATCTAGCTCCACCTTCAAACTCCTTCTGTGCGCACCACAATTACTAAAACAATCCGACGTTGATTAAGCCAGACAGGACCGAATTTAAATCATCATAGAATTTGCATCAAGAGTCCGTTTGGAATATGTGAGTACAACATGAAAGGCTTATCTTGCCCTCTTTCTAACGGATCTAGCCGCATCCCAAAATTCATTTTGTAAACGTCGAAATCATCAAAATAATCTTTCAGTTTTGGAAACAAAAGTTGAATCAAATATGATTTAATTAATTTCCATGTGTTGAAAACTTTTTATAAGCAGCGGCATGCGTGCCCCTATAAATAAAGACTCAATTGGCCATGTAACACAGGCTTGTATAGATTAGTTTTCCACCATGGAACTTCGACGTGTGTTCTAGTGTCGACTAGGCCAAAAACTGCGATTGCAAGTCTTAGCCATTTGTGTTCCTCATTCATATTTATAATATTCAGATTGCTCTTTATCTTATTCTTGCTTATTCTTCGAATAGGGTGTTCAGGTCAACCGTGTTCTTAGCACAGTTGATATCGAATAGGATGTGGTGTAGCAATTGCAGGACAAACCGGGTCATCTCGGTCAAGTAACCTCTTCGTCAACATCATATCAATCAATCGAAGCTATCATTCTCATCGGAAGATCGGGCCAAAAACCCCCTCATCAGTTGGTATCAGAGTATAGATTGTCTGGTGAGATTTTAGTTTTAGATTTGTTTTTCATAATTATAACCAGAAAATTGCCATACAAAAAGATTTAATTTTCGATGTCTAAACCCCGTTGTGCCTTTCAATTTGTTAGTTTCGGTTTGCTTAATTGAATTTATATCCATTTAACTTTGTCTTGTTGCTCGTCGTATTTTTGGTCCCATAAAACTCCAAAAAAAAATCCCTAAGTCTAAAACCATCAATAACACCCCAGACCCTAATTTTCAATTTCGGCCAGAAGACTACCTCTTGTGCAGCCGCCATCAAAAATACCATAACTTTTCGTTCTTTGATCCTTTCTGAGTGAGACCACCGCCATTAGACTCCTAACTTCATTATTCATCTTCTTGCAAAATTTAGCTTCATTCTAGTATGGTAAGTAAAAGATATCATAATGAAAGTTGACTTAAATTTCTGTTATGAATCTACAATAGTCAGCACTTGTGATTTTTGTGCAAATTTTTTTTGTCAGTTTCCAGAAGTTGGCCCCAAAAGAAAAGCTGTAGAAAAAGCCTTCAGTAAGCAAAAAAAAGAACCATTGAAACAGAGACATCTAAAAAAAGTTACGACCAAAATACCAACATCTTGTCTAGTAAACAGAAATCTGACATTCTCAGATTTGGGTCAATACTTGTGCTTTCCACTTCCAATTGCGTTCAATTGAATTATCTTGTGTCTACCACTCCAATACTTTGATATACACTTGTTTTAGCTTTCATCTATTCTTCTTGATCAGCAACATAAGGTTAAGTGTTAGATACGAACTATAATTCAATTCTAAGCAATTTCTGATATTAACCGATTGTTCTCCATTGCTACATATTTAGAGCCTTTCAAGCTACACCTACTACTAACCATTACATGTTTTGACATACCGGTAATCGCTACACACATCACTTGATTCAAATTATCACGAACCAACCACCGGATACACAACTTGTTTAGCATTGGTAAGAACTTGTAAGAGCTTGTTAAGAGTTTAAGAGATGTGTGACTTGTCAAGCTCCACCTCCTAGTAGTTTATAGGGATTTACATAATTCTTATGTATTTTCTTATTTTTTACTAACCATGATGGGTTCAAGATCACATAGTAGGAATTTTTGTGAGACCAACAACGTGTTGGATCGTCTTAATAAGACCCTCACCACCATCAATAACAGAGTTGATATCCTTGATAAATGTTCACCTCTAGCTACTCGACATGCGCTGTTTGCTCTGAACTCTTCGTCGAACGAGGATGATGATATCGAAGAGAACAACTACATCTGCCATACTAAAGTTGATTGCTCCGATCGTCGTCGACTCCAGCAAAATCAATAAGGTATGTGTAGGTTACAAAAAGAGGTACACGATGATGATGTATTAACTAAAGCTAAGTATATTTTTCCATCCTCTACTGGTAATTTGATTTTAATGCCTATATTGACTGCGAGATAGCTTTAGACAAATAATTTAAATATTATTATTGATTTGATAGGCAAAAGATTAGAGCTGCCACTAATGTTTTGTCGGACCCTGGAGCAACGACTCCTGGATCCTCTGTGTAAATCGCACTAGTCCAGGATCAAGCTAGTGCACACAGTGGATAACAAAGATTCATATCATGCACAATGACATTTATTCATTAACTAAATATGGGCCTGATGGCCAAAGGTTACATCAATGGTTCATAAACCAAAAATAAATATAAACAGCGGAAGAAAACCAATGAAGCAAAGAGCCCATCCCGCCGCCTTGCAAAGCGAATGATCAGTAAGACGCGCCTAGTCGTCACCATCCTCACCGGTTGTTGACGTCAACCTCTGGCAACAGATTTTAGCAAGGTGAGCACATAAAGTACTCCCAAGGTAAGCACATAAAGTACTTACGCAAGTTACACCAGGAGTTTTAACAGAGTGAATGCATGCATAGGGATAACAAAGGAAGGTTTAATAAGGTTATTTGTGCGAAAGATGATTGAATTTAAATACAATAGCATAAGTGCAAAAGCCGAATTGTTAATACAGAGATAGAAATAATAATTTAACAAAATAATATCGTTAGTGCAGACTCCGAACAAACACTAACCTAGTCACAGGTATCCCACCTGGTCTATCTTTTCAAAAGTTTTCACATGGATTCCATCTATCCATATGCTTTTCAAAATCTCTTATGGATTCATTTTGTTAGTGCAGCTCGACCATACACCAACTTATGCACAGTATCCCACCTGGTCATGGATTCCATCAATCTATCCATAAGCTTTTTCAGAAATCATTTTAAAAACCAAAGTCTAATCCATGAAAAACTTTACCCAGCTTGCCCATAACCGTGGGCACGGCTATCCAGGATAGATTATACACTCTGCAGAGGTTGTACAGCTTTACCCACAAGACACGATCATCCCACATTGCCACTAGATTAACACACTTCCTTTGGTGTGCGGCGAGGAGATCATGACAAGGCCGTTACAATGATCCATAGCCAAAACAGTCACGCCGCCACTAAGGTTTCACCACAACTGGAATCCACGAGTTGGAGCCCCCTCTTGTGCCATGTGAGACTTCCCACAGCCTACGCCGCGCTCACATTCAACCTATAGCGAGACTATACTTGGAACTTCACAAATTACTTAGTCAGGTCTGTCCCATACCAGACTTGTGGTAGTACGATGTGGCTTTGCGACAGTAGCTCACAGATCGGTCCTTAACTTGACTTAGGCTCAATCCACATACCCTCTTGTGCCTGACAATCAACCAGGTGTCACCAAACACGAGGCATGCCAGCACCCACCACCTAACCATTCGCCTAGGTCCAAATCAAGTTTTTATATTTTTCTTTGAAACATTCATATTCATTCTTGACTCACCGAAGTTAAGAATAGATTTTAGGAACTTATCATTTTCTAGTGAAACAAATATTCCCACTTAAATCATTCTAAGCATGGCTAAGCAATTCTATAAAATTTCTAGTCAATACTATTGTACTAACTAGGTTTTCATCTAAGGTGACAAGGCATAAGTAAGTTCAATGTCAAATTTGGCCATACACAAAGGATTTGGGTATAACTATAATTTAAATCAAATTTAAATTAGATTTGAATAAAAGTACGCATGCATAATAATTTTAAAAACAACATAAATAATTTAAATTACTAGGAGTAATATGATCAAAGGTGTAACTTGCCTTTCTTTGAAGTTTGCCGAGGTTCGCTGAAGTTATACTCTCCGAAATAGTCGTAGTCTACACGCGAAAAATAAGAACAAACTAAACTCAAATAAAATCCAAATTTTATAAAATAAATGCCGGGAGATAGAATATGAATTTTGGAATTTGAATTGGTCCAAAAGGAGTTAGGGCGAAGGAGGACGACTTCTGGAAGTTTGAATTCCAAAGAAATGAATAAAAGGAATTATTGGAATTCTTTTCTTTATGAAGGAAAAGTGGTTGCAAGCTACAATATTTGTGTAGGGTCGAAGTCATGATCGAAGGTGTAGTCGAAGACATGGTCAAGACCATAGTCGAATTAACGGTTGAAGATGCGGAGGTCCAAGCCGAAGACAAAGACTCCAAGTACGGGTGCAGTCGAATTCGAAGATTAAGATTCGGTCGAAGACTTACTCGAAATTGTATAGTGGTCGAAGAACACTATAACAGTCGAGAACAAATGGTAATCGGAGTCGAGTGGTCGGGACGACAATGAACGCCGGTGGTGGAAAGCGAAGGTACTCAGAGTCGGCTACGACTTTGACTACCGAGTATTCTTCCAACTACTCCTTGCTGAAAAAGCGAAGGTACTCGGAGACTTAGAGCGAAGAGTGACAGTGGTCGGAAGCGACTATGGTCGGAGGTAGAGGGAGATGACAGAGGTTGGGAGTGACTGTAGTCGGAAAAACAATTGTGGTCGAAAGGATTGGAGTTTTATGCAGAGTGATCGAAAGAATCGAATGGGTTGGAGGGTACGGAGGTTAAAACGGTCAACCAACCATGGTCGGTTTGAAGGCGGAGGTTGAAGTCGAAGGTTCCGAGATTGAAGATCGAAGTCTAAGTCTTCGAGGTCGAAGGTCAAAGGTTAGAGTCAAAGTCTCCAAAGGTCAAAGTCAAATTGGAGTCTCCGAAGGTCAAAGTCGAAGACTCCGGCAGTCGGAGCCTAAAAAGCCTTCGAACAGCGGAGTCTAAAGAACCTCTGGACGACGAAGTCTAAAGAGCCTCCGGACATCATAGTCTTATGAGCCTCCGAATGTCGGAGTCTAAGAATCAGATGGCTGAGAGACGTCAGATGGCTTCACGTGATGAGATTCGAGTGATCCAACGGCAGCGAAGACCGGGGAGGTTTACAAAAGAGGGAGAAGAGTATGAGTCCCAATTTAAATTGGCGCACGGTTCGGGCTGCACAAAGTTGGCTGGCGGCGAGGGTGTAGCGAAGGCAAGACACGATTATCGACGGCGGAGACTCTCCGACGACAGCTTGCTCGGAGAAGGGGCGTCGAAGGTTCGCGCGGGCCTGAGGAAGGTTATTGGCGGCAGGGTACTCCGGTCATATTTTGGCTCAGGAAAAAGGGTGAAGGAGGTGCGCGTGGTCCCGTCGAAGATTTGGTAGGGGTGGCGTCGGCGTCGGCGAAAGAGATACTCCGGCGGGGGAAATTGCTTGGCGGAGGGGTGGCGAGGTGAAGAAAAGAGAGAGGGGACTGCGAGCAGTGCATTGGTGCTCTCGTGCAATACCAGAAGTGGTTGGAAGGTGGACGGTGGCGAGTTGGAGCGATGGCGAAACTCGGGCGACGGTGGCGGCAGTATTCCGGCGGTGAGGAGACTCAACCAAGGGCGGTCGAGAAAATCCAAAAATTTTGAAATATATACTGAAAAATAGATTATGAATTTAGATGAATTTAGAACTTGAATCACCTGATTCGGAGTTCGGACGGAGGAGAACGGGCGATTGGAAGATTGTCGAATCAGAAAATTCTAGAAAAAGAAAAATCAGAAATATTCCGAAGGAATATTCCCGCGTGAACAGTATCGGACAGCAGCGTTGTTCACTGTTTTTGGCCATGTCGTTGGTGAGAAAAGGCATGGGAGGTGAAGCCAATGGGTTGCTAATAACCCGAGGCACATGTAGGAATTGACGGCACATCAAACGGAGCACGATGACGACGCCTACGGTGACAATGACATAGGGTGTGGAGAGAAGAATAATTTTCGGGCACAGAATATGATGAAGTAATGTTACCACGGCGTAGAACGCGGTAAGGCGAGTCTAGAAAAAAATATCGGCTAAGCCAAAACTCACCGGAGGCGACGCAATCGTCGTTTGAACGACGACGGTACCGAAACACGAAAAACTCAATATCTTCGCGCTCGGTCAGGCGAATCCAAAACCGTCTGAAACGTAGCCTCTTGAGATGGCTTGGCACGTTTTGACGTGAACGGATTGTCGAGAGCATTACCGGACAGGTGGGAACATGAAGTGCCATTTACGGCCATGGCAAGGTGTTGGGCGCAAATATTTAGGAAAGGTTTTTGGACGAACGGAGGGGAGCACGGCGTAGAACGCGTCGAGACGAACTCAACGCTGCAGACGGCTCGGCCAACGGACTAGCGAAATGCGGTGGACAAGACTTTATATAGTCTACAGGCTGACATCGGCGTTCCGGGCAAACGGAGAGGAATTAACATGCGAGACTTGCGGCGAATCGAAGAGTAGAGCGTGGGGATCATGATGCTCACCTTGGTTTTGGTCGGGCATGCACGGTCGGCCAGTGGCGACGCGACGAACACGGACCCGATTTGGCCCACGGTGGCGACGGTGCTCCGGCGAAGTTCCGGTGAAGGCGAGGTGAGCACCGCGTAGAACGCGGCGAGGCGAAGCCAACGGTCTGGTTAAACGCGGCGGCGCTCCACCGGACGAGGCACAAAAGGCCGGAGAACGACGCTTGGTAAACAAAAATAAAACTCCGATTGCGACCAAACGAGAGGGAGTAGGGACTTGAGATTTTCGGGGTTGAGTGAGGATGAGGAGAGCCTCACGGTGCTACCTTTTATAGGGGTTGAGGAGGTCCGAGGAGGGAGATCAAAGGACCATGTCCATGAATGGTATGGGTTAAATTCTCGTGAAACGGCTCATGAATGAGGGGGAAACGTTGGGGAATGAAAGAGCTTGATGAGAGTAAGTAATGCAATTGATTTCGTGGAAAACCGTTGAGAGAATCAAAAGTTACAAGGGTTTAAAGAAGCTTCAACGTTTTTTCATGGCGCTACACACGCACACGCACGCGACGTTGCCTCCTCGAGAAGAAAGGTAGGAGAGAGAAAGAGAAAAGAAAAGAAGAAAAGGAAGAAAAAGAAAAAGAAAATTCGAACAAATTTCAAAAAAAATATTTTTAGAATCCTTGGAACCTGAAAAGAATAAAAAAAATATTTTCGGAATTTTTTGACGTTTATTTTAATTTTTAAAAATGTTTTCCTTTTACTAGCTTTAAATAATACAATAAATAACAAATAAAGCTTAAAAATCTTAGAAAAATTCATGGAGGTTTCTTAGGCTATTTGTAACTTATAAAAATATTTCCAACTAAAATTTGAATATTTTTCTTTATAAAATATATTTTTTGTTTAGCAGAAAAGCGCTTTTCTTCTTTTCTTTAAGGCAGAAAATTAAGTTAGCCAAAAATTTTAAAATTTCAAGAAACTAAATAACTTTGATTTTTATTTTAAACTAACTTATTTAATACCTTATTTATTATTTTTTTTGTTTTTATTTTTTTTCTCAAATCACTTTTTCATAACCTTTTTTCTTAAGCCGAAAATCAGGCAATTAAAAAAAATTTGAGAAAGAAACTTAAGAAACCAAAAGTAATTGTTTTATTTTAAATTTAATCCAATATTTTGAAATAAACAGCTGGGCTGTTACAAATTACCCCCCTTAAAGAGAATCTCGTCCTCGAGATTCGCACGGGCTAGCAAAGAAATGGGTATGGATCTTACTCTGCATGGCTTGAGCAATGATCTGGTTCAGATGTCCCTTCATGAACTTCGATGTCCTTTTGCTTACTGTCTGAAGGGTATTGACAGTCGGTGTTTCAGCTTGATGTTTCCAAGAATTAGGGAAGAAGAGACTTTAAGACAAAGGAGGAATAGAGGCCATTTGCACAAACCAACAAAACACTTACTAGCAAAAATCATTATTAAGATAATATCAGGTAACAGTTACGGCTATCAATAAAAGAGAAAACTTGATAGCTCGTAACATCGTCTAATAGCTGCCTAACAACTTATCCTAAAGGGGTAAGGGTTGCCTTGGTGTCATCCTTCGCGACTCTCTGAGTACAAAGCTTGATCTTTCAAGGCGAAGATTGAAATGATGGCTGAGGCGAAGAACTCTTTACGAGCGGCTTCTTGCTTGGCTCTTTCAAACGAGTAACTGCTTCCTTTAAAGCGCTAGCGAAGACTTCTTTGTCCAGTTTGCTTGGTGATGAGTACAGCAAAGCGGTGTCCCATCATCTGATTTCCATGGCTGTCTATTCGGTGTACGTAGATGGCTCGACGTTAGAATTCCAAACGATAGAGTAGTCGATGAAGGCCTATACTCCATCCATCACTCGGTGCATCTTGATGAACATCCATCTATAATGGTTTGAACAAGATGAGAGATAGAAATAAGTTTTTTTTTCAGAAATGACATAAAGATGAGAAAGGATTGAGAGATAAGGGTAAGCAAAGGTTGAGAGTTAAGAGTAAGCAAAGCTTTTTAAAAATGTTTTATTATTTAAGTTAAGTCCTTAAGGTTCAACCATTCTATTCTACCTACGATCACGTCTTAGGGTCATTATAGCTCTGATACCATCTCTGTCGGACCCTGGAGCAACGACTCCTGGATCCTCTGTGTAAATCGCACTAGTCCAGGATCAAGCTAGTGCACACAGTGGATAACAAAGATTCATATCATGCACAATGACATTTATTCATTAACTAAATATGGGCCTGATGGCCAAAGGTTACATCAATGGTTCAAAAACCAAAAATAAATATAAACAATGGAAGAAAACCAATGAAGCGAATTTCATCCCGCCGCCCACAGGCGAATGACTATAAGACGCGGCCTAGTCGTCACCATCCTCACCGAAGTTGTTGACGTCAACCTCTGGCAACAGATTTTAGCAAGGTGAGCACATAAAGTACTCCCAAGGTAAGCACATAAAGTACTTACGCAAGTTACACCAGGAGTTTTAACAGAGTGAATGCATGCATAGGGATAACAAAGGAAGGCTTAATAAGGTTATTTGTGCGAAAACAGTATTGAATTTAAATACAATAGCATAAGTGCAAAAGCCGAATTGTTAATACAGTAGATAGAAATAATAATTTAACAAAATAATATCGTTAGTGCAGGCTCCGACCAAACACTAACCTAGTCACAGGTATCCCACCTGGTCTATCTTTTCAAAAGTTTTCACATGGATTCCATCTATCCATATGATTTTCAAAATCTCTTATGGATTCATTTTGTTAGTGCAGGCTCCGACCATACACCAACTTATGCACAGGTATCCCACCTGGTCATGGATTCCATCAATCTATCCATAAGCTTTTTCAGAAATCATTTTAAAAACCAAAGTCTAATCCATAAAAACTTTACCCACTTGCCCATAACAGTAGGCACGGCTATCCAGGATAGATTATACACTCTGCAGAGGTTGTACAGCTTTACCCACAAGACACGATCATCTCACATTGCCACTAGATTAACACACTTCCTTTGGTGTGCGGCGAGGAGATCATGACAAGGCCGTTACAATGATCCATAGCCAAAACAGTCACGCCGCCACTAAGGTTTCACCACAACTGGAATCCACGAGTTGGAGCCCCCTCTTGTGCCATGTGAGACTTCCCACACCTCGCGCGCGCACATTCAACCTATAGCGAGACTATACTTGGAACTTCACAAATTACTTAGTCAGGTCTGTCCCATACCAGACTTGTGGTAATACGATGTGGCTTTGCAATAGTAGCTCACAGACCGGTCCTTAACTTGACTTAGGCTCAATCCACATACCCTCTTGTGCCTGACAATCAACCAGGTGTCACCAAACACGAGGCATGCCAAAGACCCACCACCTAACCATTCGCCTAGGTCCAAATCAAGTTTTTATATTTTTCTTTGAAACATTCATATTCATTCTTGACTCACCGAAGTTAAGAATAGATTTTAGGAACTTATCATTTTCTAGTGAAACAAATATTCCCACTTAAATCATTCTAAGCATGGCTAAGCAATTCTATAAAATTTCTAGTCAATACTATTGTACTAACTAGGTTTTCATCTAAGGTGACAAGGCATAAGTAAGTTCAATGTCAAATTTGGCCATACACAAAGGATTTGGGTATAACTATAATTTAAATCAAATTTAAATTAGATTTGAATAAAAGTACGCATGCATAATAATTTTAAAAACAACATAAATAATTTAAATTACTAGGAGTAATATGATCAAAGGTGTAACTTGCCTTTCTTTGAAGTTTGCCGAGGTTCGCTGAAGTTATACTCTCCGAAATAGTCGTAGTCTACACGCGAAAAATAAGAACAAACTAAACTCAAATAAAATCCAAATTTTATAAAATAAATGCCGGGAGATAGAATATGAATTTTGGAATTTGAATTGGTCCAAAAGGAGTTAGGGCGAAGGAGGACGACTTCTGGAAGTTTGAATTCCAAAGAAATGAATAAAAGGAATTATTGGAATTCTTTTCTTTATGAAGGAAAAGTGGTTGCAAGCTACAATATTTGTGTAGGGTCGAAGTCATGATCGAAGGTGTAGTCGAAGACATGGTCAAGACCATAGTCGAATTAACGGTTGAAGATGCGGAGGTCCAAGCCGAAGACAAAGACTCAAGCACGGTGCGATCGAATTCGAAGATTAAGATTCGGTCGAAGACTTACTCGAAATTGTATAGTGGTCGAAGAACACTATAACAGTCGAGAACAAATGGTAATCGGAGTCGAGTGGTCGGGACGACAATGAACGCCGGTGGTGGAAAGCGAAGGTACTTAGAGTCGGCTACGACTTCGACTACCGAGTATTCTTCCAACTACTCCTTGCTGAAAAAGCGAAGGTACTCGGAGACTTAGAGCGAAGAGTGACAGTGGTCGGAAGCGACTATGGTCGGAGGTAGAGGGAGATGACAGAGGTTGGGAGTGACTGTAGTCGGAAAAACAATTGTGGTCGAAAGGATTGGAGTTTTATGCAGAGTGATCGAAAGAATCGAATGGGTTGGAGGGTACGGAGGTTAAAACGGTCAACCAACCATGGTCGGTTTGAAGGCGGAGGTTGAAGTCGAAGGTTTCGAGATTGAAGATCGAAGTCTAAGTCTTCGAGGTCGAAGGTCAAAGGCTAGAGTCAAAGTCTCCAAAGGTCAAAGTCAAATTGGAGTCTCCGAAGGTCAAAGTCGAAGACTCTGGCAGTCGGAGTCTAAAAAGCCTTCGAACAGCGGAGTCTAAAGAACCTCTGGACGACGAAGTCTAAAAAACCTCCGGACATCGGAGTCTTATGAGCCTCCGAATGTCGGAGTCTAAGAATCGGATGGCTGAGAGATGTCAGATGGCTACACGTGACGAGATTCGAGTGATCCAACGGCAGCGAAGACCGGGGAGGTTTACAAAAGAGGGAGAAGAGTATGAGTCCCGATTTACTTTGGCGCACGGTTCGGGCTGCACAAAGTTGGCTGGCGGCGAAGGTTCGCGTGGGCCTGAGGAAAGTTATTGGCGGCAGGGTACTCCGGTCATATTTTGGCTCAGGACAAAGAGTGAAGGAGGTGCACGTGGTCCCGTCGAAGATTTGGTAGTGGTGGCGTCGTCGTCGGCGAAAGAGACACTCCGGCAGGGGAAATTGCTTGGCGGAGGGGTGGCGAGGTGAAGAAAAGAGAGAGGGGATTGCGAGGAGTGCATTGGTGCTCTCGTGCAATACCAGAAGTGGTTGGAAGGTGGTCGGTGGCGAGTTGGAGCGATGGCGAAACTCGGGCGGAGGTGGCGGCAGTATTCCGGCGGTGAGGAGACTCAACCAAGGGCGGTCGAGAAAATCCAAAAATTACGAAATATATACTGAAAAAAAGATTATGAATTTAGATGAATTTAGAACTTGAATCACCTGATTCGGAGTTCGGACGGAGGAGAACAAGCGATTGGAAGATTGTCGAATCAGCAAATTCTAGAAAAAGAAAAATTAGGAATATTCTGAAGGAATATTCCCGCGTGAACAGTATCGGACAACAGCGTTGTTCACTGTTTTTGGCCATGTCGTTGGTGAGAAAAGGCATGGGAGGTGAAGCCAATGGGTTGCTAATAACCCGAGGCACATGTAGGAATTGACGGCACGTCAAACGGAGCACGATGACGACGTCTACGGTGACAATGACATAGGGTGTGGAGAGAAGAATAATTTTTGGGCACAGAATATGATGAAGTAAGGTAACCACGGCGTAGAACGCGGTAAGGCGAGTCTAGAAAAAAATATCGGCTATGCCGAAACTCACCGGAGGCGACGCAATCGTCGTTTGAACGACGACGGTACCGAAACATGAAAAACTCAATATCTTCGCGCTCGGTCAGGCGAATCCAAAACCGTCTGAAACGTAGCCTCCTGGGATGGTTTGACACGTTTTGACGTGAACGGATTGTCGAGAACATTCCCGGACAGGCGGGGACACGAAGTGCCATTTACGGCCATGGCAAGGTGTCGGGCGCAAATATTTAGGAAAGATTTTTGGACGAATGGAGAGGAGCGAGGCGTGGAACGCGTCGAGACGAACTCAACGCCGCAGACAACTCGGCCAACGGACTAGCGAAACGCGGTAGACAAGACTTTATGCAGCCTACAGGCTGACATCGGCGTTCTGGGCAAACGGAGAGGAATTAACATGCGAGACTTGCGGTGAATCGAAGAGTAGAGCGTGGGGACCATGATGCTCACCTTGGTTTTGGTCGGGCATGCACGGTCGGCCGGTGGCGACGCGACGAACACGGACCCGATTTGGCCCACGGCGGCGGTGCTCGGCGAAGTTCCGCGGCGAGTGAGCACCGCGTAGAAGGCGGCGAGGCGAAGCCAACGGTGTGGTTAAACGCGGCGGCGCTCCACTGGACGAGGCACAAAAGGCCGGAGAACGACGCTTGGTAAACAAAAATAAAACTCCGATTGCAACCAAACGAGAGGGAGTGGGGACTTGAGATTTTCGGTGTTGAGTGAGGATGAGGAGAGGCTCACGGGGCTCCCTTTTATAGGGGTTGAGGAGGTCCGAGGAGAGAGATCAAAGGACCATGTCCATGAATGGCATAGATTAAATTCTCGCGAAATGGCTCATGAATGAGGGGGAAACGTTGGGGGAATGAAAGAGCTTGATGAGAGGAAGTAAATGCAATTGATTTCGTGGAAAACCGTTGAGAGAATCAAAAGTTATGAGGGTTTAAAGAA
Source organism: Melocanna baccifera (assembly GCA_036346265.1). Taxonomy (NCBI): domain Eukaryota; kingdom Viridiplantae; phylum Streptophyta; class Magnoliopsida; order Poales; family Poaceae; genus Melocanna; species Melocanna baccifera. The sequence goes on from CM070702.1 coordinate 3,810,469, forward strand.
GCTTCAACGTTTTTTCATGGCGCTGCACACGCACACGCACGCGACGTTGCCTCCTGGAGAAGAAAGGTAGGAGAGAGAAAGAGAAAAGAAAAGGAGAAAAAGAAGAAAAAGAAAAAGAAAAAGAAAATTCGAAAAAATTTCAGAAAAAATATTTTTAGAATCCTTGAAACCTGAAAAGAATAAAAAAATATTTTCGGAATTTTTTGACGTTTATTTTAATTTTTAAAAATGTTTTCCTTTTTCTAGCTTTAAATAATACAATAAATAACAAATAAAGCTTAAAAATCTTAGAAAAATTTATGGAGGTTTCTTAGGCTATTTGTAACTTATAAAAATATTTCCAACTAAAATTTGGATATTTTTCTTTATAAAATATTTTTTGTTTAGCAGAAAAGCGTTTTTCTTCTTTTCTTTAAAGCAGAAAATTAAGTTAGCCAAAAATTTTAAAATTTCAAGAAACTAAATAACTTTGATTTTTGTTTTAAACTAACTTATTTAATACCTTATTTATTTATTATTTTTTTTGTTTTTATTTTTTTCTCAAATCACTTTTTCATAACCTTTTTTCTTAAGCCGAAAATCAGGCAATTAAAATTTTTTTTTGAGCAAGAAACTTAAGAAACCAAAAGTAATTGTTTTATTTTAAATTTAATCCAATATTTTGAAGTAAACAGCTGGGCTGTTACATGTTTTCATTGATATTGCAATAATTTGGTGGAAGTATCTTGGTAGACATGGTAGAATGCCTCAAACTTGGAATGCATTGAAGAAACTTTTGAGAGATGAATTTGTTCCTAAAAATTATGCTAATTATTTACTAGCTAGATTGCAACATTTAAAATAAGGTACTAGAACTATAAAAAAATACTATCATGAATTGAAAACTCATTCATTGCGTTGTGGTTTAGAGGAACATGCTGAAGCTATAGAGAATAAATTCCTAAGTGGGCTTAATCAGAAAATTCAGGGCCTTCTTGTTCACAAATAATATAATTCTCTCTCTTATTTATTTATACTTATTTATAAGGTTGCGAGTCAGATTGAGAAAAAATTAAGAATGCTTAATGATAGTACAAATAAGAGCAAACTTGTGGTTGTGCTTTTTTCTGTGACTAACAACTTGCAAAAAGTTGAGAACCATGCTGAAAAGAAGAATGAGCTAATTGAGCTACCAACTCCATTACATGAGAAGAAAGATGAGATGATAGATGCCCATACATCATGCGAAGAGAACCAAAAAGGTAAAGATAATGGTGCTATCATCACTCAAGGTGAGTATGCCTGTAAAAAACTATAATTATATGCCTGTAAAAAACTATAATTATCCACTATTCATGCTACTTTAGAGCAAAATTAGTGAAAAATAATTCTGATATGCATATGTTTGAAGTACAAATTATGACTACATTGATTAAGTATTGATAATGTGTTTTGTCCACTGTGAGATGTATTAATTTTTCTCAAAGGTACAAGGATTTTTATAGTGTCTTCTCTAACACACGTAAGAAAAGCCTTGGCCGAGCTAATCTCGTATTCGGTCAAAGTTTTCTTATCCAACTCCTCAAATTTAGCTATTCGGTCTCCTTTAATTTCAAGCTAAACCCCTACCTGATTACAAGATCGAAACTTTAGATGAGTTTGGTCACGTTTTGGCATGCTGGCCATATCTTTCCCACGCTATGAAATTTGTGATCACGTGGCTGCTTGGTTTCGACCTCCCCTGGCCGCATGGCAATCTGATGAACTCTTTCATTTAGGTTTGCCCCCAAAGGTTTGCTTCACAGGTATTCACATGAATTATACCTAAGAATACATAAAATACTAGCATGAGATAGTATCATAAGCTCATCATTAACTAAAGAAAATTTCTTAAGAAATAAAATCACCTGTTTATTCAAAAGCTTGGCTCTTGCCCTCGTCATTAGGCCCTTAGGTTCTTACACATTCTTATGCATGATTGGAGTGGAAGATGTATATGTAATGGGGATGTCCTCATCACTACTACTCCTTGCTAGTTCCTGCCTTCTCTGCACCCAGTAGGTGGTGCAGCGTAGCTTGCAGTGATAGCGGCAGGGCATGTATGCAGTCTTGACTCTCAAGCACGAGGTGTTTATGGGGCCGGTGCTTGCGGGTACTGGCGATGAGGAGAAGTGATTGAGGGTATGCAGTAGCATGCGGCTTCATTTCTCGCTCGATGAGCAAGGGAAATTAAAAGTGGTGGTGATGTTTGGCACACATGTCGGGGTGCAAGTAGAAGCGGATGGCATCGTTAGAGTTTGGAGCATATTGCACATGACGAGATAACAGTGAGTACGGGATCAACAAGTGCAGCACCGGTTTTTTCTCCCGAAGCCAAAAAATCATGTATGTTGGGGATGGGGCCACATGTCGACACCAGTCCATCGGTAAAAGGTGAAAATGCAGATGAACCACTAGTTGATGGTGGTGAACCACCACCAACTCCTTTTAAGTAGTAAAGATATGCAAGTTACAGCTTATATTTCAGTTGGGCATCAAGAATGTTCCAAAAAACCATGGATACAGAACACATTAGACAAATGTACAACAACAAAATTATGGGGACAAATCATGTTATATGTAGGACATAAAAAAGATTGTAGAGATCGTAGGACATTGTGGTGGGGGTGGTGGCCAGATCAGCCGGTGGGCACTAGACTTGCCCGGCAGTTATGCACCCAAGTGTGACAGTGGTTGTGGATGCTGGGGCCAAGAGAAGAGACGCTCGTGAGAGAACGAGGAAGAGAAGAGGGTGAAAAGGATGGTGATAGTGGTGGAGCTAGAAAAATTGTATTGGGTGTGCACATTGCGCGCGTCGCACTTCGTTGGATGCACCCCCATCTATCGTGCCACGCTTCCTTATATGCACACCCTCACCACGTGTAGGACCGAGGAGGCCGACAGAGAGGGTGAATAGGTGGTCTTAAAAAAACTTATAATTAAAAACAATATATATTTGGCTAAAACCAAGTATATAATGCGGAAACCTAATTCAAATTGGTTTAGCACAAATATCACCTAAAAATAAGTTTATCCAAGTGCACCAACAATCTATGTCTACGTCAAGATTTGCTATACTAGAAAGACAAGCAATTAAATAAAATATATGAATGAAAATTGCTTGAAGGTAAATTGAGCACAAGTAAACAAATCACAATTGACACGGTTACTTTTTACCGTGGTGTTCGAAGACTTGTCGGTCTCCCCTAATCCACGTTGAGGTAAGCCCAAACAAATTGGACCGGCTCCACGAATTAAACCTTCCACTTAAAATTCACTAGTGGTAGCTCTTTCCCGCTCCGGGTAGGTGAGCTCCAACCTTCACAACACGCTAGGTCTTCTCACAAGCTTCTTTGAGAAGATCACCGGACATAACGCCTCAACGCCGTGTAAGAGTCAGCAAACTCCAAGAGTAACAAGTCAAATCCCTCGCTTGACTCTCGCCACGTGCAATGAATGCACAAACTTAAGTGGATACAAAATCCACCTCTAAATGCAACACATACAACTAGAGACCTCTCTCCTCGCTCACAAGGTGCAACACATGCACAATGAAGTGAAAAAACTTACACTAGTTCAAGAGAGTGAAATGAGATACCAAAGAATACTCTCCAACTAGTCACAAGTGACTATTTATACCCCCACACACAAAAACTAGCCGTTGGAGCCAAATCCTTGAAAAAATCAGGAAAATTGGAACTACCGCTGTTATAAGTGCGGAAGTACCCAGTCCACTTCAACGGCTAGAAAAATAACCGTTACTCAGCATTTGCGGTACTACCGTTGTGTAAAGTGCGGTACAACCAGAAATCGGTAGTGCCGCAGCAGTACCATGCGGTACTACCGCACTGAGATACTATCGTTTTCAGTACAGACTGCACTCGGGAAAACGATCATAACTTTTGACTCCGATGTCAGAATTGAGTGATCTTAGACTCTATGGAAAGCTTATTCAGAGGGCTACACAACCCATCTATTTACATGATCTCAAACACATTACATCAATGCAGAAAATATAAGAGATGCAAGAAGTCATTTTCACGGTCTAAGTCTAAGAAAACAATCTTAGATCATGGCAAGGGATAATGCATGACCTCTAACAATTTGCAAAACACATTTGTAAACTTAGATCATACCGCGAGGAAAAGGTACATGTATTTCAACTATTTGTAAAATATATTTGCAAAGTATAGTCACATGTTGTAAGGATTAGATGCATGAGCCTCAACTATTCGCAAAACACATTCGCAAATAATAGCATCATGCCATGGAGAGCTAGAGTAAGAAAGATTGATCTAACAACATATGATGAGACTCAAACTACTAAACAAGACCCCTCTTAATAGTACGGCAAACCTATACTAGCAATCCGGTCTTCCATCCAAACACCAAGACCGGTAAAAAACTAAGAACACATCATTAGCCCTAGCTAGTCATACCTCTACCTTGAGTATTCCCTTGAAGCTTGATGATGCTCATCAACACATGATGCATCTCCTCTTCTTGATGGCCTTCAACACATAAAGCCATCTTCCATCCCAAACCCTTACTCGATAATCTTCAACATATGAAGCCATCCAAAGTCTTTATCATCATGGAACATAATCTATTCATCCAACTCACAAAAAATGTTATTCCCATAATGTAATTATCAATAATTACCAAAATATACCATTAACTCGTAATGGTGTGTCTAGATTTTTCAATCTTCCTTTTGGTAATTGCTGATAACCACCACAATTGCAAATAATTGAATATAAAACTTTAAACTTAAAGTGTGGTACTATCGCCGTTATAAGTCCGGTTGTTCCGCTCTCCGGTAGTACCACTCAGGAGTTGCATACATCTTCAAATATTCAAACGAATTCCGGGACTAAACCTTTCAATCACTTAACATACATGTTAGTCCCTTTTTGCAAAAACAGACAATTGAGTATAAAGCAATATGATTCAATGTTAGTATATATGAACTACACAAGTTTGAAGTTTCAAGCATATTTCTGCCCATTTTTCTTTTATCAATTCCACTCTCCCCCTCTTTTATATCAATGTTATTAATTAATGCTATTATTCAATATTTCTCCTCCTTTTGGCATTTATCTTCAAAAAGTAAGGAAAAGAGCCCATCTCGCCAAAATGAAGGCTTTCAACATACGGAGCTTGATATCAAAAGATTTAACAAAATAGATAGCATATTCTCCCTCATTTGGCATGTTATCCAACACATGGAGTTTGATACCAATTAATTCAGCTTAATGCGATCATAAAAGTATAAAAATACATACATAAGACCAATTTTAAAGTTTGATTACTTAATTGAAAAAGGTATTTGAAATAGGTTTAAAAATCTTACTCTTAATGGTTTCCTTGAAAACTTGGACATTTCACTTTACAGATTTTCAGACTTTGACATTTCAATTTGAGCTTCAAAAGTTAGCTGAAACACTGACTTACAAAAGTCTAATAAATCTAATAAAATTTGTCAGTATATACCAACAATTGAGAATCAAAAGTCATAATTGTAGCTACCTCAGATTATGAACACACTAAAAGATACAAAAATCACAAATCTGCTGAAAGTCATGCAAAGATCTGAATTTTCAGCAGTTTGTCAAAATTAGAAAAGTGCACAACTTTTTCAAATAAAGTTGAAATACTTTGAAATTTTTCATAAACAAACCTTGAACTCCTAAGAAACGTTTCCAACAAGAATTTTGTAAAAAAGAGTCTCCATTCAAAAGTTATGCCAAATTGAACTTTCTTTGCAATCCTTTTGCAAAAAAGAGAGCCGAAATGCAAAATCCTCTCAAATGATGTTTAAATCTTTTAAAATATTCCAGATTTTAACTTAGGACTATTTAAAGTATTTTTCAAAAAGAATTTTTGATAAAGGAATTTTCTTTCAAAAGATATGGCAAAATGCGTTTTGTTTGCATGAGAATGGATTTATTTTGCTCTAAAGACTCAAATTGCAATACAATTTGAAATTCATGGAGTTTCTTGCTCTTTTAGCTTTGTATGAGTTATAAATACTATTTCAAACCAAGATATGCAAAGGAATCCTGCTCAAATAACGAAACTCACAATATGCAAGAATAGGGCATTTTAGGTCAAGACTTGATTTTCGACGAGTTTCAAATGAGTATAACCTTTTAACGGTTGGTCTTTTGTAAAAACTTTGAACTAGAGAATTGTTTAAAAAGACCAACCCAACGAGTTTGGTGTTGAAATCTCTTGCAAAAACACAATATATTTTGATTTATGAAAATATGTCTTTTTATTCAGAAAGAAGATCACATAGGATCAATTTGGGGCCAAATTTGCTATTTTGTTTCTAAAATAGAAAATTTTACTCTAAAAGCATTGGAAAATATTTGAAATACATATTTAAGTCATTTTATTTAGTTTTCACAAATTTGGACATTTTAAACAAGATTTTTGACTTTCGACCAAAGAGGCATTTTGAAAAGGGCTAAACTTGCATATTATTAGATTTTCACTCCATAAACGCCATATCAAGCAAATGAGAATGAAACACATTCACTCTCAAGATCCATAAACTATTTTGGTCAAATTAAGTAAAATAGTTTTCTCAATAATAATATTTTACCCAATTTGTTTATGTAATCCCAAAATACTTTATATATTTTTCACTAAGAAAAGCTCCCCCTTCCACCAAGGGTCCACTTGGTACTTCTTTCTTTTACCTTTGACACAAAGGATTCTCTTCTATTTTCTTTTTCTTCTCTTTTTACATATCTCCTATTCTCATTCATACTTTCTCTCCTTATGTCATCTAGCACTAAAAATAAAGGATACAACTTGTAAACATTTTATCCATAATAGGTACTTCCATCTTTTTTGTGGTTATCTTGTCTTTTCCATGAGAACCATACACTACTTTAACTTTTATGCCACTTGTGATGACATAAGATACCATTTTTAAAATACTTGTGAATATGAATGATACCAAGTATGATTATTTCTAATTGTAGAAACTTGATACCACTTGCACAATGATACCAATTGTAGATTACTTGTGGACCATTTGAAATAATCTTGAGAGATCTCCAATGATTTTCTCTTGATACCATTTGACAAGTTTTGAAGGAGAAAGATATCACTTGAAAGAATAGATATGATATTATATAGGTCAGATACCACTTATAAAGTTAGATACCATATAAGAGAGACATTATATGAAAGAGCTTGGTTAAGAGAAGATTTTGCTCGGTAGGAGGAAAGATTAGATACCACTTTGAAAGAAAAAAGATGATATCACTTGAGAATATAATAGTGAAGTTCATGCCAAGGTCAAGATAATCAAAAGAGAGCTATCACTCTGGAGATAATGCCACTTTATGATAGAAGTATAAGGAGCAAAATGGCATATGGAGTCAAAAATTACGCAAGGTTAGCCAGCTAGGATAAAATGATCAACTTGACTTAGAGGACCAAAGAGACTGGCTGAGGAAAGTGGAAACAACAAATTATGAACAAACCAACCATTTCCTAGAAAACTCGATAGTACCGCAGTTTGACTACCGGTAGTACCGCAAAGCGGAAGTACCGCAGATTGACTACCGGTAGTTTCAATTTTTCTTCAAGCATGCCAAGAGTTGGATTTCAGAGGAGAATAAATGTTATAATGTCGTACCTTGCTCCAAAGTTTTTTACAAAGAAACATAAACCACTTGTGGAGCAATTTCAACTATATGCCAAGACTAAATTCCCTTTTAATATAGATTTTAAGAAATTAAGCTTTTATTTTTCAAAAACAAGCTCATTTTCAATAAATTCTTCAAAATTGTAAGAATGAGCGTTATAGGGCATTTTAGGCATTCAATCTCATGTATGAGTTATAAATACCCTTATGAGCCAATATATGTCAATAGTTTTAGCTCAAACGGCAAAACTCACTTAAGTGCTAGATTGTGACCACTTAGGTCAACTCAAGATTTTGGACGAGTTTTAAATCTAAGGGCCTGTTTGGTAGAACTCCAGATTCTCATTTTTCAGCTTCTGCTCCAGATTCTGTAAGAATCCACTTCTCTAAGAATCTGGAGCTACCTCTAAAAACGTTTGGCTAGTGGGTTGGCTCCAGATTCATAAAAGAGGAGATTTGAGGGAAATAGACCATGTTACCCCTAGTTGTAACACTTTTATTTATCTATTGTTGAATTAGCAAATGAAAAGTATTACAGACAACTTGTTGGAGCTCCAAATTCAAGTAGCAGTTAACTTGAGTAGAGAGGTTTTTGCTAAATTATCACAACACCAATGTTTTTCTCTTGAAGATTGGTTTCATTGTACTGATTGGCTTGTACCAATGTTTTGGAATTCCCTGATGTTGGGCTGTACCACTAGTCAATGTGTTTTCGATGTTATTTCAGCATTTTTTTAGTGGTAATAATGGCGTGAAAAAGTAGCACAAGTGCATAGCCGTGCAAATCATACCAGAAGTTCCACATGCATACAAAAGTTACATATATTATAAAACGTGCGAGATAACATTATTCTGAATCTTAGAACTTATGGCACAGCTATGCTTTCCAGAGTCATGGAGCAAAATTTATCTTATTCCTTGCTGTGGCCAAATTTTTTAAGTTGATTTGAACACACTGATCAGGCTTAGCTTTTTTCTTCAGTATTGAATAGAAAGCAGTATTACAAACCCAAACAAATGCAATGGCAAGCTACTGATCACATAGCCACACAAATGCAAGAACATGGCACTGATAACACAACATGCAAGCCCATTCAAATTATTTTCAGTCTTCTACCAGAAATCAAGTTGTAACCAGCTGCACAAGGTTCTCACACATGAAAGTTCGAAATGCAGTAAACTATTGGACGCATGATAGTAGGCACGACAAATCGACAACACTCGAGCTGCATATCCCGGTAGGTCTTCTTCGGTTTGTTCCCTTCTGGAGAATCTGGCATGTACCGCCGTTTGCCCTTGCCGGTGGCCAAGCCAGTACTCTACCCAGCTGTAGTGGCCTGGTCACTGCCCTCCTGTAGAGCAGGGTTCTTTCCTCGTCTCTAGAGCAAGCATCCCTGAAGAATAAAACATAATCAAAGTGATCTATGAAATAACTAACTGATCAGAAACAAGCAGAGCAGTATAGATTGGTTGACATTGAACATATAAAAGAACATAACAAACTAAGATTAACATTTTTCAGAAATTGAACAAGGTGCTACAAACTATCATGTACTGGTATTCTTGATAGCAGAAGGCTCACTGTGTTCCATCATGAATCATGAACCAATGAATTAATGACGGGGCTGGGGAGGCGTCGGGGGCCGACGGCGCGGGAGGGGAGGCGTCGGGGCGGCGCGCCGGGCTGAGAGGCGGGGGCCGCGCGGGGCTGGGAAGCGCGGGGCCGACGGCGCGGGAGGGGGCGTCGGGGCGGCGGCGCGGGAGGGAGGAGGGAGCAGCGGCGCGGGAGGGGGAGGGGAGAGGGGGAGGCGGCGGCGCGGGAGGGGGAGGGGAGAGGGGGAGGCGGCGGCGCGGGAGGGGGAGGGGGAGGCGGGCGGCGCGCGGGGGGGGAGGGGAAGGGGGAGGCGGCGGCGCGATGCAGGGAGGGGGGAGGACGAGTGCTCGGAGCGCGATGCGGGGGGAGGACGAGCGCTCGGAAGGGGGCGAGGAGCGATCGGGTGGGGGAGGCCGCTCGGGTAGAATTTTATACCAGTGGCATTTTGCGGGTAATTAATCGGAACTTCAATGGGTAAATTGGTTTTAAGGACTACAGCTCTCCACGAGAATCCACCAAAATGCTGCTTCTCCTCTCTAGTTCATTTTAGAGAGTGCTTCTCACGAGAAGCAGAATCTAGCCATTTTGAGAAGCTGGGTGTTTGGTACAGCTCCCTAAGAATCTACTGAGAAGCTGGGAGCAGGAGCTGTACCAAACATGCCCTAAATAACTTTTGATTAGTTGACTTTTTGGAAAAAAAATTATACCAATAATATTTGAAATAGCCAACTATAGGTTTTGGTATTGAACTTATTTTCAAATTCCTTATAGAATTCATTTTGGCCAATTTTTGAATTTAAAGCCAAAACAAGATACAACATAGCTAGTTTTGAGTCAAAACTCAATTTTTCTTGAAATAAGTTTTTCTAATGCCAGAAACTTTGGAAAACCTTTAAAATGCATTTGTATACATTTTCCATCTAGTTTTTCAAACATATACTAATAATTTCAAAAAGAATTTACTTTTGGCTAAATGGCTTAATTTTTCAGAATGAATACTAGCACTTAATTAATTTGGGCGCACTTAGGAATGTGATTGTAACATCTCAAATTTTTGGAAAGAATAATTTTAAATCAATTAATTCAAATTATTTGGATTTTTCAGAAATTAAAGTTTCTGTTTAAAACTAAAAATTAATGTCAACATAGGTTGAAAATATTTTTCTTAAGTTTAAAACCTCTTCAGTTATTTCTGTGAATTTTTCTAGAATTTTTAAAATTTATTTGGTATTTTTCCAAGCATTTCAAAGCCTCCTGGTATTTTCTGAAATCTCTAAAAAGATTAATTCTAGAAAACTCTCTCGGGCGACACGTGTTGCGCATTGGAGCCGCTTCCACCGTCGGTTTTAATCTCGGCCGTCTCCAACCACTTACCTCTTCGGCCCCTTTGATCGGCCCGGATCTAATCCCACCGTCGCCCGATTGATCTCAGCCGTTATCCATCACTTACCGCTTCGCCCCGCCCACCTCGTCTCTCTGGCCGACAAGTGGCATGATCCAAACCGTTAACCATTGCCGTACCAAATCTCGTCCGCCCACAGCCACTTATTCCCTCGGCTCTCGCCCGAACGGTTCCGATTTCAGCTCCGTTGTCGGATTGAATCGCAGCCACTCGCGTTCACTTACCGGTTCGCTGAAGATCCAACGGTCCGATCTTCCCCCTTGTGCCACCCGTCACCAATCCGAGCCGTCGCCCCTCCCTTTCTCTTCTTTCCTCTCTCGCCGACGCATGGGACCCACTTGTCGGGCCCGTCTTCCCCGCCCTCTTCTTCCTCCCGAAACCCCGCCGTCGCCATTAAAGCTAGTAACCAAAGCTTTAAAGCTTCGGTTTCTTCCACCCTCTCCGCCCGAGCGAATGCGCATATGCCTCCCTGTGTTCTACCGCACTCGAGCCGCCCGTTACTCCCCTCCTTAATCTCGCAATTAAGCCAATTGGTGCTCGGGGCCGATTCAAGTCCGGTGAGCAATTGCTCGGCCATTACTCCTCTCCCCGCCTATTTAAACCCTCCCCGAGGACCCCCTCGCCTCACCGGCCACTTCCCCTCACTCGATTGCCCCTCTCCTCGGCCGTAAAACCTTCGCACCGTGCGCCTTCCCTCTTTTTCACCGGCGAAGCTCCGGCGAGCAATCCCCGCCGCCCCGAGCCACTTCGTGCCGCGCCGCCTCCTTCCCGAGCTTCACCGAGACCGCGCGCATCTTCCTCGCCCCTTTCCCGAGTGGTTACGCCTTTGGAAGACCGCCGCCGCCGACGACCTCCTCCGATCGCCGCCCATCGCCGTCGCCCATTCCCTCCGGTCACCCTCGGGCCCCGTGCGAGGTACCACCCGACTCCCCTCGCTCTCCTCTCGCTGTTGCGCGCATCGGCCAGCACCGCCGGTCGCCGGAGCTCCGGCGACCGTTGGTCCCCGAGCCCGCCGCCGCATCGCTTGCCACGCCAAGATCGACCGGGCGTGGCGGTGACTTGGCCGCCACACGCACGCCACCTTAGCCTCAGGCAGCCACGCCAGCGCCACCTCGCGCCCCGTCACCCCGCATGCCACGTCAGCCAACCGGCCCCACCTGTCAGCCGCTCAACTGATTTTAAAATACCAGGGCTGACATCAGCTGACGTCATAAACCCAAATTTCCGTTTAAAAACAATTCGGCCGAAATGAAAATACTTGCTGACGTCATAATCTCAGTTTTCCTTTAGAAAGTTAATTCGGGAAAATTGCCTGCTGACGTCATAAATGATTTTCGGTTTAAAATTTAATCCAGAAAATAGCCTTTTTCTTTTATTTTGTATTTAAAATTTGGAAGACTATAACTTTTGCATTTTAACTCCAAATTGACCCATTCAAATTTCTAAATTCATCTAAAATTCCAAACTTTCATTTGGTATATTTATTTTCAATTTTTGAGTTTTTATTTTATTTTATTTATTTAGTTCTTCTCGTTTCTCGTGTAGAATCCGATCTGTCTGACAATTTTCAAGAGCAACTTCAGGAAGATTCCAACATAATTCCAGAAGGCAAGTCTCCTTGACCATTTTGCTCCTATGTTTTATAAATAGTTTTTGCAATTATTTTAAATTATTTGCATTGCTATGTTTAGTAAATTGATAATTTAAATTCTAAAATTTAGATAAGCACCCAATTTGTTATGCCCTCTTTTGGAAATTATGTACCATGTACCCTTGTCAACTTAGGATAATCTTTGGCTCAATAATGAGTTAGTATTATTTTTGTTGAATTTAAATTATTAGCAAATGCTTAGTCTAGCTGATAAATGTAAAAATGCTCATATGAGAAAAATGGTTAATGAGTGATTTGTGATTTAATGTTTTGTTTGAAAAGTGGTAATAGATGTTACCACTGTAAATTTAAAATAAAAATGAAGTTCAAGGTAAAATTTGACGAGGGTGGATGGAATGTTTGACTGGTGCGGATTAGCATAGATAACGGGTTTGTGAATGATCCACCCTAGTCGTCTAAGGACCGATCCTTGTGTTTGTCCAATCTGAGTAAAACAGTACAACCACAAGTTAAAATGGGTACAACCTAGCTAATTAACCTATAATAGTTTAGTTTTTGTGTCACTATTGGAAAATGGGTATCAGGGATTTACTGATTACTCAAAGTGAGGGGCAGGGATTTATTGCACTCACATGGCGTAAGAGGGGGCTTCTGAATGTGGTGGCTTTAACCCTTCAGCGGTGAAACCTCAGCGGGTGATATAAAACTATACTAGAGTAGGTGAAAAGCTTTGTGATATTTTATCTAGGTCTTATGCCAAAGGAAGCATGTTAACTGTTAGGATAATATATCTCTTGTGGGTAAAGTTGTACACGCTCCGCAGAGTAATAAAACTATTCGAATAGCCGTGCCCACGGTCAAGGGCGGACAAGGAATGCATTCACATAGTAGAGATTTGACTTTGAATTTAAAAAGAAAAGGTTTTTGGAAAAATTAGAGAGTGGATAGAACTCTCGTAATTTTGGCCTGGTGGATGTAACCAGTTCAGGTAGTTTTAATCTCTATTTTTTTTACTCTTGGCGGATATAGCATATTTATTAGTGTTGGTGGTTGTAACCTTCACTAAAGTACTTATTAAACTTCAGATTATAAAAATTAAATGTTTAATAAAATGCTTTTAGAAGGAGTATATAAATTTAAAATAAAATGCTGATTTGTGCAAAAGAGCCATATAGCCTTCCTTTGTTCAACTCTGCATCTAATGCATTTTTCCCAAGACTTGCGAAGTACATTCTTGTACTCACATACTACACTTCAAAATAATTCTCAGAGGAGGTTGAAGCTCAGGAAGGAGATTACGACTCTTTGCTCCGCTTATGGCCGTGATGGATTCTTTCCGAGGACTAGGTCTCGTTGCTCAAGTCAATTGCCTGTGGCAGATTGATGGGCCGTTTATCTGAATATTTCGCTTCCGCTGGTTTTATTTTGTGTAAGAGGTTCAGTGAACCGCAGTTGTAAGGCCTCGGGCCAGGACTTATGTATTTCTGTTATTATTGTAATAAAGCGTTGTTGGCAATGTATCATTTTGTCTGATTATCTGTGTGTAATAGCGTTGATCTGGGACTAGTACTGCAATACACAGGGGGGTCTGGGAGTTTCTACTTCCGGGTCTCACAGTGATATACATGAATATGAGTTAGCACTCTCTCTTAATGTGCGACTTACATCTTGCTCATGATTACAATAATGAACTTTGAGAATAAGAGCAAGAGCACCCTTTTTAAATAATTTTTATGCAATGTAACCTACACAAGGCAAGGGCTAAATATATCAAATGTAAATACTTGTTACCGTGATAGTATTGGTTCTTGATATGGAATGATCATCCTAAAGCTTGGCTCCCATTGTGCATATGGTGGAATCCACCTCATCATGAATAAGCCAAACCTCTAATGCATCTCCAAGTACCTATTAAGTCTTTAAACACATTTTGGTATCCAAAACTTGGTTAGGTCTATAAATGTTAGTCATAATAGATTTAGGCACCCAAATGACCCTAACATTAAAATTTTGTGAACTAACATTTTAAGCAATCGCCCTACCATCTTTATCATTCCTAAGTAAGTAATGATCATTATAGATAATAGGCTTAGGAGTGATACCTTTGGGACAATCCTTACTAAAATGTCCCTTCTCTCAGCAATTGTAGCAAGTTTGGCATTTGCTACCCTTTCTTATCTTTCTATCTTACTCATTGGCAGTTTGCCTCTTCATTGATGACGTTTTCTTGTCATCTACCTTGTTGGGGCCCTTAGAGGCGAAATGACCCATCTCATTGCAACAAAAACACTTGATATTCTTTGTGTGTCTTGCATTGTGCCTTGTCTTGCTATTTTTCTTCTTGGAGATAAAGCCAATACCCATCTCATTCATCAAGCAACAAAATTTTTAATATTGTGACACTTGATATTCTTTGTGTGTCTTGCATTGTGCCTTGTCTTGCTATTTTTCTTCTTGGAGATAAAGTCAATACCTCTCTTGTCATTCAAGTTTTGTTGCTTGCTCAAGATATCATCAAGAGAGGCCTTCCCTTTATATCACTTCTCCAAGTTATTTTTTAATATTGTGACTTGGGCCTTGAGCTTATTATTTTCCTCTACAATCAAGGCTACTCGATTATTTTTACATGGTTGTACATTAAAGATTGAACAAGTAGACTTATGAAATCTTTGTAAACAGACGTACAATTGTTGAAATTAATCTCATTGTGATCATAACATAGCATAAAAGATTGTTTATCCATAATATGCGATTTCAATTCTCTAAGCTTATCACATGTAATACAAATTCTGAACATAAAATTTGTTATCTATACCATAATCTCCAATCAAATTGAACTTATATGTGTAGGCATAGGTACTAACTAGTGATTTTGAACTTGAAATTTCAGCAACATTATAAATCACACTAGATAGCTCTCTAGGATCATCAAACATAATATAGCACAAAGAATCGTTAGGAGATATTCTAGTAAGAACTTCCTTATGAGTAATCAATTCCACATTATGTAAATTGAGCAAAGAAATTTCAAAACATAGAGTTTTCAGTTGATCATATGAGCTCTCAAAATTACTCACCTTTGCATAACTAAATTCAGCACCACTATTGTTACCTTTATCGTCCTTCTCAGATGATGTAGGTGCTGAGGGTTTAAAATTGTTAGGATGTACCCTCAGGGCAGCAAACACTTTATCCGTTCCCGTGGTTATCTCCTCATTTGGCTTCAAAGGTGCCGGTTGTTGAATGTTCAATTCTTCATCTTTAATGTCAACTCGCACATATTAGTATTGCAATGCATAGAGGAAGTAGAACCATTTAATTGAGAACAACAAGGCATATCAATGAAATCTTCACATGAGGTGGATACACTAGCTTTAAATGACATGCAAGAATTAGAAGTTACACATGGCATGTTATCTAGTAGATTATAAGCAATACCTATATCCACCTTAGACTTAAAATATTCCTTGAGAAGGAGAATTTCATGTTTTCCTTTTAGCTTGTTATAATCATTTTGAAGAGAGACATGCTAATTCTTCAAAATCTTATACTTAGCCTTTTCCTTCCCAAGATATTCATTAAATTCTTCTAACATATCCATCAACTCATCATAAGAAGATACATCATCGTCATTATCATTATTTACCTTCTTATAACCTTTTGCCAAGAAGCATGGAGTTAATATGGAGGGAATTGTGTATTCTTCATTGTCGGAGCTAGAGATTGATCATTCTTCTCCTGACATCCACTCTTGTATGCAATCCTCATCGGTTGAGGTGGACGTTTCATATTTATCTTGAATTTTCGTCCACATATCATGAGTGCTAGCAAGATTGCATATTGTTTTGAACACCTCTACACTCAAAGCACTAAATAAAGCGTTAGTTTCTTGAGTGTCGAGATGTGAGCATTTCTCATCCTTAATTGTTGGAACAAGAGGATCCAGTGGAGGAGAAAAACCCACATCTACAATCTGTCATATTTTCGGGCTCACATCCTTAAAATAACAAATCATGCGAATTTTTCAATTTTTATAATTGGTGCCATAAAATAGAGGTGTGTTATTTAGGTGCACTATATTACTAGTCGCCATTCTTTAAATCTCCAGGCGGTGAAGCCTAATAAATGAGAGACCAAGCTCTAATACCACTTGTAGAATCGAGAAGGTCGACTAGAGGGGGGTGAATAGGCGGTCTTAAAAAAACTTACAATTAAAAACAATATATATTTGGCTAAAACCAAGTATATAATGCGGAATCTTAATTCAAATTGGTTTAGCACAAATATCACCTAAA
Source organism: Melocanna baccifera (assembly GCA_036346265.1). NCBI lineage: Eukaryota > Viridiplantae > Streptophyta > Magnoliopsida > Poales > Poaceae > Melocanna > Melocanna baccifera. The sequence continues at coordinate 3,827,056 of CM070702.1, forward strand.
ACAAATAAATTCACCTCAGTGCACCAACAATCTATGTCTATGTCAAGATTACTTATGCTAGAAAGACAAGCAATCAAATAGAATTATATGAATGTGAATTGCTTGAAGGTAAATTGAGCACAAGTAAATAAACTATAATTGACATGGTTACTTTTTACCATGGTGTTCGGAGACATGCTAGTCTCTCCTAATCCACGTTGAGGAAAGTCCAAACAAATTGGACCGGCTCCATGAATTAAAGCCTTCCACCTAAAATCCACTAGTGGTAGCTCTTTTCCGCTCCGGGTAGGTGAGCTCCAACCTTCACAACACGTCGGGCAATCTGATAAGCTTCTTTGAGAAAATCATCGGACACGACGCCTCCAACGTCGTATAGGAGTCGGCAAACTCCAAGAATAACAAGTCAAGTCCCTCGCTTGACTCTCACCACATGCAACGAATGCACAAGCTCAAGTTAATACAAAATTCACCTCTAAATGCAACACATGCAACTAGAGACATCTCACCATACTCACAAGGTGAAACACATGCACAATGGAATGGAGAAGCTTACACTAACTTAGGAGAGTGAAATGAGATGCCAAAGAATACTCTCCAACCGGCCACAAGTGAGTATTTATACCACACACACAAAAACTAGCTATTAGAGCCAAATCCCAAAAAAATCAGGAAAATCGAAACTACCACCATTATAAGTGCGGAACTACCGCACTGCACTTCAACGGCTAGAAAAATAGCCGTTACTCAGCATAAGCGGTACTGAAGAGGACATCTTTTCCATAGATACAATTGTGCCAACTCCACAACAAACTCAACAAACTGAAACTATGATACAAGGACCAATGACTCGAGCGCAAGTATGTCAACTTAACCATCAGGTGAATGCGTTCCTAAGTTTGTATACAAATATTTCAAAGAATGGCATACTACTTAATTCTTATGATGATTTAATTGTCCTTAAGAACCATGGTGAAGACCTACGTGAGCTCAAGTGTAGAAGTGGAACCGTCAAACGCAACCCAAGTCCTATTCACGAGTTCGACTCAGATTTGGCCTTTGTAACAGCGTCCACTTCAAACAGCCATAACTTTTGATCCAGAAGGCTTCTCGGGGCCTGTGAGTATTCATTGGAAAGCTCTTGGAGTCTACTTTCATATGGATCTGGTCTTACCTCCAAACTCCATCCGAGCATATCAGAAACTATAAAATAAGATACGTTACTTTTTCAGTCCGAGTCAAAGTGGGCCGAGGGCCTTGTAACTTAGGTTATTTGGGCTGGTACTGTTCACGTGAACAGTACCACAGCTGTGTGAACAGTACCCATGATTAGTCCCACCCCCTCTTCTTTAGATAAGTGTGGCCTCCCCCTCCCCTATTTAAGGAGGTCACACCCCCTTTAGTTTACCTTGGGTTTTTCTTAAGAGTTTATTCTGCTTAGCAGTCTCACCGCACGTCCGGTTGAGGAACCCCAACTTATGAACTTAATCTTTATTCGTAATACAATTTCAGATTACATCTTTTACTCTCTTGCTTGTATTCTCGATTCGCTTGCAGGAGATAGCCTTCTTGGCAAGGTCAACCGCGTTCGGCACGGTTGATAACCATCGGCGGTGGTGTAGTGATTGCGAGGGAATCGATCTGTTTTGGTCGGAGCCTTTGGATCATCAACGTCGAGTTCTCCACAATCGACTTATCAGTACCTCTCGGAAGATTGGGCCATCATCACATTAGGTACTACCGCTGTGTAAAATGCGATACTACCAAAAATCGATAGTTTCGTAGTACCGTGCAGTACTACCGAAAATCGGTAGTTCCGCAGTACCGTGTGGTACTACCGCACTGCGGTACTACCGTTTTCAGCACAGACATCCCTCGGGAAAACGATCATAACTTTTGACTCCGATGTCGAAATTGAGTGATCTTAGACTCTATGGAAAGCTTATTCAGAGGGCTACAGAACCCATCTTTTTGCATGATCTCAAACATATTAGATTAATGCAGAAAATATAAGAGATGCAAGAAGTCATTTTCACAGTCTAAGTCCAAGAAAACAATCATAGATCATGCCAAGAGATAATGCATGACTTTCAACAATTTGTAAAACACATTTGCAAACTTAGATCATACCATAAGAAAAAGGTACATGGACTTCAACCATTTGCAAAATATAGTCACATGTTGTAAGGATTAGATGCATGAGTCTCAACTATTCGCAAAACATATTCGTAAATAATAACATCATGTCATGGAGAGCTAGAGTAAGAAAGATTGATCTATCAACACATGATGAGACTCAAACTACTAGACAAGACCACTCTTAACAGTACGGCAAACTTATACTAGTAATCTGGTCTTCCACCCAAACACCAAGACCGGTAAAAAACTAAGAACACATCCTTAGCCCTAGCTAGTCATACCTCTACCTTGAGCATTCTCTTGAAGCTTGATGATGCTCATCAACACATGATGCATCTCCTCTTCTTGATAGCCTTCAACACATAAAGCCATCTTCTATCCCGAACCCTTACTCGATAATTTTCAACATATGAAGCCATCCAAAGTCTTTATCATCATGGAACATAATCTATTCATCCAACTCATAAAAAATGTTATTCCCATAATGTAATTATCAATAATTACCAAAATATACCACTAACTCATAATGGTGTATCTAGATTCTTCAATCTTCCTTTTGGTAACTGGTGATAACCACCACAATTGCAAATAATTGAATATAAAACTTTAAACTTAAAGTGTGGTACTACCGCCGTTATAAGTCCGTAGTTCCGCTCTCCGGTAGTACCGCTCTGTGGTAGTTCCGCCGTTCAAACTCCGGTACTACCATTTTTAGAGATACTAAGTATTTCAAAGGGTGCTCTCTGGAAAAAAACGTACCGCTCAGGATGCCGGTACTTCTGAATATCGGTAGTTCCGTAGTACCGTGCGGTACTACCGTACTTTGGTAGTTCCGCCGTTATAAATCCGGTACTATCGATTTCGGTGAGCCAAAGTCCCCAGCAAGGGTGCTCTCGAAAAAATGTGCCGCTGAAAATTCGGTATTACCGTGGTCCGGTAATTCCGCTATGTACATTGCGGTGCTACCGCACCCCGATAGTTCCGCTTTTAACACTACGGTACTTCGGATATTTTTGAAAGAGCACAATTGACTTTAAATTTTGAATTCAAATGCATGTTGACCTTTGTCTCGAGCCATATTGATCTTCTTATCAATCTTTGCATGCATCATTCCGCTCTGCGGTAGTTCCGCCGTTCAAACTCCGGTACTACTGTTTTCAGATATACTAAGTATTTCAAGGGGTGCTCTATGTAAAAAATGTACCGCTCAGGATGCTGGTACTTCTGAATATAGGTAGTTCCGCAGTACCGTGCGGTACTACCGCACTACGGTGGAGTTTTGGTAGAGTTTAATAAAAGCATATGCACATATTCATCTTAGACTTTTGGTGGAGTTTAATCTATATTTTAGATCCAATGAATGCACTAAAATGTAAATGAATGTAAGTATCGAATGCATATCTCTTTAATTTCACATTTTTATCCAAATGAAACTAAGCCATATCATAATCAATCAAACACATTAGTCTCACACAAGTATTTATCATTATCACCAAAACCAATATAATGGAGCTTGAACTTACACCACGGCGGCTAGGTACCTACTGGCATGCGCTCTTGCAATTGTCAACTAACCGTGCCACCCACACAAATTTGTCAGGCAATGGTTGCTATCTCGCTCTTTCTCCGCTTGTCAACTATTGTGTGCATGTTGGCCTTAGCCCTAAGGTTATCAAATGTCTACAAAACCTAAAAGAGGGTATGTAATATAATTTACATCTAATTCTCTTAAGCATTATCAAATTGCAATGAAATGCAACTTTAATTAAAACATATAGCGAGAAAGGATGTATACAAAATTTTCAAAAATTTTAGGGTACCTATGCATACTAAGCGCCCCTTGGCTCCGCCCATGGACGGGGATAGATGATGGAGGAGGAAGGGCAAAAAAATTTCACATGCCATTTAATGGCAACGTCATGGCTGGGTGATAGAACTGGCATGAAAGGATAACAATTTACCTTTTGGTGGTAGAAGGAAATCAACTTTTTTAGAAGCAGATTAGGGAAAAGTGTAACTTTGAGTGACATATAAATAATTTATATAAAAAGACATCTAATATGTCATTTTAGTAGGGAGGTCAAAAAAATTTCTAAACCATTTTATACATTTTTATTAACAGGTTATCATGATTGAACTAATGGTCCACATTAGTACAAATTTATATTCATATCGCCAATTTATCAATTGTATAGATTAAAGGCCCCAAACGGATTGAATCAAATAATATAAGGGCCCAAATAAACAAAATTGAACCTAAGGGGATTAATTGTGTCTAGCTGGCTAGTTGAGTGGCTCAAATCAATAAAATTGGATTTTTGGGGGCTTAATCAAACAAATTGAAATTTCTGAATGCTTATAGTGCAATTTTGCCTTTTGTAACAAAAAACTAGGTACGTGTGCGTGGCGAGACGCCACGCAAATTAGTTTGTATAAATGATTGATTACTTTGTAAAGGCAGCTTAAATGGTAATTTTTTTGTTGTTCATTGATATAACTGATGTGTTTATTTTCTTTGCTGAATTAATTTGTTGATAGGGTATCTATATTAATCTAGGTAGTAAGAATTAATTTTTTTATTGAATATATAAGTTTATTTTGTATGGTGGTGTGTGAATGGTGTTGTTTGGGAATCCGTACAAATTAATAGTCTATATATATATATATATATATATATATAATTTGTAAATTAAATGTTGAGGGACAATGTACTTGTTCTGTTCAGTAAGTATCAATTGTGTGCGGCATAATTGTTCTTTGCAAAGTTTGTGTGTAATTGGATTAGTTTAGTTTCGTTTGAGTGTGTGAGAAACTGGGAGAATGGCTTATGCTATGTTTGTAGTAAGAACTATGACGACTTTTTGGTATAATTTGGTGAAGATGTTGTATACACTATACAGTGAGTGAATCTGATGTGGAGCGGGTTGCTAGAATTAGTTTGTTTCTTAATGCATAAATAAACTGAGAAGGATAAGTTAGCACATAGAATTATGTAGAAACTGGCATATGTTTTAGACCATGACGAAAGCCAAGGGTTTGTTAAATACGTTAACATTAGTTAGTACAGGGCTAAGCATAATAAAGTGTTATTTAGTAGTGGCAGTTTTGTTGGAAGGGACGGCATGCTGGTCACATTCTGTACAACAAAATAAGTCTGGCTGGTAGGAAATAACATATGGTACATTGTGTAGCAGGATCTGCGTCAAACATTGTAAGCTGCTGAAGTGGGAGGGAGATATGTCATTCGCTATGAGCAAAGCATGTAGTTTTCCTGCAAGGATGACATAAACAGTAGTGGGTTTATGTTAACTTATTGTTTTTTCCTGTGGCAGTAAGTAGTAGTGTTGAGGAATGTATTGTTATATACCTAGTGTGATGCTTCATTTTTTACATTTGGGAATAGTTCTCTTGTAGCCTTGCTTTTTTTTCACAGAATGAATTACTTTGTAAATAAGTATACTGAGTAAGAGTAGGAAGTGTAGATGCGGAATATATGCTTTTTTTTAATAGTAGTGTTGATGGCAAACATAGAACCAGACATGGAGCAAGGCATGATGAAACTTATATGGCTGGAAGCAAGCAAAAAGTAGAAAATAGAAGAATTTCAAAACAAATGATAAAAGGAAGAGACCTGTTCTACCAATAGTGCGGTACAAATTGGATAACCTCCTCTTTTTTATTCTTGGCTACCTGAGAAGAACTAATCTATGGGCAAAAATGGTCTCCTATCACGTAGGCAAGTAGAAAAAACAAAGGATAAATGGGAAATATAAACCAGAGATAATAGAAAAGAAAAAAGAAATGGGTATAAAGAGTGTGGGTAACCATATTGATGCTTCCATGGAAGAACCACACTACCGTCTGTGAGAAGCGCTGTAGGACAAGAAAGGAAACCAAAACAAAAATCAGTAGGAAGTCGAAGGCCTTTGAAAAGGATGGAAAAGGGAAAGATGTTGGCGTGTATAAGGTATATAACATCAGCAATGATAATACATGGCTGTGGTGCGGCCTGTGAAAGCACTGGTGCGAAGGTATCTTTACTACTTTAAAAGAAGGAATTGGTGGTTGATGAGTCCTCTCCTATATCTCTCCTTAACCATTTGATCTGAATAATTAAATCTTGACCGTAAATCTCTCAACCCTAAAACCCACTGACTCCTAACAGACTTCCTAAAGAACCCGTGCGCGGCCTAACAGACTTCCTAAAGAACAGACTTCCTAAAGAAATCGTCTCATCTCCATTGCTCCTCCCGCCGCCGATCTCCGTCGCTCCTCCCGCGCCTGCCACGTTTCTTCCGCCTGTCTCCGTCTCCATCGCTCCTCTCGCCACCGCGCCGCCCTCGCCTCGTCTCCTCCCTCCGCTCTCACCACCTCCGCCCCTCCACGCCGCCGCATCCTACTCCCCGAACCGCCTCCTCCCTAGCCCGCGCCGCCGCCGCCGACTCCTCCCCTACTCCCCAACCCCCCGCGCCGCCGCCTCCTCCCCTACTCCCCCAACCCCCCGCGCCGCCGCCTCCCCCTATCCGTCCCCCGCACCGCCGCCTCCCACTCCCCCCACCCCTCTCCCTCCTCCGCCGCCGCATCCTTCCCTCCCTCCTTCCCGCACCGCCGCCACTCGATCGCTAGTGTGAATCGCCGCCACCACCATCAACTCCCTCCTCCTCCCTCTATCTTCATCGCAGTTGGTGCCCGCCCCCGGCCACGCCTTCCACGATCACGGCGAACCCCTGGGCCCAGGGACTCAACGGCGTGTAGCGACCTTGCCCCTCCCGCAAACACCTCCTATCCCGAGCTGGGTCAATATCGTCGCCTCCGAGGTGGGATGCCATACCTTCTCTCTATTTCTTGATTCGATTTGGGTGTCATTTCCTTTCCTTTTGTACTATGATTTTGATATTGTTGGTTCTGTATCATATCTTTCTGATTATAGCAGTTAGGAATGAAATAGAAAGAGAAATTCACAATCTACAAATTAGGAGTTAACTGTCATGTCCTGCTTGGAATATTCAGAAGTAACATAAATGGACAGAAACCAGCTGTTATTCGCGATCAAGCACTTTTTATTTTTCGTTGCTATGTTTGGTCGAACACTCATCACATGTATCATATTGTTCGGGACTCTAGATGAATTTGGTCATTCCCATTGAGTTGTTCTCAACTTGTTGCTTGACACAGGCTGTCATTTCTATTTGAATCCTAGATATATACGCAAGTGCCACGATCGCTTTGAGGTTAGGGATTTTACTCGGGTGAGGTGAAGCGTAGCTGCTCTCGATCACGATCACCTAGCTCCGTGTCCATGCGGAGAGGCCGGCCCCGTCCATGATAGACAAAAGGAAAATAAAGACTCTGTTCTAAGATGAAAAAATACAATCCAATATACTTGCTACAATCAAATCGAATGCACACTTAACAAATGTTTCCAATCACTACAGTTCGTTTTCAAGTACAACTTCCCTCTGCAAGTTCGAGAAATGAGAACTAACATTGTTCGAGCATTTTTTTTTGCAGTGTCATTTGTGTTATAAAATTATTAGTGGAATTCGTATGCGTTCGACATTGTTTTTGGAATATCTTTTAAATCTATATACAATTATACATTATGGCTTTTCACTTACATAGTCTATTTGCTAATATATCTATGTTTGAAAAGGTTGATTATGTTGAAATCTTATTAGAGTGGTTGGATCATAAGTTAGGCAGCCTGCAGTTTGTATTCTCCGATGTCATCTTGTGTATCAGTTATAAAAAAATGGAGTTTGGCAGCTTAAGAATTTCTTATGGGAACAATTAGTGCCTCCACAAGATTGCCTTGAAGCATGGATTCGAATAATCTATGAAGAGTTTGAACTAATGACCTCTTTCTCGTCGCTAGGACTATATTTGCTTTGGAAATGTTGTTTGATTTGTTTTTGATTGCCTCTAGCCAGGTCTCATATTGTTAAGGTTGGTTAGGGAGATGTGAATGTGGTCCCTTTGATGCACTTTGTGTAGTGTCGCCTGTTATTGCTGATTTCTTAGGATAATGTCCATGTTCAAGGATAGTCTAGAATGAAAAGGGGGTGCTAGGGAGAAATAGTGCCTGCCAGCCTGCCACTTCAGAACTATCCACCAGAACCTAACATAAGTAATTTCATGCTCATTACATTGTAAACCTTTGGATTGGATTCAAGGTTGCAAACCTATGGAACTGATGGAGACAGCAAGATCCTGAAGTAATTTTTAGTTCTGTGTTGTACTGATTAGGATATAAATTCATATAATTTGATACTACCATTCTGAAGAATTGCTCTGTTATAATATGTTCCTTGGTAGATGAGTAATATATCTATGTTTGAAATGGTTGATTATGTTGAAATCTTATTAGAGTGGTTGGATCATAAGTTAGGCAGCCTGCAGTTTGTATTCTCCGATGTCATCTTGTGTATCAGTTATAAAAAAAAAGGAGTTTGGCAGCTTAAGAATTTCTTATGGGAACAATTAGTGCCTCCACAAGATTGCCTTGAAGCATGGATTCAGAATAATCTGTGAAGAGTTTGAACGGTTAGGCAGTGTTATGTAAAGGTGTCATTATGGCTTTTCACTTACATAGTCTATTTGCTAATATATCTATGTTTGAAAAGGTTGATTATGTTGAAATCTTATTAGAGTGGTTGGATCATAAGTTAGGCAGTTATTTTTCATATTAGGGTGTTGTACTCTTTTAGTTGTTTTAGTTCTGTCCATCACTGTTATGATTTAGTTTTTTTCCTACGGCACAATGAGGAGTCAATTTAGCTAATGTATCTCTGAGGCCGGAAGGCCAATGACTCTGTCGTTTTCATTCTGAGTGCCCTAGTTGGCTGCTGAAGTTATTTGTTTCTATTAATCTATTTCCTGTTTATTTCTTTCAATTTGTGATTCTGTTGTTTTCTTTATCTTCAGCTTGATAGCTTCATTTCCTTCTCGTCCTTCAATACTGCACAGATCTACTCAACGGCGTGTAGCGACCTTGCCCCTTCCGCAAACACCTCCTATCCCGAGCTGGGTCAATATCGTCGCCTCCGAGGTGGGATGCCATGCCTTCTCTCTGTTTCTTGATTCGATTTGGGTGTTATTTCCTTTCCTTTTGTTCTATGATTTTGATATTGTTGGTTCTGTATCATATCTTTCTGATTATAGCAGTTAGGAATGAAGTAGAAAGAGAACTTCACAATCTACAAATTAGGAGTTAACTGTCATGTCTGCTTGGAATATTCGTAGTAACATGCGAATATGGACATATGTCATATTATTTTGAAAATGGAATTGATGTGATGTTACAACGAGTAACATGGCTCTCCCACATGTTCTGTTGCAAGGGAGAAATTTTGTCAAAATGACTGTTGCCACATGTCAAAATGGCCAGCTTCTAGCATTCCCTCTTGAGCCTCAGTAGACAATACTGCACAATACCAGAGAGGTCGATTACTCTATACAACTTGTACATCTTGCTTGAAGAAAGCAAATGATTTTACTGATGTTCTACTAAACCTCAATTTTTCAGATTCATGAATCTCATTTTGCCATACTAAACTTGTAGCACGCCTCATTTTGAGCACCACATTCACCGCAAATGACCACTTACAAACCAAGCGATAGTGGCTAAGGTTCCAAAGGCAATTACATAACTTAAACCGAGACACTAAAACTAAATAAATCTTATCGCTTCACTAAAACTAAATAAATCTTACCGCTTAAGTCCAAAGCATTAGGATGTGGGCCTAATCATGACAATTGTGCCTAAAACGATCTTAAATCAAGTTAAAAGATATCATGACAGTAAAAGGAAATCTCAAAGATTACACACAAGAATTCCACACATGATTACTAACACTATATCAAAGAACGTAAAATAGCAAAATAAAGGAAAAGAGGCTGCCTTTCTTGTTCTCGCTCAATGAAGGAGAAAAGTCAATAACTCTGGGTTAGAACTAGGGGAAGAAAAATAAGGAAGAGGGCAGTTGCAATTGCAAGCTCTAGCAGCCATCATTTGAGTTGAGACCAGTTCAAAGATTCCAAGCTTTTCTTGTTGTACAATCACAACAAAAGCACTCAAATACTACTTTACTGCTAATTTAAAGTTAAAGAAGAAGGAACACTGCGGGAGGGTAGTCCATTGTAGATGCCAAAAACTGAAAACCAGCTGGATCAAGAACTCACAACTGCACATAATTCCACAATTCATCTCCATTCCTTACCAAGGTTTGGTTTGTGCTCCCCATTCTTGCCAGAGCCATCAAAGCCTGAGTCCCAAAATGACTGTTGCTACAATTTGTTCTGATTTATCCTGTTGACCACGTCTGAAATAAAAGTCCTTTTGGATGCTTAAGAAAAAAAGTTGGTTTGGAAATAACATTGCACAGTTTATTACTTTGTATTTGCAACATTGAACATTGAACAATTCTGGAGTGTCATGCAGAGCGAGTACATGTTCATTATGTGTGTCTGTCATGTTTTTGTTTAAAAAGCTTATTCTGCTTGTTGTACTACCTTTACTCGCCTTGAATTACAAACTTGGAATTGATGTGATGTTCTTACATTAAGAGTTGTAGATTGCTTTATGCATATACATTTTCTTCTCCTTGATAAGAGTCTAAATTATTCCGGTTAAAATAAAATACAGATTGAAATCCGTCCTAAGCTCTGCGCTTTGCCCATCCTGCCACGCCCCTTGTCAATCTGCGGCGTGGATCACCAATCCGATAAACGCTCAAATCGCAACTCACTCACCAAGGGGTTTCTTGTGCGATGCTTGAGGTAATCTTGTTAATGTTTTCCTATTTTTGGTGGGAGCAAAGCGGCCAACATTAAGCTAGCCGAGCAAAGGCGAGCTAGCGACTAGCTCCAAGTTGTTGCTTCTCAGACTGCGAGTTTTTTTGCTGTGTGCTACCAGTAGTCTTTTGTTACAATTGTGTAATATGGATAATGCATGGTGCCAAATTATTACTTCGGTGTCGTAACTTTATATTTCAATTAATCATGTGTAATAACTCGTGCACCAGATAACGTTAAATGCAGCGCTCTGTAATTTTACTTGTACAAGTGCTCACAAATGAACTGTTGAATGCAAAATGGTTTCTTTGGCACAATCTGATGTTGATGTGTTGTTGGTGCAAAATTGTTTTCAAGCTATGGTGAAATGCTTGTATTGCTGGTCCATTGCACTACACAATTGAGTTGAGAACAAGCTCAAGGATCGATGAATACAAGCACTAGCATCAGCACATAAGAGCCAAATTGATGAATATAAAGGAGGGGCATTTTCTTCTTATTCAAAATACCATTTGTTGTTTGCACAATTATGGGTTTAAAATAATTGATGTGCATTAATTGATTCTTTCAGGCAGTGGCTGCAATTACTGTTCATATACATTTCAGGTCGCAGCTAGACCCGGTATTGGTTGTACTGCTCTATGTTTTACCAGTAAGTGCATGTACTCCTATAAGTGTTGAACCATTTTCTGCTTTTACATACACATACATACATACATCTCTTTTTAGGGGATGGTGGAATTTTCCCATATCCTGTATACTGGTTAATTCAAAGGTTTATTGTTGTCTTCATAACGCACGTCCTCCATAGTATGGAATTTGGGCGTTACATTAATTTGTGTGTCTATCCTGGATCTGTGCAGGACTACAACTGTTACGAGGAGGTGAAGCAGTAAAGAGAGGATTATCTTCTTTGCAAGAATATACAAGATGGGTAATTTATTACAACGAATAAATGCTTAGCAAAATAGTAGCAATGTTGAGTGATGGTTCGCCCACATTTACACATTTTTTGTTTTCTTTTTAACTTATTTTTAGTATACTGATGGTAAAATTCCATGTTTCCTGATATATCTTTCTATTCTTCTAAGTAGTAAGTATCATTAGCCCCTATTCTCTAATTAGTAAAGAGAAATGATTATGCTTTTTCAAAAGCAAACCTTTCTAACACCTTCTGAGTATAGGCTGAGTGATGCACTAATATCCATTTCTACTTTTCACATCAGTTTCTCCATAGATCACAAAAGATTTTAGTGAAGATATCGCATCATCCAAACCAATCACAGAATATACCACATGCCCTAAGTGGATTCTTTATACGTGACACATCAAGCGTTGCATGCCAGAGTTTTGCATCGTTGTGTACATTTCCATCTCGTAGTACTGTCACGACAGGGGTATTGCTACAAGGCGATAGCTCAAATGGTATGTTGTTTTATGCACATTAGTTCTAATGGTACACACTTTGTTGCCTATCTTCTATTATTATTAATTAGATGCCCTCTAAACTTTAGGTAGGAATCGTGACCACGATGTGGGAGCGAGTTCTGCTACCATACCACCAGAGCAAACACAACCAAGTCATGGTCAAGCAGAGGCTCGCATTACATTCGAGCAAAATGGAGCAAAACGTAGGTATACAACTTATACACCAGAGCAAAGGCTAGCAAGGCGAGAAAATCAAAGAGCACGACGTCAAAGTTTAACACCCGAACAAAGGGAAGAGTTTAATGCCCGTCAAAGAGCACGACGTAAAGCACGTGTCCAAAGTTTAACATTGGAGGAGCGGGGTGAGATTAATGCCCGTCGAAGTTCAGCCAGGCGAAGCATTACATCTGAGGAGAGGCAAGCATTGCTTCATGAACGTAATGCAAGCTACGCAACCAGGAGAGATACCCCATGCACCGAATCAATTGCAATGCAATGTCCACATTTAGAAGCTTCATCGGATGTCAATCCATCATTGATCTCGCACGGCTTCGCTACAGCTAATTCTGCGGATGGAGACACAATGGAAGACACTGACTTTGATGAGCCAGCTGATGCCTATTCCGTCGGATCAAATGTCCTAGATTCCTACGATCATGTATACAGCAATATACCCAATACCACGCACGTGTTGAAGCCTGAGCCAGACTACGCGCACTGCCACGCGAAAAAGTTTCAATACGAGTCAAAGGGTTTTTGCTGCAGAAATGGTCAAATCAGGCTGTCGAACCCAGAGCCAATACCAGATCTCCGTAGACTCTGGTCAAGTGCAGATCCTGATGCCAGGCATTTTCAGGACAACATTAGATTCTTCAACGGTCACTTCTCCTTTACTACTCTAGGCGTGAGTCTTGATAAGAACTACATCAACATGAGGTCTGGAGTATACACATTTAGAGCCCACAGACAAATTTATCACAATGTACATTCCTTTGGTTCGAGTGACTCTGCTCCAGAGCATCTTGAGCTCTATTTCTACGATGACGACCCCACTCTCGATCACCGATTTCGTTACTCCCCTAGCCTCGACCAGGAAGTCGTGAGGACGCTTGTCAACATTCTTCGGGAAAACCCTTACTCGCAGACTTTCCGGAGCCTAGGCCAGGTTGAAAATCTCGAGGAATATCGTGTCTCACTAAACACAGACTTAAAGATGGACCAGAGAGTCTACAACAGGCCGTTAACATCGGAGGTGGCCGCTGTGTGGGTTGAGGGCAACGAGCTGCGCAAAGATTTCAATCGTAGCGTAATCCTATATGGTAACAATAATGAGAAATATAGTATCAAGCCGTACTACGGATGCTACGACCCTTTGTCGTATCCAATGTTCTTCCCAGGAGGGGAGCTTGGCTGGCATCCACATATTCCAAAGCATGGCGTGCCCCTTGAAGCTGTAATCCAAGCATGTGAAAATAGTAACAACGATGGTAGTGACGTGCATACAAATAACCGACTTTGCGTGTCTGTAAGAGATTACTACTGCTACAAATTCCAAATGCGTCACGGGATATTCAATGCCTTATTATACGGCAAGCGCCTATTCCAACTATATGGCGTCGACATGTACATCAAGGTGGAGGGTACAAGACTTGACTACTTTAGGCAACACCAGAAGGAGATACGCGCAGACTTGTATAAAGGCTTGGTTGATAGCATAGAGTCTGGAGAGAGCCGTGCGCATGTTGTAGGCAAAAGGATTGTGCTCCCTGCATCATTCATTGGGGGCGATAGAGATATGAAACGAAGGTTCTTGGATGCTATGGCCTTGGTGCAAAAGTATGGAAAGCCGGACATCTTCCTAACTATGACTTGCAACCCAAATTGGGAAGAGGTAAGGCGTGAGCTAGAGCCTGGACAGACCCCACAGGATCGCCCTGATCTCATCGTTTGGGTATTCAGAGCCAAGCTAGAGGACCTCAAGGAGCAGTTATTTAAGAAGCATATCCTTGGCGTAGTAGCTGCTTATGCATATGTCATTGAGTTCCAGAAGAGGGGACTTCCTCATGCTCACTTTCTTCTTATCGTGAATGGAAGGAACAAGCTCACTTGTCCCGAACAGTATGACTGTCTCATCTCCGCAGAGCTCCCAGACAAAAATAAGTACCCAGAGCTGTACGAGATGGTCGTTAAGCATATGATGCATGGCCCTTGCAGAGTCCTAAATCCAAAAAATGTGTGCATGCATGATGGTACATGCAAGAACTACTACCCACGCCCTTTCAACGCAGCTACACTACAAGGCAAGGATTCGTACCCAGTGTACAGGAGACGAGATGATGGCCGCCGTGCAAAGGTTCGACGACAAATGCTTGACAACAGATGGGTTGTGCCATACAACCCTTACCTCTTGAGTAAGTATAACTGCCACATAAACGTTGAGGTTTGCTCAAGCATAAAGGCCGTGAAATACCTTTTCAAGTATGTTTATAAGGGCCATGACCGAGCATCTGTTTCTCTTGATGAGCCCGATAGCAATGGGAACATCGATGAGATCAAGCAGTACAGGGATGCTAGGTGGGTTACCCCACCAGAAGCTCTTTGGAGGATCCATAGTTTTGACCTTAGCAAGATCTCCCCACCAGTGTTGAAGATGCAGCTGCATCTACCGATCATGCACATGGTCTCGTTCCATGTGGGTCAAGATCTTCATGATGTGGTTGCCCGGTATGGCGTCGAGAGGTCCATGCTGACAGAGTATTTTGAGATGAACCGAACAAATGAGGAGGCTCGAGGCATCTTGTACAGGGATTTTCCATCATCATTTGTTTGGCGGCGGGCTGAAGAAGTGGAAGCAGAGGGCGGAACGAACACAAGTTGGCGGACTGTGTCCGCCGCCTAATGAGGGGGAGCGGTACTATCTCAGGGTGCTACTAAACCACATACCTGACGCTACCTCCTTTGAAGACCTTAGGACAGTGGATAGTGTAGTCTACCCATTCTTCCGTGATGCTGCTGCGAAGAGGGGACTTATCGAGACCGACAACACCCTAGAAGAGTGCCTGACGGAGGCTGAGCTATTCCAGATGCCATCCTCGCTCCGAAGGCTCTTCGCAATTATACTGGTGTTCTGTGAGCCAAATGATGTGCGTGGGCTATGGGACAGGCACCTTGAGGGAATGTCGGACGACTACCGCCGTTCCCATGTATGCCCACACACCATTGAGCAGATGGTGTTGTTGGACATTAGAAATATGCTTCCGTCGATGGGTAAGGACATAACATCATTCCCTCTCCCCACTATAGATGAGTCGAATGAAATCAACGATGGAGAGGCTAGGGAGATCTATGAGGAGTCAACGATCGAGGTAGACCCTTACCATATTTCTCTGTCGTCCTCCCTCAATCTTGAGCAAAGGGCAGCATACGACGAGATATTATCTGCGGTTGACAGTGACAACGGAGGTGTCTTCTTTGTTGATGGCCCGGGAGGCACGGGAAAGACATTCCTGTATAAAGCTTTGCTTGCAAAGGTCCGAGGCGATGGGAAGATTGCAGTGGCAACCGCGACGTCGGGTGTAGCTGCCTCCATCATGCCCGGAGGTAGGACGGCGCACTCGAGGTTTAAGATCCCACTCAACATTGGTAATGGGGCGATCTGTAACTTCACAAAGTAGAGTGGGACCGCTAAGCTTCTTCAGCGTGCATCGCTAATAATATGGGACGAAGCCTCCATGACGAGACGACAGGCAGTCGAGGCCCTAGACAGTAGCATGCAAGACATCATGGATCGACCCGACTTGCCGTTCGGTGGGAAGACGATCGTGTTCGGTGGAGACTTCAGGCAGGTGCTTCCAGTTGTTCGTAAGGTGACTAGGCCACAGATAACTGATGCGACGCTGCGTAAGTCATATCTATGGGAATGCATGCGACAGCTAAGGCTCGTACGTAACATGAGGGCCCAAAGTGATCCTGAGTTTGCAGAGTACCTATTGCGGGTCAGCAATGGTACAGAGGAGAGCAATGAAGATGGCTTTGTACGGCTTCCGGACGAAATATGCGTGCCGTATATAGGAAAGGACACAGACCTCGATAAACTTATACATAGTGTGTTTCCTATGTTAGATCAAAACCTATCGGATGCCAGCTATAACACATCTCGGGCCATCTTGTCAACCCGAAATGCCTATATCGATAAGATCAATATGAAAATGATTGACCTATTTCGCGGGGAGGAGATGGTGTACCATAGCTTTGACTGTGCGGAGGATGATCCCCACAGCTATTACCCTCCTGAATTCTTAAACACATTGACCCCTAACGGGCTACCTCCGCATGTACTTAAGCTCAAGATTAACTGTCCCGTGATACTGTTGCGGAACATCGATCCCGCTAATGGACTATGCAGCGGGGCGAGACCGTAGTCCAGGGTTCCAAAAGAATGCGATTGATGCCAAGATTGTGCACGTCGACACACCGAAGAGGGTGTTCCTCCTCGGATACCTCTATGTCCCTCGATGACGAGATGTTCCGTTTAGATTCAAGAGGAAGCAAATCCGGTCGAGCTCACCGCAATGACAATCAACAAGCGCGCAGCGAGACCATCCCGAATGTTGGTGTCTACCTCCCGATCCGGTCTTCTCTCATGGGCAATCAGACGTTGCGCTATCTAGGCCACCGCCGAAACAACATCAAGGTCCTTGTCGTTGCGGATAAGGAGGCCAAGCGGCGCATGTCTAAAAGACCCATTGTACCTTCACGAAAAACATCGTCTACAAAGAAGTACTCACATCATAGACGAGGTATTAATCACTTGATTGTAAATTCATACTTGGCAAATACTTAATTCCTGTCGAAGTTCCTAAATGTATTTTCTTTGAACAGGGCTAAATTTCATATGGTGTGTTGTTACGATCTTGAAGAATGAGAAAACCAATCACAGACAATCCTCTACGTTGGTTAATTCTGATAATTTCATGTATTTTATGATAGGAATTAACGTGAAAAATTTGATTGTGAACAATTTAGTCTTGATTTTATCCGATTGATATCGATGTCACGTTGTAATGTAACTATTCTTTTATACTCACCAAGAGACTTCAAATCACATATGAGACTACAAAACACATATGAGATGTTTCGTGTAAAAGTAGAATTATTTTCTTTGTTATCCTTTGTTTTTTGCAACTGTCATTCTTGTGCAGATGTATGTCTCATTGAAATGTTTAACACAAAAGATGTACGTCGTATTAGATTACGTTCTGACAAACTATTTGCCGTGTCAGCATGATGTCGGTTAGGAGCCTTTCTACGCGAAGAGTCTATGCTCCCTTTGATACACACATGTCATTACAGTCTAGGTAAGTGCTCTTGAAGACACGTTTATGCATGTTCCTATTTTTCCTTTAGTTGATTCTTTATGTATCTTAATGTACATTTAACACAAAATGTAATGTCGTTGACGATTTACCTTTTATAGGTGCATCCACTTTCATGAGTTGGGCCCAGACAGCATACATTACAAGTGGAACTTTCGTGTACATATAGTGCACAAATTTCCAATTCAAGAGATTATGACTGGATCTATGCTTCAGCTAATAGTTGCTGATGAGAATGTATGTATCGATATTTGCTTTAATGTTCATTACACCATATGTTCTTTTAATTGTCAACCCAATATTATTTCATGCAATTACTTATATGTTTTTCGCATTTCTATTATTAGGGCATGAAAATGGAAGTGTTTTGCTTCGGCAGACAACCTCATAGATTTGACCGATTACTTGCCGAAGGGAGTTCGTATGAGATCCACTCAGTAAACGTTGACCCAAATCCCGACGAATTTCGATTCCTTGGAAAAGGGCTTGAATTAAGGTTCACATACCGAACTACGGTTGGGCAATTGAGCAATATCGTTCAATTTTCTGATCTCCCTATCCAATATACACATTTTGAAGATGTTTATTTAAAACCAAACAAGTCAATTGTTGGTAAGATCTCCACTTTTTCATATATGCTGCCTCTTATTTGATATATATACTTTTGTGTTGTTGCTTTGAACAATCCTTACAATTGATGCAACTTTGGTAAGATGTGGTCGGTTTGGTTATACATGTCATTGTCAGACACCAACAAATTTTTCCACGTCGTATACCAATGAGGGAATTATGCCTCATGGATGATGAGCAAGTTGCATAGAATCTTTATTATTTTCTTGAAAACAAATAATTTATATTGCATATTGTTGATTGAGTTCATTTTTAATATACATCAGTAAGAATTTATTATTTGTGCGCGTTTGGGATGGACTTATTGTGCGATATCTAACACAATGGAGACTTGCGGGGGAACAAAACTATATTTTAGCTGCGACAATGCTGAAGAAGAATAGTCGATGTGGTACGTGTGCAACTACTATGAATACATCATCATCTTATATCTTATTCCTGTTCCTTATCTAATTGATACATTGTTGAAAAGGTTGCTTAATGACAATGGATTGTACAAATTTCATATTTGGACCACAAGATGATAGGCTACAAGAGCTTGAAGGTAAAACAAAAGGTAAATAATGTATGCAAGTATGTATTCTTTCATAATTTAAATAATGCTCTCTTTAAACAGAACTGCGCTAGGTAGTGTTGCATGATTTGAATACAAGGAACTTTATCATGAATACCGTTGACGTAAGGAACGATACACTTGACAGAATGTCTCGACATTAAATAACGTAAGTAATTCACTAATTCTTTTCGTATCTTTTGTACACAATTTATACAATGGATTTTTGACTAATGAATTTTTTATTTGACTAATGAATTTTTTATTGTCCTATCCAGGTCCTTTTGTTCACATGGTCTCTGGAACTTCAAAACTTGGTGGATCTGAAATAGTTGAATATTTGAAAGGCCTTGTGTACCTGTTGCTTGCAACATAGTAGGGGGATATAAGATACAGTAGATGCCTAACTGTTATTGGACAACTCACGTTACAACGAATTTTAATGTGTTTTTGCTATTTGAGTTGCATAAAATTACTAATGTTTTTGGACTTGCAATTGGATTCTTGTACACAATTTTTGGTTTATAAGCACCCTTATTTTAGTTTTTAACATGATGATTTTGTCGTTCCTCCTGTTTAACTCCAAAACTTCTTTCGTTGATCAATTTTTTAACCCTAATCCTGTTGAGATTGTGTTGCGTCTGAATGCGCTAATTATGTGCCAGAATCCATAGCTCTGTCTGCGTGAAAGGGTCTACTGTTTCATAGTATGCATCACTTTTATTTGGTTTTTCGTTGCAACGCACGGGCACCTTACTAGTTAGGTAAAACATGCATAGACAACGGTGGTGACGTCGATGAGTTAGCTAGCTATTTTCCACGTAGAATTTCCTCACGGTGGGCTCTAGCAGAGCGTGATGAATCCATAAAAGCAAATGACAACAAGTAACAGGGCAACAATCCAGCTAGGAGGCTAATACTGAAAGAGAGGAAATGGAGAGGACACAAAAAAAAGTAGAAACAAGAGGTAGATAAATAATCTAACCAGAAAGAAATCACTTCAGAAATGAAATAGGAACCACATAAAAGTCAGCATGAAAACATGAAAACATGTGTGAATTATACATACAAGAAGCATTTATGAAACCTGATGAACAAAGCATTGATAGTGATAGAAATCACTATAGTTAGTGTAGAAATGACTATATAAACAGCCACACAGAACATGAAAGTATATAAGCACTATTGTAAAAGACCTATATTTTAAGACTAAGCATAGAAAGAATAAAATCTGAGAAGGTAATAATAATAATGACAGCGTAGCAATAATGGAATACAAACGGTGTATCAGCTAATTAGGAGCGCAAAAAGGGTACTTATTACTACAACGAAATAAAACCAGCGATTCTTAGAAGATATGTAAGCAAATAGTATGCACAAACAAAACACACAAGCAGTGACAACTAAAGAGAAGCGTATTTTAGCTTTGTAAACGTTAAAGGGAAACATAAGAATAAAACTTTGTAGAAGAAAATGGCTACCACGATAAAGATCAAGAAAAGCACCTTTTGAATATAAGATGTCAAAAGTAAACCAAGGAAAACACTCTAAGATCAAAAGGGAAACAATTGTGCTTCACAATACAGTGTATTGAGCTATCTGAAGGCACTCCTGTAGGACAAATAAAACAGTAAATATTATGACAGGAACTAAGGTTTGAAGGTTTGAAGGCACTCCATTGAAATTAAGGTTTGAAGGTTCTGAATTTGGTGAATATTGGTATCCAATGTAGCTTAAGGCAGCTCCTAGAGTACGGTTACCTTCATGCTGACCCTCATCCGGGTAATATTTTGGCAACACCTGAGGGGAAGCTTGCTTTTCTTGATTTTGGCATGATGAGTGACACCCTAGGTCTTTAAAGAGGAAGGCACGCGAAGCGCGCCCGATGTTCTAGTACGCAGAAACCCCTCACTAAGTTCGCATTCTAATCCGGAACGGATCTAAACATGCAAACCGTAGAGGGTAGAAACCCCTCATTAAAGTCCTATTTTAACAAAAACAATTGCAAATACAGAAACCCTTAGGCACTCCATAGGAACACAAAAAGTATAAAGGACCTGTATATAAGTAATATTTGGGATTATCTAATTCAAGAAAAAAATTCACATTCTAATCCGGGGAACGCAAAAAGCATAAAGGATCTGTACATAAGTAAACATGTAGAACATGAAAGTATATAAGCGCTATTGCAGGAGACCTATTATAAGGGAAAGCATAAAAAGAATAAAATTTGAGAAGGTAATAACAACAATGACAGCGTAGTAGTAACGAAATACAAATAGTGTATTAGCTAATTAGGAGAGCAAAAGGCTAACTATTACTATAACAAAATATAACCAGGAATTATTAGATGGTATGTAAGCAAATAGCACGTACAAGCAAAACATGGAAACAATGAGAAGTAAAGAAAAACGCACAACGAAAAGTGTATTTCAGCTTCATAAACGTTAAAGGAAAACATAAGAATAAAACTAGGTAGAAGAAATGGTTACCACGCTAAAGATCAAGAAAAACATCTTACGAATAGAATACGTGGAGAGTAAACCAAGGCGAACACTTTAAGATGAGAAGGAAAACAACTGCGCCTCACAATAGTCTACTGAGGTATCTGAAGGCACTCCTGTATAACAAATAAAACAACAAATATCACGACAGGAATTAAGGCAAAAAAACAACGTATAGTATTAAAATTGTAAAAATATTTGGAAAGCATACTCATAAAAATAACAGAGTTGTAGAACGAAATAGCATCAAAGCTGAAGGCAGCAAAGGTAGCAAATAATTATTTGCAAATATAGGAACCCTTACATCGATAACATGTGAGGTTACCTAGCTCAAAAAGAGATTCGCATTGTAAACCGAGGAGCGCAAAAAGCATAAAGGACCTGTACATAAGTATCGCATGAACCCTAAGTACAATGAGCAGGAAGCAGTACCTTGTTGGATAGAAATGAAGACGAAAGAACCGCAACCACGACCAAACCAGAGCACAATGCAGCACACTTAATGAAGGCGACGCAGGACCGACGCGCATTACAGAGCAAGCCGAGAAGCGCAGGAACCAAGGGCGAAAGAAGAACCAAGCCGAGAAGCGCACGAACCAAGGGCGAACCAAGGCGACGTAGGAGCGGCACGCATTTACAGAGAAAGCTGAGAAGCGCACGAACCAAGGGCGAAAGAAGAACCGAGCCAAGAACTGCACGAACCAATGATGAAAGAAGAACCAAGGAGGCAGAACAAACGGATGCATCACATAGTGCGAAAGGTAAAATACAATGCTTGCTGACAAAATCTGTGTTCCGTGCTTAGTGAACAGAAGGTAAAAAGGAGACTCACTACGAAGAGGCATACCGCAACAAGAAAGAAGCAAGTGGGACACAACCATCAGGGGCAGGTCTCTACCAAAACCAACGTACAAAAAGTGTAGAGCGAAGCGCAGTGTACCGAGGCATCCTTTCTCTGGAAGCTTTCCACGGCTCTACCTCTCTGGAAGATTTCCGCGCCAAGCTTTACGGATAGAGCTTTCCATAGCACGGCAGTAAGAAGGCAGACCACAGCATGAGCAAACCGCGGTCGGCTAACCGCTTGGCAGGAGCGCCCACACGGCCCGCTCACACGCTGCACACGCACGTGTCAAGCCAAAGAGCGCACCAACTCCACGTGGCATGGACGAGCGAGCAGAGAGTCCCCCAACTTTGATTTACGGATGATAACCTAACCAAAAGTTCAGAATGGAATTATAGTCGTCAGGCAAAGACAAGGTGCTAGACTACTAGGTTATGATATGGTTGGTGCTTAACTACTTAAAACTTGGAGCTTATAGTTGTCAGATTTCCTGCTCAAATGCATAACCGCATATACTAATATTGTTGGTGCGTTATGAATATTTTGAAAAAACCTAAACATTCTCACATGTAGGATATGGCTGGGCTCCACTTTGACTTTGGTTTATCACTTCTTATTATGGTAACTAAATTTTAAATGATGTGTCTTTTTAAGGTAGAGTCTATAAGTCGATTTTAGTAGACACCGTACTGAATTTAGATATACTGCCCAAATCATATGCGACTATTTTCTTCTTCGTACTATTTCTCGTGAATAACTAGAATTCAAAAGTCATAGGCCAAAAGTCACAGCCCAAAAAAATCCACCCATATGTCTGGTCTTGCTATGTTCAAAATGTCAAAATCACAGAAGGTATCGTTTGGAAAAAAAGATTCGGTGACAAAATTTTATGTATATATTTAGATAAAATATTTTGCTAAAACTTACTATTTTGACGGGAAAAGTTTCTTTAGAGAACGATAATAAGGCTAGATAACTAGTTGATTGTTGTTTTTTTTTTTGAAAAAGTTAGTGATCTTATTAAGAGACTCCTCGGTTGGGCTGAAATTGGGTGGCTTATGACTGAAATTGCACTGTAACTGACTGAAATTACATTGTAGTTGACGGTGGCTTATTTGGCGTAATTAATTTTAAAAAACATCTAAAAATAGAAAAATAAGTCAGCCCATCACGTATAATGCAAACAAATACGAAAAAAAGAACCAGTAAAAAAGCTCAAAAAATGCCAAAAAGCCAGAAAAAGATGAAAATTATAAATAGTAAAAAAATAAGTTAGAAGCTTAAACTCAAATGAGCTGGGCCTAGGTTTTAGTTACAAATCCTTACTAGAGCAAATTAGCGTCCATGTCATAATATATTTGTTTGAATAATCTGATTACTTAATTTTAAGAATTAAAGGGTTTGGTTGAATAAATAATAGATGGGCTCAAAATCAACAAAATCAGGACAAAATTGGATTTTATGGGCGTGGTTGCACAAATTAGAACAACCCGCAAACACGCGCCAGCACAAGAGCGCACGGACGCCACGTGGCGGGGGCGAGCAACGAGGGAGTCCACCATGTTTAATATACGAAGTATTAGTGGGAGTTTATGGTATAATTTTTCCTTGACAAAAACCTTTCTCAACTTTTTTCCTCCTCCACGTTTGTTTCCACTTTTATATGTAGGGTGATCAATGTACGATGAAAAAGTTTATATAAATGTGTATACCAAAATCATTCAAAGAATGTATTGTAGAAAACCTGCTCAAATAATAAATGTGTTTTTTTTGGCTGTGGCTTAAAATTTTGATTTATATCTGTTCATGAGAGAGAGTACAGAGAGATACTTGCGTGTAATTTTGGTCGATATAAATAAAGTCGAACAATATCTACTACAATCAACTTATAAATTTTGCCTTAAAAAGACACTCTATTTAAAAATTAGGTATTATAGAAGGGCCCGCTCAGATGAGCTTTTTCCCAGCGGCAGCATTGGGCTTTTAGCTTCTCAATTACTGTAGCAAATTTGTCTTCTTCCTTTTTTGTTTTTTGATTTTTTTTGTGTTTTATTTTTTTCCTGTATTCCTTTGTATTGTACATGGTAGGTTAATATGTCGTTTTTATTTTTATATTTTTTAAATTTTAATTATGTCCAAAAAGCTAATTCAGCTACAATAAAAAATCAGGCAGCTACAGTAAAATTTTAGCTAAAAATCAAAAGTCATCGCTATTCTGAGCTATCTTAGATTTTAAAATCTGAGCTATCTTAGGTTAGGTTTTAAAAGAATCCACCCAATTCGTATACGATGAAGGAATATTTCTGAAAAACCACGTACTCCACAGGGGCCATAAGGCAAACACTTGCAGCAAAATCACCGAGAACCGCCTTATCACTTGATCACACAGCTAAGAAGCCTCCCGATACGAATCCACCCCATTCCTTACTCCCGAAGAAAGAAGACGAAAACCCCAACTCCACCGGCGTACAATAAAAAAAGGAAGGAGGCACTGGCCCCCCACCCAATCTCCCCCCAGGTCCCATCGTCGCCTCGCCATCCTCCCCACGCCCATCTCCCCCCCCCCGCCCGCTCTCTCTCTCTCTCTCTCTCTCTCTCTCTCTCCAGAGACGCCAACACAGCAGTACAAAACCCTTGCAGTCTGAGGGCGATCGATCCGATCCCGCTCTCTCTCGCCTAGGGCTCCGCCTCCGATCGGAGATCCCTCGCGATGGCGGCGGAGATCTCGGCTCTCCTCGACCTCCTCCGCCCCGCCGCCGGAGACCGGGACCCGCCGGCGCGCCGCCTCCGCGCGCCCGCGGCCCGCGCGGGGCTCGAGGCGCTCGCGGGAGCCATCGCCGCCGGCCCGCCGCCCGACCCCGCCCGCGCCCGCGCCGTCCTCACCGCCGCCCGCGCCGTCGTCTCCGCCGTCCTCGCCTCCTCCGGTGAGCTCCCCCGATCCCCCGAACCCCTGTGCGTTTTAACGTTTCGGCTGCCTCCGAGGGTTGTTGCTTTGCTGCTATCGACGGTTTTGGATTTGCTTAGTAGATTGTGTGATCTTGCAGTTGTAAGTTTGGAGGTGTGAGATGCGCTGCTGCTACTGCGTTGGCTTGTGATCTTAAGTTTGCTCATGCTTTTTCGGGAGTAGGGTTAACTTGGTTTGAGGAATGGTTGGATGATTTAGGATCATAATCATTTTTTCTTGTTGATTAGAACAATCTATTGTCTCCTTCGGATCGATCGATAGCTTTCGTGTTTCATCGCTTTATGCGGCTGCTATGTTCTTGCTTGTTGGGCAGCTTTGCTGACCGTTGTTACTGTTTTCATTTTCCTTTTTGCATGATCGTAGGGTATTGAGTCTGGATTATCTACTCGGTGATTTGGTCTCCATTATGCTGTTTTCTTCGCGTTGTAGCTCAGGCTTTTCTTCACTTGGTTGCTTGCATCAGGCTGCAGTCTTAAATTGTTTTGATTAACATCCTTCCTGTGTCGCGCATTGGGCTGTGTTCAACTTCTGCATTATGTTTTAGTTGCCTTGGTTTTGTGTCATGAGAGGTGCATAAGTTTGTTCCATTTTGTGTTTTTTGTCTTGACATGAGTACTATTGGTGCTGCGGGGTCATGAATGTTTGCATGTGTGTGCATCTCATTACTCTTTTGGTACCATGAATTGACACGTGAGCTAATTGCAGTCGCACTAAAGATGCATTCATGCATTGGCCAGGTTCAGTACACTGGCTATAGCCTACTGATGCAACTAATCTGATATTCTTATTTGCTATAACCGGTATTGGTCCGGCTGTTGCTTGGTGGCCAGTGTCGCTTCCTGGAGCTAACTGGTTCTGATTGCCTTATAGGATTATTGGCAGTCAGTGGGAATTGGCTAGAGATCGGCTGTTTTTACTGATTTGGTAGAAATTGATGCTGGTTATTTTTAGTTCCCCTTTCCTTTTCAAATAAGGAGTAAGGTGTTTGTATTTAACAATAAAATTGGCAAGACCAAAAGAGTATGTAAGAATCATTCATACCTTGGAGTAACTCGTGGTATAAAGCCTGAATGTCTATTTCCTAAACTAGCAGATTTTTTGTTAGTTCTGTTATCAGTCGTGATGTCTAGCTGCTATTAGGTCTGTGAACGCTATCCAATACCAGATTTATATTTTGATATGTTGTTGCTTCCATGAATGTGCAAACATCTACAGCAGTTTCAGAGTCATTCTTGACTTCTCATTCATCCATTTCATCTGGTGAAGAAAAACTTTTGAAATGTGAAATCGGCCCGGTAATGTTGGGCTTTGTTATACATGTTTTTTTATGCAAATTTTTTGGTAGTCTTCTTAGGTTCTGGGCCCCTTGCTTATTTGATGTTTGATAGTGTCTCGTTTACTATATGGTTTTCCTTTCCTTTCCGTGTTGAGTGCACCGTTATCCTTCAGAGAGGGAGTTTTCCTTTTGTTTTACACATTTCTTTGCCTGTCTTAAGAATGGAATATTTCTAGCAAGTATTTGATCTTTTTCTCACTTCTATGTTTTCTTTCTACTTTTGGTTATCAGTGGAGCAAGTGGAGCTGACGGTTGTGGAGATTGTGGAGAGGTCTTTGGAATTCTGTCTCTTGTATCTGGAAAAATCATCATATGCATGTGATGACTTTGGCTTACTGGTAAGTTCTTTTGGCTTGGTTTTAATTCAGGGGGACGACATTTTTACCTAATGAAATCCACCTCGCTGTTATCTAATCTTGTAGTAATTTGAGATGCTATCGCTATGTTGTTCCCATCACTTTAGTTGAGTCAATCAGCATTTTGAAAATGTGCTTAAATTAGCATTCTGTCTTTGTTAATCATGTTTTACATCTTTGCAGAATGAAGTTGCCTATTTCATTGAATCTGTGCTGCTTAGAGGGACTCCCAGCAAGGTGTACTCATTGGAACCCAGTGTTATGAATGACGTTATCGAGCAGTGGTCGTCTGTCCAAGTCGAATCCAAGCGCTTGAGCCCACAAGAGAAATATTTCTGCTATTTGAAAGGTAAATTCTTGGGGCCTTATCCGTTCAAATGCAATTAAAGGTTTTACACTATTGGTGCTTTATTTGCTGATGTTTGTACACTTGTTGATGATACTTGACCAGGCTTCAACTGCTCGAAGAGTGTAGATGATCTGCAACGGTTTCGTTTGACCTTATCACCGGAATGCTTACAGCAAGATTATGTTATTGCAGATAACACTGAATCACTGCATGCAGCATCTCCAAATGGCATGGTGTCAATAGCACAACATTTTGCAGTTGTTCACCTATATTGTATACCTCGCCTTCTTACATTGGTTCAGAAGCTTTGTCAATCTCCAGCTTTGGAAGTGATAGAAGATATCAACTTTAACATGAGGTTGTCTTTTACCCAAAGAATTTTGAAGTTAGTCCATGGTCTCGCTATGGAATTTCCTTGTGATGCTTCTGATACCATGATGTTATGCTCAGTAGCAAGATGTGCTGATAGTCTACCAGTCTTGTTCGGACTGAAGTTCAAGTTCTCTAACCATGACAGAGTGTTCTCTGGGGATGGTGTTGGAACTGTCTTGCTGCAAATACTTGAAGAATTTCTACAGCTTATTCAAATTGTCTTCTTCAATAGTGATATTTGTTGCACAGTACAAGTATGTATACTTGCTTCCCTGTTGGAAATTTTTAGTCCGAAGTTGTGGAGATATGACAAATCTAGTGCTTGCTTGGTGCCCCCTTTAGCTTACTCTCCTCAGATTGTTCAATATGTGCTCAAGCTTCTGAGAGAAACCAAACGATGGACAAGTCGTGTTGACAGGGACAGACCTGGTAAAGATGTTCTAGATTATTCATGCAATTCTGAGATAGATGGTTTGTCTTGTCGTGCTCGTTCTCTGGAGGTGCCATTGCTGAAGAAATACACATCTGAGGAGTATCTACGATTTATCTTCCCTCCTAATGAACAATGGTTGGATGATTTGGTGCATCTCATTTTCTTTCTCCATGAAGAAGGAGTAAAATCAATGACTATACTTGAGAAGCCGCAGTTGAGTTGCACAAAACAAGCTGCTGTTTCAGAGTTGGAGTCCGTGGCTAGTCATGAAGAAGAAGCACTATTCGGAAATCTTTTTGCTGAAGCCCGTTCTACAGGAGTAGCTGATAGTATTGAACAGCCAACTTCTCTAGGGAGTGGTTCTTCAAGCAGCCAGCATGGGCCTATTCAATTAGCTGCTGATTTGATATGCTTTATGAAAATTTCTATCTTCTCTCCTGAATGGTGCAGTGCTACATATCTGGATGCTTGCAGGAACTTTCACACCGATCATTTAGCACAATTTCTTTCAATACTTAATTGCCAAGCTTGTTTCTCTGATGAAAGCAGTGCTGAAAATACAACATCTTTCCCTTCGGAGAGTAACTTATTGCACATCAATACTGCCTGTTTTGAACTTCTACAAATGTTTCTTGTTTCTGATGAATGTCCTGCTTCATTGAGAGAAGACTTTGCGGATAAAGTGTTTAATGTTGAGAATGGGAGGTACACCTATAACCACTACACGCTTGCTCTCGTTGCGCGTGCCATCATCTCTGGAACAAATTCAGCATATAATCTTGGAAGAAAAATTTTTGTTCAGTACGCTGATTATCTTTTGGAAAAGGCAAATGATAAATCAACCAGCTCATTGAATTTCAATGATTTCTGTGAAACTCTTCCTTGTGCCTTCCATCTGGAGATTCTTTTGGTGGTGTTCCATTCAACCACTGGGTCAGAAAAGGCTGATTTGACTAAAATTGTGCTTTCTTCCCTAGAAAAAATGAAACAGCCTCCACCTGGAGTAGGTGCATCTGGTCTCACAAGATGGGCTTTACTCCTATCAAGACTTCTGCTTGTCCTGCGACATATTTTGTTGTACCCATTGACACATCCATCATGGTTGTTTATGAGGTTAAGATCCAGGATGAGGGATATACAAGTGAAGGAAGAGCAGTCACGTTCTGTGAACGATTGCTTGCCATCCTTTGCAACTGTTATTGTGGAGGGCATGTTTGCTGATAATGTCAAGGAGTATGCTGCAACTAGTAGTTTGTTCCCGCAATTGATAGATGTGGCTCCAGCTCATGCTGAGTTTTACTTTGATAAGTCTGCTGCTGGGAATTTGGGCTTGAACTTGGATGGTTTCCGCGCAACGATTTCAGAAATCCTTGGCTTTTGGAGGGATAGGAAAGCCGAAGTGGCAGACGATCTCATTGTGGAAAGATATTTATTTCTGATTTGCTGGAGCACACTCTCTGGTATAGGTTATCATGGCAATGATACTCTTCTTCGGAATGATGATCTGTTGAACCCTGACTTCACAGATGTCAACTTTTTCCTCACATTTGCTCTGAGTGTAGCTGACGATGCTTCATCTCTTGTGGGTGCCAATCTTCCTGCTGTAATTTTTGGATTCTTAAAGTTGTTGCATTCTGAGATTCTTCTTGGTTCAAGCGTTCTAGAAAGTTGGGATTTCCCCAGGAAAGGAGCATGGCTTTCTCTTATTCTCTCTCTCATTAATACTGGCGTTTGGAGCCACCAAATAAGTGATAAAACTGATGTGGACTCATATGGCAAGCAGATGGTCCATGATGGAGAGCTATTTGTTCTTGGGAAGAGTTTGGTTACATACATAAGTGAAAATAGTAGACATTGTTTGAATGTCTTATCATCTCTTTTGGAGACCTATCTTCATACTTTTAAGGAAGCATATCTCTCATTTCTTGAAAGAGGAAAGCCTTCTAAGGATCACTGTTATCCTTCCTTGCTGCTGAAGCATTCTGCATTCGACAAATCCAAGCATCATCTCCTCCTTGAGAAAGTTGGTTCAAACATGGAAATGCTGGAACGTATATGTGACCTTTCATCAAGGATAGATGGAGTGGCTACAAAACTGGGTGAAGGGCAGAAAAATTGTTTTGTCTTGAAGTGCTTGTTACATGGATTTCCATCAGATTATGCTTCTAGCAACTGTGCTCTACTTTCTTGCATTCTCATAATAAATGAGATCATACATGCCTTTGATGGATACATAAAGATCATGCAACCAGGAGGCAGAGACCAAGTTGACGAGGCTGTTGTTTCCAAACTGCTTGATATGGTGATGGCTGTAAGATCAGATCGAATATTTAGATCCATTCATGGACAGTGTGATTCTATATTCATGAATCTAATTGACCACAGGGATGATCTCGTTGGATACAGTGACCTTTTTGTTCTGAAGCAGTTAGAAGGGTTCCTGGCTGACATCAACTTGAAAGAAAACATGGACCATGGGGTGAAAGAAATACAAGTTTCTACGGTTGTTGATCTAGTGGAAGACCTTCGATCTAAAACAGATGTATTTAAATTCTTCCTTGGTGACACAGAAGGTGCACCTGAAGGAGCAAGCAGTCTTTTTGCCCTAGAGCATGCTGATATGTCAGTTTTTATTGATGTGTTGGACAAATGCCAATCTGAGCAGGTTAATTGGAAGGTTCTGCACTTGTTTACTGATATTTTAGGTGATGGCCTTTGTCCTGGTCTTAAGCAGAAGTTGCAAAACAAATTTGTTGGAATGGATGTGTCCTGCTTTTCATCTTGGTTAGAATTTAGAATTTTGGGTCATGCTGTGAAAATTGAAAGCACCAGTGGTACTACAGTGGGTCTGACAACCCTAAGAGAATCGGCAGTGGATTTTCTTATGCGTCTCATCTGCCCTTTGTCTGAAACATTGGCTAAAGAACTTCAACATCACCTCTTTGACTCGATGCTATTGTTACTTGATAAAGCATTTTTGTCATGTGATCTTCATACTGCCAAAGCATATTTCCATTTGATTGTTCAACTGTTGAGTGAGGAATCACATTTCAAGCAGCTGTTTGAAAAGACACTGATACTGATGGAGACAATGGTTGATAATGAGGGCTTGCTTCATACTTTGAAGTTTCTGTTTACTTTTGTGGAGTCAGTGTTTGGTGATGCTGGGTTAAATAGGAGTGCTCTTAAGAGGTTTTCATCTAAAAATTCAGGCAACAATTCTGGTTCAGGATCTCTCATCCCAAAGCAATTGAAGAATTCAGACAACCTTGTTCTTCGCACCAATCAAGAAAGTAATTCCGCTGTTGATTGTGATGTTAGTTCTGGTGAGGAAGATGAAGATGATGGAACATCTGATGGGGAATTGGGGAGCATGGATAGAGATGAGGAAGAGGATGGAAACAGTGAAAGAGCTCTAGCATCCAAAGTGTGCACATTTACATCCAGTGGTAGTAATTTCATGGAACAGCATTGGTACTTCTGTTATACGTGTGACTTGACTGTTTCCAAAGGTTGCTGTTCTGTTTGTGCCAAGGTGTGCCATCGAGGGCATCGTGTTGTTTATTCCCGATCAAGCCGTTTCTTCTGTGACTGTGGAGCTGGGGGTGTGAGAGGAAGCAACTGTCAGTGCTTGAAACCTCGGAAATTTTCTGGCACCTCTAGTGTACCACCACCTGCCGCTAGCAGCTTCCAGCCTATATTGCCTTATCATGAGGATCTGGAGCAGGTTGCAGATAGTGGCTCTGATTTTGAAGATGACATCTCAACTGATGCTGATAACTCCATAAAGCTATCTGTGCCAAAAGGCTTCAGTGATGGGCTTCCTGTATTTCTTAAAAATCTTGATATAGAAGTTCGAATGCTTGAACTCTGCAAGAAGTTGCTTCCGACGATACTTAGCCAAAGAGACTGGAATCTTTTGAAAGACAGGAAAGTTCTGTTAGGAAGTGATATGCTGGTGTCACATGCTTCTGATATTTTCCAACTAAAGAAAGCTTTCAAAAGTGGATCATTGGACCTGAAGATAAAAGCAGATTATCCAAACTCAAGGGAACTTAAGTCACATCTTGCTAATGGTTCTCTTACTAAATCCTTACTGAGTATCAGCATTCGAGGTAAGCTTGCTGTTGGAGAAGGGGATAAAGTAGCTATATTTGACGTGGGACAAATTATTGGACAGCCTACTGCAACCCCTATTACAGCAGACAAAACAAATGTGAAGCCGCTATCCAGGAACATAGTTCGCTTTGAAATTGTTCATCTGGTTTTCAATCCACTAGTGGATCATTACCTTGCTGTTGCTGGATACGAGGATTGCCAAGTATTAACATTAAATAGTCGTGGTGAAGTAACTGATCGCCTTGCCATAGAACTTGCTCTGCAAGGAGCCTATATTCGTCGTGTGGAATGGGTTCCAGGTTCTCAGGTACAGCTCATGGTAGTAACAAACATGTTTGTGAAGATATATGATCTCTCACAGGACAATATTAGCCCAGTGCATTACTTTACTGTGGCTGATGATATAATTGTTGATGCCACCCTTGTTCCCTCCTCAATGGGAAGGTTGGTGCTTCTTATTCTTTCTGAAGGGGGCCTTTTGTATAGGCTTAATGTTGCATTGGCGGGTGATGTTGGTGCGAAAACATTGACTGATACAATCTTGATTAAAGATGCAGTATCTATGCATAAAGGTTTGTCATTGTACTTCTCATCAACCTACAGGCTTCTATTTGTGTCTCATCAAGATGGTAACACCTTCATGGGACGCTTAGATGCTGATTCTTCATCAGTTACTGAATTGTCATATGTATGTGAGGAAGATCAAGATGGTAAACCGAAGCCAGCTGGGCTTTACCGTTGGAGAGAGCTAATAGCGGGCAGTGGGACTCTTACCTGCCTATCAAAATTTCAATCAAATGCTCCTCTTACTGTATCTTTGGGTCCTCGTGAGTTGTTTGCGCAAAACATGAGACATGGTACTGGTTCAAATACCCCAGTGGTTGGTATTGCTGCATATAAGCCTTTATCCAAAGATAAAACACATTGTCTTCTTTTGTATGATGATGGAAGCCTTCATATTTACTCACATACACCTAGTGGAGGTGATAGTTCGACGAGCCTTACTGCAGAACAAACAAAGAAGTTGGGCAGCAGCATCCTCAGCAGTAGAGCTTATGCTGGCACAAAACCAGAATTTCCACTTGATTTTTTTGAGAAGACGACTTCCATTACATGTGATGTGAAATTTAGTAGTGACACAACCAAAAGTGGTGATTCTGAAAGCATCAAGCAAAGATTGACCTCAGATGACGGGTATTTAGAGAGTCTGACATCCACTGGCTTCAAGGTAGGAAGTTCTGACCTGTTAATCCCATTGATGACTACTGTGAAATTTTTACCCATGGGGGTAGCTATTGCTTATATTTTGTTTGCTACCCTGTAATTGATTTTGAATTACTTATCTGCACTCCATTGTTTGCTGGCTTGCTGCAGGTGACTGTTTCAAATCCAAACCCTGATATTGTCATGGTTGGTTGCCGGATCCATGTGGGTAATACATCTTCTAGCAATATCCCTTCTGAAATCACAGTTTTTCACAGAGTCGTTAAGCTGGATGAAGGCATGAGGTCATGGTACGATATTCCATTTACTACTGCTGAATCACTTCTGGCTGATGAAGAATTCACAATTACTGTTGGCCGAACATTCGATGGCTCATCTATACCTAGGATAGATTCTATCGAAGTTTATGGTCGAGCCAAAGATGAATTTGGATGGAAAGAGAAAATGGATGCTGTACTTGATATGGAAGCACATGTCCTGGGTGGTAGTTCTGCTGGTGGAAAATCAGGAAAGAAACCTCAAACGATGCAAACTGCTCCTATCCAGGATCAGGTTTTGGCAGATGCTCTCAGGATCCTTTCACGAATATACTTGCTTTGCCAAACAAGTTGCTGTACTGACACAGTTGATGCAGACATGGAACTTAATAATCTAAAATGCAGAGCTTTGTTGGAAACCATCTTTCAGAGTGACAGGGGGCCTCTGCTACATTCTGCTGCATGCTGTGTCCTTCAGGCTGTGTTCCCAAAGAAGGAAATATACTATCATGTAAATGCCAAATATCTTTCCATACTAATCTTAATATCTATGGGCTATTGTTCCCTCTTACTCTGCTGTTACTCTTTTAATTTTTTCCTATTTTTCGCACAGGTTAAGGACACTATGCGCCTTCTAGGGGTAATAAAATCACTTCCAGCAATTACTTCAAGAATAGGAGTTGGAGGTGCTGCATCTAGCTGGGTGATAAAAGAATTTATAGCCCAGATGCATACAGTGTCCAAAGTTGCTTTGCACAGGAAATCGAACTTGGCCTCTTTTCTTGAGAATCATGGTACTAATTCTACTTCTGCACTTGTCTAATAGAGGGCTCCTGATTTTCTTGTCTGATGTTTTAAGTTCTTAGTCCCACTAGTCCAAAAAGAACTCAATTTCTTCGATGCTTTTTATTCAAGCTTTTGGAAGTTTGACCATTCATATATTTATTAGCATCAATATGCCCATGCGAAAGTGGCATCAGCATATTTGTCATAGAGTGCTTATGTAATATGGTAATTTTATAATTTTTGCTAATACATAACAATAAAAATTAGAGACCAAAGTTGTATACTGAAGACTATGCCAAGTCAAAAAATGACATTCTTGCTGGAAGGAGTTGATTATAACAACCAGTTCTTAACTCTTTATTATTATAGTATGTTGATTTTTATGATGTTTTCTAAAATAACCACCGTTGTATTATTGTGAGTTTGATGCTAAAGTATTTCTCTTTGAGAGGCTGATGCAAAAAATACTTCGTTAGTTTTGATACTAATCAAAATGGTAGCAACTAGGGTTCCAAAAATGGCTGGTTACTATCAACAACTGGAAATCCCAGTAATTATCGTGATTTAAAAACCTAAGTGGATTTAAAGAATTTTGAGTTTAATTTTGATAGAATTTGGATACAGAGGAAACAATATAATTTGAGGAAACATGAAGAAAAATATGCCTTACTGGTAGCCACTGGGAAACTGGCTGGTTGCAGGCATCCCGGTGGGTATCAGGATTTGTCCTGAAACCAGAAAATGGAATCCTGTAAGTATGATTTTTACATGCTATTTCCATATATCAGATACTTAGGTGACTTGCGTGTCTTTCGTGCACTGCATAAATAGTCTTGTGGCACTTCATTATGTTACAAGTCTGGAATGGATGAATAGCTTGTTGCATTGCATAGCCCTAAAGAGGCAATATATATAGTGAATACATGGAAACCCTAGAACATAGGTAATGACATTAATACCTGTAATACCCTCCCTCAAATGTAAGGTATATGCAATAGCATTGCATTTGGAAGGGTTTACACTAAAAAGGGAAAATCCGAAGTCCGAGTCTTGAAGATGTCATAGCGTGCGGCTCTTATATAATTGTGTCAAGTACCAAATATCCGGAATCGTGTAACAGCCCAGAAAGCACAAATGTAAGGGCTGGAAAAGTGGAGGTAAGCGGGAGCAAAGTTGACCGCGGCAACACGATAAAGAGGATGTGGAAGGTGGTACAACAAGAGAGCTGTCAAATTAAATAGAAGAGAGATAGAAGCATAGCGATTACTCAGGGCGACGCGGAAGAGAAGTGCGGCGGCTTTAGAAACTCGGGGCGGTAGCTCAAAGAGAAGAGTGACGACATCATAACGATTTCTACTATTGGCTGTGTCAAAGGAAAAAGTGGCAGCTGCGGCTGTGCGAAAGAAAGGAGATGACCACACATCTAAAAGGATGGATCGTGGCTTGCAAAGCAGCCGACTGATTGACAAGGATTTGTGGACACAACTTTGACGAACTCAAAGAGAGATGTTACAGACTTGAATGGACGCAAACGGAACACTCAAAAGAAAGGACTCAAAAGGCAGCGGATTATAGCAGCAGCCACACCAACACCAAAGAGCTTGCTCTAACATGTTCTCAGCTCCTCCAACACCCCAACCAAACATCAAACATCTCCTGCCATCACCCTCCACATTTTCTCCCTACCATTTCTTCCTCCCTACGTCCTCTCCTCCCATCTCACTCCTCCACTGAGGCGACAAAGAGGAGCCGGGCTATGGTGTGGGCGCAGGCGGGTGGGCGAGCGAGGGAGACACGGAGGGCGCCGAATCCAGCTGGATCAGGGCTGGCCAACGGTGGAGACGGTCGGATCCGGGGTGGTGTGGGCGCGGCGCAGCGGCCGGGAGGTGCCACGGGTGCGGGTGTGGTGGCCTGGCGGCGGCGCGGGCGCAATAGGTGGCCGGCGGCACCAGAAGAGGCTAGGGAGGGCCGGATCCGGCGCGCCTTGGGTATGAGTGCGACGATGGTGGGATCCATCTCAGGCTGCATGGATCCGGTGGGATCTGGCACGGAGGACGCCAGATTCGGAGGGCGCCCTAGGTGGCGGTGTTGGTGTGGCGATGAAGACGTCCACAATGGCAGGGAGACGATGTTGGTAGCGGCCAGATTTGGCGTGGGCATGGCGAGCGTGGACGTAGCGGCTTGGCGGCGCAAGAAGAAGTGGACCTCGCTGGATCTAGTGTCACGCGCGTGGGGTGCCTGTAGGCGGCTGGTGTTGCCACTGAAAAGAGGTGACCACCCCCGAGAGTGAAGATCACGTCTCCTGGGGCAGCGACAGTGGATCGAGAGCTAGAAGGGACCTAGATCTCTGATACCATGTTACAAGTCTGGAATGGATGAATAGCTTGTTGTATTGCATAGCCCTAATAGGGCAATATATATAGTGAATACATGGAAACCCTAGAACAGCAGGAAATGACACTAATACCTTTAACACAGTGAACTACCAATATACTTCCGTAGTTACGTACATGGTATATGCAATATATATAATGAATACATGGAAACCCTAGAACAACAGGAAATGACACTAATACCCTTAACACAGTGAACTACCAATATGCTTCCCTAGTTACGTACATGGTACACTGTATACAAAGGGCCAGTTTTGCACTATTGTGCTGTGGTGCGGAATCAAGTTGGTTATAGAGAATCTTCACCAACTCGAGTGGAACATCTGTTGAAATTCCAAAAGAGGTTGTCAATTGGTTAGATACGTCCAAAAATAGTATAATAAAAGTGTTCTTAAAAACCACTGCAATGCCAAATGCAGCTGTAGCAAGTAGTTTACTGCTAGGAGTAAAAAAAGTTTCCTTTGATTCTTTTGCTAGTCTATATGCTCATTGGATCTTCTATTGTTGTTGATTGTATGTTGCCAATCGACATAAAGGCATAGGTTGCCATTCATGTGGTGTGGGCGATACATGCACATAAAATACATGCGGGAATGTATTAATATTTTTCAATGTGAACACTCATTTTTCTTTGTGTTGACTCTTGTATTTGCCTCCTTTCCTTCTGTTCTGAAAAATAAGATGTGTGCTGTGCTCAATGTCACCAGGAAGGTAGGGTAGATGTGACGACTGAAGAGTATTCTTGTTGGCTAATATGAGTAGACACGAGTACTTCTGCAGTTTTAATCATATGTAACTGCAAAGATGTTTCAGAGTACTTCTGCAGGTTGAATCATATGTAACTACAAAGATGTTTCAGCAATTATTGTTTCTGTTGTCTTTAATGCGCTACTCTGTCTAATTGAGTGTCCAACTCTTGATTGCAATATATACTTGTTAATGCGATAACCTGGCATTAGGAATGTGAAGTATATATTATATTGATTATATGAACATATGGCCTGTAGAATTGTCATATTTTCTAAATAATAAAGATTAATAGCATATGTTTCTCTTTTTCAGGTACAGAACTAGTTGAAGGTCTCATGCAAGTTTTCTGGGGTATTTTGGATTTAGACAGGCCAGACACCCAAACGATAAATAGTCTTGTTATACCTTGTGTGGAATTTATTTATAGCTATGCTGAATGCTTGGCCATGCATTCAAATGAAAAATCTGGAGATTCAGTGGCACCTGCAGTTGCTCTGTTTAAGAAGCTACTCTTTGCACCATACGAAGCAGTTCAGACTTCTAGCAGGTGATCTTTTTGTATTTGCCTGTACAGCATTATCGACACTTGCCATTTTTGTTTTGGTCTTATCAGCACTCATCCTACTTACTGTCATTTTTGTAATATTTGTTGCTGACTTTTCAGTTTGGCTATTTCATCACGATTTCTCCAAGTCCCTTTCCCAAAGCAGACAATGGTAGCTAATGATGATGCTCCTGATAATCATGCAAAAACAAGTGCTTCCGTTATGTCCTCTAGTGGAAATGCTCAGGTTATGATTGAAGAAGATCCTGCCACATCATCAGTGCAATACTGTTGTGATGGTTGTTCCACTGTTCCAATACTCAGGCAAAGGTGGCACTGCAACATATGTCCAGACTTTGACTTATGTGAAACCTGCTATGAGATACTTGATGCAGATCGTCTACCTGCACCACATTCAAAAGATCATCCCATGTCAGCAATACCAATTGAAGTTGATACATTTGGAGGTGAAGGCAATGAAATTCATTTCTCTATTGATGAGCTAACAGATTCCAGTGTTGTTCAAGCTCCTGCTGATAGAAGTGTCCAGACCTCACAATCATCAATTCATGTATTGGATGCAAGTGAGTCTGCAGATTTCCCTGGGTCCATGACAGACCAAAGGACAGTATCAATTTCTGCATCCAAACGTGCCATTAACTCCCTTCTACTTAGTTGTCTAATCCAAGAGCTCAGAGGCTGGATGGAAACCACAGCTGGCAGTCGAGCCATCCCTATAATGCAGTTGTTCTACAGACTTTCATCTGCAGTTGGTGGACCTTTCATGGATAGCTCAAAGCCAGAAAATTTGGATTTGGAAAAGTTTGTTAAGTGGCTCATGGATGAAATCAATATAAGTAAACCCTTTCCTGCCAAAACACGCTGTTCTTTTGGAGAAGTATCGATCCTTGTTTTCATGTTTTTCACACTTATGTTCCGTAACTGGCATCAGCCTGGGAGTGATGGCTCTCATTTGAAGTCCGGTGGGAGTTCTGATTTGACCGAAAAAGGTCCTGGTCAGGTTCCAGTGTCAACCACAACTCTTCCATCCTCTAGTGATGACCAGGATAAAAATGAGTTTGCTTCTCAGTTAATTCGTGCCTGTTCTGCCCTCAGACAACAATCATTTCTGAATTATTTAATGGATATACTGCAGCAACTTGTTCATGTTTTCAAGTCATCATCCATAAATGGGGAAGGTGGTGGTTCTGGTTCAGGCTGTGGATCCTTATTGACAGTACGGAGAGAGCTGCCAGCTGGAAATTTCTCTCCCTTTTTTTCGGATTCATATGCCAAATCTCATCCGACTGATCTGTTCATGGACTACAACAAATTGTTGTTGGAGAATACTTTCCGGCTTGTATATAGCATGGTTCGACCAGAAAAGGAGAAATCAACTGAGAAGGATAGAAGTTACAAGGTTCCCAACACCAAGGATCTAAAGTTGGATGGATATCAGGATGTTCTTTGCAGCTATATTAGCAATCCTCATACTACGTTTGTTCGAAGGTATGCAAGGAGGCTATTCCTTCATTTATGTGGCAGCAAGACTCACTATTATAGTGTCAGGGATTTGTGGCAATATTCCCATGAAGTCAAGAAACTTCATAAAATCATAAACAAGTCTGGAGGTTTTCGAAATCCTGTGCCCTATGAGAGAAGTGTTAAGCTCATAAAATGTTTGTCTACTCTTTGTGATGTGGCTGCAGCAAGGCCCAGAAATTGGCAAAAATTCTGCTTGAAGCACATGGATCTTCTCCCTTTTCTGATGGACAATTTTTACTATTTCAGTGAAGAGTGTATTATTCAGACTCTCAAGCTTTTAAATTTGGCCTTCTATTCAGGAAAAGATGTCAGTCATAGTGCACAAAAATCAGAGAGTGGGGATCTTGGAGGTTCTACAAGAACTGGTTCACATTCTTCAGATTCAAAAAAGAAGCGGAAAGGCGATGATGGTTCGGAAGGTGCCTCAGAAAAATCCTGCATGGACATGGAGCAGGCTGTGGAAGTGTTCAATGACAAGGAAGGTGATGTGTTGAAGCGTTTTGTTGATACGTTCTTGCTAGAATGGAACTCAGCAAGTGTCCGTCATGAGGCCAAATGTGTTTTATTTGGACTGTGGCACCATGCAAAGAACTTGTTTAAGGAAACTATGTTAATAATTCTACTGCAGAAGGTGAAATATCTTCCCATGTATGGCCAGAACATCGTTGAGTACACTGATCTCATGACCTGTTTACTAGGAAAAGCAAATGATTCCAGTGCAAAGCAGAATGACACTGAACTTCTGAATAAATGTTTAACATCTGATGTAATAAGCTGCATTTTTGACACACTTCATTCGCAGAATGAGCTATTGGCAAATCATCCAAATTCCCGTATATACAACATGCTTAGTTGCTTAGTGGAGTTTGATGGCTATTACTTGGAGAGTGAGCCTTGTGTTACCTGCAGCTGTCCAGATGTTCCGTATTTGAGAATGAAGCTTGAAAGCCTCAAGTCTGAGACCAAATTTACTGACAACAGGATAATAGTGAAATGTACTGGAAGCTTTACTATACAGTCAGTGACAATGAATGTTTATGATGCTCGTAAATCAAAGTCAGTGAAAGTACTCAACCTGTATTACAACAACAGGCCTGTAACAGACTTGTCAGAACTGAAGAATAATTGGTCTCTGTGGAAGCGTGCTAAAAGCTGCCATCTTACTTTTAATCAGACTGAATTGAAGGTTGAATTCCCCATCCCAATTACAGCATGCAATTTCATGATTGAGCTTGACTCGTTTTATGAAAATCTTCAAGCCTCTTCCCTTGAGTCATTGCAGTGCCCACGTTGTAGCAGGTCCGTCACTGATAAGCATGGCATCTGTAGCAACTGCCATGAAAATGCATATCAGTGTAGGCAATGTAGAAATATTAACTATGAAAACCTTGACTCTTTCCTCTGCAATGAGTGTGGCTACAGCAAATATGGTCGTTTTGAATTCCATTTCATGGCAAAACCAAGTTTCTCATTTGATAACATGGAAAATGATGATGATATGAGAAAAGGATTGGCAGCAATTGAGTCAGAGTCAGAAAATGCTCATAGGCGATACCAGCAACTGATGGGATTTAAGAAGCCTCTCATTAAACTTGTATCAAGCATAGGTGAACAGGAGATAGATGCACAACAGAAAGATGCTGTCCAGCAGATGATAGTGTCCTTGCCTGGGCCCACTTGCAAGGTAAATCGCAAGATTGCACTTCTTGGTGTGTTGTATGGTGAAAAATGCAAAGCAGCTTTTGATTCAGTGAGCAAAAGTGTTCAGACACTACAAGGACTGCGCCGTGTTTTAATGACATATCTGCACCAGAAAAATTCCAATGAGACCAATGCATTACCAGCTTTTTCAATACCAAGGTCTCCAAGTAGTTGCTATGGGTGTAGTACTACGTTTGTTACACAATGCCTGGAGTTATTACAAGTGCTATCCAAACATGCAAACTGCAGAAAGCAACTTGTCAGTGCTGGCATTGTATCAGAGTCATTTGAAAACAACATTCATCAGGGCCCTAGAACCGCGCGTACTCTTGCCAGGGCTGTGCTATCTTCCTTCTCTGAAGGTGATGCAGATGCAGTTCAGGAACTGAACAATTTGATTCAGAAGAAGGTGATGTATTGTCTTGAGCACCATCGCTCCATGGATATTGCACAATCAACACGAGAAGAGTTACTGCTACTTTCAGAGACCTGTGCCCTTGTAGATGAGTTTTGGGAGGCAAGGCTACGTGTTGCCTTTCAGCTGTTGTTCTCTTCTATTAAAGTTGGAGCAAAGCATCCTGCAATTTCAGAGCATATTATTCTTCCTTGTTTGAGAATCATTTCTCAGGCTTGCACGCCTCCAAAATCTGATGCTGCAGACAAAGAGCCAGGTGTGGGAAAATCTAGCTTGATGTTGCAATCGAAGAATGACGATACAATTGCTCACTCAGCAACTAATGTCCCCACTTCCAAGATTCAATCTAATATATCTGGAAAAAATCCTGATGGAAGTCGAAGAGGTCATGATATTCCACTTCTGAGCTATTCAGAATGGGAGAGTGGCGCATCATATCTGGATTTTGTGAGGAGGCAGTATAAAGTATCACAGGCAGTGAAAGGAGTACAGAAAACACGGCATGATTCACAGAAATCTGACTACCTGGTTCTAAAATATGGACTCAGATGGAAGCGGCGTGCATGTCGGAGGTCATCTAAAAGTGACTTCTCAAAATTTGCCTTGGGCTCCTGGGTGTCAGACTTGATTTTAAGTTCCTGTTCTCAGTCAATAAGATCTGAGATATGCACTCTCATAAGCTTGCTATGTCCATCGAACTCTTCCAGACAATTTCAGTTATTGAACTTGCTTATGTCTTTACTTCCTCGAACACTGTCAGCTGGTGAAAGTGCAGCAGAGTACTTTGAGTTACTTGGGACAATGATTGATTCAGAGGCTTCACGTCTTTTCTTAACTGTTCGTGGTTGTTTAACCACATTGTGTTCTTTAATAACAAAAGAAGTCTCCAATGCTGAATCACAGGAGAGAAGCCTTAGCATTGACATATCACAAGGATTCATTCTTCACAAGCTTGTTGAGCTCCTAAACAAGTTTCTTGATATTCCCAATATCAGAGCAAGGTAAATTTCAATACACTCACGTTCTCAACCCCCTCTTCTCTGTTTTTGCACCCGCACACCCATGCACTTGTTTCTCTATCTTTACATTTTTCTTCATGTTGCAGATTTATGAGTGATAAGTTACTGTCTGAGGTGTTGGAGGCTTTTCTGGTTATCCGTGGGCTAGTTGTGCAAAAGACGAAGTTAATCAATGACTGCAATCGGCTTTTGAAAGACCTTCTTGATAGCTTGCTCATAGAGAGTACTGCAAACAAACGCCAGTTTATACGAGCTTGCATCTCTGGATTGCAGAAGCATGTGAAGGAGAAAAAGAGACGAACATCTCTGGTACAAGCACAAACTACTTTTGGTTTGGATATTGGCTTAACTTAATCCTTTACTATCAATTCTAACAATAAAATGCAACTTGTTTGTGATGTTCTTATCTGGAATTATCTTTTGCAGTTTATTTTGGAGCAACTCTGCAATTTGATTTGCCCAGTGAAACCAGAGCCTGTTTATCTTCTGATTCTAAACAAGGCACATACTCAAGAGGAGTTCATCAGGGGTTCTATGACAAAGAATCCATACTCCAGTGTGGAGATTGGCCCACTAATGAGAGACGTGAAAAACAAAATATGTCACCAACTTGATTTGCTTGGACTTTTAGAGGATGACTATGGTATGGAATTACTGGTTGCTGGGAATATAATCTCACTTGACCTTAGCATTTCCCAAGTCTATGAGCAAGTATGGCGGAAGCACCATGGTCAAACTCAGCATTCTTTGTCCAATGCCAGCATTCTCTCTGCTGCTTCATCTGTCAGAGATTGCCCGCCAATGACAGTAACCTACAGACTGCAGGTTAGCTATGGCGGTTAGGCTTCCTTTTGTTGCCTTAAATTCTTTATTTTGTCAGTATCACCTCTCTAGTTTTAACAACTTTTAATATCTTGATGCTTGTTTCTAAGCATTGGTCCTTCACAAACAAGTACAGATACAAACGAGTCAAATTTTTAGGCAGTGAATAGATACATTGACCTTGCATATGTCCATTAATACATTAATATCGGGAACTTATATGTAAGTTTTATAAGAACAGCAATTACACACCCCTCTTTTCTTTAATATTTTAACAGCGGAAATCCGAACAACCCCCTTAGAAGTCCCTGCCTGTCACGCCATATATGTCATTTTTCCGTCCACCCCCCTCTGAAAAAGTATTTCCCCCTATACTATTGCCAGTTTCTTGTGTTCTTTTCTGTCAAATTGTGACACATCAGTGATCATGCAATCATCTCCACATCACAAGACACATGAGACCCACTAGGAACGGCGCCGCTATCATCGACAGCAACACCATGGTGAATGAAGACGGAGGCTACCAGTGAGGAAGGGGGAGAGAGACCACAGCAAGCTACCTAGTGGGTCTGATGTTACGATGAACCGTAGTTCATCAGGTAAACATCGTCGGGAGGAAGACCGGACAGTGTCGGCTTAGTGGGATGAGAGATTTGACTATAGACAAAGATGATAGAACTCGAGAAAGAGACTAGATTAATTCATCTTCATTGCTTCATTGATAGTAGATACATGTTAGCCCTTTTATAGAGATG
Organism: Melocanna baccifera; assembly: GCA_036346265.1. Taxonomy (NCBI): domain Eukaryota; kingdom Viridiplantae; phylum Streptophyta; class Magnoliopsida; order Poales; family Poaceae; genus Melocanna; species Melocanna baccifera. The sequence goes on from CM070702.1 coordinate 3,871,457, forward strand.
ACTTGACTTGATCTTAAAGAAATAATTTTTATATCTAAGGAAACCTATCTCTAACAAATAAAATATATCTATAAGATAGTAAACTCATATAATAAGGAAACTATCTATTCTTATCTCTATTCTAATTCATCTAATCATGCTATATACTGCTATAGTACCATGGTACTGTTTATGCGTATGAACCGTATGCATGAACAGCGATTTCGCACGTGACAGATGTGTTCATGGCTGCTGATGTGTCATGATTTAATGATAAATTCACGAGAAATTAGCGAAAAGACTGATCCTGAGGGTAGTCTATTTGTCTGGAACTTATTAAGCATTGTGCTTGATGTGCTGCCTCCTGTTGGATTCATATATGTTATTTGTCCTCGTCAGTTCAATGTTGTGTTCATAGAAAATGTTTATGTTCTGATCAGGGTTTAGATGGTGAAGCTACCGAGCCTATGATTAAAGAGCTAGAAGAGGAAAGGGAGGAATCACAAGATCCTGAAGTTGAATTTGCTATAGCAGGTGCTGTTAGGGAATGCGGAGGTCTTGAAATTATATTAAGCATGATTCAGGTGTGTTCAGTTACACATTGAGTTGATTTGCTTTGTCCCTTAACAAGTTTAGCATCATGAATCTGAACAAATTTACATTTATTTGGAATTTGTTCTCCAATCCTGTGCTTAATGAGCTTGATTATTGACCTTTTTTCTGCAATACCCTTTTATGTCAGAGCCTAAGTGATGATGAGTTAAGATCTAACCAGGAAGAGTTGGCTTCAGTTCTTAACCTTCTGAAGTATTGTTGCAAAATCCGTGAAAATAGATGTGCTTTATTACGTCTGGGTGCTCTGGGTTTGCTACTTGAGACAGCCCGGCATGCATTCTCAGTCGATGCAATGGAACCAGCAGAGGGAATTCTATTAATTGTAGAAAGTCTTACAATGGAAGCTAATGAGAGCGACATAAGTATTGCCCAAAGTGTTTTTACAACTAGTATAGAGGAGACTGGTGCTGGTGAACAGGCCAAGAAAATTGTTCTCATGTTTTTGGAGAGATTATGTCATCCTGTAGGTGCCAAAAAATCAAACAAGCAACAAAGGAATGAGGAGATGGTGGCAAGGATCTTGCCTTACTTGACCTACGGGGAGCCAGCAGCTATGGAAGCTCTTATTCAACATTTTGAGCCCTACCTGAGTGACTGGAGTGAGTTTGACCGGTTGCAGAAGCAACATGAAGAGAATCCAAAAGATGATAATTTAAGCCAAAAGGCATCAATGCAGAGATCTGCTGTTGAAAACTTTGTTCGTGTCTCAGAGTCGCTCAAGACAAGTTCATGTGGTGAGAGTCTGAAGGAGATTATTCTAGAGAAGGGCATTACAAAAGCTGCTGTAGGGCATCTGAGGGAAAGCTTTGGTTCTGCAGGGCAGCCTGGCTCTAGAACTAGTGCAGAATGGACAGGTGTGTTAAAGCTACCATCTATTCCACTCATCCTGTCGATGTTGAAGGGACTTGCAAAGGGTCATTTGCCTACACAGAACTGTGTTGATGAAGAAGGCATTCTACCACTGCTCCATGCTTTAGAAGGGGTGCCTGGTGAAAACGAAATTGGTGCAAGAGCAGAAAATCTTTTGGACACCCTAGCCAACAAAGAAAATAATGGTGATGGCTTCCTAGGAGAGAAGATTCAAGAGCTGCGACATGCTACAAGGGATGAGATGCGCCGTCGTGCTCTTAAGAAAAGAGAAATGCTACTTCAGGTAACTGTTGCAGAAATAGTTTCATGAGCTGCTATGTTTGCACTGGTTGGTTTACATCCTGCTTTTCAAAGATTCTTCTACAAATGCTTCCCACAGTGACTTTCATGTGTAGAATTCTGAATAGAAATCATAGGTTATTGTTGATCTTGGATTCTACATGTGCACAAAGTAACATGTGCTGTCTTTGTTCTTTTCTGTTCCAGGGGCTAGGAATGCGACAAGAATTTGCTTCAGATGGAGGTAGACGTATCGTTGTCTCTCAGCCTATAATTGAAGGTCTGGATGATGTGGAAGAGGAGGATGGGTTAGCTTGTATGGTTTGTAGAGAAGGTTATACTTTAAGGCCAATGGACATGTTAGGAGTCTACGCGTTCAGTAAACGGGTGAACTTGGGTGCAACAAATTCTGGCAGTGGCCGTCGGGACTGTGTTTACACTACTGTTAGTCACTTCAACATCATACACTACCAATGTCATCAGGAAGCCAAACGAGCTGATGCTGCACTGAGGAATCCTAAAAAGGAATGGGATGGTGCTACCCTAAGAAATAATGAGACATTGTGTAATTGTATCTTTCCTTTGAGAGGGCCATCTGTTCCTCTTGGGCAGTACACCCGGTGTGTCGAACAGTACTGGGACCAGTTGAATTCTCTAGGACGAGCAGATGGGAGTCGTCTCCGGTTGTTGACATACGACATTGTTCTGGTATGTGACAGTGACTCTGTTTTGACCTTGTGCTAAACATACAAAATTTTCCTTTCATTTGTTATTCCGTGATTAAATCCTTATGAACTGCATGGGTCATACAAAATTTTCCTTTCATTTGTTATTCGGTGATTAAATCCTTATGAACTGCATGAGTTTCTACTATCACCTAGGTTTTGCTTTATTTTTTGTATCAGAACAGTAGGGGATAACCTTACTGAAATATATTAATAAAAAGCAGTAAAATCACGAAATTCTGTGCAAAGTCAACAAAGCCAAAGAAGACAATGAAAATCAAACACAAAATGAATAGGTGATCAACTCAGAAACAATTCCAAAACTAAAGAGAATATCCTTGCAGGAACAGCCTTTTGCTTTATTTTACTTGAAGAAAATCTGAAATCTCCCAAGTGTAATTGGCAGTCTTTCATGGTATTGCTTTATTTTACTTCAAAGAAAAACTGAAACTTCTAGTGTATTTTACACACTTTCTTTGATGCTTTGTGAAGAACACACTAGTACATATAATTTTGTGATATGATTCAAATCTAACCCTCGTATTTGTTATCGTATTGCTATGTAAGGATGCAAAACTGGTTGCTGGAGATTCTTTTCTTTGTGGATAGCAAATTGATTATTCTTATCTATTTGCCTTGAGGCAAATCCAGCTTCAGTAACTTAGGGGGAACATATAGGGCCTGGCAATTTACTGAGTTGCTGTAACATTTTCCTGGATAGATCAAGTATTATATTCCACATTCATCTTACACGACTAATAGCAGAATGGTTCTTTTGTTTTCACTAGATGTTGGCCAGGTTTGCAACAGGCGCTTCTTTCAGCACCGACTGCAAAGGTGGGGGAAAGGAGAGCAACTCGCGGTTTCTTCCTTTCATGATCCAGATGGCTTCTCATCTTGTAGATGGAAGTGCTAACCAACAACGTCATGTGACGGCCAAGGCTGTTGCCACTTACTTGTCCAGTTCTCCGTCAACTCCAGAATCTCCCATTCGGCTCTCGGCTTCTCTCTCTGGAGCTCGTGGTAGTTCAGGTTCATCGGAGGAGACTGTACAGTTTATGATGGTTAATTCTCTACTGTCCGAGTCCTATGAGAGCTGGCTGCAGCACCGCCCCGCTTTCCTGCAGAGGGGCATCTACCATGCTTACATGCAACACAAGCACGGGCGATCTAGCCCCAAGCTTTCCTCTGACTCATCTTCCTCTGCAGTCCGGTCAGATGAAGGTTCATCTGCTGATGCAAACGACAGCAAGAGGCTCTTTGCCATTGTACAGCCGATGCTGGTATACACTGGCTTGATTGAGCAGCTGCAGTTATTCTTCAAGAAGGGAAAATCATCTGGGACTAGTATGTCAGGCGAGAAAGATGAATCGAGCGGTAACCTCGAAAAGTGGGAGATTATGATGAAAGAGAGGCTGGGCAACATGAAGGAGATGGTGGGATTATCAAAGGATCTGCTCTCGTGGCTCGAAGACATGACCTCATCTGAAGATTTGCAGGAGGCCTTCGATGTCATGGGGGTGCTGACGGATGTATTCTCGAGTGGTTACACGAAATGCGAAGATTTTGTCCGGGCAGCCATACACGCTGGAAGGAGCTGAGGGGAGCGAGAATGAAATGTTCTAAAATGTGTTGATATATGCCATGTGTCTGTATGTTCTGTATGAGCTGTAAACAATATAGCACTGTTAGATCAACTTGTTAATGTTGTACACTACTACGTCGTGGCATTGACGACCTCACACACATTATGCTTGCTCCATTCGGCCATGAGAAACAGACGACGCCCTTGTTTTTTACTTGTGCCTGAGTTTTCTGCTTTAGGCTCAGGATTCCTTTAGTGTTCAATAAAGCGTGTTTTGCTCGCCACCATTTGCTTAATTTTGTGCCTAAAATGTATAGTCCACAGTTTTTGTGCCTTCTGGATTGGTCGGTACACTTGCCGAAAAGAAAACCTGCCCCTGGCTGTATTTGCACCTATTATCTACAAGGGTGCATCACGAGTCGAGCTGTGGCTTGTATGCTGTAATGTATAGGCTTTTAAGGTAATAGCTGTATTTGTTATTTCTGGTGTATTTTGGAGCTGAGATGACACTGTACTCCTTTCCCTCTTTGAATTTTGAAAAGGAATTTAGTATACATCTACTGGCTAATCCAATAGTTTTAAAAAAATCTTAACCAATTGAAATTACAGGTATATTGATATTTAGGACTCACTGGCGGAGCCACGTGAACCTCTTGCGCCTCCAGCCCAGCATGCCAGACATAGCTGCGCAAGAATCGAAACACATCAGATGGGAATTAGTTTCACCGCGCCTCCTTGCTGAAAGCCATTAGTTCGGACCTCCTCGACGCCGCCTAGCCACTATCGTCTCACAATAGCTGCTCCCCGGTTGGTCGCTGACCTATCTCCAGTTCTCCACCACTCCATCGCGATCGCTTCCCCGCCGCCGGATCGTAGCCGGTTCAGCTGAGGACACAGCCCTGTCGACGAAGAGAAGGACGCCAGCGAAATTTATTCACAGCACGTTCGCACAGGTGAGTTCAGAGTTGGTTGTTTAGGGGTTGATTAGGGTGTTTAGCGTTTGGTTGAGAGTTGAAAAATTACCCGCGCTCATTTTAGCGATGACTTCTGACTTTTAGCTGAAATTTTACTGTAGCTGACTTTTTTTTTACTATAGCTGATTTGGCTTTTTGGACATAATTAATTTTAAAAAAATGTAAAAATAGAAAAAAAAATATGTTAACCCATTAGGGACAATACAATGGAACGTGGAAAAAAAAGAAAATACAAAAAAAACTAAAATATCTAAAAAAATCAGAAAAAGACGAAATACTGGATAGTGAAAAAAAGCAAAAGTTAGAAGCAGAAACCGAAACGAGCGGGGATTCGAAATGTTGGTATTTGGCGCAACTGGATGGTACGGAGTTGGAATAAATTGCCCAATTTAATGCTATTTTTGCCGAAATAAAGTCTGGGTTATGTCGAAATTAAAGCTGTTTTGCGTTCTTTAGATTCCAAAGGCCCTGATCGTTTCGACTTTTTTCGGTTTCAACTTCTAGTTTCAGCTTTTTTTTTACTATTCACTACACTATCTACTAACTTAGCTACAGTAAAATTTCAACCAGAAGCCATCGCTAAAACGATCACCACCAAAACTTCATTTCCTTTGGGCTGGTAGTCTTGTAATCCTGTTCAGTTTTCTTCCCTTGATGCATTGTCTTCATGTATGTGTTTTTTGGCTTCTTTTTTGAAATTCTTGGATGATTACAGTTTCTGACAAGAGCTCCAAATTGGTCTTCTCGGTACGATGAGAAAGCATTAGAACATTCATTGTGTAAACGAGTTAATCGTGTCTAGCGATGAGAACGCAGTAAAAAAAATCTGCATATTGAGGCTGCCATGGAAAGTAGGGACGCTTGCTACTAAGATTGTGTACTAACGGTTGTTTGATTGGCGAGTCTATTGCTAAGTTTTGCACTCGCTGTCGTTCCACTTCAAGAGCAGCTACATGACTATTTTCACACGTTGGCGCTGCGGCGGAGAGGACGATGGTGCAGCAACTGGCGCGATCGAGTCGGTGGGTTGATCGCAGCAGGGAGGCGATCCATCACGCGGCGCATGCTTCCCCGGGCGTCAACGCAGCACCACCGATCGAGGCGACAGCCGGGCGATAGCAACGGGTAAGGCGCAGTGAAGGCAACTTCGAGGGAAGGGCGCGCGAGTCTCACTAGCGTGGCGTGGAGGGCGGCGACTTCCGTCGCACTCGAGGCGTTGTGTTCATGGCTAAATAGCTAAATAACAGTGAAACTAAATAGCAGCATATGCGCGGCGTTACACCGTGCTAGTTATCACACGGATCAAAGTAAGAATCGGCAATTCGTACGGGGTTTTTCTAGAAAAATTGAGAACATATATGTATTAAAAAAGAGGGCTTTTCTGGAAAAACAAAGAGACGGTGCGTAATTCTTAAAAATTTATCACCTAGAAAGAAAGCCTCTCTAGTGAAATAAAGGACTCATATATAATTTCATATATAATTTCGAAAAGTGAATAACTTTTCCAGAAAACAGAGGACCTTCTCGTGAAATGGCAGGGATCTTTTTTATAAGAAATAAGGACTTTTACATAAATAATAAAAATCAGGGGTTTTTTCACAAAATTTGTGATGTGGTAGAGGGAGGTTGGGAATCCCCGATTTTAATATAAGGAGTATTCCATTTGACGTGTTCCGAATAGATTCTTACGCAGCCATGTGTGGCATGCTTAGCTGGAGGCACAAGAGACCCACGTGGCTCCGCTGGTGGGTTCTAATTGTCAGTATACTTACAATTCCAACTAGGTAGGGTTTTTTAAAACTATTAGACCGCAATAGCTGGGGTTATATATATATGCAATTTAGACCATAAAACATGTGGTTTTGTACAATTTACTCTTTATTTTATACCAATTAACAGAGGTGTCTCATTTGGTCCAACATTTTAAAATCACTCATATTCACATGCAAGTTTTTTTGGATTTTTCAAACATAGTGAAAACTAGTACATAGCTAAACATCTAGACCATATACTTAATGTAATACACCCAATTTGACATTAGCTGCTGTCAAAACCATATCCTAATGTCTATAATAATAAGGATATCAAATTTGCAAAAAGGTTCAATGCATACAAGTGGATATAACTACTATGATCTACAATATAGAGACTTTGTAAGCAATATACAATAATTAAAATATTAGAATTAATATGATCAAATGGGGCGTTTGTCTTGCTCCGATTACTCAAAGAATGGTTTAGAAGTGCTTCGTGTTGTCCCGATGAGAAGTCCTACGTGTTGACTAGAAGTGGGTTGGGTTAGATCAATTTGGAACAGTACCGTGACTAGAAGTGAAGATTGAATAGAGCATGTTTTTCTAGTTTTCAACAGTAGCTATATGGGGATTGATTAGTATTACCTCCTACACATTTGTGATAGTTTTGCAAAGAGGCTAGATGGGAAATTGTTCAAGTGATCGTCCAGGGAAAAATCGGGTAATAGGTCGGCTTAGTCTACTGTAACTTGTATGATATTTTTTGAGGTCTGCGTGATCATAATTTGAGAAACCCATCTACTATAAAGTTGTAGATGATCTCGTTATCTTTCTGTAGAATTTTGGTTTATGTCAATCGGATAAATACATTGTGAGTTATGAATTCTATAGTCCTATTGTCCGGTAAGGTTGTCGTGTTTTGGATAGTACAAGTTAACATTTATATTAAAAATAGTAAACGAACTAATTTGAAAATTTGGTCAACATGAATGTTGTAGATAATTTCTTAAGGTTTTTATAGAATTTAAGCACGTAAATTTTAGATGAGTAGTTTAAAATATATGAATTTTGGGGTGAGTACCAGGTTGTTGCTGGATACAGTCGTGGGAAAATGTTAATTTGAAAAACTTAATGCAAGAATTAAATTTTAGGAATAACTAAAAAATGATAGAAAATTTACTGTAGGCTTTTAAAATGTTGTTGTTTAATATATTTGCACTTGTGGATTAAAAGTTATAGAACTTGTAAGTTTGCTGTTCAGAAGATGACAAAACTGTCATGTGGGTAAAAAAAGGAATTGGGACGCATGTAGGAGCGTTATCGGTTTCTTGAAGTTTCGTATTGCTGTGGCATGTTCTGAGATTGGATATTTATTGTAGGAGGAGTAGCGCCGGGTGTATTATCACCTTCAAATCCTTCCAATCGGTGCATTTAAGAAAAAAAAAGACAAGTACATGATAGAATAGTATTCAAGTGTTTGAGTTTATTGTTTGTTTATGCAATTGCTTGCCTTGATGATTCGTATGATAATGCTCGTTCTCAAACTACTCTTATGTTTACGGTACATTAATGAATATGGTAATTGATTAACGTCCACTACTACAGAAACCATTATCACAGACGGTTCAAAAACGTCATCATAGACGGTTTTCTGAACCGTCTGACTTTATGGGTCAGTGATAATCGAAGGTTATCACAGACGGTTTTCAAACCGTCTGTGGAGTATATATCACAGACGGTTGGTAACTACAAACCGTCTGTGATAGCTAGCATCACAGACGGTTTGTAAGAAACAACCGTCTGTGATATAGGCATATCACAGACGGTTTTTAACAGACGGTTATAGATGCAAAGAGTCACAGGCCAAGTGCTATATCGGCTGCTCATGCTACTGAAAGGATTCATTCCATCTGTACTCAATCCAAACCTTATATTCCTTGGTTCTGCACTGAAATCTGCAAAGCACCTATCGATGTTTCTCCACTGGGTGGAATCAGCAAGGTGTCTCAGCATTCCATCCTTCTTGCGCTCCTCCGAGTGATATCGCAGCAGTTTTGCCTCCTTTGGATTCGCAAAAAATCGCTTCAAAAGGGGAATTATAAGACGATACCATGCCACCTTTCCAGGAGGTCCTCTCTTCACCTCTATTCCTTCGTCGTCATCATCTGATTGATTGTTACGTTTGTACCGAGATGCGTAGCACACCGGACAGATATACATGTTTGCATACTCTTTACGGTAGAGAATACAGTCGTTCGGACATGCATGTATTCTTTCTACTTCCATTCCCAATAGACAAAGAACTTTCTTGGCTTTATACGTGGTTTTAGGCAACTCATTTCCCTCCGGAAGCATGTCCACTAAAAGATCTAGCAGCGTCGTGAAACTCTTCTCGGACCAACCGTTGCTTGCCTTCAATTTCAACAGTTCAAGCACAGCTGACAACTTCGTGTACTTTGACCTGCAGTACGTGAACAAAGGTTTCTCTGAGTCCTCTATCAAGCCTCGGAATTTAATATACTCTCTCTCATCATAGTTCTCTTCTACATCACGAAACATCTGATCCAGATTGTCATCGTGCAGCCTATCCGAATCCGAACCACAATCATCATCCGACAGCATATCATTGACTTCCCCGGCGATGTCATCCGGCAGCATATCATTGACTTCACCGGCGATGTCATCCGGTGGCATATCATTGACTTCGCCATGACTGGTCCAACACATATACCCCTTTTTGAAACCCCTCCGAATCAAGTGCGCTTCAATCTGCTCTCGATTCTTAAACATTTTTAAATTCTCGCAGTCAGTGCATAGACAATACATATATTCCACCCCCTTATTCAACAAATACTCCTCGGCAGCTCTTGTAAAAGTAGACACGCCATTAATGTACTCTTCACTCACACGGTTTATGTATACATCCACTTGGTCCTATATTATGCACATATAAAACAACTTAGTATTAAAATTAATTTAATTAATTATTACTACATATATACCACATGCATTGAGACTAGCTACATCTAAATTAGCTAGATCTTCAAAGTATATATATAACAGTTCACCGAAAATTAATTAGCTAGATCAAACTTATTTTGATATTGCAACCAAAAATAAATTTCATTACTAACCATATCTAGGGCAACCAAGAACTCAATGAATCTCCTGCCAAATAAGTCTCCTTCCACCAAAAAAATGGCTTGAAAGCCTTGCCGCCTCTAGCTGCAGCACCGGCTAGATCTGGATCGAAATGAAGACAGATGCGGTCCGAACGGCGCAATAAATACATAGCAGCATTATCACAGACGGTTTTTAAAAAAAACCCGTCTGTGATACTTGACTATCACAGACGGTTTGTAGTTAAAAACCATTTGTGATATCACAGACGGTTTTTAATAAACAACCGTCTGTGATACTTGACTATCACAGATGGATTTTAGTTAAAAATCGTCTGTGATATTCCCGATTATCATAGACAGTTCTTACCAATGAACTGTCTGTAATACGAAATATCAAAGACGGTTCATTGGTAAGAACGGTCTGTGATACTCGTTTTCTCCGACGCCATCAACACAGACGGTGTCCAAATGAAAACCGTATGTGATTTGACGTTTAGTATTAGGCTTTCTGTAGTAGTGGTCGTTGACTAACTAATGTAAAGAGATAAATATTGCATTGCATTTTGAGCAGTCATGATACATAGTGTTGGGCTGAGACCCTGTATGAAAAAGGACAGGGCCAGGCATTTGATAAAGAGTTGACTTGAGATCCTGTATGAAAAAGGACAGGGCAGAGGTGTGTCATCGACAGGTGAACACTTAGCTATACCAGTTTATGCAGAATGAGAGTTTGAGTCTTGAGTATTGCATTCGTAGAAGAGAGACATATGTTTGGAACTTGATGATAATGAGCATGTGATGATGAGACAATGATGAACTAATAGGATATGTTAAATTGACGCTTACCTTGTTTATTATTCTGCTTTATATTTGCTAAGTCATGGAATTACCCTTGCTTATTTGTTGTATTAGGTGATCGTTGAAGGCGCCGTACATGGGAGGGAGTAGCACATGGACATTTACACTTTATAGCTCCTCACTTCACTTAGCAATAAATCACCTTTGATCATAAACACTATAGAGGTACTCACTTTAATAATTGGTTAAATTATGGATCCCCTTGGCTCCTTATAGACAGTATTGTTGCTAGGTGAATTGTTATTTGTTTCAATTCCATATGCTATTTCTGGTAAATGTTTGGTTCATAATAAGTTAAATTTAAGATTTATTATGTTGCTGAAATTTATACTTAGGTTCATATGGAATATTGTTTTTGATATCTAAATGTCAGTAATACCTACTTATAGGTTAAAAAAATTAGTAGAAGTAGTGATTGTAGGTGATATTTTGGGCTGTTATTATTGTTACAGGATGTTGGCACTGGCGAGAAACATCCAACGTAGCTTGCTGGCGTGTGGCGGTGTTCTGTAGGCGCTGGCGATGGCGCGTGGGCAGCAAGTAGCTGGTGCGCAAGAAACGGCGCGAAGGAATTTGCGTGCGCAATGCAGAAGCGCTTGGTGCACTAGCCAACGGTTGCTAGCAGCGACGACACGTAGGCTCATGCGACAATATCATGCAGCAATGTCACATGGTCGAGCAGGTGTATAGCGCGAGGTGATGGATGGTGATGGGACTGCGGTGGTGCTAGCGATGATAGATGAAAAAAACGACAGTGCGTAGGGAAAAAGAAAACTGGCCAGGGTTTTTGGGTTTACCTATCTCTCACGACTCCTTTTTATCACGGCACGAATTCGTTTCAATCGCTAACTTCTTGTTTGACAAGCTCACGAAACAATTCCTCTCTAAAATTCTAAACATTTTATTTTTTCCGTATTCCCTTTTCACTAATTATGTATAGATCCTCAAAAGTATTATTTTTACAATATTATACTAAAATATTTTGCTAATTACACATAAACCCTTAAGAAAATTATTTCCAAAATATTACACTAAAATTAGCCCTTTTTCTTCTCTTCTCCCTCCTAATTCTCCCCCTTGAGTCCCCTTGATTTCTCTCTCGGATTGTGCACTGCACGAGACTATAGTAGCCTTGCGTGCACTTGGGCGAGCACAATCGGGCAGCTCACGTGTGGCACTAGCAGTTGGCGGCTCGACATGCCAAAGAAGCACGGGCTGGCGCGTGGCTCTAGCGCGATGGAACACGACGACGTGCAGGATGGAGTAGCTAGGTTGCGGCAGTCAGGAAGCACTACATGCGCGGCATCCAGGCAAAGCACGCTGGTGCGGTGACTTGCGTGCACACACAGGGATGCGGACGATCAGCGGCCGACAGTGACCCGACCTGGCGTGGACGCGTGTCGGCGGTCGGTGCTGGCTTTGGCACACATTGCGAGACACGATGGCGATGTTGCTGAAGGATGATGGGTAGGCGACGCTAGCTATATCATTTGATTTTCTATTGTGTTCAATCAGAAAATATGCATGTAAGAGAGTTATGAATAGTTACCACTAGATGCGCTGCACAGCGGAAGAAGAGTTGGAGCAGCTCGGTCAAACGTAGATGCACGTCGATAAAGAAAAAGCAGTCGATCGTTTCACGAACTGAACGTCTTCTCCTCGCGTCCTAGCAATAGGCTTGCGCTTCTCGCCGATCAGTACAGCAGCAACAGCAGCGGCACCTCTACGGAGTCCATATGTTCGGGATGGAACGCCGTGCGCTGGTGTGCTAGCACCGCGCGCCTGGCTAGGGTTTCAGGATACGACCGAGGGGAGGTGGCGCCAGGGTTTTCAGGATGGTAGCATCATCTGCAGCCCCACCTCCACATATTTATAGAGCATGCTAATGGGCTTCTATGTTGTAGGCCTATTAGAACCTTAATCCCATATGGATCAATATCCTTTTTAGCCTATAAAACCGAATTATTTATGATTACCTCTTGAGCACATCACTAACAATCTCCCACTTGCACTAGAGACAATCATATAGACAAGCTTTCTAATTTCAACCCCTTAAATGTGTGACCCGTAAGGTTCATGTGTAGACAGCTATGACTCGAAAACCCTTTTCAAGCCAAAAGTCAATAGTGGCACCTACCAGGGCATATTGACTCCCGAATACACACAAAGATCATATCGGCTAAACCTTGATATACACACACTTGGATCCCTTTGCCACACGATACTAGTCGAATTTAAGGCGAGATTCGTGCCACCCTTGTGATAGCTCAACCATTCACTCGATCTTGTGGTGGATTACAACTCATGACTAACTCTTTAGTCACATTGTAATTAACTCTTTAATCACCTTGGCATGATCATGCACTTCCCTAATCCAACCACATCGAGAGGCTCAGAGATATCTCTCCTGTTATGTAGGAGGGGCAAATTCCATCTTAATCCGCTCACATCCCATTCCATGTTTCATGATACACCTGAAGACCACTTTTATAGCTACCCAGTTACGGAGTAGTGTTTGGCAGCCCCAAAGCACACCACTACACATAGTAAGAAACAATGGCGATTTCAGGTCGAAGGATCCAGTAAGTATACCACTTGAGATCGCTTGATGGCACATATTAACATAACAATCCCAGCAACGCCTCGGAGTGGATCAATCTAACACCATGTTCTCTAACATGTGTCCATATTATTGATTTGATATTCCTATATTTATAATCCGTGAAACATGATCATCAATCATTACATGTGCTAGTCCATAAATCATTGTTGTCCCACGTAATGATATAAGACTAGATATCTTTAGAATAACATTAAATAAAATAAAGAGTTTTATGAACAATTCACATACTTGCCAATTAATGCATACAATCATTATTCAAGGAACCAAATAACACCTTATTCAAAATTTCATAAACATAAACTTGATACAATCATCTCCCACTCACACTAGAGTCAATCATGTAAGTATCTAATACCCATTGCACTCGTGTGTGTCTCACGCTTTGGTTGTGGGAGAGGCTTCGTCAACAGATCAGCAATATTCAAATCCGTGTGCACCTTGCAAAATTTCACTTCACCTCTATCAATGATTTCACGGATAAGGTGATAGCGCCGAAGTATATGTTTGGACTTTTGGTGTGACCTAGGTTCCTTTACTTGCGCAATGGCTCCACTATTATCACAATAGAGATCTATTGAACTGGACATATTAGGGATCATACCCAATTCAAAAACAAATTTTCTGATCCAAACAGCTTCCTTCACAGCTTCAGAAGCTGCAATATACTCGATCTCAGTTGTCGAATCAGCTACCGTCTCTTACTTGGAACTTTTTCAGCTCACTGCACCTCCATTGAGGCAGAACACAAAACCAGACTGTGATCTGCTATCATCTTTATCAGTTTGAAAGCTAGCATCGGTGTAACCTTTTACAACGAGCTCTTCTTCACCTCCAAAAATAAGGAACATATCCTTAGTCCTTCTAAAGTACTTAAGAATATTCTTTACAGTCACCTAGTGAGCTAGACCGGGGCTAGATTGATACCTGCTCGTAACACTTAGAGCATATGAAACATCTGGGCGTATACAAAGCATAGCATATATGATGGATCCGATGGCCGAGGCATACGGAATCGCACTCATCTTCTCTTGCTAATCAAGTGTTAAAGCACACTGAGTCTTGCTAAGACTAATGCCATGTGACATAAGAAACCTTTATTGGAATCTTGCATATTGAACCGTTCCAATACATTGTCAATGTATGTACTTTGATTTAATCCAATTAGCCTCTTCGATCTATCTCTATAGATCTTTATGCCCAAAATGTAAACTGCCTCTCCGAGATCTTTCATTAAGAAACTTTTTCTCAAAGAAGACTTCACAGTTTCTAACATTGGAATATCATTTTTAATTAATAATATGTCATCTACATACAAGACCAGAAAAACAAGTGCGCTCCCACTAGCCTTCTTGTAAACACAAGACATTTCTTCATTCTTGATGAAGCCAAACCCTTTGATTACTTCATCAAAACGAAGATTCCAACTCTGAAATGCTTGCTTCAATCTATAAATGGACTTATGAAGCTTGCATATTTTTCCTGCAATTTTCAGATCAACAAAACCCTCAGACTGTGTCATGTACACATTCTCGCTTAGGTTTCTATTTAGGAAAGTCGTTTTGACATCCATTTGTCAAATCTCGTAGTCGAAATATGCAGCAATCGCTAGGAGGATCCGAATAGACTTTAGCATAGCGACGGGTGAAAACGTTTCATCATAATCAATATCTTGAATTTGTTTGAAACCTTTCGCCACCAATCATGCCTTATAGATGTGAACATTTTCATCCATGTCTATCTTTTTCTTAAAAACTCATTTACACACAATAGTTTTTACACCATCAGGTGGATCCACCAAGTTCCAAACTTGATTATCATGCATGGATTCTATTTAGAACCTCGTGGCTCCAAGCTATTTTTCAAAGTCTGGTCCCATCATTGCTTTCGTGTAGCTCTTGGGCTAATCATTGTCTAACAACAATATATCGCGTTGTCTCGTGGTTAGGAGCGTGAACTTTTCAGTTGCGCGACGTGCCCTTGTAGACCTACGTGGAGGTGGTGCCTCCATAACTGGTTGTACAACATCTTGTACATCTTGTTGAGGTTCAATAGGAGCTAAAACATTTTTAGGTGTTTCCTGAATTTCTTCAAGCTACACCTTGTTCTCACTAACACCCTTTGAAAGAAACTCTTTTTCCAAAAAGACACTGTTCTGAGCGACAAACACTTTGCCTTATTCCCGATTGTAAAAATAATATCCTTTGGTTTCCCTAGGATACTCAACAAAGAAACATTTATAAGATTTAGGATGGAGCTTATCAGACGTCAAACGTTTCACATAAGTCTCACAACCCCATATCTTAAAGAAAGACAATCTAGGATGTTTTCTGGTTCATTTCTCGTATGGTGTCTTTTTCACTGATTTAGATGGAACTCTGTTTAGTGTAAACGCAACAGTTTCTAGAGCATATTCCCAGAAGGACAATGGAAGATCAGATTGGCTCATCATAGATCGAACCATGTCTAATAAGATCCGGTTCCTCCGTTCAGATACCCCGTTCCATCGAGGCGTGCCAGGCGGAGTCAGCTGTGGAACAATTCCACACTGTTTTAAATGTTCACCAAATTCATGGCTCAAATATTCATCTCCACGATCAGATCGCAGAATTTTAATTGTCTTGCCTAACTGATTTTGTACTTCATTATGAAATTCTTTGAACTTTTCAAACGATTCAGACTTGTGCCTCATTAAGTAGATGTATCCATATCTACTAAAGTCATCGGTAAAAGTAATGAAATACTGAAAACCACCTCTGACTACCGAGCTCATTGGTCCACATACATCGGTATGTACAAGTCCCAACAAGTCACTTGCCCTCTCACTATGACCGGTGAAAGGCGTCTTTGTCATCTTGCTAAGTAAATAAGATTCGCATATCTCAAATTATTCAAAGTCAAATGAGTTGAGTAGTCCATCTTTATGGAGCTTTTCTATGTGTTTCTCATTTATATGACCTAAACGACAATGCTAAATAAAAGCGGGATTCAAATCATCAGGCCGTAACCTCTTTGTATTAATATTATAGACATGCTTATCCTCAAGATCAAGAACATATAACTCATTCATTAATGGACAATGTGCATAGAGTATATCATTCAAATAAATAGAACAACGTTTGTTCTTTATTACGAACTCATAACCACCATCTTCCTCCAAACATGAAGAAGAGATAATGTTCTTACTCAATGCTGGAATGTAATAACAATTATTTAATTCCAAAACTAATCCTGAAGGTAATAACAAGTGATAAGTGCCGACAGCCAGTACAACAACCTTTGCTCCATTACCGACATGCACGTCCAACTCGTCTCTCGCAAAACTTCTAGTCCTTCTTAGGCCCTGCAACGATTTACAAGTATGAATCATCGATTCTGTATCAAATATCAAAGATTCACCAGAACAAATTGCAAGATTAATTTCTATAACATTTATACCTAAAGCAGAAGTCTTGCTTCAATTCTTTTTCAGATCCTCCAAGTATTTCTTACAATTACTAGACCAATGCCCCTTGACATGGCAGTGGTAGCATTCATCATCAGGAGAGGGGCCAGATTTGACCTTACTATTTGGCTTTGGCTTAGAGCTAGAGGGATCATTAGGAACCTTTCCTTTGCCTTTGCCTTTGCCTTTGGGCGTCCAACGCTTCCTCTTTTTATTCTCCTTCTGAACCATCATGATACAGGGTCGCCCGATCTTCTCGACATAGGATAGATACTCGCGGGAGTCTTGATGAATTGCAATAATCCTCCAATGCCAATGCAAGGGACGAACACTCTTTAATCCGCCAAAACACACTCGTGTCGATTTCGCCAACCACCAAGTGAAGATCTATCGTGCACCCAATTCCCAGCAGAAAGGCTGAACGATCTTGATTAAGAAACACTCCTAATTCCCTCACAGAATTTCAGCAGCAATAATAAACTCGAATAAAGTTTAGTAGATTGATTATTCTCAAAGGTGGTCCGAGCCCTAAGGCTGCCAATACATAGCTTATATAGCCCCTTGGGATGTCCATAGAGTCCACAAACCTAATACAACTCAATGCTATATGGTTTTAGATACGAACTCTCACAAAAAGGAAACTAGATTTTACAGTCATCATATTATTTCAGCCATAACTTTTTATCCGTGATGAATTTAATGCTGAGACTAGATCCGTTGCGTAGCTCTTGAAATTATCTTTCCAAGGAGTCCAAGAACATCCAAATCGGACTCCGTTTGTGAAAGTTATGGCCTTTTTAGTAATCGCCTATCAGGCTATCCCGAACCGAATTCGAATTGAATTCTGAGTTGAATCCGAGTTTGAATCCAATTGGCCTTGTGAGAGGTACAAATTGGGCTTAAAAATCTTATCCAAAACTTGTAGTTTAAGTCCTTGGGCTTCTCCCTTTTGCTCTCCCACTGCATTGGCTTTCTTCCTTCATGTCTTTGGCACCTAATGTGGTTATTCTCTTCCTTTTGTCTCTCCATTGCTTTGCCATTGACAAACCTAAGAATGCACCATTTGATAACATGAGATAGTATTCCATTCTTATGAATAACGACATTATATTTAGTTTGGAATGAATTCACTTGGCAATGTTTCATGCGGCTCAATAATTCCTTCCAATTTAATAATATATTTAACTGAAAAGTACAAGACACATGCGTATCCGCATCATCCTTCCCTTCTTCAAGAAAAGTCGTCCTCGGCTTTTGATAGCCTGAACTTGTACTAAACAAAGAATACAACGTGTATGCATGGTATATATATTTGTCATCAACACTTCTTCGGCTTATCTCATCATGAACTTCTAAAGGTGTCATAAACGTAAAATACAACACATATGCATGGTATATGTAAGAGTCAATTGTTGTGGCATTCTCATTATTTTACACAAACCGATGAATATAGCAGCGGCCAAAAGATGTATGCATTGCAATATTATTTTTCACATCATTCTCCCTCCCATAAAAGAAAGTCATCCTCGACTTTTCTAAGGACATAGACGGATCATTAACGAGTAAAATCAGATTTAGTTGTTCAGATACAGGGGAGAAAATCTTTAGTACCTTTCATGCTTCAACTGCGCTACTCTGATTACTTGTACATAATTGCTTATCGAATGGTAAACAAATAGTCTTAGGAAATCTTTTAAAACAGCAATCTCTATTGTTGACATTTATCTCACTGCGATCATAACATGACACAAAAGGTTGTTTATCTATAATATGCAATTTCAAATTAGCAAACTTATCACATGTAATACAAATTCTGTAAACATAAAATTTGTCATCTACACCATAATCTCCAACCAAATTGAACTTATATGTGTAGGCATAGGTACTAACTAGTGATTTTGAACATGAAATTTCAGTAATATTATTAATCACACTAGATAGCTCTCTAGAATCATCAAACATGATATAGCACAAAGAATCATTAGGAGATATTCTAGTAAGAACTTCCTTATGAGTACTTAATTCCACATTATGTAAATGGAGTAAAGAAATTTTGGAACATACAATTGTTGGTTGATCATATGAGTTCTCACAATTACTCACCTTTGCATAATTAAATTCAGCATCAATAGTGTTACCTTTGTCGTCCTCCTCAGATGATGTAGGCGCTGGGGGTTTAAAATTATTAGGATGCACCCACGGTGCAGCAAGCACTTTATCCCTTTCCGTGGTTATCTCCTCATTTGGCTTCAAAGGTGCGGGTTGTTGAATGTTCGATTCTTCATCTTTAATGTCAACCTGCACAATGTGAGAAACAGCACTAGAAGTAGATATTAATGTGTTAGTTTCATATGCATCCTCACTTTGTCTATTTTGTACTTCTCTCTTTTCTTTTGGTGTCTCTCTCACACTCTTAATTTGGATGCTCCCAACCTCACATATGGTGGAATCACACAGCTTACTTTTTTTATCACTCGCACTCAATTTGGCTATGTGGCTCTCATCCTCATATGGGTTGTGGTGTATCTTAGGAGCAATATGTAGCTTTGGAATACTATATGTCTCCTTGACCGAAGTGAAAGTCCCATGCTCGGTTATCTTCTCATGTGTCAAACTAGTAGAGGAAGCATAATTGAAGTATGAAAAGAGAGAAAACTGTGGTGTATGTTTCTCCATAAGTCTCTTCTCCTCTTGAATAGCATAATTCACAAGATCTTGCACGCTAGCAAAATATTTATGTTGAAGTGTAGCGGCAATCTTAGAATTCAATCCTCTTTTGAAATATGTCTTCTTTTATAGTTCACTAATGACACCGGCCCGACGTAATGCATCTTGTAGCTCAAAATAATATTCTTGAACAGTATTACTCCCTTGTGTGATACTCTCCAAATAGCGAAGCAATCCCTGCGCATAATAGGATGGCACAAATTCTCTCCTCATGATTGCCTTCAAATCTGACTAAGATTTAATGAATTTGTTTCCAAATCGTTGATGCCACTAACTATAAGCATAATCTTCAAATTCTCTATTGGCACGCATCACCTCTTGGTTTTGGGAAGCTTTTGAAATCTAAATGCTTTCTCCATACGCCATTCCCACTCAAGATACTCTTTTGGATCCTCACTTCCATAGAAAGGAATAAAGTTATCTTTTTCTTGTTGAGGATGAAGTAACCGCACAATATCAATCACAATATTTGAGCATAACACTTTTATTTGATGATTGAATTCAATGCAGTAATCTTGCATATCTGTCTTGAGCTGTCCACCCATTGTAGCTGTGCTAGCCACAAATTCTTGTTTCATAGCACTTCTCATTGCCAGATGTTAGAAACGTCATCATCGTTATTTTTTTCACCTGTCATGGTTAAATTGTGCAAAGCAAACACAAATATATGTATGATATGTAGAGTTCACTCAATCTCACTTTTTCCTCACCGAGTAAAGTTCTAACCTTTCCGAAGTGAATTGAGGCAAATAAGAAATTTACACTTGGTGGTGGCTATAATAGCAAGTGATGATCAAGCGAATTTAAAAGTAACCCATAATTACATGGCAAAGAATATTTAGTGGAGCTTGGTTAGGACGTGTTTATCCTACACAATCTAAATTTCACGATGTTGTTGAATTAAGTAATAATCCAAGTTAGAAAGTATTGCCTATGTGCTGATCCAAATGATATAAGTGATGACTCAATGCAAACAAAAGGAATGAGCTAAAGGAAACAATCGGGAATATTAGCTCGTTTTGCACCAAGTACTAGGAGAGATGCTAGCCAATTGCAATAATATGAATTTGAGGGCACAAGATTGTCCAAAGAAATTAAATACATAATCTGAATTTATGGACTAAGATTAACTCACCTAAATTCGGCTAATGCTTTCTTTTCTTTCTTTCTTTCTTTCTTTTTTGCTCAAGCCGTGGCTCCTCTTTTTTTCTTTCAATCGGCTGTCTTCTTTTTTTTTTGCTCTTTTTTTATACTCAAGGCCGAACTAGGTTTAATTGTTCGTAGATTCTACGCAAGTCCAAAGTTGTTCAGCAATGTGTAGATAATTCTAGAATAGCCCTAAAGCAATTATCAAAGACTAGTCTTAAGGTTCAAAGGATTTAAGTGAAGATCTTAACAGACGCTCAGAATTCAAACCGCAACAAATTTCAGACGGTCTGAATGTGTCCAACTAAGATTTTTTGCGGCGCATACTTGTGACAGCTAGGGTTTCTTATGGTCAAATCAATCAAGAAAAAAGAAACCCAGATATATTCGGATGTGATATTCTTTCAAGATGCGCAAAGATTTTACGTGGATAGTAAGAACAAGATTTCAAAAAGTAAATTGAATCTACTTTTTTTAGATGCTAATTGAGAGATCAACTAGCAGATTTTTAAGGATTAAAGACGCAACGATCAATCGTGCACCCAAATCCAGCGAAAAGGCTGAACGATCTTGATTGAAGAACACTTCTAATTTCCTCACGGAATTTCAGCAGCAATAATAAACTCGAACAAAGTTTAGTAGATTGATTATTTTCAAAGGTGGTCCGAGCCCTAAAGCTGCTAATACATGGCTTATATAGCCTCTTAGGACGTCCATAGAGTCCACAAACCTAATACAACTCAACCCTATATGGTTTTAGATACGAACTCTCACAAAAAAGGAAACTAGATTTTACAATCATCATATTATTTCGGCCATAACTTTTGATCCGTGATGAATTTAATGCTGGGACTAGATCCATTGCGTAGCCCTTCAAATTATCTTTCCAAGGAGTACAAGAACACCCAAATCGGACTCCGTTTGTGAAAGTTATGGCCTTTTTAGTAATCGCCTGTCAGGCTGTCCCGAACCGAATTCGAATTGAATTCTGAGTTGAATCCGGGTTTGAATTCAATTGGCCTTGTGGGATGTACGAATTGGCCTTGAAAATCTTATCCAAAACTTGTAGTTTAAGTTCTTGGACTTCTCCCTTTTGCTCTCCCACTGCATTGGCTTTCTTCCTTCTTGTCTTTGGCACCGAATGTGGTTATCCTCTTCCTTTTATCTCTCTATTGCTTTACCATTGACAAACCTAAGAATGCACTATTTGATAACATGAGGTAGTATTCCATTCTTATGAATAATAACATTATATTTAGTTTGGAATGAGTTCACCTGGCAATGTTTCACGCGGCTCAATAATTCCTTCCAGTTGAATAATATATTTAACTGAAAAGTACAAGACACGTGCGTATCCGCATCACACCATCACATGATTTGTGTTTTTCGTAATGCTATCCTCTGCTGTCTTAAGCATCCCATGCAATTCAGTCAATGATTTCTCCATTCTATTCATATGAAAATTCATAATGAACTGCTTATAGCTCGGAGGGAGAGATTGGAGAACAACATCCATAGCCAGATCAGAATTAAGGGGAGAACCAAACTTCTCTAAGCTCTCAATGTAACCAATCATCTTGATCACATGAGGACTGACTGGACTATCTTCCGCCAGCTTGCACGCAAACAAGGACTTTGAAATGTTAAACCTCTCGGTCCTAGCTTAGTTCTCAAACATGTCACGCAGTCCTTCAATTATAGTGTGAGCATCTGCATTCTCATAATGCTTCTAAAGCTTAGAGGACATGGTAGTAAGCATGAGACAGCTAACGTTGAGTGAATCATTGAAGTGCTTCTCATAAGCTTTGCGGGTGGCAACGTTTGCACCCTCAGGAAGTTCATCGGGGTAGGGTTGCTCAAGAACGTATTCCTTTTTTTCTTATCTGAGAACAATTCTCAAGTTGTGGTACCAATCAATAAAATTCGCTCCATTAAGTTTTCTTTTCTTAAGAACAGATCGCAAGTTAAAACCAGAATTGTTACTAGAAGCAGCCATGATCTACAACAGAAAATAAACAAGCAAAATTCAGCACTGTGTTCATGTTTGATCTTCCATTAAATAATTTAACAAAAGACACTTTCACTATATGTTTTGTAATCGTCTTCCCTCTAACTACATATAGTGATCAAGATCCATGTTTATCTAAGTTCTAGTGAGCTTTGGCATCACTGCTAGAAATCTAGTGACGTAGGTAAGCAACGATTGCTAATCATATCTTATGTGACTCTTGTTTGTTGAGTGGCATCCAATGCCCCGACTCGTAACACCATGTCCCAAGGCCTAAATCCAATTTGATAGCCTTGTCAAGTAAACCAACACTATGCATGTGGATGTCCGACATCCACCCTACTAGATCAAGATAGTTGATGGTACTCTACTTTGGCAGACTTACCAAACAATGATCGTAATTATTATAGGCGCAGTAATTGAAAGGGCATCAAATAAATTCTTAATTTTTCAGAGAGAAGCTATTCTGTCATGAAAAATACATCCTCTACAGATATGGCATGAAAGAATAGTATAACAGGAAATAAACATCACATGCATATAATCACATTATACTGTGAATGGTATGACCTTTTGAATTGTAGTGGTCGTCATCGCCATGGTTCCACGGTGATCTCCTTCCCCACAGTTCCTGTCTTCTTTGTTATCATGCTTGAAGTCTCCATGGTAAAGAACTAAACTATTATAACTAATAGCTAGCAAATGAATTACATGAGGAGCTCAAGCATCACAAGTCGACACGTAGGTCGTTATACAATAAAAGAACAGCCTCAACCCAACTGTGATTAATACGACACACAGGCCGCCAAAACACACATGCATCACATATACATCTATGCCATACCATTCACATCATTCTCTGCAAAAACAAGTTAAGCGCAGAACGTATTTCTACCGCCCTGACATGAATGTGCTTATATAACAATCTATGCGTGTACGCAACGGCGGTCCCGATGTGCGCGCAGTTAGCCCCGATGGTGATTCCAGCCGGTAGGGGCAAATCACGCGTACATCAAAGAAGGAGCACGAACTAATCGTTTTGGCCACATGATACTATCAACTCATACATATTTCAACCCTTTATAACTGATTGATCTAATCAATCTGTACACTAAAAGATCCATCACATGAACCTAGCATAAGAATAATAATAGATCGCATCTACTACAACAACATATCATCTACAAGCGCATGATCCAGACCACATACTACGCAGCTTCGCTCTGATACCACCGAAGGATGACAGGTAGGCTACGCTAGCTACAACATTTGATTTTCTACCGCGTTCAACCAGAACACATGCGTGTAAGGGAGTCATAGATAGTTACCACTAGATGCGCTGCGCAGCGGAAGAAGAGTTGGAGCAACCTGGTCCAACGTAGATGCACGTCGATGAAGAAGAAGCAGTCGATCGTTTCACGAACTGAACGTCTCCTCCTCGCGTCCTAGCAATAGCCTTGCGCTTCTCACCGATCAGCACATCAGCAACAGCAGCGGCGCCTTCACGGAGTCCACACGTTCGGGGTGGAACGCCGTGCGCTGGTGTGCTAGCACCGCGCGTCTGGCTAGGGTTTCGGGATACGACCGAGGAGAGGTGGCGGCCAGGGTTTTCAGGATGGTAGCATCATCTGCAGCCCCGCCTCCACATATTTATAGAGCATGCTAATGGCTTCTACGTTGTAGGTCCATTAGAACCCTAATCTCATATGGATCAATATCACTTTTAGCCTATAAAATTGAATTGTTTATAATTGTCTCTTGGGCACATCACTAACAGTTGCTATGCTGTGGTATGACGTGAAGATGACACCAGCGCATGGCAATGGTGTGGAAACCGATGACCTGCTAGTGCGAGGAAATGCTAGCAACGACAGAAGGATGATGGATAGCAGATGGTGGCGCTGGGATGGGAAAAAGGAAAATGCTACTAGGTTTATTTCTTGGTTTGGGACATTTCTCTCCTTCTATGTCCTTTTTTAACATAGCACGAGATCCACTCTAACTTTAACTCCCCCGTACGACCCGTTTCAGGAAACCAACTTCTCTCTAAAATTCCAATCATCCTATTTTCATATCTCTTTTCTACTATTTCTATACATGTTTTCAAGAGGGATATTTCCAAAATATTAAAGAGAAGACTCAAAGAGTTGTTGCCTTTAGGGGAGATTGAAATCTTCATACATATTCATTTCCAAGTGAAGAGCTGCACTATTTTTTGCTTAATTAAGATATAATGTCCCATGGTTTCTTAATTGGAGGTTTTTAATGATGCAACACATGTAACAGTCAGGATGTAAGCTACGTACTCTTTTCTTCTTACTATATTTTTTTACCACTGAATTTGTTGGAAGGAGTTTTCAACAAGATATAAGTATGACATTGGCAAAGTGTCTAAAGGAAGTGTTAATTTCGGCCCGTTATGCCTGACAATATAGACATTTACCTAAATGAGGCACATTAGTGGTTAAAGCCCATTAAGGTCCATGAGACATGACGGCCTAGTTTAGGATATATTGCTTACTAGTTTATGAGGGGAGACCCTCCTGGCCCTTCCCCCTTTATAAAAGGGTATGAGCCTCTCATTGTACACACATCTACGGATTTTGTATCTATCGCTGAAAGTTAGTAAGATGCCATCTATCTCAACTAGCTCATCGCCTTCATGTCTGCCTGCTCGATCTACTGGGCCTCCCTCAATGCAGTCCATAACAAGTTGAAACAAATTTTGGAGGTAGAAATTGTAACACTCTCTTATGGTGGCCTCTTATAGGGAAAAAATTGAACTTACCAAGCGTCCGGAGATAGGTTCCCTGTTTATAAATACGCCAACCCCTTGCAAATTCCCATACTCCCGATCCTAAAACTCTCATATTCCTGGATCTCACCAACCATACATTAGCCTATCACAATTCACCATGTGTGAGAACAAGCCAGACAGTATGCATCTATGCATCAGTACTGCGGAATGGCGCAATTCAATTTCATACCTTGGGGCTGATGATCTTCGTGAACGGGTCACCGAGCGTGGACAGCATCCCGCTGATCTTGCTGTAGGCGCATCTTCAGATTTCAGTGGGAACATCTCCACCATGGTTTGCTGCAGTTTCTGGTCCCAATCTGCACACCAAGTAGAATCACACATACACATTGGGTAAGTCCACTACGAGCAGCATCAACCACTCTTGATTTCACTTCACTTCTATCTTAGTTATGAATTCAAAGCAACACCAATTTGCCTCCAAATATATGCAGAATTTGGTATACCTTGGGGTTGAATGTGGGATCCACGAAGGTCTCATGGATCAAACCCCACGCCTCCACCAGCGTCCTCTGCATCTGGTTCACCTGCCAAGAACCCAAACAAGAAACTCACATACTACAAAAAAAACCCCTTTCTTGAAACATGGTGTCTACAGTAGGGCCTTGGGGACCCACCTCGCTGGCCTTGCAATCTCAATACACATTTGAAAAACAAGGGAAAAGGCCAAGATTTGGATTGAACTCACTAAGATCATTTTAGTTTCTGATTAAGAAATGAAGATAAATGCCAATCTTGGGAGTTTGATGTCGAACCTGAATTGTTTGTGGCGTAATTGAAGATAAACAGTAAGGTAGCAAACAGAACCAGTGCATGAGCGATGTGGCTGCTTAGTTCAACAGTTCAATAACTCAAGAGCAATGTGGCTTGCATTTACATGGAAGATCAATAGACTAGGGTGGTTCTTAACATACCATTGGAAGAGAAGGTGTGGTGTATACAATTTGCACTGGACGCTGATCACTCCTCATATTCCCAGATTGGGTTAATACTTAGGGCCTGTTTAGATTCTCATTTTTTAGCTTCTGCTCCAGATTCTATAAGAATCCACTTCTATAAGAATCTGAAGCTACCTCTGAAAAGCGTTTGGCCAGTGGGTTGGCTCTAGATTCATAAAAGAGGAGATTTGAGAGAAATAAACCATGTTACCCCTAGTTGTAACCCTTTTATTTATCTAATGTCTACAGATGGGGAGATGAATGATGTCTATTGATAGGGATATGAATGAACGAGATAAGTGATGCTTCACATCCGTAGAACCTCACAACTCGGATAGCAGCAATGTTGACTATGTAAAAGCATAATTATTGGAACTAAATAATTTTGCATCAGAGAGGTAAGCCATCAGATTCATGTGCCATAATTCAAGTGCCATCAGATTCAACCAAACGATCACATCCTTTGTGAAACAACAGTTTATTACAATACAGCAATCGAAATGCGGAACCAAGTGTTGATACAGCGGAACCAAGTGTTGATACAGCAACTACAGATGGAAGTTCCAGACCATGTGTACTAACAAAAGCAAACCGCAAAAAGATTGGTTGCTGACAACCAAATTTGAATAGCTAATCTTCTTCATCATCTGCAGAAAAGTAGAATAAAAGGATAATAAGCACAATAATATCAAACAGAGTATCATATTTGTGGCTATTGATGTTACTGAGCATCAAGCAAATGGTTCAATTGAAAATGCATTTGACTCGTTTACAAACAAGCATTGTACTGACTTCTGAAAGTTATTTTAACTTGTGCTCAGAATATTACTGATCATCCAGGCCTATACTTTGTGTTTAATTTCCACCTTGTTGCTACTAGAAGATTTATCAAGAAGGAAAGATAGGCAACAAATGGAAATGTACTACATCTGCATGTGTAGTTCATTGAAGCTACAAGCCTAGAACTAGAGATTAGTATATCATGTGGTAGATTAGTCATGATTCACATCTTTGCAGCCATTTCTCTCTTCTTCTCTTTGCTTTCTCACTAAAACAGTATAACCTGACAAACTTGCAGCCACAAAACCTATCTACTTGCAACATTTGATCTGGTTTATTCATATTAACAGAAATTTGTGTTTTCCATTATTTGGTCCTACCCTTTTCAAGATATCCATTTATTTCCATGTAACCTCCATTTCTTGATCCTAAAATTTCCTGTTACTTCATCACCTATTTAGTTGTTTATCTGCCATAAAAAGTAATGGAAAAATTGAATTTTGTTATGACATCAATTTCTTCGTTACGGATGTTAGCAATTTGTTATGTGATGTGACCCTCATTCGTTACGCATCGAATTGACGAGAAAACCACAAAAAAGAGCAAAAACAAACGTATCATTTCGCACCGTATCTCCAGAAAACGCACGGCAAACTCGAAATCCGAATGATTCTAAGGCCCCGAGCGGCGGAACCAAGAAACGACGTGCACGAGCATCAAACGTAGCAAGCTTTCCAGATTACAGGATTAGGCCACCGAATTGAGGTGTACCAGCTGAGGGGGGAGGTCGGGGAGGCGGGGCATGGCGGAGATCGATGCGCGGGAGCACGACGGCAACGGCAATGCCGCCTCCACCGCGACGCGAGGCGCGGAACCCTAGGCGTCGGTGGACGGTGGAGGCAGGAGGGAGGGGGTGGCGTCGGGGGCGGCCGAGGAGCGGCGCCGGTGGGCCGAGGGGAGTCGCCAAGGGAGGAGCTGGGGCGGCGCCGGGGCTGGGGCGGGAGGCTGTGTCGGGCGAGATCTGGAGGGAGGCGGCGGGGCGAGAGAAGGAGGGCGGCGGCGGGGCGAGAGAGGG
Organism: Melocanna baccifera; assembly: GCA_036346265.1. Lineage (NCBI taxonomy): Eukaryota > Viridiplantae > Streptophyta > Magnoliopsida > Poales > Poaceae > Melocanna > Melocanna baccifera. The sequence continues at coordinate 3,899,775 of CM070702.1, forward strand.
GAAGGGAGGAGGCGGGCGGCGCGAGAGAAGGGGGGAGGCAGGGCGGCACAAGAGCAAGGGAGGCAATGGGGCGACTGAAGGGGAGGCAGGTGGGGGCGAGACGAGCGACGGGGGTTAGTTGAGTGGTATTATGTAGGTAATTTTGATGGATTTTAATGGGCAGATTTGAGATAGGGTGGACAACTCCCCACGAGAATCCACCAAAATGCTGCTTCTTCTAGCTAGTTCATTTTGGACTCTGCTCCTCGCGAGAAGCAGAATCTGGTCATTTTGGGAAGCTGGGTGTTTGGCATAGCTCCATAAGAATCTACTGAGAAACTGGGAGCAGAAACTGTACCAAACAGGCCCTTAATAGAATGGACCAACCATTGTGAGATTCTATAGAAGATAACAAGCACAACAGGTCTCACCTGTCAAATGGAAGCAGAAGCCCGTTGTATCTCTATGTGGCTATAATTATTAACTTGAGCATTGCACAATCACATCTCATGTACTCCATCCCTCTCGATTATATTAAGGACTCTAGTGGTTTGTCCACTGAAAACTATTTGATTATAACTATTTAGTTACTGATTTGAAAAGGAGGATGAGATAGCAAGCTGTAATAGCCTAGCTGTTTATTTCAAAATTAGATTAAAAAAATTAATTAAATTAATTTAAAATAAAAACAATTGCTTTTACTTTCTTAAAATTTTGAAAGTTTAAAAGCTTGCTTTTCTGCTTTTAAAAAGCCTTTATTTTGAAAAAGTAATTTGAGTAAAAATATAAAAATAAGATTGAATAAAGGATATTTTAAATTCATACAAAAATCCTAATTCACATTAATTATTTGAACTCATTTGGCTTTTTTCTGGATTTTCTGAGTTTTTTTGGAATATAAAAATGAATTATAAAATTAAAAAGTGTTTTAGTTTAGAAATTATATGCCAACATAAGTTGGAAATAATTTTTCTAAGTCCAAAATAGTTCTAGGAGTTTTTGTGAATTGTTCTATAATTTTTGGATTTTATTTGGTATTTTTTTGAGCTTATATTTGGTTTCTCGGGCTTTCTGAAAATCAAAACCGAAAATTAAAGATTTGAATTCCTCGCCTTCTCCATCGGGTGACACGTGGACAGCTTGATCTCACCTATGTCAACGCCTGGCTTAATCTTCGCTGTCCACCCTCTCTTCTCTCTCTCTTTTCCCTCTCTTCCCCCGCCACCAGATCCCTCCCCGTGTCATGTGGCGTCCATCTGTGCCCCCTTCTTCCCCACGTCCCCTTCATCCTCCTTCCTCCTCTCTCCCTTCTTCCCTGGCACTAACTCCAGCTGAACACCCGGCCACCCTTCTGGCCGCATCTGCCGCTGCCCTTCCCTCATGCACCTAGCGCACCTGCCTCCTCAATCCCCGCGTCCGAAATCCTCATTCCCTTTCCTTTCTCGGCCTCATTCCCCTCTTTCTCTCCCCGCGATCGCTGTCTCCTGCATAATCTCCGGCGAAAAATCCGTCAAGCTCTGCCTCTCCATGGCCCTATATAAAAAGCCCCCCAGCATCCCTTTTCCCTCGCACTACCCCTTCCCCACCTCGGTTCTCTCCCTCGGGCTTTGAATCGCCCTTGCTCCGCTCTCTCTGCCTCAGTTGCCGAAGCTTCTACGGTGAGGAATCCCGGTTGCCTCGGCACCTTCATCCATCGCCGCCGACATCCTCAGGATCACCGTGCCACCACCAATCTCTCTTGCTCCTCGGCCGAGCCTTCTCGCCATCAGGGCGCCGTTGACACCGTCGCCTCTTCCTGTCGCCGACCATCCTCTATCCAAATTGGTAAAATTCTGGTCCACCGTTGCATTCCCCGAGCTTCCATATCTCTTTTGCACATCTCGTCAGGCTTCACTATTCCCCACGTGGCGAGCCCTCGAGCTTTGAGCGCCGCACCGCCATCCTTGCCCATCGCCATTCAGATGGTCCGAACGTTCCCTAGGACCAATCAGATGGTCTGAACTCCTCTAAACTTTTGGATAGTCCAAATGTCTCTTGGGCCAATCCATCATCCATTGCCGATTAGATGGTCTGAACGTCCTTTGTCATTCGGACGGTCCAAATATTCATTGCTGATCGGACGGTCCAGTGTTAATCGGATGGTCCAAAAGTTTCTCGCTGTTTGGATGGTCCGAACATTGCCTTGACCGATCAGACGGTCTGTTGCCGATCGGATGGTCTGAACAGTCATTCACCGTTTTGATTGGTTTGAACTTCTCCATGATCACAGCCGTCCGATCCCCATTCGATGGTTTCTTCTAGGCTTTCCTTCTCGACCCGCTTGTCAACCATGTGACAGCCACGTCAGCACATCTGCCGAATCAGCATCCACGTGGCAGCCATGTGGCATGCCACGTCAGCACCAAACCCTCCCACGCCACGTTAGTGCCACGTGTTAGACATGTGGCAGCCACATCAGTAAAAATAGCCATGTCACATGCCACGTGTAGGGCTGACATCAGCATGACGTCATAAATAAATTTTTTCCTTTAGAAATTTATTTAGGCCAAAAATTCAATTCTTTGCTGACATCATAATCTTGATTTTTCTTCAGGAAAATAATTCCAGTAATTCTTTGTTGATGTCATAAATACCTTTTTATTTAGAAAATAATTTCAGAAAATCCTTTTTCCCTTTTTCTTTAGAATTCAAACTTCCAAAAGCCCGTTCTCCTTCATCCTAGTTCCGATTGAGTCATTCAAATTTCTAAATTCATCAAAAATTTCTCTATCCATTTCTGTCCTCTATTTCAATATTTGAAGTTTATTTGATTTTTATTTGAGTTTGATGAGTTACTTTCACGCTTAGACTTCGATGATTCGGAAGAATTCTTCGACGACGATTCACATTAATTTGCAGAGCAAGGAAAGTCACACTCCTTGATCACATTGATTCCAGATTGTGAAATAAAATTATGTTGTTTTAAATTATTCTGTATGCATATTTTTATTCAATATACTTCAAATTCCAGTTTTAAATTTAGTTAATACCTATTTGTTATTATGTTCTTTCACATTGATTCTTGAACATCTTGTCATCTTAGAATAAAACTCTAGTTAGTACACTAGTATGAACTAGAGAATTTTTTATCAAATGCTTAGACCTACTTAGACATAATTTTGGTAATCATGTCCTTATTTAGTTAATGAATAAATGTCATTATGGTTGATATTTATCTTTGTTATTCACTGTGTGCACTAACTGATCTGAACTAGTGCGATTTACATAGAAGATCCGGGGGTTGTTGCTCTGGGGTCTGACACAAGCGATGGTAGATAGGTGACTCACAGGCTGAGGACGTAGCGGGTGACCTGGTGGCCCTTCTCGAGGCACTTCTCCGGGTTGGTGTCCTTTTTGCAATTGAGGAAGGCGTTCTCCAGCCGGCACCGCATGACGATGTGCTTGGACACTGCCATTAGCACAGACGATGAAGGGATCGGCTCCCCCGAGGCGTCCATCGGTGTGCTGCTCACTGACATCACTAGGGGCGTGGGGTCTCGAGGGCTCCTAGAAGCTTCTTGCCTTAGAGATCTAGGAGGAGGGGGAGCAAGGAGAGGCAAGATGGCGAGGGGGGAGGAGGAGATGGACAGGGGAGGGGGCCAAAGAAGAAGGTGCCTGTGCCTCTCTCTCTCTATGCGGTTTATGAGTTTTTTCGTCAGAACGAGACGCCGGGGCGGAGACAACCGTCGGGAACGAGACAAGGGGCGGAGGCGAAGAGGGAGGCATCAGGGGTAAGATCGAGAGGCAACAAGAAGTTCCAGACCAGGCAACGCGAGGGTTTTTTTCCGTGGAAATGGGATGGATCAGGTCAGAGATCCTGTGATACGGGGCTTCTAATTATGCTTTTCATCTGGCCCAGGGAAGCCCACCCCACGGTTTTCCGCCCCTAGGAATGGGCCTGGATTCCGGTCGGAATTTCAGTTGCCAAACAAGCCCTTAGGGGTTTAACAAGGTTATAACGTAATAAAGAGAAAATAGAAGTAGTTAGGTGCAATTTTTCTCTCCAAGAAAAGCAACGAAAATCTTTACTACTTTAAAAGAAGGAGTTGGTGGTTGATGAGTCCTCCCTCACTTCCTCTTAACCATTTGATCTAATTATAAGATACAATCCGAACCGTCCCCCACCCCCCAACGCCCCCACCGCCCCGACCCACCTCCCCTCGCACTCCCCCGCCGCCCCGATCCGCCTTCCCTCGCACTCCCCCCGCCGCCCCCGCCTCCCCCTCGCTCTCCCCCCGCCGCCTCCCCACCTGCGTCACGCCGCCGCCTCCCCTCCTCCTCCCACCTCCCAAGCGCCGCCCTCGCTCTCCCCGCCGCCTCCTCCCACCCCGCGCCGTCTCCTCCTCCCCCCACCCCGCGCCGCGCCTCCTCCTCCCCACCCCTCCGCTCCGCCGCCTCCTCCCCACCCGTAGCCGCCTCCTCCTCCTCCCCACCCGCGCCGCCTCCTCCCCTCCTCCCCACCCAGCCGCCTCCTCCTCCCCCAACCCTCCGCTCCGCCGCCTTTGTCCTCGCTGCCTTCTCGCCCGGAGACAGCGCGTGCTTGGCCATCGCGGATCTGGTACTACCTCCTGAAACCCTAATCGTTTCCTCGTCCGCCTCTTCCTCCGAGAGAGAGAGAGTAAAACCCTAGATCTTTTGCTGCTAGGCTTAGTTCGGGGCGATGAAGATCGATTACAGCGCGTGTGGCGCGACAGAGACATGGGTCTTTGTGCTACACCGATGAGGTCGTGCTCTTCACCGCCTATGACGAGGAGGTGCACGCCGCGAACAAGCTCATTGGGAAGCACCCGGTAGCGTGCCGCTCCTCTCCGACGGCGCCTCCTCCGCTCTCCCGCCGCGCCTACCATGCCCAAGTGCAACATCGCGGTGAGGCCACCCGCCCGTCCCTCCCTCCCTTTACGTCTCTTGATTGGGGTGGCTACGTAGGAACTCAAGAAATTTTGGCTGCAGAGCGTTGTCTTATTTTAATTCTACTTAATACATTTGACTTTACAGAATCGTGAGTACATGTATACCCTATAATGTGATGATTGATTGGAGGTTGATGTCTGCAGGTGATGTATGTTGCGTCCGTTTTGTGGAAGATGTGCATTACATTCGATTGATTGAGCATGCGCATAGCTTGGTTATGAGCTCGGTGAGCAACCTACACGCCCATATGTCTTGGTATGTGGAGGTGGTTTGATTTACTCTTAACATTTATCAAAATTTCAGAATATCTTATTCCATTTGTTAATTAGAAGTTTGGAATCTCTCTGCAGTTTTAGCATTGTATTAAAATTGTTAAAACTTAGAAATGCTCACCTACCTACATTTTTCAAATTATGTCGTAGTTCCAAACTGGTATAGTGATATGTTCACTTGGTGATGAAAAAGTGAGCATTACGTGTTTCATAACATAAGAATGTTTAGGATGTATACCGAATTACCGATTACATATAGACTTGGGCATCACATAATAAAAGTAAGCTACATAAGTGAAATCTGGTTTTAAAACATGTGAATTTGCCATCTTTTCTTTCATTAAAGAATATAGGCTGTATTAATTTTGCAAGTAATCTCGTATCTGCTAAATTTTATACTAGATATGCATTGCTTTTAGCCTCCTGATCTATTTGTCCTGTTGTTGTCCCTAATAGAAGGTTTAATTGTGCACATATATGTAATTTTGGGAACGTTGTAGATATCATCATTTGAATTGACTTCAGATATAGGAGGCTAAGGTGGTAAATATTTCTGCCTATGCTATAGTGCTATTGTATAATTTAATTGCATTGGCAATGGGTACTAGGTGCATCTTTATAAGCTGTTACATATAAAGTGTCTATCTTTTTAATTTCACTCATGATATAGAAGCTTAACTCCATGCCTACTTATTAGTTTTCTAGCATTTTTCTTACTTTACCTGATCGGTAGGAATTTGGAGTTTATGTTGATTGCATTGTTTTTTCTGTTTTTGAATAGAACGACTTGACCAAGATCCTGGAGGCATTCTTACTACTATATGCAACCATTCATTCCATCATTGTCTGCTGAGGCTACGGGGATGTTTCACAACACATTTTTAAATGGGATGAAAAGAGCAAATAGATATGTGATATGTCGCCATTTCTTTTCTTCTTGACTTTCTTGAATTGTTAAGATTCGTGTTGATTGGATCTTATGCCATTTTCTTGCCTTTAGCAATACTCCATAGCTTGCTAAATAGGTTTCGAAAATTTATCGTGCTATCGATCGTAACGTATTTGTACTTTCAAGTTACATAGCTACGAGATAGGCTTGTTTTTGTGTAGTTAATTTCATATTTGAGTTGTAGTATGTTTGCAATCTTTTCTACTCATTTCATCGATAATACTTTCTTGATTGTTGCAGTTTGTTAGCCGAGTGCGTAAGGATTTGGTGAGGAATCTCATCATGCGAACTCAAAACCAGGTTAGCTCTTGATGTCTGGAACTTTCATGTGTTTTTCTTTTGTTTTTGTGTGTTTGCTCAAGCACATCTGCAGATTCTGCTCATGCATGTGCGTCTCGAGGCGATGTTTTCCACCGATGAGCAGTAGTATCCAAGGATGGATATATTATTTGTATTAAATGAACCTAATGTACAGAGGGCGATGCAGTCAAATGTGTCCACTTTTGCATTGTGAAATAATGTTTACAAATCTTGTGTTGCCTAGGATCTTCTTTTTCTTTACCTTTGTGAAAACATCAAGGTGAATTGTATCTGTTGGGGTAACAGACTAAAATAATTGAGTTTTAGTGTTTAGGGTAACAGACTAAAATAATCAAGGTGAATTGTATCGTAATCCTTTTCTCAAATTTTTGTTTTCTTTGACTTTAGGAGGAGAATTGGTTAGGCAATTTTAGTTTACTTAAGTTCCTTGTATTCAGTTTAAGATCATATTTGATAGTATGCATCAATTGATTTTAATGTTGGAATTCTTTTTTACCTTTCTTGTTTAGGCAATGAGATTTGGTGATCTACCTTCATGGGCTGTTGAACTTTCTGCGCTCATTCATGAAGCTATTTGTGTTGGTGATGTTGGTGATGTCAATGTTGGTGTCGGCACGGAGTTGACAAATGAGGATGAAAATACATGTCCTTTGCCATCAGATATACTGTGGAGAGAATCACTTTTTGATAAGCTGATTGCAAATAGATACAAGCCAGGTGAGGTGCAAAACTGTTGTTCTCCCAATAATTTGGAGCACTTAGCACTATGTTCAATATCAAGCAAACAAAAGACTGTTGCTATGCTCTCAGTTTTGTCTAGGCTATCCTTACTGTAGTTCATATTCACAACATTAAACATCCTTGCTGCAATTCATATAACAAACAAAAGTGAAATTAAATAAAGAGATGCATTTCCTGCACTCTAACGTGATAAATTGGTCTTGCAATCTAGAGCATCTATGCTCATGTTGATCTAATGCACTTCAATGATGGAATCGCAATAGTCTCTTTCGAGTCAGCTTGCGTGATGCACTTCAGTCGGGCAGAACAAGGGGGTGCTGCCTGTGATACAGTGAAGCATCAGGAGGGTGAATCTACAAATATCCCTATCTACGAAGCCGAGCTCCTTATTCTCATGTCGCGATGCGCGATATCTCAAGCATGAGATAAACCGCAAGCAGTGCTCGGTGTGGGATGGCGAGAGCTTAGCGACATATAACTTCCGTCTGCACCGAGAACTCGGGCTTGTCCAATCTAAAATCGCCACAACAATGATGACTTCGCAATCTAAAAGCGCCACGACACTATGAGAGTGAATCGAGAGTGCTCGGTTTTTTGCGATTCAAGCCACTTTTACGATTATAGAGCCGCCATTGTTTGACTAAATGGTTGTGATGTTGTCTAATGTTAGAACTCGTGTTTGGTGATGTTACACCGATTATTTTTGCAATGTATCATGGAAAATTGTGATCTTTGTTGCTAAAGACAACCGGCATAAAACTCCACGGCGGAAAATTCGTAGCTTATGTGAAACGGCGGACCAACGTCCCCGATGACAAGTTCCACAAAGAACGCGCGTATGCCGAGGGCATCTTTGTTTCACTGTCAGAATGGAAGCAAATAGATTCGGTCTTAAAACTTCTAAACTGTTTTCTCTTAATAAAAATCAAGGCGTAAAACTGTCTTGCAATATAATACTTCTTTGCGATGGCACACATCAGTCCAGGCAACACAATTAGCAACGTCGTGAGCACGTACGATCCAATGTGGGGCGATAATTTTTTTGGTCAACTAGGTAGGCATGAATGCAACTCCACGAGGCTTGATTCTCAAACCGACAATATAATTTCATTATCATTGTGTTGAAGACTTACAATCCTAGATTCAGAACCACACTTACACACGCATGAAGATGCGGACCTACGACGACATAGATAGATGTTCTGCTGAAGATAAATTGCAAATGTAGTGGTCGCTTCAAGCGCTATTGCCACTGTAACGACGGCTCATACATAGTAGATAAACATTAGGATAGGGACGTACACACGATTATAGATCACTCCTAGGATATATATTGATATATATATAATTACATGGTATATTAGAATAAGATACATGATGACGTAAGAAAAAGTTGATATTTATTATTCAATTTGAGATAATATTTGATAGTATGCACCACTTTTATTTGGTTTTCCGTTGCAACGCACGGGCACATAACTAGTTAAGAGGAAGGACGTGACAAAGATCTCAATCCATAAACCCCGAAATCAACCACCTATACGGTGCAAGGGTTTAAGCCGCAACCGAGCCGAAGTCGGCGTGCCCCTCCCCCAGCCCCTCCAGCGGCGGCGGCGGCGGCGGCGCCATATTCTCCCTCCCTCCCCCGTACCCTCCAGTTGATGCTCTCCGCCCCAACTCCGATCACCTCAGCCATCTCCCCACCACCGCCTCCCCATCCTCCTCTCCTCCTCGCCCGCGCGCCCCTCATGTGGCGCCGCCTCCCCTCCCGCCGCCTCGCCTCCGCCTTCCTCTCCGCCTCCTCCCTCCCGCGCGCCTCCGGTCCGCAGCCTCCTCCTACCCACCGCCTCTTCCTCCCCGCCGCCGCCGCCTCCGGACTCCTCCCGGCCCCGCGCCTCCCGTGGCGGCAGCAGCCTCCGCGATTCGCGTCGTCCTCTGCCGCCGCCGCCGAGGCCGTCTTCTCCGAGGAGGTCGAGGAGCTGAACCACGCGCTCGAGCACGTCCTCCGGGCCGAGCCGAAGCCGAAGCCTGCTCAGCCGGCAGCGGGGGAAGGGGTGAGGGAGGGGAAGGAGCGGAGGCGGAGGAGCGAGCGAGGGAGTCAGGCGGTTGCTGCGGCGGCGGCGCACGGGATGGGGTACTCCAGGTACGCGGCGCTGCGCCGGCGGCAGATCCGGATCGAGACGGAGGCGTGGGAGCAGGCGGCCAAGGAGTACCGCGATCTGCTTGCAGACATGTGCGAGCAGAAGCTGGCGCCCAACCTGCCCTACGTGAAGTCGCTCTTCCTTGGCTGGTTTGAGCCGCTGCGGGACCAGATCATCGCCGAGCAGGAGCTTGTGGGCGAGCCTGGGGCGCGCGCCTCCCACGGCCCCTTTTTCAATATGCTTCCGGCCGACATGATGGCTGTCATCACCATGCACAAGCTCATGGGGCTTCTCATGACCGGCAGTGGCGATGGAAGCGTTAGAGTCATCCAGGCTGCGTGCCAGATCGGCGAGGCAATCGAGCATGAGGTGTGTGGGTTGTAAGTAGAACTTCTTGTTTGTTGGCAATTGTGGATTCCAAAATAGTTGGTAGCTCAAGGAATTGACAGTGATGGATGTTAAAAATGTGAAGTGACCACTAGGGTGAGCATTGATGGTGGTTGAGTTTATTGATTTTATCAATTAACTCTAAACGATAACAAGTTTAATAGACCGCTCCTTGTAGACTTTGTAGTAATTTAGTGGTAAACATTATTATTTAGTAGAGACCGACATGGTCGAATATATCAATTTATGTTTTCTTTAGGATAGCTGGATAACTATGGCATGATCTAGGACTGAACCATTTAAGATATCTACAATTGCCAAGCTCTAGGAGTTGTACTAGCTAGGAGTGGGTCTGAAGATAAGGTCTCCTTTAAATAAGGTTAGGGTAAATCTAGGGGAATGAAGCTAGGATGCCACGATACGCGATACGGGTACGGCGATACGGATACGGCGATACAATATTTTCCAAAAACAAGGATACGTCGATACGTATATATATATATATATATATATATATATATATATATATATATAGTTGAAAATAAAAAATTGTAAACAAGCTATGAGAGGGAGAAACTGAAATTACCTTGATGAATTGAATGCTTTAGACTAGTTTTCTTCTTCAGCCTCTTCAACTTCACTCTGAAGCTGTTGAAGGATAGCTATTGTCACCTTTGAGCATATTCTGATCCCGGCATTAGATTTTTTAAGCAAGTATGCTTTAACTCTATAATAGCTTCCACAGAATTCCCAAGCACAATACTTGCATCTAAATCGCACATTTTCTCCACCACCTGGTAATCTCTCCAGAATATCAACATACTTCCATAACGGCTTGTTGTTTACATCAATTGGATCCATCTCCTAAAATAGCAAGAGATACAGTTTCAAAATAGCAAATAATAATAATCCATCTCCAAGAACAATTAAACACCTGATGATGCAACACTTGAGTATTTTATGATATCAAGGTATACAAGTATACAACACCATTTTGCAAACATATGGAGAATACATATTGGCCATCGATCAATGTCACCTGACTCACCTGACTCTTGAGTGTCCAGCGGGGAAGAAGCGGCTGGAGGAGCAGCGGGGGAGAAGCGGCCGAGGGAGCGGCGGGGTGAGGCGGCGGGGAGCAGCAGGGGAGGCGGCGGGAAGCAGCGGGGAAGAAAGCGGAAGAAGCGGCAGGGAGGCGCGGGGGAAAAAGCGGCGGGAGCGGCAGGGGAGGCGGGGCGGGGCGGCGCGCGAGCGCGGAGGAGGCGCGTGGGAAAGCGCGGGGAGGCGGCGGGGGGAGGCATGCGGGGCGGCGTCGACACTGCGGGCGTGGAGGCGGCGGCGAGCGTGGAGGCTGCGGGGAGGCGGTCGGCGCGACGGCCGGCGTAGAGGCGGCGTCGTGTGGAGCCGGCTGGGAGGCGGTGTCGCGTGGAGCGGCGGGGAGGCGGCGTCGCCTGCGGAGACGCGTGTGGAGACCAGCGGGGAGGCGGGCGGTGCTTGCTCCAGATTTGGATCTGAAATTATGGAGGGAGTGCGTAGCGCATGGAGGGGCGACCGCTCGGGTGTAGGGCGACCGTGCTGAGGCGTGCGTTTGGGCCTTGGGCCATATTCTTTCTTGGGCCAGAATTCAATTGGGCCGCCGTATCGCACCGTATCGGAGGTTTTTTAATTTTTTTTCCGGCTGAAATTCGCCGATACTCCGCCGATACTGTATCGCCGCGTATCGGACACGGGTACGGCAGTTCAGCGGAGTATCGGTGCTTCCTAGGAATGAAGTGTCAGAAAAAAATGCAGCACTTCACTGATCGGATAATGGCCTACTAATGAGTTTTGGAGTGATTTATGGTTAGAAACAATTACTCTAATTGGTAGTAGTTTCACATGTAACAGAAGAGTATAGTCATCTTAGTTTAACTAGGAATTGTGTGTGTGTGTGTGTGCGTGTTTTGCTGATATGCTAGTATTTTGGTGGAGCATCGATAATTTAGCAGTTAGCACGGGATACAGGATCCTCGCAGTAGGCTGGACCAAAATCCAGCCAAGATGTTCTCCCTTTTAACCCATCATTCATATGAATTTCCAACCATTCTCTAACATATGATTGATATTGTGCCCTAAAGAGATGCCTTTAGGTGGATGTCAGTCAGCTCCTATTTCCTAACATATCTTTGGAATTTGTATTAAATTTCAGTATGTTGTTAGACTTATCATTTTTTTGTCATTGCACTAATTATAGTGAGAATAACTTATGTGATAAGTTACAGTACCAACTGCTAATGAATAATTGTATTTTTTCCCTTTTTGTCCCTTACTAGGTTCGAATCCACAAATTTCTAGAGAAGACAAAGAGAAAGAGCAATAAAGAAATGGATAATGAAGAAGAAGTAGGTGATTCAGATATTGCCAAAGAACAACAGCTTCTAAGAAAGAAAGTCACTGATCTGATGAAAAAGCAAAAGTTACGGCAGGTAAGGAAGATAGTGAAGAAGCAAGATAGTTCCAAGCCATGGGGTCAAGATGCTCATGCAAAAGTATGTATATTATGTTAAGTATTTGGGTTGATATGATGTTTTCCTTCTGACACTATTTCGCTGATGATATACTCTATTATCTTCTTGTGTTCTATAGGTTGGTAGTCGTTTGATTGAGCTATTGATTGAAACAGCCTATATACAACCACCTGCTAGCCAGTCTTCAGATGGTCCACCTGACATACGTCCCGCTTTCACACATGAAATGAGAACTGTGGCAAGAGAACAACAGTAATAATGTCAACTCTTATTTAATACCTTCTTGCCCTGAAAACAATGCTGCTTTGTCCTAACCTATGCTTTATCTCATTTCTTGTGGTTAATCAGGAAGAGTAGTCGGCGATATGGTGTGATCAAGTGCGATCCACTGGTCCGGCAGGGGCTGGATAGAACAGTGAGTTGACCCTTCTGCTATCATCTTGATTTTTTTTATCAAAACACTCTTCTCCTAATGTTGCATTCCTTGCTCACTTCATGGAGATTTTTTTTAACAGGCAAAGCATATGGTCATACCATACATGCCTATGTTGATTCTCCCAATCAGTTGGACTGGGTTCGTATTGCTTATCCATGTTTCTTAGAATTATTTTGGCTGCTACATGATGCATTTTAGCAAATCAGATGCATGTGGTTATTTAAATTTAATTATGTTACTGCACATGATGGTGTAGATGTTCTTCTAGTGTGTTAGGTTGCATAATGTTGTTCAGCGTAATCACTAATCAGAACAATCTCCTTTCCGATTAGTTTAGTGTGTTATTCATGCAAGTGGACGCTTTTCTGTTAGACTATTACTTCTATGACACTGACATTTCTGAACAAGTAGTTATCCCTATTTTTTTAGTAACATCATGCCTGGAAGTTTTTACAAATGTATTCGTTAGGGGTACTCACAAAAATTTCTACAGATATGACAGGGGTGCACATTTGTTTTTACCATCCTACGTGATGCGCACCCATGGAGCTAGGCAACAGAGGGAGGCTGTAAAAAGGGCTCCAAGGGAACAAATGCAATCAGTTTTTGAGGTATTCATTTGGCTCCTGTTTCTATTTTTTTATGCAAAATAGATGAATAATTATGAAGGAAATAGTTTCCTAAGTTTGCATACATGGAGATCTTTTTAACACACTTGATGTTATACAATAGCTGCTCTTTAGTTAATATGGCCATGCACATTGACATGTTGATGGTTGTTTTTGCTAAACATCTTAATATATGTGATTTCATCATTTGATGCCTTGTTGGTTTCAGGCCTTAAATACTCTTGGGAGCACCAAGTGGAGGGTTAACAAAAGAGTTCTTAGTATTGTTGACAGAATATGGTCGAGTGGTGGCTGCCTTGCTGACTTGGTTGATCGTGCTGATGTGAGTTGCCATTTATTGTCTCATGAAATTGTGCTGTGAGTTGCTTAGTGGAGGGTTATCAAGGAAGGCATTGTAGTTTTACATGTCAACTAAAAGGCTCATGCACTCTAGGTTCCCTTACCAGAGAAGCCTGAAACTGAAGATGAAACTGAGCTGAAGAAGTGGAGGTGGAACTTGAGGTCAGTCAAGAAGGAAAATAGTGAAAGGCATTCTCAGAGATGTGATGTCGAACTCAAACTCGCCGTAAGCAACTATAAGGGGGCAGTTATCCATTGAGCTCCATCATTTAAAACTTTTTATGTTTCATCTAATGCATACTTTTTGGTAACAGGTAGCTCGAAAAATGAAGGGTGAAGACGGGTTCTACTATCCACACAACCTTGATTTTAGAGGTCGTGCTTATCCAATGCATCCTTACCTCAACCACTTGGGTTCAGATCTTTGTCGTGGAGTCTTGGAGTTTGCTGAAGGTCGACCACTTGGTGAATCAGGCTTGCGCTGGCTGAAGATTCACCTAGCAAATTTGTATGCTGGCGGTGTTGACAAGTTATCATATGATGGCCGAATTGCATTTACTGAGAATCACCTGGAGGACATGTTTGACTCAGCTGATAGGCCTCTTGAAGGCAAGCGATGGTGGCTTGGGGCTGAGGATCCATTCCAATGCCTGGCAGTATGCATGAATCTTACTGAAGCTTTAAGAAGCTCCTCGCCAGAAACAATGATTTCACATATTCCTGTGCATCAGGTACTGATAGTCTGTGCATGCTATCATTGTGCTTTTCAATTCTTTGCAACAATGTCTTGTCTTGTGTAAATGTTAAATGTGTTACTTGTTGTTTTACAACATATAGCCTGCAAAACAGGAAGAGATTGGCTGATATAGTATACTACACATCCATATTATCTGGGCTCCTGATAAAACATTTTTCTCATTTGTGCAACATATGTATGTCTCCCCCATTTGGTGGGGTTCATATACTTAAATGAGTCTGCTTATTTCTATTGATACATTTGGATATGACACTGGGAGCCTATGGCATCTCCCATGGTTGATCACAATTCTTAACAGTAACTTCAGTTCTACTTGTTCATTAGGACCGCCCTGTACTCGGATGGTTTATCAATTGTTAAAAATGGTTGTTTAGGCTGCTCAATAACTCTACAAAGATCTTGCAAGTTGGAAAATAACATATTTGTGCCACAGACCATTGGCCCAGGGCTCACTTGTTAGCCTCACATTGGATGTTGTTTTCCAGCTTTACTGAGCTATTTTTCCGAAACAGAAATACAATACTCTAGTGACTGACTCTCAATATCTGTTTATATTTTAATTTCCTTTGTCCATTGAACAAAATCTGCTCAATGACATGATTTTAATTTTCACCAACAATCTTACTTCTGTTATGTTAGAAGAATTACAATATAATGTTTTTTTTTCAGGATGGTTCTTGCAATGGCCTGCAGCACTATGCAGCTCTTGGAAGGGACAAGGTCAGTTCATGTTTGAATAATTCTGCTGCTTTATTAAAAATAGTTTTGTTTGGCATGGAGAATTATTTAATTTTTGGCTAGTAGAGTTAGTAACTTTTTTGCAATCAATTTCATGCAGTTGGGAGCCATTGCTGTCAACTTGGTTGCTGGGGAGAAACCTGCAGATGTTTACTCTGGAATAGCTACCAGGTATGCTGTTTGGACGACATTGTGTTTTGCACAGCACCTTGTTTATGGTAGGACTCGATGTGCCATTGGAACATGTAGTAGTCTGTATGCCGTACCCTTATGGCCTATCTATTCTGTGCAATCTTATGTACACCCAGTTTCTCATTGTTTGAGGACTCCAAACTATCATTTGGATGCATCCAAAGTCTTAAATTTCTATAGTAAAAGAAATGACCAAATTCACTTGAATTATGATTTAGTTTGTACTCTTTTCATTCTATTTTCAAAAGCAATCGATGGTCACCAGCAAGACAGCAAATACCAGCTGGTTTTACTTCCTAGCTACAAGGTTAATCCAGATTAGCTCGAGTTGTAGCCAGTGTTCTAAAAATGGGTCTACTAGGCCGTATACTCGGCAATATACAAGTAATGGGTGCCTTTACCTATTAGCTGGCTATCTGCATAATCAGGACGGTTATGCCATATAATAGGCCGATTATGCCATACAATCACTACTAGGTTGGGTGACTGGTCGAATACCGGTTTCCGATTTTTAGAACCTTGGTTGTAGCGGATTCGGCCAATTCGTGGCCTTGCAGGAAAAATACAGGAATAAGCGTATTATCAGCATTACCTGTGGGGTTCGGGAACCAAAATTTGGCACCATAATTGCACCAGATTGGATACAAAGTACTAGGAAAATCATATGTATATTCACATGTATAACAAGATCCTGAAATGAATTTGGATAGGCAACAGATTGGATATAAATTTTCACTGAACTTAGAAATAAAGAACAATCTTACCTATTTCTTCAACTTCCCATAACTGTGCTATTTTAACCATGATATTTTAAATTGTTAGAATGTTCTAACAAGGCTGTTTTCATGAGAAATATATTCACAATTCTTTCAGCACATGTTTATATAATTAGTTTATTTTGATGCAAAAGTCATACCTACTATATTCACTACTCAATAAGCATGTCTGAGAAATGAGGTGGTTGTCAGGACTTATGTGATATTTGACAATGTACGAGGATATATTTGCTGTTCCGTGGACACATGCATTAACCTTGATTAGATGATTTACCTGCTGATAGAATTGCATGTGCATTATTTTGCATCTGTAACAAGAATAGGACAACCTTTTTAACCTGCAGACTTAATGAATTATGCTTGTTGAACTTTCATCTTGAAATATTCTACAAGTTTAAATTTTCTATCATATACTTCTTTGTAAAATTGTTGAGATCCTGCTTAGTAGTCTCAATATCATGTGTACAATTAAAAAAGTTGTTCAAATCTAGATTTGAGGATCATCAGGGCTCATTTATCCATCTTGAAGCAACATGTGTCTGGTGTAGTCATATGTTCTTGAACTCGTGACAATGAATTTGGAGTTATATTTTCCATACTTGTGATCCAGGGTGGTGGAAATTATGAGCAGAGATGCACAAAAAGATCCTGCTACAGATGCTGATGCGGCACGTGCTCGCCTGTTAGTCGATCAGGTATTGCTTCTTAAGTTTCTTTTGACTTACTGTATTTGGCCTCATGAGACAGATAAGATGAAAGTCTGAAAGTCCTCAAAGTTCAAGAATTTCTCTCTTCAGATGAACCTTTTACCTTCTGGTTTATATATATGGGCACTAAAGCTTGAGCCCTGGTGGAAATCTACAGCTGGCATTATGCTATGATTGGCTATCTCTTTAGAGTTTTCATATTTTTCTATTAAATTTTGCAGTGCAGCTTTATTCTGTGATCATTGCATACTAAAATGCCTAATTGGTTTTCTGATCAACATATTCATTGAAATGTTTGAACAATAAACACCGAGTGATCACCCATTTTTGCTATAAATAACGAATAATTTATTTGTAATATTATGCCTTTTGGAAACCCCTTGTATTAGTGTAAACCTAGTGCAATAAAAAAGGATAAAAAGGGCGAGCGAAGTAAGTGATCGAAAAACTTTGTTCTTTGTTTGTCCTATCTATAAGAGGAGAGCATATGAAAAAGGTAACCCATTCTTTCGTTTTTTTAGCTCACTGGCCATCCGCTGGGAGTTTCGGGCTTAATACCGATATTTTAGCAACAAATCTAATAAATCTAACTGATATCTGTTATTCAGTTGCTATAAAAGCATGCTGCCTAATCGGGCTGTACTAAGATTAATGTCAAGTTAACATACTGAAGGAAGGTTATTTGAGATGTTTCAGGGGATGTTTTGGGTTCTGTTGTTTTGAGTTGATACGAAACCTTGTTGCCTATTAGGCCACAAAGAATGCTTGAAAACTATGTGATTAGTGTTTACTTGTTAGTTTTACATGCTTATTTATTAAATGCAGGTGGATAGGAAATTGGTAAAACAAACTGTGATGACATCTGTGTATGGTGTCACTTACGTTGGAGCACGAGAACAAATAAAAAGAAGATTAAAGGAGAGGGGGGTCATTGGTGATGACTCAGAACTTTTTGGTGCATCATGCTATGCTGCTAAGGTGGATAATCCTACTCACTGAAACTGTTTTGTTTCATCATTTTGATGTATACATCTAATTGAATTAATTTCCTTTTTTGTTTCTTTTTATCCTGGGAAGGTTACGCTGACAGCGCTTGGTGAGATGTTCCAAGCCGCCCGCAGTATCATGAACTGGCTTGGGGACTGTGCCAAGGTATCATCTGTAGTATTCTAGTTGTCTTCTGAATATCATATTATAATATCAGAGCATGTTTGATGCTACAATTACATCATGCATTAAGAAAATCCATCTCAATATCAGTTTTTGGCGGTGTCATGTAGCACTGCCTTTTTGTATTTGGTAGTCGCAATTGTGGCAAGCTGCAAAAGTTGTCGTTGCCTTGTCGCCTTGTGGGTGTTTTTTTAGAAAAAGTTAACTGTAATTGAGGCATGCTGCAAAATCATTGGGATATTTTATCTTAAAATTTATTTGCAGTGATGTCCTGTGGATGCCACGACCAAGGATAAATATCAGCATACCGGGCGGTAACTGGCTGTACCGGTAAAAAATATATCGGTTCAAAGAGTACAAAATTTAAAATTTGAAGCGATGAATAGTAATTCTGGGCAAAAACTGGCTAGGAACCAGTCAAACTGGTAGAAAACCGGTTACCGCTGGTAACTGGCCCAGGGTCCGGTATTTTTTCCGTGACCAGTTTTTGAATCCTTGGCCATGGCCAGTGAAATATATTTTCCAATATACACAGGAGAGGTGCGTATCATTTGTATTAAGAGAGGCAAAAGTAAAAAAAATACAACCATAACTACTATTAGGACTTGAAAGACTATTAGAAGAATGAAAACAACCTATAACTTATGCTTCTATCTAAAGATTAAACCAAGTAACCAACAGCTTGTCAAGGTAAACAACTCCAGACATCTTCCTGTTCTGACAGTCTTCCTTGATAGTCAAACCCAGCTGCCTTATTTGGTTGAAGTGTTGTTTCTAAATGAGTTGGCCTTTATAACCATGGATATTTAACTGTGGCCCACCTTGCATGACAGGTAATTGCTTGTGAAAATGAACCTGTGAGATGGACGACCCCTCTCGGACTTCCAGTTGTTCAACCATATCGCAAACTAGGGAGGCATCTTGTAGGTGTTTCAGCTTAATTATTTTTCTCCTAATCTTCTATTGATTATTGTTGCCACGTGCCTTCCAAATGAAATAAACATGTGCCTGTTGCTGACATACTATTAATGTGAAATCACATTCTGATGTTCTCCTTGTAGATTAAAACCTCATTACAAGTCCTGACCCTTCAACGGGAAACAGATAAGGTGTGCTCCTTTTTGCATGGACATGTTCCACGCGTCTTTGTGACAATAGGTGATAATCATGTTGTTATTGCTGGTTGCTGGTCGAAATGTGTGATGGCATGAACTGAAGTAGTGGCATTTTTGCTTTAGGAATGGCCTTATTCTTGGATGAGTTAATCATTGGGTGACCCAATGAAGTTTGTGCTGTGACCTCATTCCTCATCTTATATTAGCATTGTGGCCATATCGAATAACATGGTGATGGACCAACTCATTCTATTTCCTCAAACCTAGCAAAAAGACTAGGTTCGGTGTTAGGATTGGATGATCTAGAATCAACCCATGCCTCAAAACAAACCCTTCACTGGGTTCTGCTTATTGTGTTTGACCATATAACCAACTAGGAAGAGAAGCTTCACTGGAAGCCAGCCTTGTAACCAATTAGCAAGGGAAGCTCCACTGGGAGCCAGCCTTTCTGCTGGTAAATGCTTTTGTCCTGGACTTGGTTTCACATAGCCGGCATGAAATCCTGATGAGTTGAACTGAGTTATGTATTTTGATATTTGCTGATTTCAGATGATTTTGAAGTTCATGGAAAAGTTTTGTTTCATTGTCAAGTTTGTAAAATTAGACAAGAAAAGTTATTTAGTTGTTTTGGTTATTTATCCAAAATCACTTAGTTTTTAGCTTCCAGCTGTCTACCATGGATTCTGGTTTGAAGACCCTAATAAGCCCATATCCTTTGGAGTTGGCCACAAAGCTGTACAGGCCATCCTTTGTGAAACAAACCCGATCTATATTTAAAACCTTGGTTACTGATCAGTTTGCTGCTGCTGGCCACCCAGTGGTAATTGAGCCGAAAATGGGTAATCGAACTGTGCATGCATAAGTTGTGCATCACAATGTACTGGTCATTGGAAGATTTTTTATTTTCATCGTTAAAGTACTGTTATAATATCTCATTCTTTTTGTTTTGGAATCTAATAGATTTTTTCAGTGCTTCATACTTACACACAATGAATTGCTCAACCAGGTTATGGTGAAGCGGCAGAGGACAGCTTTCCCTCCAAACTTTGTACACTCCCTTGATGGCTCTCATATGATGATGACTGCTGTTGCTTGCAAAAGGCAAGGCCTGAATTTTGCAGGTTAGTGTTTTACTTTTTGCTGAAGTGTCTGTAGAAACCTTGTCAGAATCACCTGATGATAGAAGTGCATTACCATTAACATGTTTTTTTAAAAAATATTAATGCAGGAGTTCATGATTCATATTGGACCCATGCTTGTGATGTTGATACAATGAACAAAATACTTCGGGAAAAGTTCGTGGAACTCTATGATAGACCTATTTTAGAAGATGTATGTATTTCCTTATCCCAGTTATTTGCACGGATATTCAACAATCACTGTTTCGTATACCAAAATGTCTTATTAGAAATGGGTAAGATATGTTATTTTCTGTAGTACTTTCCTTGCAATGCCTTTTTTATTTTGTGATGTGTCCTGTGAAAATGCAAATTGTTGAAAATTCTGTGAGTGAGAACTAAACTTAGAAGTTCTAAAAAAATCTCAAAATATTATGAGTTGTAGGGGAGGATATGAGTCTATATCTATGCAAACTTTCAAGATCAAATTCAATCACATTTGCGAGATACAAAAATAAATATTGCTTTTACTATTCTCAAATATCTGCTTTTTTGTATCTTGTAAATGTAATTGAGTTTGATCTTGAAATTTTGCATAGATAGAGAAATATTATCCCTTACATTTGAAAGTTTCTAAGAATTTTTAGAAGCTCCTAAGTTTTGTGAAAATGTGAAGCTTTGCATTGTGCGCATTTTCACATAATATTTTGCCTTTTTATTTGGAATAGTTTCACAATATTTGTCCAATGATAGAATTGAGTATAACCGTTGTGTTTTGGCAAAATTGGCTCTTTTCACTGCACTTGGTTGGCATTTGCTATGACATCGCAAAATCGTGATTTAGCTCAAGGACAATACGAAATGGTGTCCATTTGCCACTGGACACTGAGCCAATTAAAATATTATTATTTTGAAAATCAGCAGAGACAACGAGGTGATATGTCCTATTTGCCACTGTTCTACTCTCCCACCTATCAAGTGGAGCCCACTTGTCAGCAAACCATGCACGCCGGGCCCATGTGGCCCAACCACAGAAAGGATGTTGACAGGGGGCTCCACTTAGCAGGTGAGAGAGGAAAGACACAAGGGCAAATAAGATATTCCCCCCTCTCCTGATTTTTAAAATAATAATACTATAATCGGTCTGGTGTGAAGTGGCAAATGACCGCGATTTTGTAGTATTTGTCAGCTAAATCATGATTTTATTTTATCACCAAATGACAACCAAGTGCTGTGTCCAGGAGCCAATTTTGCCTTGTGTTTTCCCTTGTCTACCCATGCTTCAAGCTGATTGGTTTGTCATAATCTTAGGACTGTCATAATAGTTTGTTTTGGAAGTTCATCATTTCCATGCTTTACCTTCTTGAGATTTGTTATTTTTTCTGTGTTCTTGTTCCAAATTGTTTCATAGCAAGTATCAGTAACAGGCTATGCATTCAGTTTCTCAACTGACAGTATATTTCATGCAGTTGTTGGAGAGCTTTGAGAAATCATTCCCTACATTAAGATTTCCACCATTGCCAGAAAGGGGAGATTTTGATCTGAAGGATGTCCTTGAATCTCCGTATTTCTTTAACTAGCTCAATTACGGTGGCATATTGTCCTATTCTTTGCTGCCCAGCTGTGGCCTTGCACCTATCCTGAGTTCTGTTGAAGTTTATGAGCAACCGACTCAGATGATGAAGCTAAGTGTTTTGCCGACTGATGTGCCACCTCGTGGACAGCTTTGCATGAAGATAAATAATCAAGGAGCGGATTTACCGAGGTATACAGAAGATGCTCTGCTGTAGAATTTCGTGTTTTGACTTTTGAGCACGCTGCAATACTATTGCCTAGAAATTGGCAATAAACAGAGTTGATCCACGAGGAGGCTGCGTATGTCTGCAGCAACAAAAGGCAAAGTGGAAACCATGGGCAAGAATCTCAGTGAAGGGGTTTTGCTGTGTCTAGGCTGTAGTGTAGTTTTGAGCTGGTGCCCCATTTTTTTCCCCTCAACGTTCACGCATGGCACGGTCACATCTCCAAAGTATCTTCAGATCTCTGTAAATGTAATTATGTAACTTTTGGGCCTCTTCACTAACCTGTCAATTTTTCTTCTTATGCTGGGTTTATAGAGGGGTAATCTGGTGAGTGGAACACAGTTCCGTTGGTGGTGGCGAAATATTAATTCATAGTTATCATTGTAGTTGTAAGATAATATTTATGACAATAAAGTTACATAGGTTGGTTTCCTGAGCACTGTTTATCTTTAATCTTTATTACCTGAGTACTGTTTATTACCTGGGCACTGTTTATCTTCAAGCTTTAGACCACCGAACCGATTGCTCACGTAATGGCACATCTCAAGTAATTCCTCATGCAAGCCTTATCTCCTTGACTTGTCAAAGTGAAAAATGCTCCAAATAATGTAAGAAATCAATCCATATCCATTTCTCACACAATCATTCATCCGTTTTTCAGTTTCTAAACTCTTCAACTTAAAAACCGAAACTTTCTTTATTAAGCCATTTCATTTCGTTTCCTCTCCCTCCGAGCCTATAAATATGACCATCGTGATCTCCTACTACTCTTCCAAACCTGCACCATTCTTCCAAACCTCCAGTACATTGTTGCAACACGAGTTAATTTCCCGAGCCTTATCAAGCTTTTCGCAACCGTCAGTCGCCTCTGAAGTCACCGGCCGCCGCACCACCGCTGGTCAGCTACTCCCTAGGGCTCGCAAACCCATCTTGCCTTGGCCAGTTTCCTTGTTTTTCCCCTCGCCGGTGAGTCTCGCGGTCGAGCGCGCACAGGCAAATATGTTGTTCACTATAGCATATCAAGCCAAGCGGCTGAAACACAAAAGTGTATTTTTCAATTTTTTTTGTGACAAACTCGAAATGCTTGTTCTCCCTCATTCGAACTCCGAATCCAGTGATATAAATTTCTAAATTCATCTAAAATCATAACCTTTCTTCAGATATATATTTTATTTTTTTGTGATTTTATTTGTATTTATTATTTATTTGCATTTATCGTTTCACACGTAGAACTCGACGTCGCCGAAGATTTTTTTGATCCGCAGTAAGAATTTCCAGACAGCGTGCAAGAAAGCAAGTCTCCTTGACCATTTTGTTCCTAAGTTTTGCAAATGATTTCATTCTTAATTTAAAATTTAATTGCATGGCTATGTTGTATAAAATGCTAATCTTAATTTTAGAAAATTTAGATAAATACCCAGAACTTGTTATGCCCTCCTTTGAAATTGTTTGCCATGTACCTTTGTCAACATAGGATACCCTTTGGCTTATAAATGAGTTAGTACTACTTTTTGATGAATTTAGACTGGTATAAAATGCTTAGTTTAGCTGTTCATTTCGAAAATACATGTATGAGAAAAATATATATTGTTGAATGATTTGAGCTTATATATATTTATTAAAATGGTGGTAATAGAGGTTACCACTGTTATTTCAAAACAAAATAAAATTTTTAAATGAAATTAGACCAAGGTGGATGGAAAGTTTGGTTTTGGTGCAGCTTTGCACAAGAATTTGAATTGTGTTTGTTCCACCCTAGTCACTTAAGGACCAACTCTTGTGTTTGTTCAAACTAAGCACTACCGTATAACCACAAGTCTATATGGGTACGACCTACCCGATTAACTTACGATAGTTTAGTTTAGGTGCCATCATTGGAAAATAGGTGTCAGGGATTTACTGGTTTACTCACAGTGAGGGACAGGGACATACTGTACTCACATGGAGCAAGAGGGGGCATCTGATTGTGGTGGATTTAACCCTTCAGCTGTGAAACCTCAGCGGGTGGTACCTAGCTAGACTAGAGTGAGGTAAAAGTTTTGTGATATTCTATCTGGGTCTCATGCCAAAGGAAGCATGTTGATTATTAAGATAATTTATCTCTTGTGGGTAAAGCTGTATAAACTCTATAGAGTAATAATCTATTCGAATAGCCGTGCCTACGGTCAAGGGCTAGCAAGGAATGCATTCACATGGTAGACTTTTGTTTCCAGATTTAAAAATAAAATATTTTGGAAAACTCGAGAGTGGATGGAACTCTCGGGATTTTGGCATGGTGGATGGAACCAATGCGGGTGGTTGGAACCCGTAAAATTTAAAACTTGACGGATATAGCCTATTGTATTAGTGTTGGTGGTTGAAACCTTCACTAAACTAATTAACTAGTTTCAACTATTGAAAATAATTTGTTCATCAATTGCTTTTGAAATAATTAGTTAGGTTTGAAATAAAATGCTACTTTATGCAAAAGAACCAAATAACCTTCCTTTGTTAAGCCTTGCATCTACTGCATTTTTTCAAGACTTACGGAGTACATTTTTGTACTCACCTGTTGCACTCCAATTCCTATATCAGAAGACTATGAAGCTCAGGGGGATGATTTCCACTACTTCGAGGGAGCTGGTGAAGAAGGCTTTGCAGAGGACTAGGTCGCGTTTCTCAAGTCAATTGCCTGTGGCAGATTGATGGGCCATTTGCTCGAGAAGTTGATTTTGCTTCTGCTGTTATCTTTCTTTTGTAAGAGGTTCTGTAAACCTCGGTTGTAAGGCAATGGCCAAGAAGTGTGAACTTCAGTTATTATTGTAATAAAACGTTGTTGGTAATGTATCATTTTCTGATTAACTATGTGTACTAGCATTGATCTGGTACTAGTGCTGTAATATATAGGGGGTTCAGGAGTTTCTACTCCGGATCCCACAGAAGTGGTATCAGAGCCAACTTGACTATAGGACGAGCCCTATATTTTGGCAAAGCCTTAAGGATTTATGTTTAATAAAAATTTATGTACAAAAACATAAGTTTCTTTGCTTCTACTCTTCTCTTACTTAGTATCTTGTTCTTGCTTTCCCATTCACTCTTTAAAATCTTTACTGATCTCTCCTATTTTTGGAAACTTGTAAATGGCAGGTTCGTCTTCTTCAGCTTCATGGGACTACCTTTCTCATGGTGAGAACAAAAGAGCGTTCGTGAGCCTTCTCCAACAACTAATGCAGTTCTTGAAGTACACTCAGCAGCCCATCTTCAGAGGACGGAGGACCCAGATTATGAATATGGATTCATGGACTATGGAGGTGTTTCTTTACGCTCAAGAGGGGAAGTTCGACTCCCTCAAATGTCGACAAGTTTGTGATTGTGTTCATAGACGACATTCTTATCTATTCAAAGAATGAGAAGGAACATGAAGATCATCTAAGGATAGTTTTGTAAAAACTCAGAGAACATCGGTTGTACGCCAAGTTCAGCAAATGTGCATTCTGGTTGAAGGAAGTCACTTTCTTGGGACACGTGATTTCTGCAATAGGAGTATCTGTGGATCCCAGAAAAGTTAAAGATGTGCTTAATTGGACTCAACCCAAAACAGTATTAGAAATCCGGAGTTTTCTGGGACTAGCAGGTTATTATCGTTGTTTCATTGAAGGATTTTTCAAGATTGCTAGGCCTCTCACCCAGTTGTTAAAGAAGGAAAAGAAATTTGAATGGAGTAATTCTTGTGAGGACAGTTTTCAAGAGTTAAAGAAGAGGTTAACTACTGCACCAGTTCTGCGATTACCCGATATCAGGAAAGACTTTGAAGTTTATTGTGATGCATCGAGACAAGGTCTTGGTTGTGTATTGATGCAAGAAGGAAAAGTGGTAGCTTATACATCAAGGCAATTAAGACTGCATGTGGAGAACTACCCTACTCATGATTTAGAGCTAGCTCCTGTTGTGCATGCTCTGAAGTTGTGGAGACATTACTTGATCAGGAACCGTTGTGAAATATATACAGATCATAAAAGTTTGAAGTATATATTCCCTCAACCTGATCTTAACTTGAGACAAACAAGATGGCTCAAGTTGATAAAGGATTATGATGTGGGAATACACTATCATCCAGGAAAGGTTAATATGGTAGCCGATGCTTTAAGTTAGAAGAATTATCAAAATAATTTGTTGATTCAAGATAGTCAGTCAGCTCTTCATGAAGAATATCAACGACTCAACTTGGAAATGGTAAAGGAAGTGATTCTTTCTGTGTTGAAGGTCCACCCTACTTTAGAAGACCAGATCAAGGCAGCTCAAAGAGGGGACAGATATGTCAAGGAAATCAAAGATAATATGAAGAAAGGTGAAGGATCGGAAATGGCAACAGAGGGGGTGAATGGTGCCTTTTAAAAATTACCTCGAGTATTCACTCTAATTTCTCCTCCGATAGCAATGGACACTATGAAGAAAGAAACTAAAAGTTTTACTGAAAAACTCGCCCCAAGTATTCGCACATAAAACTTACACACAAAGCAAACGCTAGATTGAAAATGGACTGCAAGAAAACCAAGCTGACTGCTGGCCGAAACTGCACACAAAGAAAACAAAATCAAAGAGAAATGCTAGCCAAAACTGAGGAAGAAAACTGCTATTAAAGAGAGGTGCAAATCCAAAAAGAAAGAAGACAGCAAGTACTGAAAAAGAAGGCGCTTTTGCTGCAAAGACTAAATAGAAATCTGCAGCTAAAACTGAAAGGAAAAGCAGCTTGGAAAGCACAAAAGAAAAGCAGAAACTGCAGCCTTGAAAAGAGGTTCAAAGATAGCAGTAAATAAGAGGTAGTCCCAACCAAAATCTGCTGCAAGCAGTCCCAAGAACATGGACCGAAACTACAGTTTTGACTGCACAAAACTGAAGTCTAACTGCTGCCAAAAAACTGTAGATTGGACAGCAAAACAAAACTAAAAACACAACTGGAAATCAGCAGCAAAAGGAACCGAAAACAGCAGCAAACACACCAGGAAATCTGCAACAAAAGGAACTAAAAATAGCAGCAAACACAACTGGAAATCAGCAGCAAAAGGAACTGAAACAAGGAACTGCTGCTGCTGCTGAACAACAAGGAGAAAGCAGATTGGAAACTTCAGTGGCAGAGACAGCAAAACTGAAAAATGATTGGAGCAGCTGTTGAACAAGGAGACTGAAAAATTCTACCCAAAACTGGGAACAAGAGTAGCAGCCTACAAGCCGAGAGAATCAAAACCAGAGCAAGAACTGCAGCCAAAACAAAGAAGGACAAGCAGTAAACAAGGTAGTTCCAACCGAAAATAACAGCAAGCAGGACCTTAGAAATTTTGCTTTCGGGAATGAAATAGCCAAGAAGCTTTGAGGTGATTCCCCGTTCAAAGCAAATATGTAGCAGGAACTAGAACAAGAACATCAACCCAAAAAGAAATTGAACGGAAAGAAAACAAATAGCCAGCACAAATAATAAAAACAGGAACTCTCATATTGAGACGAAGAGAGTTGAATGATTATAACGAGGAATGATTATAAAAGGTTTTGTCATCTCATATCCTGGGTAACACAACACCCATAAAGACAATCAACAACCAGATTTTCACATAGAAATAAAGTCCTAACTCCTACACTCTCCACTAGAGAGCACAAGCATTAGGAAACCCTAACACTCACACCCCTCTCATTCTCTCTTCATTTCTCCCACTAGACAGCACCTCTATTTATAGCCTCCACTAATGGGTTTATAAGCCACTTTACCATTAGGTCACAACAACTCCTCTCTTTATCCATTATGCCCTAACCACATCCACTTTCTATTGTGCAGCCCTACGCATTTACCAAAATGCCACTCCCAGACCTTCCAGGAAGCTTCCTCGTTTCTTGCCGTCCAAGCTTCGCGCAACCACTTCGAGTCCTCGCCGTCTTCGACACATCTCGACCGCTCTGACCTCAGCACCGCCTGTGCCTAGTCTGGTCACTCGTGCCTCGCCATGACTCCGTCTCAAAGTCCTGCAGCCATCACCGACAAGAAAACGCATCACATAGCACCGGACAAAATATTATAATCAAATCATTAGCATCCGTAAATAGCACAAAATACCCGAGACAAACTCAAACTTTTCAGAGCATGTGTCAATTACTCATCACACACACGAGGTTACCTCCACATGGTGTCATAATCTTTCCCTTGATGAGTATATTGACAAACGTAGAAAAAGCATAGAGATTGAGTTTGTGTTGAAAGTCATACATGGTCTAAAAGAGAATCACATAGATCCAAGACCATGTAGACAGAAGGAGCAAATCAGAAAGAGCAAGTTTTCCTCAAAAGCTCCCAGAAAGCTTTTTCTCCAATATTCTCCACCTTTTGGTAATAAAATCATCAAGACGCACGAGAGAGAATGAAATGACTTCATGTTATTTATTTTAAGCATTCGGAGCCATGAAGATTATCCAAAATGACCTTTTGAGTATTACACCAAGCCATAACTCATAAGAATGCTATCAAGATCATGAATGATTCATGTATAGAAAAGCTAAACCAAATAAGTCATAATCTGAAAATTAGTCCAATTTCTTAGCATGTCAAGTCAAACATGATTATAGTCTAGCTAAAGGTATCCAAGGATGATGCAAGCCACGTCAAATAATCTAAGTGGAACCAAGAAGCTAGTATTGAAAAGGTTTAGAGTGCTACTAGTTCAAGTACGACTCAATTGTTCATGTACTTGGTCTTTTTGTAAATAAGCAAATTTAGCACAATTGACTTTTTTCAAAGATCGTTGTTGGTTTTATTTTAGCAAAGCAAGTCCTGGATTAGGAGCCATCCACAACTGTCTCCTAAGCTTCAACCATTTTTACAAATTTTTACTTTCTTAGCCATGTGCTAGATCTCAAGCCTTATGCGATCACTCCAAGCGAGAAGCTTAAGAAGGTGATCTTGGTCAACCAAAACTCCCCCTGAGTTCTTACCTAGTGCAATGGCAAGCAGTCTCATGAGAAAGAATTGGTGAGATCAGTTTTTTTCGTACAAAAGAGATCTTTTTTGCTTTTGCCAAATTTAGTTCTAGACCAAGGAGTTAAAGATAGTTCATGCTTCATAAAGGAACCAGCATAGCTCAATCTAAAGCTCAATAGAAATTTAAGACTCAACTCAGCCTATTTGACATGGCATGAATCATAAAAGGATAACTAAAGACAGACTATTATGAAGAGCTAACCATGACAAGATTTAATTCAAGTTAAGCATTTTTAATTAACTTATCATGGCAAAGACTAGACTATATATATAAAGTCATGATAAATCTAGGAAATAAGCACAGATCATGGCAAGGTGTAAAGCAATTGTTTTATGTCATAAAAGGATAATAATCAAGGCTCCATATAGTTATATTACAATGCATAATGAAATGCAAGAAAATCCAGCTCCCCCTCAACATAAGATACACTTTTAGTTCAAGTTGAGTTATGTCAAAATTAAAATCTAGAAGCTCCCAAATGAACTCCCCTGAACCAAAGCAATAAAACGAGAAGCTGGCAAAGAAATCAGAAATGCAGTCCTTAAAGCATAGATAAGATATAGAGGATACTATGGCTCAGACTGACTCTCATCTACCCCATGAGACTCTAGGACTATCAGCTGGTCTTCTAACACACTAGGGAGTAAACATGTTCCCTGTCCACCCAAGGGTGGCCCGACCCTCGCTAGACCTATAAGAAGTGAGTGAACTCAACCTAATGAGAAGAGAGACAGCTAATAAGCAGCATCCTAGCGTCACAAGATGAGAGGAAGAAGACTGAGCAACTAGACGAGAGAAGCACTCTAATCTATGCTAAAAGGACTAAACCGAATGAACCCTCATGCAATGCAATAAAGAGAAACAAAAGCATATAAACATGATAAAGCATCAAGCACAAAGCTCCCCCTCACAACAATCCATACGAACATACCACCCTAAGCTCTCCCCGCAAGACTGAAAACCTAGAGCTATCCAAAGGCTTGGTAAAGATATCAGCCAGCTGGCGGTCACTCTCCACAAACTGGAGCACTATGTTACCCTTCTCCACATGGTCTCTAAGAAAGTGATATCTGATATCAATGTGCTTGGTCCGAGAGTGCTGCACTAGGTTCTTAGCAATGTTAATGGCAGAAGTGTTATCACAAAAGAGTGGAACACTGTCTATAACTAACCCAAAGTCCCGCAGGGTCGAAGCCATCCAAAGTATCTGGTTGCAGCAACTAGCAGCAGCAATATACTCGGCCTATGCGGTAGACTGTGCAACACCGGACTGCTTCTTAGATGACTAAGACACAAGAGAAGTACCAATGAATTGGCAGGTGCTAGAAGTGCTCTTCCTATCTATCCTACAGTCAGCAAAGTCTGCGTCTGAGTAGGCTCTGAGGGAAAGATAGGACGAGAAAGAGTACCAAATACCATAGTCAATAGTAGCTCGAAGGTACCGAAGGATGCGCTTCACCGCTTGGCGGTGGGATATGCGAGGAAAAGCCTGAAATCGAGTACATAGACACACAGAGAAGTGTATGTCCGGTCTCGAGGCAGTGAGGTACAAGAGAGAGCCAATCATACTTCTGTACTCCTTTTGATCAACTGGCTCGCCATCCTCATCTAGATCAAGTGAAGTTGATGATGCCATCGAAGTTGACACCGACTTGCCATCACTCATGTCAAAGCGTTTCAGGAGGTCTCGAGTGTACTTGCCCTGATGCAAGAAGGTACCCTCCCGAGTCTTCTTGATCTGTAATCCAAGGAAGAAGCTCAACTCGCCCATCATGCTCATCTCAAACTCGGTGCTCATGACATCCGAGAACAGAGAAACAAGAGCATGAGAGGAGCCACCAAAGATGATGTCATCCACATAAATCTAGACGAGTAGAAGGTCATTGCCATGCCTACGAATGAACAAGATCTTGTCTACTTTACCCATCTCAAATCTATGACTCAACAGATATGACTTAAGCCTCTCATACCAAGCTCTAGGGGCTTGCTTAAGTTCATATAGGGCTTTGGAAAGCTTGTAGACATGGTTTGGGTATTTGGGATTCTCGAAACCTGGAGGCTGCCTAACATAGACCTGTTCCTTAATATACCCATTGAGGAAGGCACTCTTGATATCCATCTGGTAAAGCTTGAAGCCCTTAGACGCCGCGAAAGCAAGCAAGATTCTAATGGCTTCTAGCCTAGCTACAGGGGTAAAGGTCTTCTCGAAATCTAAACTCTCAACCTGGAAGAAACCTTGAGATACCAATCTAGCCTTGTTTCGAATGACTACCCCATCCTCACTCTGCTTATTTTTGAACATCCACTTGGTACCTATGACATTATGACCTCTAGTGGGCTCAACAAGTGACCAGACCTTATTTCTCTCAAAATTTTTCGACTCCTCATGCATGGCATTGACCCAAGACTCATCAGAAAGAGCATGACTAACATCCTTGGGCTCGAACGAGGCAACAAAGGTAGAGTGGAGATAGAAGTGAGATAAGCCAGACTTTGAGCGTGTGACACGCTTAAAAAGATCTCCAATTATCTGCTCTGAAGGATGATGTTCTTGGATTTTACGGGGAGATCCTTGATGAGAAGGAGAAGTGGCCTCTACCTCGTGAGCTGACGAGGTAGGAACAGAACCACTAGCTCCAGAAGATGCAGAAGGAATGAGCTGATCTCCATGAGGTGCGGTGGAAGAAGCAGGCACCTTAAGTGGAGGAGGAACTGGATCGGGTAGACAACCCTCATCTTCATCCTCCTCATCATCCATAAAGATGGGCTTGGCCTACTCTACTGAACCTGAGATATCGGCCTAGTCCCCAGATTGGCCTCATCGAAGGTCACCTCGCAGGTCTCTACCATTTTGCTAGACTCGCAGTTTCGGACCCTATACGCCCGCGAAGTAGTCGAGTAACCCAGAAAAATCCCATCACAAGAACGTGACTCGAACTTATCTAGGTTTCCAGACTTCAGAATAAAACACTTGCAACCAAACACACGAAAGTGAGAGACACTGGGCTTTCGCCCGTATCTCAACTCATAAGAGGTGTGATGCAAGTGTGCCATCAGAAAAACTCTGTTTGAAACATGGCACGCGTGGCTATCGCCTCAGCCCAAAACTTACTAGGTGTAGAATACTCATTAAGCATTGTCCTGGCCATCTCGACCAAGGTACGGTTCTTCCTCTTCACAACACCATTTTGTTGAGGGACGTACGAAGAAGGGAACTGGTGCTCTACACCAGTCTCATCGCAAAACCTCTCAAAGTATAAATTCTTGAACTCTATGCCATTGTCACTGCGGATCGCTCGTAAGGAACCCGGGAGCTCAACAGAAAGCCAACTAAAAAGACCCTGAAAATGGGTAAATGTCTCATCCTTTGAGGCTAAGAAAAACACCCAAGAGTACCTCAGAAGTCATCAACCACGACAAGAACATACTACTTCTCTCCTGCTGACTACACTCTAGCTGGTCCAATTGTGTCCATATAGAGCAGCAGTCCCGGTGCATCGGTCATAGTCACTGTGACCGGAGGATGAGAAGCGGCAACCATCTTGCCGTGCCGGCAAGGAGCGCAAACTAGATCTTAGACCATCTTGAGTTTAGGCAGACCACGAATGAGGTCGTGACCGCTAACTCGGGTGAAGTGATCGAATCTAATATGACCAAGTCTCCTATGCCAGAAGGTGAGGTCACGGGACTTAGAAGCAACTAAACACCTGAGAGGATCACTAGAAGACTCAGCAAAATCAGCACAAAAAATCCTCCCATATCTAGAAATCCCGCAAACCAGACTCCCCAAAGAATCAAGAATTTTGCAATTGTTTTTCTTAAATTTCACCTCAAAACCGTCATCGGTAAGCTGGGAAACTGAAAGTAAATTATACTGCAGCTTACTCACTAAGGCAACATCTTTTAAAATAAATGAATCATTAACACGCACAGTACCTTTAACGATGACACGTCCAGATGAGGCGTCTCCGAAAGTGATCATCTCATCACCTGGAGCTCGAGCTAGGGAAGAGAACCAATGTGAGTTTTCGGTCATGTGTCAAGAATAACCGGAGTCTACGAGCCAAACCTCTCCTTTTCCTGTCCGAGCGAACCTGAGTCAAGCGAAGAGTGAAGGCTTAGTACTGGGATAAATCAAAAGCGATTTCGGCACCCAATACTGAGTCACACGTCGAGCAGAAGAAGTAGCCACACACGACTGACCTCTACCTACCCTACGCAGACCTGAAGCTGTTGCTGGGTCCGACTGTTACGGGAGAGCTAGTCGGAGGCAACATGCTGATCATGCCGTGAGTAGCCATCTCGACGGGGGAAACGAGATCTACCCTCAGAACGGCGGAAGTCACAACCAGAGGTATATCGAGGACGAAAGCCAGAAAACTCAGAAAATCCAAGTCCTCGATTCTGCCCAACATCATCAACAGAAGCAAACCTAGACCTCGTGTTGGTCTTAGGTTCATTCAAGGTCTGGGGCTGACCTTGAATACGCCTAAGAGCCTCAACACGGTCTCTCCGCGTGATCTTAGCGCGCCTGAAGCATCGCTCGATCAAGTGTCTATCCTTCTGACAAAAGGTGCAATGATACTTTACCTTCTAAGAGGTAGAAGTAGCATGATGAGACTTCGCCTTCTGAGAGGCCGAAGCCTGCTGATTTGAATTGAACTTTCTTGTTCCTAGGCTTAACCTCGATCACACCTGCGGCTATGGGTCTGAGCATGGCAGGTGGATGCTTCCTAACATCCTCAAGAAAATCATATCCTAGACCTTGATTGAATTTACAAATCTTGGACTGGTCTAGAATAAGATTTAGCTTCTTCTTGCCTCCAACAAATTTCTTAAGAGTGTTATAAGATACTGACACTCCCAAAAGAGAGAGATGCAAGAAGAGCAGGGGGAACAGGAGACAGCAGAAGGTAAGGGAATAGAAAAAGAACCAGTAGCAGAAGAGTGAATGGCTTGTGCATGCACAGCCGACTCAGAAGGGACAGATCTATTGCTAGCTATTGTGTTCACGTTGCTAAGCGTCTCCATCTTATCCTTGGGCTTCTCCCCCACACCCGCACACACATTACAACAAGATTGTGG
The DNA here is from genome assembly GCA_036346265.1 of Melocanna baccifera. NCBI lineage: Eukaryota > Viridiplantae > Streptophyta > Magnoliopsida > Poales > Poaceae > Melocanna > Melocanna baccifera. The sequence continues at coordinate 3,933,884 of CM070702.1, forward strand.
CTTCTCTAGAAGGTCCTTAGTTAGCTTCACACATTTATCATCCAAAGCAACGAGTTCAAATTTTAGTTTTTCATAATTATTGCATGGTGAGCTAACAGGGTCCTTAGACGCATATTGAGCCATTTTCTTGTTATGATCAACCATTTCTTGGAATTGCTTGGAAACAGATTCAAGTTTAGCAGTCAATTTAGAACAGTTCAAACATGAAGCAATAGGCTCAAGCAAAGAGGCATGCAATTCATCAATTTTATGATCTGCCTTCTTTAAGTTCATTTTCAAATTATTGTAGTTTTCACATGTTTCAGGCAGATCAAGAAGCATAGTATAGAGACCTCTAAAAGCATTGTCCTTATCCTCACATGAGGTGCAAGAAGTAGTCTGAAGATCAGTAGATGAAAGAGCAACTACCCTACTCTTTTCTAGTTCAGCAAGCAGACTAACATTCTCCACCTTGACCATGTCAAGCTTAGAAATCAAACTATCATGAGAGGTCCTTAGCTTCTCCATATCTCCAAGCAAATAAGAACATACATCACATTCGTCGCGAGAGGGAACAGATGTATGTGAAGTAGGCTCTCGTGACAACTTCTCTACTTCCTTCTCAAGATCGACAACCCTAGCTCTAGATCTAGCATAAAACTTTCCTAGCTTAAGAAATGCATCATTGAGCTGGTCGTAGGAGGGGCACACCTCATCGGAGTCGCTGTAGAGCTCGCTGTCGCTGACATCGGTCTTGTTGGCCACGAAGCACATACCGATGAAGTCATCGTCGTCCTTGGGATCTTGATCATCCTTGCTATCATCGTCGTTCCACCCCTCCACGTCGTTGAGGTCGATGTCATCGAAGGCAGTGAAGACGCTGTGGAGCTTATTGGCTTTACCAAGGTTGCGAAACTTCTTCTTACCTTGAGCGTGAGCTAAGGGCTTCTTGTTGCGGTTATTGTCGATGTAGTTGATCTTGCTCACACCGCCGTAGTCATTCTTGCCCTTCTCCAGCTTGGGGTAATTTGTTCGAATGTGGTTGGGGCCACCACACTTGAAGCAAATAATCGGGCCACTCCTCTTCCGATACCTCACTCTCTTGTACGCGTGGGAAAACTTTCTGGCTAAGAGAGCGAGTTGGTTTTCTGGAAGCTACTCTAGTTGAGCATAAGAAATTTCACACAATGCAGCAAGAAAAAATCCAGAAGTAAAGTCGGAAGATCCAGAAGCAGAGCTGGGATCGGTGACTAAGGCCATCGACTGCGACTTCGACTTTCGAGAGACTATGTCAATCTCGTGAGTCTTGAGGCGTGAGTACAACACATCAAAAATCAGAGTCGAGAGGTCGGTTGTGTCTTTAATCGTGGTCACCTTCATCTCCCAAACACGCAAGTTAAGAGCAGAAAGCATCTGACGAGCATTGTCCGAGTCGGGGTATGTGAGACCGACCGCTCGGAGGTTGCTCAGAATCTTGTGAAATCTCGAAAAACACTCATCCAAGGACTCACCAACGAGTATTTCAAACTTGTTGTAATCTTGCTTGAACTGGTCCTGTCGTACGGTCTTAATCTGGGTGGTGCCCTCATGGTATACATCGAGAGTCACCCAGATGTCGTAGGCCGACGAGAGATGAGAAATGCGATCAAATTCGCTCCTGCTTAGACCCTGGATTATGATGTTTCTTGCCTTAGCATTTGCCTCAACATCAGCCATGTTATTCACATTGATGTTCACATCGGCAGGAACAGCAAAATGAGTTTTTTCTTTTCTCCAGATCACATAGCCCTGAGCCTGTATGTAAGACTCCATCTTACTCTTCGAAAAGGGATAGTCGACCCCATCAAAGATAGAAGGCTTGGTGGAATACCTGTCAGTCGCCATGGCTCACAGACCAGTTAAGATCTATAGATGAGAGTTAACCGGCTTTGATACCAACTGAAGGATCGAAAATGGCAATAGAGGGGGATGAATGGTGCCTTTTAAAAATTACCCCGAGTATTCACTCTAATTTCTCCTCCGATAGCAATGGACGCTATGAAGAAAGAAACTAAAAGATTTACTGAAAAACTCGCCCCAAGTATTCGCACATAAAACCTACACACAAAGCAAACGCTAGATTGAAAATGGACTGCAAGAAAACCAAGCTGACTGCTGGCCGAAACTGCACACAAAGAAAACAAAATCAAAGAGAAATGCTAGCCAAAACTGAGGAAGAAAAATGCTATTAAAGAGAGGTGCAAAACCAAAAAGAAAGAAGACAACAAGTACTGAAAAAGAAGGAGCTTTTGCTGCAAAGACTAAACAGAAATCTGCAGCTAAAACTGAAAGGAAAAGTAGCCTGGAAAGCACAAAAGAAACATATCAGTGAACTCGTAATGTTCTCTCATGTACGAATCCCTTTGCCTCACGATATAGATTGAGCTCAAGGCGAGACTGTGTCATCCTCTTAATAGCTCAATCACTCTCTCGATTCCGTGATGGATTATAAACTCGTGATTGACTCCTCAATCACCTTGGCATGGCCATGCACTTTCATAATCCATTACATCGAGGGCCAGAGATATCTCTCCCATAAGGAGGGGCAAATTCTATCTTGATCATTCACATCCCACTACATGTTTCATAGCAAACCCGAAGACTACTTTTATGACTACCCGATTCACGGAGTAGTGTTTAGTAGTCCCAATATAAGCTACTACTCATGTTGGGAACCATGATGATCTCAAGTCTAAGGACTCTACATAAACACTACTTGAGACCAGCGATGACACATGGAATCTCTGCGGTGTCTCATGGCGAGTCTATCCAACATATGTTCACTAACACATGTCCATATTATTGATTTGGTATCACCATACCATGATCCATGAGACATGATCATCAATCAATACATATCTTGATCTTTATCTTTGAATCATATTTGTTCCTCATATGATATACGATCGGGGATCATTTAGAAATAGCAACATCTTAGTATTTAAGAGTCTCATGAATAAGTCACATACTCATTGATCAATAATGATGATGTCTATTCCAAGGAACAAAGTAATGTATCATAAACATAGTATGTGATATATACAACATCTCCATGTTGCCTCTAGGGCATATCACTATGATCTCCCACTTGCACTAGAGTCAACCATGTAGGTATCTAATACCCATTGCCTAGTGTGAGCCTCATGCTTTGGTGGGAAGCGGCTTTGTCAACGGATCTGCAATGTTCAAATCCGTTTGTACTTTGCATATCTTCACATCGCCTCTCTCCACTATCTCGCGGATGAGATGAAATCGCCGTAAAATGTGCTTGGACTTCAGTGCGATCTAGGCTCCTTGGCTTGTGCAATGGCCCCACTATTGTCACGATGAGGTCCATTGGGCTGGAGGCACTAGCCATCACACCAAGCTCGAAATAAATTTCTTGATCCAAACGGCCTCTTTGGCGGCTTGGAAGGCGCTATGTACTCGGCTTCTGTTGTAGAATCAAGAACCGTCTGCTGCTTGGAACTCTTCGACTTACCGCACCGCCATTCGAGCGAGAACACAAATCCAGTTGCGATCTAAAATCATCTTTGTCGGTTTGGAAGCTAGCATCGGTGTAACCATTTACAACGAGCTCTTCCTCACCTCCATAGACAAGGAACACATCTTTAGTTCTTCTCAAGTACTTCAAGATGTTCTTTACGGCAATCCAATGACTTTCACTGATCATTGGTATCTACTCGTAGCACTTAAAGCATCTGAAACATCGGGCGTGTACAAAGCATGGCATACATAATGGACCCAATCAAAGAAAAGCTAAAACTGCAGCCTGAAAAGAGGTTCAAAGATAGCGATAAATAAGAGGTAGTCGAACCAAAATCTAGCAGTCCCAAGAACATGGACGAAACAGCAGTTTTGACTGCACAAAACTGAAGTCTAACTGCTGCCAAAAACTGTAGATTGGACAGCAAAACAAAACTAAAAACACAACTGGAAATCAGCAGCAAAGGAACCGAAAACAGCAGCAAACACACCAGAAATCTGCAGCAAAGGAACTAAAAATAGCAGTAAACACAACTGAAATCAGCAGCAAAAGGAACTGAAACAAGGAATCGCTGCTGCTGCTGAAGGCTAAGGAGAAAGCAGATTGGAAACTTGATGGCGAGAGACAAAGAAACTGAAAAATGATTGGAGCAGCTGTTGAACAAGGAGACTGAAAAATTCTACCCAAAACTAGGAACAAGAGTAGCAGCCTACAAGCCGAGAGAATCAAAACCAGAGCAAGAACTGCAGCCAAAACAAAGAAGGACAAGCAGTAAACAAGGTAGTTCCAACCGAAAATAATAGCAAGCAGGACCTTAGAAATTTTGCTTTCGGGAATGAAATAGCCAAGAAGCTTTGAGGTGATTCCCCGTTCAAAGCAAATATATAACAGGAACTAGAACAAGAACATCAACCCAAAAAGAAATTGAACGGAAAGAAAACAAATAGCCAGCACAAATAATAAAAACAGGAACTCTCATATTGAGACGAAGAGAGTTGAATGATTATAACGAGGAATGATGACAAAAGGTTTTGTCATCTCATATCCTGGGTAACACAACACCCATAGAGACAATCAACAACCAGATTTTCACGTAGAAATAAAGCCCTAACTCCTACACTCTCCACTAGAGAGCACAAGCATTAGGAAACCCTAACACTCACACCCCTCTCATTCTCTCTTCATTTCTCCCACTAGACAGCACCTCTATTTATAGCTTCCACTAATGGGTTTATAAGCCACTTTACCCATTAGGTCACAACAACTCCTCTCTTTATCCATTATGCCCTAACCACATCCACTTTCTATTGTGCAGCCCTACGCATTTACCAAAATGCCACTCCCGGACCTTCCAGGAAGCTTCCTCGTTTCTTGCCGTCCAAGCTTCGCGCAACCACTTCGAGTCCTCGCCGTCTTCGACACATCTCGACCGCTCTGACCTCAGCACTGCCTGTGCCTAGTCCGATCACCCGTGCCTCGCCACGACTCCGTCTCAAAGTCCTGCAGCCATCACCGACAAGAAAACGCATCACATAGCACCGCACAAAATATTATAATCAAATCGTTAGCATCCGTAAATAGCACAAAATACCCAAGACAAACTCAAACTTTCCAGAGCACGTGTCAATTACTCATCGCACACACGGGGTTACCTCCACATGGTCTCACAAAAGGTAAAGCACCTGGATTTTCAGAAGATGAAGAAGGCATCCTTTGGTTTGGAAAAAGAATTCTTGTACCCGAGCAAAAAGAAATAAAAGAGTTAATCTTGAGGGAAGCACATGAATCTGGATATTCAATTCATCCCGGAAGTACAAAAATGTATCAAGATCTCAAAGAAAGATGTTGGTGGTCCAGTATGAAAAGAGAAATTGCAGAGTATGTAGCTTTGTGTGATGTATGTCGGAGAGTTAAAGCAGAGCATCAAAGACCTGCTGGTCTTTTGCAACCTTGGAGATACTTGGATGGAAATGGGAGGAAATCGAAATGGATTTTATAACTGATTACCAAGGACCAAGTCAGGTTATGATTCAATATGGGTTATAGTGGATCGCTTAACAAAAGTTGCCCAATTTATTCCAGTGAAGACCACCTACTCAGGAGATAGATTGGCAGAACTTTACATGTCAAGAATTATGTGTTTACATGGAGTTCCAAAGAAGATTGTGTTGGATAGAGGATCTCAATTCGCCTCAAGGTTCTGACAGAAGCTTCATGGGATTTTGGGCACCAATTTAAATTTCAGTACAGCTTATCACCCCAAACAGATGGCCAGACAGAGAGAGTAAACCAAATACTGGAAGATATGTTGAGAGCATATGCATTAGCAAATACAGCTAGTTGGGACCAAAGTTTGCCTTACACAGAATTCTCTTACAATAATAGTTATCAGTCTAGTCTGCAGATGTCTCCATTCGAAGCTTTATATGGCAGAAAGTACAGGACACCTTTGTATTAGTTAGACACAGGAGAAAGTCAAGTGTTTGGACCTAATGTTTTGAAGCTAGAAGAAGAGCAAGTTCGCTTAATTCGAGATAGGATGAAAACAGCACAGACTAGACAAAAGAGTTATGCAGATAATCGCCGCAGAATGTTAGAGTTTGCACCAGGAGATCATGTGTATTTGAAAGTGTCACTTCTAAAAGGAATGCATCGTTTTGGAGTTAGTGGTAAGCTTGCTCCGAGATATATTGGGCCATTTCCTGTTTTAGCCAGAAAAGGAGAAGTTGCATATCAGTTGAAGCTTCCTCCCCATGTGTCACAGTTGAAAAAGTGCCTAAGAGTGCCAGAAGAGCTCATGCCTTTAGAGGAGGTGGATTTGAAAGAAGATTTAACATACTCAGAGTTTCCTATCAAAATTTTGGAAGAAGCAGAGCGTTGCACAAGAAATAAGACTACCAAATTTTGCAAAGTGCAGTGGAGCAATCGTCCAGAGTCGGAAGCAACTTGGGAGCATGAAGAGGATCTCAGAGTAGAGTTCCCTAATCTTTTTCTCAGTCCTTTCGAATCTCGGGGTCGAGATTCTTTCTAAGGGGGGTAGGTTTGTAACATCCTAAATTTTCGCATCTTTAAAATTTAATTTAAATTAATTACTTAAAAATTTTTTTGGATCTTATTTGGATTATTTGTGTATTGTTGGAAGGAAATATCAAAATCTTGATTCCAATCCGAATTCTCGAATTCAAATTCCAAATCCAAACCTTCAAATTCAAATTTTCAAAAAAAATTCAAATCTCTAGAAAAATATCTATTCTAATTTTTCTAGGTTCAAGCTAATATTCTTGGCACTTCTCTCTTTAAAAAAAATGTTCCCAAGGGGTCACCCATCCAAGTGCTACTGCAAGCTGAGCACGCTTAACATCTCAATTCCCAAGCAACCAGCCACCAGTTAAGTGAATTCTTTGTCATGCGTTTGCCCACCTCCCTTCCTTTTATTCTTTATTACCTGAGCATTGTTTATCTTCAACCTTTAGACCACCGAACTGACTGCTCACGCCATGGCACATCTCAAGTAACTCCTCATGCAAGCCTTATCTCCTTGACTTCCCAAAGTGAAAAATGCTCCAAATAATGTAAGCAATCAATCCATATCCGTTTATCACACAATCATTCATCCGTTTTTCAGTTTCTAAACTCTTCAACTTAAAAACCGAAACTTTCTTTATTAAGCCGTTTCAATTCGTTTCCTCTCCCTCCAAGCCTATAAATATGACCATCGTGATCTCCTACCACTCTTCCAAACCTGCACCATTCTTCAAACCTCCAGCACACTGTCGCAACACGAGTTGATTTCCCGAGTCTCGCCAAGCTTTTCACAACCGTCAGTCACCTCTGAAGTTGCTGGCCGCCGCACCACCGCTGGTCAGCTAATCCCTGGTGAGCCACCAACCCATCTTGCTTTGGCAGTTTCCTTGTTTTTCCCCTCGCCGGTGAGTCTCGCGGCCGAGTGTGCACAGGCAAATATGCTGTTCACTGTAGCATATCAAGCCAAGCGGCTGAAACACAAAAGTGCATTTTTCAATTTTTTTGTGATAAACATCCAAATGCTCGTTCTCCCTCATTCGAACTCCGAATCCAGTGATATAAATTTCTAAATTCATATAAAATCATAACCTTTCTTCAGATATATATTTTATATTTTTTGTGATTTTATTTGTATTTATTTATTTATTTGCATTTATCGTTTCGCGCGTAGAACTCAACGTCGCCGAAGATTTTTCTGATCCGCAGTAAGAATTTCCAGACAGCGTGCAAGAAGGCAAGTCTCCTTGACCATTTTGTTCCTAAGTTTTGCAAATGATTTCATGCTTAATTTAAAATTTAATTGCATGGCTATGTTGTATAAAATGCTAATCTTATTTTTAGAAAATTTAGATAAATACCCAGAACTTGTTATGCGCTCCTTTGAAATTGTTTGCCATGTACCTTTGTTAACATAGGATACCCTCTGGCTCATAAATGAGTTAGTACTACTTTTTGATGAATTTAGATTGGTATAAACAGCTTAGTTTACTTGTTCATTTCGAAAATACATGTATGTGAAAAATATATATTGTTGAATGATTTGAGCTTATATATATTTATTAAAATGGTCGTAATAGAGGTTACCACTTGTATTTCAAAACAAAATAAAATTTTTAAATGAAATTAGACCAGAGTAATAAACTATTCGAATAGCCGTGCCCACGGTCAAGGGCGAGCAAGGAATGCATTCATATGGTAGACTTTTGTTTACAGATTTAAAAATAATTTTTTTTGGAAAACTCGAGAGTGGATGGAACTCTCGGGATTTTGGCATGGTGGATGGAACCAATGCGAGTGGTTGGAACCCGTAAAATTTAAAACTTGACGGATATAGCCTATTGTATTAGTGTTGGTGGTTGAAACCTTCACTAAACTAATTAACTGGTTTCAACTATTGAAAATAATTTGTTCATCAATTGCTTTTGAAATAATTAGTTAGGTTTGAAATAAAATGCTGCTTTGTGCAAAAGAACCATATAACCTTCCTTTGTTAAGCCCTGCATCTACTGCATTTTTCCCAAGATTGGTGGAGTACATTTTTGTACTCACCTGTTGCACTCCAAGTCCTATATCAGAAGACTATGAAGCTCAGGGGGATGATTTCCACTACTTCGAGGGAGCTGGTGAAGAAGGCTTTGCAGAGGACTTGGCCGCGTTTCTCAAGTCAATTGCCTGTGGCAGATTGATGGGGCATTTGCTCGAGAAGTTATTTTTGCTTCCGCTGTTATCTTTCTTTTGTAAGAGGTTCTGTAAACCTCGGTTGTAAGGCAATGGCCAAGAAGTGTGAACTTTAGTTATTATTGTAATAAAGCGTTGTTGGCAATGTATCATTTTCTGATTAACTGTGTGTACTAGCATTGATTAACTGGGACTAGTGCTGTAATACATAGGGGGTTCAGGACTTTCTACTCCGGGATCCCACACAAGCACTCCGTCCCCTACCCTTCGAAGTGGTGGCAGCGGAACTGGCGTCTAGTCGACGTAGACGCGTGAGCGCTCCGTCCCCTACCCCTCGAGGTGGTGGTAGCGGAGCTGGCGCCTAGTCAAAGTAGACGCGCGAGCGGAGTAGGCACGATCGCGCTCTGTCCCCTACCCTTCGAAGTGGTGGCAGCGGAGCTGGCGCCTAGTCTAAGTAGACACACGAGCGGAGTAGGTGCGATCACTCTTCGTCCCCTACGCTTCGAAGTGGTGGCAGCAGAGCTGTCACCTGGTCTAAGTAGACGCGCGAGCGTAGTAGGCGCGATCGCGCTCCGTCCCCTACCCTTCGAAGTGGTGGCAGCGGAGCTGGCATCTAGTCGACGTAGACACGCGAGCACTCCATCCCCTATCCCCCGAAGTGGTGGCAGCGGAGCTGGCGCCTAGTCGAAGTAGACGCGCGAGCGGAGTAGGCGTGATCGCGCTCCGTCCCCTACCCTTCGAAGTGGTGGCACCGGAGCTGGCACCTAGTCGAAGTAGACGCGCGAGCGGAGTAGGCGCGATCGCTCTCCGTCCCCTACCCTTCGAAGTGGTGGCAGCGGATCTACGTCTGGTGCGCTGTATCTACGTCCTGCCGAATGCGTGTGGAGGTGAGCTTCTGCAGTGGTTTGTTTATACTCCGCAGAGTGCGTGGGAATATCAACCATGTCTTGGTTATACTCGGAAAGAGTACATGTAGCGATGACGCCAATGCGTGTGCGGGACATCTGCGTCTTGTTTATACTCAGTAGAGTGCGTAGAGATAACATCCGCATCTTGTTTGTACTCCGGAGAATGCGTGGAACTATCAACCATAACTTAGCTAGGCTCCAGAGGGTACGCCAACGCGCGCGCGGAACATCCGCGTCTTGTTTATACTCAGTAGAGTGCGCAGGGACAACATCCGCGTCTTGTTTGTACTCTGGAGAATGCGTGGGACTATCAACCATGACTTAGCTAGGCTCCAGAGGGTACGCCAACGCGCGCGCGGGACATCCACGTCTTGTTTATACTCAGTAGAGTGCGCAGGGATAACATCTGCGTCTTACTCATACTCCGTAGAGTGCGTGCGGAGGCAGACCTCTACGCTACGTCTTATTTATACTCCGTAGAGTGCGTGCGGAGGCGGACCTCGATGCTACGTCTTATTTATACTCCATAGAGTGCGCGCAGAGACGTCCCCCCGCTGCGTCTTATTTGTACTCTGTAGAGTGCGTGCGGAGGCGGACCTCGACGCTACGTCTTATTTATACTCCGTAGAGTGCGTGCGGAGGCGAACCTCGACGCTACGTCTTATTTATACTCCGTAGAGTGCGTGCGGAGGCAGACCTCGGCGCTACGTCTTATTTATACTCCGTAGAGTGCGTGCGGAGGCGGACCTCGGTGTTACGTCTTATTTATACTCTATAGAGTGCGTGGGAGGCGGACCTCGACGCTACGTATTATTTATACTCCGTAGAGTGCGTATGGAGGTAGACCTCAACGCTACATCTTATTTATACTCCGTAGAGTGCGTGTGGAGGCAGACCTTGGCGCTACGTCTTATTTATACTCCGTAGAGTGCGTGCGGAGGCGGACCTCGACGCTACGTCTTATTTATACTCCGTAGAGTGCGCGCGGAGACGTCCCCCCGCTGCGTCTTATTTGTACTCCGTAGAGTGCGTGCGGAGGCGGACCTCGACGCTACGTCTTATTTATACTCCGTAGAGTGCGTGTGGAGGCAGACCTCGACGCTACGTCTTATTTATACTCCGTAGAGTGCGTGCGGAGGCAGACCTCGACGAAAGGTTGGTAGACGATCGGCTTTATTGATCTCCCGCTTGCATGAGCAAGCGTCTTATAATAGACAGGGTGTGCTGCTACCACATGTTGGCCTTTCCTGTCCTAAACATAATACCTTCGCAACCTGTCCGCATTCCATGTGTGGCGGAGCGTCTGCCCTTCGAGTGTGGCGAGGCGAAAAGCTCCTTGCTGTAAAGCTGCCGCAATGATGTACGGGCCTTCCCACTTGGACTACAGCTTGCCGACCGTGTCCGCGCGGAGTGCCATCTTGAGGACGAGGTCCCCCGGTTGGAATCCTCATGGGTACACGGAGTGGCCACGCATGCGTACCATTTGCCACACGTACTTTGCGACGTGCTTGGTGGCATTTACTCGCTCTCCATTGAGGAGGTCCAGGGTGATGAGGACATCACTTCTTCGGATACACACAACACTCCTCCACTTGACATTCAAGGACCAATCACTAGAGCTCGCGCCCGACAATTGAATTTACAGGTAAGCTCGTTCCTAGGTACTTCTTTTTGTTCATTTGAGAATCGATTGCTACCTAATGACTTAATTATGATTAGGAACCATGGAGAGGACCTGGAAGTACTTGGAGAAGGGCTACGAGGACACAAGTCCAGCAAGCGTGTTCGAATCATGTTGGAGGCCCAACTCAAGCCGACTTCGAATCCAATTCGGAGTCCAGGACCAGGTCACACTAAAACGGACGCCCAGATCGCATCCGGACTCCGTTTTGGACGTTCCACATATGTATAGAAAGCTGAGAAGACGGTCTTTCCAATGGATCTAGTCCCATGTACAAATTCCTTCTGAGTCAACGGGAATTGTCGAAACAAGTGGGCTTTCAGAATCTATGAGGGTGCTGCGCCACCTTCTTTTGGGCCGTTCGGCTTTGTATCGTGTTGGAGCCCATTAGAGTGCGTCCAGGGGTTTTGCACGCCCCTCACTCCTCTATATACAGCTGCCACCCCCACCATTAGGGTTTGGGTTTTACTTAGATTAATTCTGTCTTGAACAGTTTCGTCGTTCATCGGTTTGTGAGACCCCAACTTTCGAGTGCTAAACCAATACATCTGCAATTCCGTTGTGTTCTTCCTTGTTCTTGATTGTGTTCTTCGATTCGCAGGCGAGGATTAGCCTTCTTGGCGAGGTCAATTGGGCAGCGCATGGTTGATAACCTGAGGAGACGTGGTGCTGCGATTGCGGGGTTCAGAACGTGTTGTTCGGAAGTCGGATCGATTTGTGTCGCGCCTCCACCAAATCGAACATATCCAAAACCTGTTGGAAGATCGGGACCCCGTTCCTATCAAGTGGTAATCAGAGTTTCAGGGGTTCCTTCAGGTTCGAGTTTACCCTACCCTTGTTGTTTTCGGTTTCATCCTAGAGTCCAAGAAAAAGCCCTACAAAAAAATTGTAGTCATAGGTTGTTTCCTGTCCCAGATCTCGTTAGCCTTTTGCACAATTTGATTTCAGAGTCCGTAGTGTTGAGTTTGTGTCCATAGTAGAGTTGTGTTGCTGGTTTAGAGCGTGTTTTGTTTCGGGTTGTCTTGCTTCCGCTACCTCTCATACAAACCCTTGTCGTCAACTTTTGTTTTCCCACCCATATCCCACCCTCTGTTTTTGTCTCGTGATCACCCAGCTTCCACCCATATCCCACCCTCTGTTTTTGTCTCGTGATCACCCAGCACCACCCCCACCCTCTTCCCGAGCTTCCACCCCCAATTTCCACCAATTTTCTCCACCCGATCTCGTTTCGGCCTCCATAGAAACCATAACTCGGAGGCCTATTTTCAAACAGCCGTAACTTTCGCATACGAACTCGAAATCAGGCGATTGTTTTTTGAAATTGGGTGAAATTAAATTTTGCATCCGATACTCCCCAACTTTGTTGGGTTCGGCGAATTTATTTTGCCCAAATTCGGCCTAGAAAGTGCAGTACTCGAGCTCCGAACTTTCGTCACCGAATTTACAGCACATTCATCATTTTCTGTAGGCCACACCTTACATCAGATTGAGGTGAAACTTTGTGTGGTTCCTATTTCTGTGCTCTGCTTTGTGAAAAAAATAAAATAAAAAGACACAAAAATAAAAAAATTGCTTATAGTAGAGAGGAGAGAGAGTGCTCTCCGTGGCTAAAAGAAAAGAAAAAAAAGAGAGAGCACAGTTTTAGGTGACAGAGCTTAATTTATTTTGTGCTGTCTTCGCCTGGCCATCTTTGTTGCTGTCTTTGCTTTACTATTCGGGTCGACTCCTTGTTCATCATATCATACCTGCTATATGACACATTTAGGCCAGCAACTAGGACCAGTACTTTGAACATTTATTCAGCATTACTATCTATTATTGATTTGTGTTCCACTCACATATTTGGCCTTCCAAACTCCATATACATACTTCCGGACATCACAGTTTTTGACCCTTACAATCGCGGGTCACACTCTCGAGGTATCACGAACCAGCCACCGGTTGTACCACCTACTGTTTGCGATGGTAAGAACACTTGTAAGAGCTTGGTAAACCACTTCCTTTGCGGGTTTCCACTGTCCTCCTTTGTAGTTGATAGGGATAATCCTTTTGTTTTCCATGTGTTTCCACTAACCATGGCAGGATACGAAGGGGACGGGGCACCGGTCGATTTCAACGAGTGTGTTAGTCACGGCCAGCTACAAGCTGCGCTCGACAAACAAAATGCTTCATTCACTGATCTCGGCACGCGAATGGACACCATCGTCGCCGCCATTGCCCAGTTGAACACCACAGAAGGCATTGAGCAGGTGGAGCGGCGGATGGCTGACCTCACTGGTCGGATGGACACATTGGAGACACGCCTGCCACCTGTCAATGACGGCCCTTGTCATGATGATGACACAGTGTCTGATGTGGATGGCAACATTGATCAGCGGGCGACGCAAGATGCACGACTACGTTGGCGTCTTCAGCAAAACCGACATGGTATGGGAGGTAATAACCAGAACTGTCATGGTAACGACGATCCTTTTGCTAAAGTCAAATTTACCATTCCATCTTTTTCTGGTCTTTATGATGCTGAAAAATATCTTGATTGGGAGATGACGGTAGAGCAGAAGTTTAATTCTCACTTGGTTCCTGAACAACATCGAGTTAGATAAGCTACTAGTGAGTTTAAGGACTTTGCTATTATCTGGTGGAATGAACTGGGTACCATGCGTTTACAACCTGATACATGGGAGCGATTAAAAGAAGCTATGCGTAATCGTTTTGTTCCTCCCTCATATAAACGTGATTTGAGAAAAAAAATTACAGCGCTTAGATCAAGGTGATAGTTCTGTTCAGGACTATTATGCTGAGCTTCAAAAGGGTATGGTGCGTTGTGGGGTTGTTGAGGAAACAGAGGATAAGATTTGTCGTTTCTGCGGGGTTACAGTGTGAAATTCAGGACATTGTTGATTATAAAGAATTTACTACTGTCAACTAGTTGTTCCAGCTTGCTATGCTTGCAGAAAAAGAATTGCAGGGACGCAAGGAATCAGCGAAGGCAAACACCGGACGACCCTCCTACACGCCGCGAACGACTACATCGATAGGACTGCCCAAGTCTTCTTCGAGTTTTTGTTCTCCTCCACCACCTGTGAACAAGTTTGCAGCAGCGCCACCGAAGCCACCTTCCACGACACGCCTTGCAGATTCTACAAAAAATTCTTTGCAGGGTCCAGCCAAGAGCTCTTCTTCCATGGCTTCAACGGGCCACTCCTCCGACATTCAGTGCCATCGCTGCCATGGGCTTGGTCATGTGCAAAAGAATTGCCCTAGCCAACGGGCATATATTGCCACAGAAGATGGAGGCTAGATTAGCACTTCGGATGTCGAGGAGGATGATGATGTTGCTGCTGTCTCGGACGACAATGGCGGTGGTGATGACGACTTGGTCCTTGGTGGGGCGTCCACAGCGACGCTACGGAGCATCATTGTGCAGCGAGTCCTCAGCACACAGGTACAACAATCCGATAAGCTTCAACGCCATAATTTGTTTCAGACTTTCTTCGCAATCAAGAACCAGCGCGCACGTGTCATCATTGATGGAGGAAGCTGCAACAACTTGGTGAGTTCTAATTTGGTCAAGAAGCTTTGCTTGACCACGCGACCGCATCCACATCCATACCATATTCAGTGGTCAAATGACTCTAAAAAAGCTAAGGTAACACAAACATGCCGAGTCCATTTTTCTATTGGTGGTTATGCTGATCATGTTGATTGTGATGTGGTTCCCATGCAAGTATGCTCTCTTTTATTGGGTCGACCTTGGGAATTTGATAATGATGCTTTACACCATGGTAGTAGTAACAAATACACTTTTATGCATAAGGGAAAGAAAGTTACTTTACTACCTTTGACCCCAGCTGAGATTATAGAGGCCGATAGGGAGAGAGCTGCTGCTGCTAATGATCCAAAGGAACATGATAAATCTGAAAAACAACAACTAATCCATTTGAAATATTCTGTTATGCTTGCCACAAAATCAGACCTTGCTGAAATTGATGATGTTAATGATACAAGCTATGCTGTTGTGTGCAAAGATGCTTTATTTTCTCTTGATAATATACCTTGCACTTTGCCTGCTCCTGTCACTAACCTTTTGCAGGAGTTTAGAGATGTTTTCCCTGATGAGATACCTCTAGGACTTCCACCCATTCGGGGGATTGAGCACCAGATTGACTTGATCCCTGGAGCGAGTTTGCCAAACCGTGCGGCATACAGGACCAATCCCGAAGAGACTAAGGAGATTCAGCGATAAGTCCAAGACCTTTTGGACTGTGGGTACGTACGTGAGAGCCTTAGTCCTTGTGCTGTTCCTGTTCTTTTGGTTCCCAAAAAAGATGGTTCTTGGCGTATGTGTGTAGATTGTAGAGCCATTAACAACATTACTATAAGGTATCGTCATCCTATTCCTAGGCTAGACGACATGCTTGATGAGTTGTGTGGTGCTATAATTTTCACAAAGATTGACTTGCGTAGTGGATACCACCAAATAAGAATGAAACTTGGCGATGAATGGAACACTGCTTTTAAAACTAAGTTCGGCTTGTATGAGTGGTTAGTCATGCTTTTTGGTTTAACTAATGCACCTAGCACTTTCATGAGATTAATGAATGAGGTTTTACGTCCTTTTATTGACAAATTTGTGGTCGTTTATTTTGATGATATCTTGATTTATAGCAAGTCCATGGATGAACTTTTGAATCACTTACGTGCTGTTTTTAATGCTTTGAGAGATGCATGTTTGTTTGGTAACCTTAAGAAGTGCACCTTTTGCACGAATCGAGTCTCTTTTCTTGGCAATGTTGTGACTCCACAGGGAATTGAGGTTGATAGAGCCAAGGTGGAGGCGATACGGAGTTAGCCCATACCCACGACGGTCTCCCAAGTGCGGAGTTTTCTTGGCCTTGCAGGATTTTATCATCGCTTTGTCAAGGAATTCAGCACCATTGCGACACCGTTGATTGAGTTGACAAAGAAGGGAGTCGTGTTGCATTGGGGGCCATCACAAGAGGTGTCCTTTAATCTTTTGAAGGACAAGCTTACATACGCACCATTGCTCCAACTTCCGAATTTTGGTAAGACTTTTGAGCTGGAATGTGATGCTAGCGGAATTGGTATTGGTGGTGTTTTGATGCAAGAAGGCAAACCTGTTGCCTACTTTAGTGAAAAATTGAATGGTCCTACTCTTAATTATTCCACGTATGATAAAGAATTGTATGCTCTTGTTCGTTTTTTAGAGACGTGGCAACACTATTTATGGCCTAAGAAATTTGTCATTCATTCCGATCATGAATCACTTAAGCATATTCGTAGTCAAACCAATTTGAATCGTAGACATGCTAAGTGGGTTGAATTTATTGAATCTTTTCCTTATGTCATTAAATACAAGAAAGGGAAGGATAATGTGATTGCTAATGCTTTGTCTCGACGCTATACCATGTTGTCTCAACTTGATTTTCGCATTTTTCGTCTTGAAACCATTAAAGGAAAATATGCTTTTGATGATGATTTTAAGGATGTGTTGTTACATTGTAAAGAGGGACAAGCATGGAATAAATTCGTGATCAATGATGGGTTCTTGTTTAGTGCTAACCGCCTATGCATTCTAGTTGGTTCCGTTCGTCTTTTGTTGTTATAGGAGGCGCATGAAGGCGGTTTGATGGGACATTTTGGTACTAAGAAGACGGAGGACGTTTTGACCACACACTTTTTTTGGCCAAAAATGGGCGAGATGTCGAGCGGTTTGTGGCTCACTGCACTACATGTCAAAAAGCTAAGTCTCGCTTGAATCCACATGATTTATATATGCCTCTTCCTATTCCTTCTATTCCGTGGGAAGATATTTCTATGGACTTTATTTTAGGATTGCCCAGGACTAAGAGGGGGAGGGATAGCATTTTTGTTGTTATGGATCGTTTTTCTAAGATGGCTCACTTTATACTATATCATAAAACCGATGATGCCGTTCATATTGCTGACCTTTTTTTCAAAGAGATAGTTCATTTGCATGGTATGCCTTCTACTATTATTTCAGATCGTGATGCCAAGTTTTTGAGTCATTTTTGGCGTACTCTATGGAACAAGTTGGGTACAAAGTTGTTGTTCTCTACAACATATCACCCACAAACTGATGGCCAAACCGAGGTGGTGAACCGCACATTGTCTACCATGTTGAGAGCGGTTTTAAAGAACAATTTGAAGCTATGGGAAGAGTGTTTGCCGCATGTTGAGTTCGCATATAATCGAGCGGAACACTCCACCACCAAGGTAAGTCCTTTTCAGGTAGTGTATGGATTCAATCCCCGTGCTTCTATTGATATTTTACCTTTGCCTACTAGTGAGAGAGTTCATAATAATGCTAAGGAGCGTGCTGATTTTATTGTCAAAATGCATGAGACTACTAAGGTAAACATTGAAAAGATGAATGAAAAATATAAGATTGTTGGTAGTAAAGGTAGAAAGGAAGTTAAACTTGAACCGGGTGATTTTGTTTGGTTGCACTTGAGAAAGGATAGATTTCCTACGTTACGAAAGTCAAAATTGATGCCTAGAGCTGCTGGCCCTTTTAAGATAGTTGAGAAGATAAATGATAATGCATATAAACTTGAGTTGCCTCCCGAGTTTGTGGTTAGTCCCACATTTAACATTTCAGATTTGAAGCCATAATTGGGAGAAGAAGATGAGGCTGAGTTGAGGGCAACTCCGCTTCAAGAGGGGGAGGATGATGAGGACATCACTTCTTTGGATACACACAACACTCCTCCACTTGATATTCAAGGACCAATCACTAGAGCTCGCGCCCGACAATTGAATTTACAGGTGAGCTCGTTCCTAGGTACTTCTTTTTGTTCATTTGAGAATCGATTGCTACCTAATGACTTAATTATGATTAGGAACCATGGAGAGGACCTGGAAGTACTTGGAGAAGGGCTACGAGGCGCACAAATCCAGCAAGGGCAGTCGAATCATGTTGGAGGCCCAACTCAAGCCGACTTCGAATCCAATTCGGAGTCCAGGACCAGGCCGCACTAAAACGGACGCCCAGATCGCATCCGGACTCCGTTTTGGACGTTCCACATATGTATGGAAATATGAGAAGACGACCTTTCCAATCACTCTGATCCCATGTCGAAATTCCTTCTGAGTCAATAGGAATTATCGAAACAAGTGGGCTTTCAGAATCTGTCAGGGTGCTGCGCCACCGTCTTTTGGGCCGTTCGGCTTTGTATCGTGTTGGAGCCCATTAGGGCGCATCCAGGGGTTTTGCATGCCCCTCACTCCTCTATATACAGCCGCCACCCCCACCATTAGGGTTTGGGTTTTGCTTAGATTAATTCTGTCTTGAACAGTTTCGCCGTTCATCAGTTTGTGAGACCCCAACTTTCGAGTGCTAAACCAATATATCTGCAATTCCGTTGTGTTCTTCCTTGTTCTTGCTTGTGTTCTTCGATTCACAGGCGAGGATTAGCCTTCTTGGTGAGGTCAACCGGGCAGCGCACGATTGATAACCTGAGGAGACGTGGTGTTACGATTGTGGGTTTCGGAACGTGTTAATCGGAAGCTGGATCGATTTGTGTCGCGCCTCCACTAAATCGAACATATCTAGAACCTGTTGGAAGATCGGGACCCCGTTCTCATCACAGGGACAACTGGCATTCTTCTTGTGGCGCTTGAGCCAGGACCCTTCGTGAGCCGGCCTTGATTTCCTCGGGCTTCATTGCCTCATCGCCGAAGAGGAGTTTGAATGGCGTAAATCCCGTCGGACGTGTCGCCGTTGTGCGGAGAGACCAGAGGACGCTGTGGAGCTCACTTGGCCACTTGCCCTTTGGCAACCCGACAAGACGCTTCTTGACCCCAGTGGAGATGGCGCCGTTCGCCCTCTCGACCGCTCCATTAGATTGTGGGTGCCCGACCGAAGCGAACCGGAGCGTGATGCCCATGTTATCGCAGAACTCCTTGAACGGGGCAGAGTCGAACTGTAGACCATTATCGGCGGTGATCTCCTTGGGCACTCCGAAGCGGCATATGATGTTCTGCTAGAGAAAACGCTGCATGGCTACCGAAGTTACCTTGGCTAGAGCCACAGCCTCTGGCCACCTGGAGAAATATTCCAAAGCGACCGCGATGAACCGCAAGTCTCCTAGGGCCCAAGGGAGAGGTCCCACGACGTCGATGCCCCCACCGTGCCAGTGGCCATACGGGGGGAATGGGGTTGAGGCCGGTCGGGGGTCTGTGGATGACCCACCCCATCAATTGGTAGCCTTGATATCGGCGCACGAGGTCTTGGGCATCAGCAACGGCGGTTGGCCAGTGGAAGCCTTGCCTGAATACCTTGCCGACGAGCGACCTCGGCGCCAGGTGCGAGCCACAGAGTCCCGCTTGGATTTCCGTGAGGAGGTGTTTTCCTTCCTCGCGTGAGAGGCATTGTAGAAGCAGTGCGTAGACCTCCTTTTTTGTAGAGCACTCCGTCGAGCACCTGGAAGGACCTGGCGTGACATTGTAGGTGGCGGAGCTCGACGGGGTCGTCAGGCTCGGCGATGCCCTGCAAGAAACCATAAATGGGCTCTCGCTAGTCACCCTGCTGGGTGATCTAGTAGACGAGGGCCGCGTCGCGGTTGTCCTACGCGATGGTTGCTGCGGGTAGGACATCGTAGAACGCTCCTTCGGGAGTAGGGAGCTGTTGGCTGGCGGCTTTTGCGAGAATGTCGGCCTAATCATTTTCTGCCCAGGGAATGGCCTTGACTGTAACGCCCAGGAAATGCCGCTCCTTTGCTCGCACGGCTGCTAGGTACTTGGCCAGTTCGGGATCCTTGGCCTGGTATGACTTGTCCACCTGGCCTGCCACCAGTCGTGAGTCCATGCGTACGAGAACTCATCGCGCGCCCAGAGCTTTGAGCTTCGCGACGCCGAAGAGTAGCGCATCGTATTCGGCGGTGTTGTTAGTGGCGGAAATGCAAGGCGCGTCGAGTATAACAGACGGTGTCGTTCTGGCGTAGTGACCACTGCGCCCACGCCTGCGCCAGAAACGCCGTAGGCTCGATCAATGTCAAGCATCCACACTGGGTCTCTGGCTGTTGGGCGTGCTGGGTTGAGGGAGTCCACTCCGCGAGGAAGTCCAGAAGAATTTGGGACTTGATCGCTATTCGCGAGGCATACGTCAGAGAAAACGGTGCGAGCTCGACTGCCCACTTACCAATGCATCATGTGGCCTCTTTATTGTGCAACATCTCCGCCAGGGGGAACGAGGACGGCACGGTGATTAGATGAGCCTGGAAGTAGTGTCGGAGCTTTCTCGAGGCCATGACCAGCGTGTAAACCAACTTCTCAAGCTCTGTGTACCGCATCTTGATGCCTTGCAGGGCTTCGGAGATGAAGTACATGGGGCGCTGAAGAGCGCCCTCCTCGAGGACGAGGATGTCGCTTACCGTTGTCGCTGAGGCAGCGAGGTAGAGCAAGAGGGGAGTCTCTAGCGCCGGGGCGACCAGAGTGGGGAGCCTCTTGAGGTCGTCGAAGGTGCTGGCGCAATCGCCGTCCCAACGAAACTCGTCGCAGCTGCGAAGGGTCTTGAAAAATGGCAGGCCCCGCTCCGCTGCCCTGGACAAAAGGCGGCTCAACGCGGCCATGCGACCAGCGAGTCTTTGGACTTCCCTTGTCGTCTTGGGTGGCTCCATAGCGAGGATCGCGTCGACCTTGTCAGGGTTGGCTTGGATGCCACGTCCGAACACCAGAAAGCCCAAGAGCTTGCCCGCCCGCACACCGAATACACACTTGTCCGGGTTGAGCTTGATGCCCACCTTCCTAAGGTTGTCGAAGGTCTCTTGGAGATCATGGCTGTGGGAGGCCAGCTTCCTGGTTTGACGACTACGTCGTCGACGTAAGCCTCCACATTCCTCCCTAGTTGGGAGGTCAGCGCTAGGGCGATGAGGCGGGTGAAGGTTGCACCCACATTCTTCAAACCGAAGGGCATCCTGACAAAGCAGTATGTACCTATCAGAGTGATAAAGCTGGTCTTGTCTTCGTCATCCTTGGCTATGTAGATCTGGTGGTAGTTGGAGTAAGCGTCCAAGAAGCTCATGAGTTCACAGCCGGCGGTGGCGTCAACCAGTTGATCTACGTGTCGTAAAGGGTGACTATCCTTCAGGCATGCCTTGTTGAGGGCAGTGAAGTCGATGCACATACGCCAAGCGCCGTTAGCTTTTTTCACCAACACCGGGTTGGCCAACCAATCCAGATGTTGGACCTCGTGGATGACTCCAGCCTGAAGAAGCTTCACTACTTCCACTTGGCTGCTTGCTGCCAGTCGACAGACATGTGCCGGAGCCTCTGCCTGACCGGCTTAGCATCCGGATGGACCACTAGGTTGTGCTCGATGAGGGAGCGGTCCACGTCTTTGATGTCCTCTAAGGACCATGTGAAGATATCTGCGTTGCTCCGGAGAACTCGGAGCAAACCTTGCTCCACCTCCGGGGGAAGCCTTCTCCGATGGAGACGACTTGACCGTCGGCCTGGAGAGGTACCCTCTTGACTCCGCCCTCCGTTCGGGGCTTGGGGGTCCACCCCGGGGCGGACGGTGCGTCCACCTTGAGCTTGTTTGTGAGGGCGTGCACCCTGTGGTGCGGGCTCCTAGTACGAAACTCCATGCGCCAGGCGAGATCCTGTTCGTCGAAGATAGTGATAACACCTCGCGGACCCGGAAGCTTCATACACAAGAAGCCATGATGCGGGACCGCCCTGAAGGAGTTGAGGACAGGGCAGCCTGGTATGGCGTTGTACGGGCTTGGGGTGTCCGTGACATCGAAGACAACGTCCTCGCTTTTGATGTCATCGCCCTGACAAAAGGAGACTCGGAGACATACCTGGCCCAATGTGCTCAGCGGTTGGCCCCCAAAACCGTGTAGCGGGATCCTCGATGGCTTCAAGCGAGTTCGAGGAATCCCCATGCGATCGAAGGCCTCCGCAAAAAAGCACGTTCGCCGAACTACCCCCGTCAATAAGGACACGCCTGACAGCGTAGCTTGCAATGTCAGTTCGGATGAGCAGAGTGTCTTGGTGGGTAAACTTCACGCCCCAGGAGTCGATCAGTGCGAAGGTAACTTCATCATGGGCTACTCCCAGCATTGGTCGTGCCGAGGTTCCCGACGAGGAACCTCCGAAGATGATGCTGATAATATGAGCTTGTGGGGGGTTACGCTACGGCTGCTGCACGTGTGTCCCTGGCGCGACCACCAGTAGGGTCTGCGAGCTCCAAGCCTTTTGCATAGCCTGCACGGCCCCGCGGAGATCCGCTAGCTCCCACTAGAGCGTGTCGAGGGCCGTCCGCAGGGCGTTCTCCACTGCCGGCGTAGCCGAAGTGAGCGGCGCACCTGGTCGCGCTGGCAGGACAGCAGCGACCACGGCTTTGTGCTCCTGAGTTACCTACCACGTCGGTGTGGTGGACTCCAGCGTCGCTGACGAGGCCCACATTACTATCGGGACTGCTCGACGCTCCTGCACCGGGTGTAAGGATGGTGGTCATGCCTCGACGGGCGCCGACGTTACTACTCCCTGTCGCCCGGCCGATGCCATCGGAGGTGGCTGCTATGCCGGCAGCGGGGTGGGGGCGTCACCCGGAGGACGGGGTCGATCGTTGCGTTGGCGTTGGCGGAGTCGGTCGCTATGTCGGCGGTGGCGGGGTCGACCGTTGCGTCGGCGTTGGCGGAGTCGGTTGCTACGTCGGCGGTGGTGAGGTCGACCGTTGCGTCGGCGTCGGCGGAGTCGGTCGCTATGTCGGCGGTGGCGAGGTCGACCGTTGCGTCGGCGTTGGCCGAGTCGGTCTCTACGTCGGCGGTGGCGAGGTCGACCGTTGCGTGACGGGCGTTGACGCTCGTGTTTGCCACGCTCGCCCCGTCGTTCGCGCCTGCGACCGTCGATGCTAACACCCTGGTGTCGACGCGGGACTTCGCCACATCCCCTTTTTTCTTCTTCACCACCGATGATGAAACTTTCTTCAGTGCCATCCTTCTCGAAATCTTGAGGCTTGCTCTTGTCTTCCCCACGGACGGCGCCAATTATTGTGGTTACAGACCAAACAGAGAAAGAGAGAGTGTGTGTAGTGGGGAGTTAGGTGAGATGTCCCCTCTCCCTATGGCTTGTATCACACATATATCTCCTTGCAAGGAGTATCTTGACAAGAATACCCTTCGAGGGCATTCACGTCATTATACATGCCTCACTCGGTGCTTACGTCTTTCTAACAGGCCGGCTGGGTTTAGGTGGGGGCCACCCCTACAACACCGTGTTTTTGGGATTGTGTTAAAATTTATCTGGTATAGGAAGAATGATGCATTTCTTTGTACTTGTTCTTAGGTCTGTACAATAGTAAAGACGGCTATTGTCTGTAGTACTCTTCGTATCATCTATAGACAAAATCTAAAGATAAATTATATAATGAGTTGCCTTTAAATTAATCATACAATTTTAACAGACGGTTTTAATAAAACATCAAAAAAGTTATCTATAAGGATCTTATAGACTATCTATTGTACGCTAGTGTAACATTTTGTTTTTTTAGAGTTTATTTGAATCCTTTAAAAAAATTTACCATTTAGATTTTTTTTGAATTTAATACAAACTTAGATTGAATTTTTAATAATTTAAAAGATTTAATATGTCTAAAATAAATATTAATATTTGCTAGGAGTATTTTATTTGGGTTCTTTGTGTCTCAAGGAATTTTTTTAGTATTTTTTATGAATTTATTTTCTGGAACCCTTTTGAATTTATTTAAATTTCTAAAAATAGAAAATTCCTAAAAATCCTAAAATAGTACCGGGCTGAGACTATTAATGTTCATTTCTTCCCATTAGACCTCAGTCGTCAGATCCCCTCTATACCATGTGTTGGCCATCCAGGCCATGGCCACGCTAGCCACTAGATCTCATCATAGACATGTGTTTGGCACACACCACTGTTCATTTGTGCCATCTAATTCCAGTTGTCTGATTTCCTGAGATGCCATGTGTCATCCATCGGCCATCCCGGTTACTGTTCATCGTCGTCTCCAATCAGGACTTGTCGGACCCAGATTTGAAATCCAGAATCTTCTATGATTCTACCGCGCTATTCTCTGGATCAGTAGATAGTGCTCACAGTACATTGCTATATCAACTTATACATCGCATGACATTCATAAAGCCATAATATTATACATTAGAGTTTTAAAATACACCACATCGGGTGGCAGTTTTACATAACAGGCCACCTAGGCCAAATACTTACAGTTCAAAAGGATAGCAGCGGAAAAGCGAACAAAAGCGGGACCAATAGCCACAAGCAAGCGACTGAGAGGTAAATGTGTGCAAACTATATTGCCTAACCATAGGTAATATAGGTGCACACCCTTCAAGTAAGTCTACTTGCCTAGGACTAAACATTTTCAAATTCACCCTAATTGCAGTCGTTCGCTCCATTGCTCGTTGCCGGTGCGTCGTCGTAGGTGTAATGGTCGTGGCATCCTGCTTCTGGATATGATGATGCGAGTGTGAGCACACAATCCACCGTGCTCCGTGAGCTAATACACAGTATGCAATTAATTTAACATGCATGACTGGCCAAGGAAGGGCTCAAATTATTTTATTTGCTTGGAAAACCGCTTTTTAAAAATAATATGATACATAGAAATCTCCTGAGACCTAACAGTTTGGACCAAAATCATAGCGTTTGTAAATAGACATATGTGATAATAATAATGGCATATATTTCATCCACCTTTACATGACACCTGCACCGTATGCTAGCTCTTCAGTGTTATAGCCGCTTACATTATCACTGAGACGACACCCAGGGCAACATAAAACTAGGACTGTCCATCGTCCTCCATTTTTCTTTTCCAATTCCTTCCCATAAAAATTATTTTTGAAATAGAACTATATCTGAGTTAGGTTCCCATGTCTACTCTTGACCGTGGGCACGGCTATTCGAATAGTTTTAACTCAGCAGAGTATGTACACTTTCATCACAAGAGACAATCCGCTTGTTGCCCCACATGATTTTTTAGTCATGCAGTTGAGTAGATCATCACAGTAACCCTTCAAACGATCTGGCCACTTTTTCTCATCTCACCCTATGGGCTGCTCCCACTTAAGGTGAGTCCCATACATTGCGCGGGATGTTAACCACTAATACTAGCACCTCCAGGCTCCACTCCCCATAGCGCTAGGATGACAGGAAAACTTCACCCTCCACTCGGTGTCTCTTTAGCCACAACAGGCCCTGGTATTACCTCACTCCTTTCCCCTACCTGTGAGATGAGTCCGAGGTTCGATAGATTAACTCGGTCAAGTTGCACTTTGCAGATTTGTAGCTGTAATGTTTTACAATAGGATGTCCTGACCAGATTCGGTCCTGAGGGTTATCTGGGTGGTTCTACCACATTCACACTCTCGTGCATATACTACATCACACCCCTGAACCATCCGCCCAGATATGTAAACAAGTTGGGGGTGTTTGAGCATAAAATAATGATTCTTATGAAAATACATGACTATTTCCATTTACAACTTCTCAAATTTGCTCTTTGTAATTGTATGTGAGGGTCAGGGTATTTTATCAACCCCGCGTATTTAAGCAGTACTAAGTTATACGTATACACATAATTTATTTTTAAAATATTATCCTTATAATTTTTCGTAGGGAGATAAACAGAGTTCACTGTTTAATGTGCCAGGATGGTATAATAGTAGCACTTAAATAAAGGGCAGCTAACTAGAGTATTAAAACAGACATAAGATTACACATAAAATAACAGCAAGCAGTTTAATAATTTAAATATAAATAATTTACTAAAATGGGGATTCAAAATGATCAAAGTATTGACTCGCCTGGGTCACAGTTGCCTTGGTCTTGTTGGTCCTAGCTTGCGTCTACCTCAGACTCCTCTTGAGCTTCGTACACTAATTTTCAAATAAATGAGAATTTAAATACAATAAGTACAACCAAATAAACTCTCACAAAAATTCAAACAAACTCAAAAATTCATGATTTTGGTTCCATTGGATAGAGGATAAATTTAGACGAATTTAGCAATTTGTTTCACTTTATTTGGAGTTAAAATGAATTAGTTATGATTATTTGAAGTTCTCAGCATTAATTAATTCAATATAGAATCAGAAATCATTAAATAATTTTGAAGAGAGGGAATGTGTGTGACTGACAGGTGGGGTCTATTGGTTTTATTTTTTTCCCTCTCTCTGACAGATGGGACCCACTGAGTTTATTAATTTCTTAATTCTACAGACACTAACACGTGGGGCCCACTACGGGTTATTTACTTTTCTCAGTTTCACTGACAGGTGGGACCCAAGGGGATTAATATCCTGTGGGACACTGACACCTGGGACCCGCTACTGTTTAATTAAGGAAGGGGCCTACAAGTTAGTGACTAATTAAAACTAACTAACGTCATTACTGCTAATTAATCTTGGCATTAATCATATGGCGCAGATGAACAGTGCGTTCTTCCTCCCGCCGCTAATGGCGAGGTTCGTTGCCGGCGGTGAGGGCAGCGGCCGGGCGTGAGCATAAGTAAAATGGAATGCTCATGCCCGCGCCCCACCTCTGGGCGAGGTCTCGCTGGCCAATTTGGCCACAACAATGGTCGACAGCGAGCTCGAGCAGCTGCGGAACAGGGTGGAAGGGGCTACGATGGTCTATGGCACAAGAGTTCAATTAACCCCTACTGGAGCATCAGGGAGGTGACACGAGGCTACCTTGGGGGTCGGCAAAGCTCGGGGGTGGCTGTGGTGGTTTGTCGGCGTGAGACGACGGCGATCCGAGGGGAGTAAAGGAATGTGCGTAGGCTACGAAAGCAGAAAACAAAACTATTGTGGGGGTGGCCCAACCCCCCGTGACTGGGCCTCGCAACGGGCATAATATGTAATAGGCTCAATAGTGTAGAGGTATAAATATACCAATGTACCCTCACCCTTTGTAAATATTAAGGGGTAGAATGGGGATTTCCTATTCTACCCCACTCATGTATATAAGCCCCCAGGAGGGGCGGGAGGAGGGATCGCCCTCTCATTCTCACCAACTCTCTCCCAGATCTGGCTCTCCTCTTCCTCTCCTACGAGTCCTCTTCTTTACTGTTTGGCCCATAGCCACAACAGATGGCGCCATCCGTGGGGGCGATGAGAAGTTAGGCACGGAAGAGGTTTCTCCAGAGCGGCGGCTAGGTGGAGCATACTGCTTCATTCATGGTGCCTGTACCATCCGACGGGCCACCAGCCACAGATAAGTAGTTTGCTCGCTAAAAAACTTCGCCATCTTGATTGTGGAGGTGTATGGGCTTTGCCTGTATGCTTTGCCATGTTTTGTAGACGGGAAGTGATATCCTGGATGACTGGGTAGCGTGACCCCTCTGGCCAGGGTGGTACGCACATCCTCGGCTTGTCCGGACTCCGCGCGGGATACACCTCGCCAAGCACGCCCTTCGCCAAGCACACCTTCATGCCGTAATGGCTCGTCCCCGCGCAACCGTGGACTCCGCGTCGTCGAAGTTTGCCTCGGAGCCACCTTGCCCACGGCCTCCACATTGTTTCGAGTCTTCGCTCGTGCGCCAGGCTCCACGGCACTGACTAATGGAATACGCGTAGGCTACGGAAGCAGAAAACAAAACTTTTCTACCACGCACTCAAGAACATCATGCTAAGGAAGGATCATGGATCGTTACCACTTAGACGCGCAGCGCAGCGGAAGAAGAATTGGAAATCGATCCAATCACGCGCGTCGAGGTAGTAGTGGAAGTAGCCGATCGTCCCGAACAGATCGTCTCCTCCACGCACGCCGATCAAGATCGCAACGAGTAGCGCCTCACCGTATCCACACGTCCCGGGTGGAACGCCGATCGCGAGTGTACTAGCACTCGTGAGCAGCTAGGGTTTGGCTCGGGAGGTGGCGGCTAGGGTTTTGCTAGATGTTAACAGGATGAATCCTCCGCCTCGCCTCCATATATAGACCTCCTCACGTGGGCCTCGTGGACCGAGGCCCAATAGGAGTCTATTCGGATCTCTATCCGAATTGAGCCCATATCCGAATCATATTCGAATTAGTGTTCCAACCCGTTAAGCGTGCGACCACAGAGGTTCACGTATACTTGGTCGTGACCGAAACGCCTTTCCGGTTACCATGTTAATAGCGGCCTCTAGTAAGACATATTAACCCCAAAGTATATGTAAAGATCATATCGGCTGAACCTGTAATGTTCTCTCATGTACGAATCCCTTTGCCTCACGATATAGATTGAGCTCAAGGCGAGACCTGTGTCATCCTCTTAATAGCTCAATCACTCTCTCGATTCCGTGATGGATTATAAACTCGTGATTGACTCGTCAATCACCTTGGCATGGCCATGCACTTTCATAATCCATTACATCGAGGGGCCCAGAGATATCTCTCCCATAAGGAGGGGCAAATTCTATCTTGATCATTCACATCCCACTACATGTTTCATGGCAAACCCGAAGACTATTTTTATGACTACCCAGTTACGGAGTAGTGTTTAGTCGTCCCAAAATAAGCTACTACTCATGTTGGGAACCATGATGATCTCAAGTCTAAGGACTCTACATAAACACTACTTGAGACCAACTGATGACACATGGAATCTCTGCAGTGTCTCATGGCAGGTCTATCCAACATATGTTCACTAACACATGTCCATATTATTGATTTGGTATCACCATACTATGATCCATGAGACATGATCATCAATCAATACATATGCTGATCTTTATCTTTAAATCAAATTTGTTCCTCATATGATATACGATCAGGGATCATTTAGAAATAGCAACATCTTAGTATTTAAGAGTCTCATGAATAAGTCACATACTCATTGATCAATAATGATGATGTCTATTCCAAGGAACAAAGTAATGTATCATAAACATAGTATGTGATATATACAACATCTCCATGTTGCCTCTAGGGCATATCACTAACACTGACTGCGCACTGGGACGCCCATGCACACACCCCCAGCTGCCCCAGCCTGCAGGCCATCGTGCGGATGGTAGTCATTCAGGCCGTCAGCAGCGAGTGACGGGAGGCGACAACGGAGCGTCGACTCTGGGCGGGCGAAGTCTCAACTCCACATCGAAGATGGCCACCTCGACACAGATGAAGTCCGTCGAAGTCTTCAACAGTTGCGGCCTCGTCCCGCGCGAACGTACGGCGTGCAAAGCTGGGGGGTGCACCATTCCGCCACGTCCATCTCTGCCTTGCCAAGCCTCGCCTCGGTATTTGTCACTGCTCCGCGTCTTCGACCCTGGCACGTTGCTCAGAGCGCCTTGCAGCGAGCCTTCAGGCCGGACCACCACCTCCGAGTCACCGAGCGGCCACGCCAAGCCCCATCGCCTAGCGCACCTTGTCCGCCTCGCCTTCGTGTCCAGCCTCCATCACGGCTTCTTCATCGTCGAGACCCAGCCTCCACGCAGATGAAGTCTACGCCGGGCGCCGACGGAGTCCATACAGATGGGGGCCCCGGTGTCGTCGACGAGGTGCGTCTGGGTGCTGGCCTTCGCGTCGTCGACAACACCCGTGCAGGTGGTGGCCTCCGCGTCGAGCCTCCGCACCGAGTCCCCAGTGAACCTCCACTCCAGCGGCCTCATGCTGCACGTCTCCGGGCTTCTTGCCGCGCACGCCCGCGTCATCTTCGGCCCCGCATGCCTTCGCCTCGGCTCCACGACGACCTCCGCGTGTAAGGTCTTCATCCCGCCTAAGAGCTGCCGATGTCGACCTCGCCGCGAGGAACTTCAGTCCGGCGCAGGCTGCCACGTCCATCTTCGGTGGCCCCCGCACTTCGCTCTGCGCATCCTAGCGACCTCCGAGCCCCTGTCTGGTCTTGGCCCGCGCAGACCCCGGACTTCGCGTCGGCCACTTCGACCTCCGTGCAGCGAGCAAGGCCCTGCCTGCACCAAATCGCCATGCTTTAGGCGCTGCGTAATGTGAAGACTTCGGCCAGCGAAGGTCTCCGCTACTTCAGGCGCCGCACTAGCGAAGACCGCCAGGACTTCCGCATCGAGCCCCCGTGAGTAGGTACGTATGATGCAGCTGCCCATGCATGTGCATGCATGCATGGCGACAAGCCCACCCATGTATCCATCAGAGCATGCACCCTCCAAATACCCATCCGTGCAGCTGCGAAGTAGGTACGTAATCTGCATGTATGAAATATCCCTTCATGTGTATCTATCCATTTATGCATACACCCTTCAAACTTCACGTACCATCCACCCATGCATGTATGGAGGGAAACTTAAGTGCATGCATACGTGAAGTTTAGGCACGACCGTATGTATGATCGTAGGCATAGGCGGGTGGAGGCAAGCCCATCGTGAAGTTGCGCGGCGGTGCCAGTCGCGGCGGTGCCAGCCCATCCGTGAGCCTGCACCCGTGCGTACGTGAGCCCTATGCGCGTGCATGGGATGTCCGTCTATGCATGCAGGATCCTGCGTAGTGTGTGCCATGTTTATCCACCCAGGCAAGTGTGCGCCCCAACGTCGGCGACAGTGGCGATCATCAGCGGTCTAGCGAGGCTGCATGCACGCCGAAGAGAAAATACAGGGATGGCCTCGTCTCCGGCGCCGAGCACGTTCTACTCCTACCACAGCAAACTCCGCAGGTTCCGCAGGCGGGTCCCTGTGACAGCAAGGTCCTTTCCAGGTGGGTGTTAGCAGTGTCGCGAAGTGAGGGAACAGCAACCGCTGGCAGTAGTCGGTGCCTTCGCGTTGCAGGCCATGGAGAGGACATCACGACGCTCCCTGCAGCCATGGCTCGCATCAGTGTGCCTAAGCTGAAGTCCGAACCGGCTTCCGCGTTGAGCACTAGAGTGCTGCCTCTGAGCAGCCTTGGCATCGGCGGAGCGAGTCCTACCACCAGTAAAGTCTACCTCGCGCGACCTCGCTGACCCCCGCCTATGCCATCAACCTTCGCTCCGATTTCGCCACGCCTCCGCGACGCTAGACTTCGCTCTGACTTCGCCACGTCGGAATCTGCTACGTCGACTCTTGCGTTAACTTCGCCATTCGCATCGGCGGCGTCGACCACGGCTCCACGCCTTCGCTTCGTGACTTCGCGTTGGCGACATCGACATCGGCTTCGCGACTTTGCGTCGGTAGCGTCGACCCCAGCTCCGCGCCTTCGCTCCGCGACTTCGCGTCGGCGGCATCGACATCGGCTTCCCGACTTCGCGTCGGCGGCGTCGACCCCGGCTCCACGCCTTCGCTTCGTGACTTTGCGTCGGCGACATCGACATCGGCTTCGCGACTACGCGTCGGTGGCGTTGACCCCAGCTCCACGCCTTCGCTTCGTGACTTCGCGGCGGCGACATCGATATCGGCTTCGCGACTTTGCGTCGGTAGCGTCGACCCCAGCTCCGCGCCTTCGCTCCGCGACTTCGTGTTGGCGGCATCGACATCGGCTTCGCGACTTCGCATCGGTAGCGTCGACCCCAGCTCCGCGCCTTCGCTCCGTGACTTCGCGTCGGCGGCATCGACATCGGCTCCGTGACTTCGTGTCGGCGGCATCGACATTGGCTTCGCGACTTCGCATCGGTAGCGTCGACCCCGGCTCCGCGCCTTCGCTCCGCGACTTCGCGTCGGCGGCATCGACATCGGCTTCGCGACTTCGCGTCAGCGGAGTCGACCCCGGCTCCACGCCTTCGCTTCGTGACTTCGCGTCGGCGACATCGACATTGGCTTCGCGACTTTGCGTTGTCGGCGTCGACCCTGGCTCCACGCCTTCGCTTCGTGACTTCGCGTCGGCGACATCGACATCGGCTTCGCGACTTTGCGTCGGTAGCGTCGACCCCAGCTCCGCACCTTCGCTCCGCGACATCGTGTCGGCGGCATCGACATCGGCTTCGCGACTTCGCGTCGGTAGCATCGACCCCGGCTCTGCGCCTTCGCTCCACGACTTCGCGTCGGCAACATCGATATCGGCTTCACAACTTCACGTCGGTGGCATCGACATCGGCTCCGCAACTTCACGTCGGTGGCGTCGACCCCAGCTCCGCGCCTTCGTTTGACTCTACATTGAGCACTCTACAGAGTATAAATAAGACGTAGCGTCGAGCCTTGCCTCCGCACGCACTCTGCGGAGTATAAAATAGAATAAGACGCACGGTCTCCGCCTCCCGGATTCACGCGCACACTCTACGGAGTATAAATAAGACGTAGCGTCGAGCCTTGCCTCTGTACGCACTCTGCGGAGTATAAAATAGAATAAGCCGCTCAGTCTCCGCCTCCCGGATTCACGTGCGCACTCTACGGAGTATAAATAAGACGTAGCGTAGAGCCTTGCCTCCGTACGCACTCTACGGAGTATAAATAAGACGTAGCGGGGGGACGCCTCCGCACGCACTCTACGGAGTATAAACAAGACGTAGCGTAGAGGCTTGCCTCCGCACGCACTCTACGGAGTATAAATAAAACGCAACGGCAAGGTCAGCCCTCGCGTAAACTCTACGGAGTATAAATAAGACGTAGCGTCGAGGTCCGCCTCCGCACGCACTCTACTGAGTATAAACAAGACGCGGGTGTCCCGCGCGCGCGTTGGCGTACCCTCCGGAGCATAGCTAAGCCGTGGTCGATAGTCCTATGCATACTCCGGAGAACAAATTAGACGCGGATGTTGTCCCTGCGCACTCTACTGAGTCTAAACAAGACGCGGATGTCCTGTGCA
This sequence comes from Melocanna baccifera, assembly GCA_036346265.1. Lineage (NCBI taxonomy): Eukaryota > Viridiplantae > Streptophyta > Magnoliopsida > Poales > Poaceae > Melocanna > Melocanna baccifera. The sequence goes on from CM070702.1 coordinate 3,966,891, forward strand.
CGCGATGGTGTACCCTCTGTGAGTGACCGATAAGCCGTGATTGAAGAATCATGCCCCCTCCGGAGTACAAATGAGACGCAGCTGATGCTGTTCCTGCGCACTCTACTTGAGTATAAACAAGACGCGGATGTCCCACGCACGCGTTGATGGTATCACTCCGCATACTCTTTCGTGTATGCGCTAGTGCTGCCACTACGTGTACTCTTTAGGAGTATAAACAGACGTGGCCGATGTTCCCACGCACTCTATGGAGTATAAAAGCTACATGATGGCCGAGAAACTAGGGAGTGCCGAGCTGTTGTGGCGTATTGCCTGGGTATCGCATCTTCGTGCGCGTTGCACTAGGGAGTGCATTGTCTTTCTGAAGGTGGGGGAACGGCAGCTTCACCTCCCTGCCTCCGTGTGCGTAGTGCCTTCGGCCTACGCTGTAAGCGCCCGCCCTCCGCGAGCACTCTTTTCGAAGGTAGGGGAACGGCGGCTTCACCTCCCTGCCTCCGCGTGCGTAGCGCCCTAGGCCTACGCTGTAAGCGCCCGCCCTCCGCGGGCACTCTTTCCAAAGGTAGGGGAACGGCGGCTTCGCCTCCCTGCCTCCGCGTGCGTAGCGCCCTTGGCCTACGTTGTAAGCGCCCACCCTTCGCGGGCACTCTTTTCGAAGGTAGGGGAACAGCGGCTTCGCCTCACTGCCTCCGCGTGCGTAGCGCCCTCAGCCTACGCTGTAAGCGCTCGCCCTCCACGGGCACTCTTTTCGAAGGTAGGGGAACGACGGCTTCGCCTCCCTACCTCCGCGTGCGTAGCGCCCTCGGCCTACGCTGTAAGCGCCCGCCCTCCGCGGGCACTCTTTCCGAAGGTAGGGGAACGGCAGCTTCACCTCCCTGCCTCCGTGTGCGTAGTGCCTTCGACCTACGCTATCAGCGCCCACTCTCCGCGGGCACTCGTCTGCCTGGTAGGCACGGTCTCGGTGGGATGACCCGGCTTCGGAGCAGCGCCACGCCGCCCGCCTCGTAGGCATTGCCTTGGCGGGGCGGTGACGACGACTTCATCATCCGCCTGGTAGGCACGGCCTCGGTGGGACGACCCGTCTTCGGAGCAGCGCCACGCCGCTCGCATCGTAGGCATTGCCTCAGCGGGGCGGCGACGACGACTTCATCATCCGCCTGGTAGGCACGGCCTCGGTGGGACGACCCGTCTTCGGAGCAGCGCCACGCCACCCGCCTTGTAGGCATTGCCTCGGCGGGGCGGCGACGACGACTTCATCGTCCGCTTGGTAGGCACAGCCTCGGCGGGACGACCCGGCTTCGGAGCAACGCCACGCCGCCCACCTCGTAGGCATTGCCTCGGCGCGGCGGCGACGATGACTTCATCGTCCGCCTGGTAGGCACGGCCTCGGTGGGACAACCCGTCTTCGGAGCAGCGCCACGCCGCCCGCCTCGTAGGCATTGCCTCGGCGGGGCGGCGACGACGACTTCATCGTCCGCCTGGTAGGCATGGCCTCGGTAGGACGACCCGTCTTCGGAGCAGCGCCACGCCGCCCGCCATGTAGGCATTGCCTCGGCGGGGCGACGACGACGACTTCATCGTCCGCCTGGTAGGCACGACCTCGGCGTGACGACCCGGCTTCAGAGTGGGATTCTGCGTACATCGTCGTACGCACTGCCTTAGGGGGATCCAAGCTACTAGTTGCTTCGGCCCGTCGGTACTTGCTGTCAGGGAACGGGGGGCTGAGATAGTGTGGTGCACCAGCTCGCCCATCGGGACCTCTGCGCTTACTGACGAGAGAGTACTGTTGTGGGGGTGGCCCAACCCCCCGTGACTGGGCCTTGTAACGGGCATAATATGTAATAGGCTCAATAGTGTAGAGGTGTAAATATACCAATGTACCCTCACCCTTTGTAAATACTAAGGGGTAGAATGGGGATTTTCTATTCTACCCCACTCATGTATGTAAGCCCCCAGGAGGGGCGGGAGGAGGGATCGCCCTCTCATTCTCACTAACTATCTCCCAGATCTGGCTCTCCTCTCCTCTCCTACGAGTCCCCTTCTTTACTGTTTGGCCCGTAGCCACAACAAAAACTTTTCTGCCGCGCACACCAGGACATCACGCTAAGGAAGAATCATGGATCGTTACCACTAGACGCGCAACGCAGCGGAAGAAGAGTTGGAAACCGATTCAACCACGCGCGTCGAGGTAGTAGTGGAAGTAGTCGCTCGTCCCGAATAGATCGTCTCCTCCACGCGATCAACCACACCACGAGCGGATCTAATCTGTAGGTTGTTGACGCCGATCAACACCGCAACGAGCAGCGTCTCCGCTGGTATCCACACGTCTGGGGCTGGAACGCCGATCGCGAGTGTACTAGCACTCGTGAGCGGCTAGGGTTTGGCTCGGGAGGTGGTGGCTAGGGTTATGCTAGAGGTTAACAGGAGTGTGTCCCCTCAGCTCCTCGCCTCCATATATATAGACATCTTCACTTGGGTCTTGCGGACCGAGGCCCAATAGGAGTCTATTCGGATCTCTATCCGAATTGAGCCCATATCCGAATCATATTCGAATTAGTGTTCCAACCCGTTAAGCGTGCGACCCTGTAGGTTCACGTATACTTGGTCATGACCCGAAAACGCCTTTCCGGTCACCCTGTTAATAGCGGCCTCTAGTAAGACATATTAACCCCAAAGTATACGTAAAGATCATATCGGCTGAACCTGTAATGTTCTCATGTACGAATCCCTTTGCCTCATGACATAGATTGAGCTCAAGGCGAGACCTGTGTCATTCTCTTAATAGCTCAATCACTCTCTTGATTCCGTGATGGATTATATAATTGTGATTGACTCCTTAATCACCTTGGCATGACCATGCACTTTCATAATCCATTACATCGAGGGACCCAGAGATATCTCTCCCATAAGGAGGGGCAAATTCTATCTTGATCATTCACATCCCACTACATGTTTCATGGCAAACCCGAAGACTACTTTTATGACTACCCAGTTACGAAGTAGTGTTTAGTAGTCCCAAAATAAGCTACTACGCATGTTGGGAACCATGATGATCTAAAGTCTAAGGATTCTACATAAACACAACTTGAGACCAACTGATGACACATGAAATCTCTGCAGTGTCTTATGGCGGGTCTATCCAACATATGTTCACTAACACATATCCATATTATTGATTTGGTATCACCATACCATGATCCATGAAACATAATCATCAATCAATACATATGCTGATATTTGTCTTTGAATCATATTTGTTCCTCATATGATATGTGATCAGGGATCATTTAGAAATAGTAACATTTTAGCATTAACAGTCTCATGAATAAGTCACATACTCATTGATCAATAATGATAATATCTATTTCAAGGAACAAAATAATATATCATAAATATAGTATGTGATATATACAACATCTCCATGTTGCCTCTAGGGCATATCACTAACAGTCTCTCACTTGCACTAGAGTCAACCATGTAGGTATCTAATACCCCTTGCCCTAGTGTGAGCCTCATGCTTTGGCTGGGGAAGCGGCTTTGTCAACAGATCTGCAATGTTCAAATCCGTTTGTACTTTGCATATCTTCACATCGCCTCTCTCCACTATCTCGCGGATGAGATGAAATCGCCGTAAAATGTTCTTGGATTTCTGGTGCGATCTAGGCTCCTTGGCTTGTGCAATGGCCCCACTATTGTCACAGTAGAGGTCCATTGGGCTGGAGGCACTAGCCATCACACCAACCTCAGAAATAAATTTCTTGATCCAAACAACCTCTTTAGCAGCTTCAGAAGCTACTATGTACTCGGCTTCTGTTGTAGAATCAGCAACCGTCTCCTGCTTGGAACTCTTCTAGCTCACCACACCGCCATTCAGGCAGAACACAAATCCAGATTGCGATCTAAAATCATCTTTGTCTGTTTGGAAGCAAGCATCGGTGTAACCATTTACAACGAGCTCTTCCTCACTCCCATAGACGAGGAACACATCTTTAGTTCTTCTCAAGTACTTCAAGATGTTCTTTACGGCAATCCAGTGACTTTCACCTGGATCTGACTGGTATCTACTCGTAGCACTTAAAGCATACGAGACATCTGGACGTGTACATAGCATGGCATACATAATGGACCCAATAGCCGAAGCATATGGAATCGTATTCATTTTATCCCGCTCATCAGGTGTACTAGGACACTGATTCTTGCTAAGGTTTATACCATGTGACATAGGTAGAAAGCCTTTCTTGGAATCCTGCATGTTGAACCTTTTCAACACCTTGTCAATGTACATATCTTGGCTTAATCCAATTAGCCTTTTTGATCTATCTCTATAGATCTTGATGCCCAAAATATATGCCGCCTCTCCTAAGTCTTTCATAGAGAAACTATTTTTTAATGAAGACTTAACAGATTCGAGCATAGGAATGTCATTTCCGATCAGTAATATGTCATCCACATATAAGATCAGAAATACGAGTGCGCTCCCACTAGCCTTTTTGTAAACATAAGGCTCTTATTCGTTCTTGATGAAACCAAACCTTTTGATTACTTCATCAAAACGAATGTTCCAACTTCGAGATGCCTGCTTTAATCCATAAATGGATCTTTATAGCTTGCATATCTTTCCAACTGATTGCGGATCGACAAGACCCGTGGGCTGTGTCATGTACACATCCTCACTTAGATTTCTATTAAGGAAAGCCGTTGTGACATCCATTTGCCATATTTCATAGTCGAAATATGCAACAATCGCTAGAATGATCCGAATAGACTTTAGCACTGCGCCGGGCGAAAAAGTTTCATCATAATCAACAACTTGAATTTGTTTGAAACCTTTGGCCACCAATCGCGCTTTATAGATGTGAATATTTCCATCTATGTCTATCTTTTTCTTGAAAATCCATTTGCACTCAATGGTTTTAACACCATCAGGTGGATCAACCAAGTTCCAAACTTGATTACTGTGTATGGATTCAATTTCAGATCTCATGGCTTCAAGCTATTTCTCAGAGTCTGGTCCCACCATCGCTTCTTCATAGGTCTTAGGCTCATCGTTGTCTAACAACAATATGTCCCGTTGTTGAGTAAAGAACATGTACCTCTCAGGTGCACGATGTGACCTCTCTGACCTACGTGGTGCCGGTGTGTCCACAACAGGTTCTTCAACAGTTTGTTCATCCTATTGTGGTTCTGTAGGAGCTGAAATGTTTTCCGGTGTTTCTCGAATTTCTTCAAGTTGTACTGTGCTCTCACTATCCCTTCTTGAGAGAAACTCTTTCTCTAAGAAGACACCATGCCGGGCGACAAACACTTTGCCTTCTTCTTGATTATAGAAGTAATATCCTTTTGTTTCCTTAGGATACCCGATAAAGAAGCATTTATCAGATTTAGGACTGAGCTTATCAGATTGTAAACGTTTTACATAAGCCTCACATCCCCAAATCTTAAGAAAAGACAAGCTAGGACGTTGTCCTGTCCATATCTCATATGGTGTCTTTTCTACTGATTTTGATGGAACCTGTTTAGTGTGAACGCGGCTGTTTCAAGAGCGTACCCTCAAAAAGACAACGAAAGATCACTTTGGCTCATCATGGATCGCACCATATCTAATAAGGTGCGATTTCTCCGTTCAGATACCCCATTCCATTGAGGTGTTCCTGGCGGAGTCAATTGTGGAACAATTCCACAATCCTTTAGATGATTGCTAAACTCATGGCTCAAATACGATCAGATCGTATAAACTTGATTGTTTTGCCTAAATGATTTTGTACTTCATTTTGGAATTCTTTGAACTTTTCAAAGGATTCAGACTTATGCTTCATCAGGTAGATATACCCATATCTACTAAAGTCATCAGTAAAAGTTATGAAGTACTGAAAACCACCTCTGGCTGTTAAGCTCATTGGTCCACATACATCAGTATGTACGAGTGCCAATAAGTCACTTGCCCGTTCGCCTTGACCGGTGAAAGGTGCCTTTGTCATCTTGCCAAGTAAACAAGATTCACATGTCTCTAATAATTCAAAATCAAATGAGTGCAGAATACCATCTCTATGGAGTTTCTACATGCGTTTCTCATTCATGTGACCTAAGCGATAGTGCCAAATAAACGTGGGATTCAAATCATTCGGACGTTGCCTCTTTGCATTAATGTTATAGACTGGTGACCCTTCAAGAGTAAGAACGTATAACCCATTCACCAATGGAGTATGACAATAGAACATATCTTTGAAATAAAGAGAGCAACCATTGTCCACAGATTTAAAGTCATAACCTTCTGCTTGCAAACATGAGGTAGAAATAATGTTCTTGGAAAGAGATGGAACACAATAACAATTATTCAATTCCAAAACTAATCCTGAAGGTAAAGACAATGGCATGGTGCCAACAACTACTGTAGCAACTTTTGCTCCATTGCCAACGCGAAGATCCACTTCGCTCCTCCTCAAACTTCTACTTCTTCTTAGCCCCTGCAACGATTTGCAAATGTGAGCAACCGATCTGGTATCAAATACCCAAGAATTAGTGGATGAAGTAGCAAGATTGATCTCTATAACATTTATACCTGGAGTGGAAGTCATACTTCCCTTCTTCTTCTCAAGATCCACCAAGTACTTTGGGCAGTTCCTTTTCCAATATCCTGATTACTTACAGTAGAAACAATCTGCATCAGGATGAGCAGCGCCCTTCTTGTCTTGCTTGGTCTTAGAACTGCTCGCGATCACATTGGGAGTTAACTTTCTTTTGACCGCGCTTTTCTTGACATAGGGCTTGCCCTTGCCTTTATGCATAATCATCACATGATTGCTGCTTTTCTTAATCTTTTCTCGGCAGCTTTTAGCATCCCATGCAACTCAGCCAGAGTCTTGTCCAGGTTGTGCATGTGATAGTTCAGTATGAATGGCTCAAAGCTCAGGGGAAGCAACTGGAGAATCACATCAGTAGCCAACTCTTGGTTAAGGGGAAAACCAAGCTTTTCCAGACTCTCAATGTAGCCAATCATCTTAATCACATGAGGGCTGACGGAATTCCCTTCTGCAAGCCTGCACGCAAACAAGGACTTTGAAGTGTTGAACCTCTCAGCCCTTGCTTGGTTCTCAAACATACCACGTAACCCCACAATGATATTGTAGGCATCTGTGTTCTCATATTGCTTCTGAAGCTCAGAGGACATTGTGGCAAGCATGAGACAGCTCACATCAAGGCAATCATTCGTTTGCTTCTCATAAGCTCTCCGTGCCGCCACAGTAGCATTATCAGGCAAGTCTTCGGGGTAAGGAGACTCAAGGACATACTCCTTGCGCTCTTGCTTGAGAACAATTCTCAAGTTGCGATACCAATCCAAAAAGTTTGTTCCATTGAGTTTTTCTTTCTCAAGAATAGATCACAAATTAAAAGTACTGGATGCAGTGTTAGCTGACATGATCTACAACACAAGAATATACAAAGTTTAGCACTATGTTTATGTTCATCTTTTATTAAACTATTTAACAAAAGACTCACACTATGAGTTTCGCAACAAAAACTCCCTCTAAGTTACATAGTGGGTCAAGATTCTTATTTCACTAATTTCTAGTGAGCTTTGGCATCACGGCTAGAAAACTAGTGATATAGGTAAGCAACACCTTGCTAATCACATCGCTATGTGACTCTAGTTTGGGTGACATCAGTATGCCCCGGCCCCAACCTATGCCCCAAGGTTCAAAACTATTTTGATAACCTTGTTAAGTAAACCAAATGCTTCCGCATGTAGATGTCCTACATCTACCCCAAAAAATGATGATAACCGACGGCACTCTACTTTGGTAGACCTACCATACGGTGATCATTATCTTTTGGTGCAACATATGGAAGAGCATTAACACCTAATTTTAAGAGGGATTCTATCCTACCAAAGCAACATATCACATATACCATTGCATAAGAATAAGATAGATAACATCATAGATAAACACATTTAACTGTGAAGTAGTATGGCCCAAAAATGGTGATATTGATCTCCATGTAGGTGTAGACGATCTCCATCCTCCACATCACTCCTTTAGGCCACCATGCTTGAAAGCTTGTAACCTCAAAACTAGGCTAGTACCACTAATAGCTAGAAATTGAAGATTACAAAGATAGATTCAAGCATTAAGGTCGACACGCAGGTCGTTAAATACAATATATACAGCTAAAAATAGCTGAAATAATCATGACACGCAGGCCATGAATGAATGTTACATGCATCACATACATCTCATACATTCCAATAAGCTATAGGGTCATACTATTCACACTATTCCCTGCAAAAACAAGTTAGACGTAGAATCGCATTCTACCTAACGATGTGAACCCAAGACGCTATACAAGGGGGGTACGCACGGTGGTCCCGCATCTATGAAATCGCTATAAAAATCTCATCGAGCCGATCAAATCAACCCAAATCCGAGCCATTCAAAATGTCTCAATTTTCATTAGATCAATCATATTGATCATCGCGATCGGTATACTTGAGGAGACCACAACACAAGACCTCGATCTGTTGGCTCGATCTACTGATTGTGCGCGCAATTAGCCCCGATGGTGATTCCAGCCGGTAGGGGCAAGTCGCACGTACATCAAAGAAGGAGCACGAACTAATCTTTTTGGCCATATGACTCTATCAACTTATACATATTTTAACCCCTTATGACCGATTGATCTCATCAACCCGTGCTATCACCGATTCATCACATGAACCACCTGATGTAATAGATCCAATCTACTACTACAGCATATCAACATATGCGCTGATCCAGATTGCAAACTAAGCAAGATGGCTCTGATACCACTAAAGGAATGTGCGTAGGCTACGAAAGCAGAAAACAAAACTTTTCTACCACGCACACCAGGACATCACGCAACGAGCAGCGTCTCCGCTGGTATCCACACGTCCGGGGCTGGAACGCCGATCGCGAGTGTACTAACACTCGTGAGCAGCTAGGGTTTGGCTCGGGAGGTGGCAGCTAGGGTTATGCTAGAGGATAACAGGAGTGTGTCCCCTTAGCTCCTCGCCTCCATATATATAGACATCTTCACTTGGGTCTTGCGGACCGAGGCCCAATAGGAGTCTATTCGGATCTCTATCCGAATTGAGCCCATATCCGAATCATATTCGAATTAGTGTTCCAACCCGTTAAGCGTGCGACCCTGTAGGTTCACGTATACTTGGTCATGACCCGAAAACGCCTTTTCGGTCACCCTGTTAATAGCGGCCTCTAGTAAGACATATTAACCCCAAAGTATACGTAAAGATCATATCGGCTGAACCTGTAATGTTCTCATGTACGAATCCCTTTGCCTCATGATATAGATTGAGCTCAAGGCGAGACCTGTGTCATTCTCTTAATAGCTCAATCACTCTCTCGATTCTGTGATGGATTATATAATTGTGATTGACTCCTCAATCACCTTGGCATGGCCATGCACTTTCATAATCCATTACATCGAGGGGTCCAGAGATATCTCTCCCATAAGGAGGGGCAAATTCTATCTTGATCATTCACATCCCACTACATGTTTCATGGCAAACCCGAAGACTACTTTTATGACTACCCAGTTATGAAGTAGTGTTTAGTAGTCCCAAAATAAGCTACTACGCATGTTGGGAACCATGATGATCTAAAGTCTAAGGATTCTACATAAACACTACTTGAGACCAATTGATGACACATGAAATCTCTGCAGTGTCTCGTGACTGGTCTATCCAATATATGTTCACTAACACATGTCCATATTATTTATTTGGTATCACCATACCATGATCCATGAAACATAATCATCAATCAATACATATGCTGATCTTTGTCTTTGAATCATATTTGTTCCTGATATAATATATGATTAGGGATCATTTAGAAATAGCAACATTTTAGCATTAAGAGTCTCATGAATAAGTCACATACTCATTGATCAATAATGATAATGTCTATTTCAAGGAACAAAGTAATATATCATAAACATAGTATGTGATATATACAACATCTCCATGTTGTCTCTAGAGCATAACACTAACGGGGAGCTCACGGCAAGGGGGTAGCTCAGGCAATGTGAGCTTCGACCAAAGGTTGGGATGGCTTCGCCGAGTTCTAAGGAGGCTGTTGGTCGGAGGAATTGGCCTGAAGCAGGCTCAATCGACGGCGAGCCCTTTGGCCGGAGCTGGGAAAGAAATGGTCGCCGGCGAGCTATGGCGCACGGGTGACCGATTGCTAGCAGTGGGAGGAAGAGAGGGATGCGGGGAGTCCATCGGCGACCTTGGTGGGCTTTTATAGGCGGGGGAACGCGCTGTCCACGTGGAGCGGTTGGGGGCATCCATGGCGGGTGACGTGGGCAGCGGTGAGGCTATAGGGCGGCCGATCACTGTCTCGCGACGCGATGAGATGGGCAACAGGAGTGCAGTGGATGGCGAAGGCACGGGCGAGGCATCACGGCGATGGAGAGGGGGTGGAGATTGGCGACTGGGCCGATGAAAAGGGATGGTGCGGTGGTCCTTGCGGTGCACGGGAGGGAATGGGGTGGCAGGGAGGGTACCATGGTGGCAAGTGGCGGCATGGGGCTATGGTGTAGGCCGGCGATCGACGGTCCGAAGGGAGCTTGGTGGTTGGGGCCGTGACAATGGGTTTCTAGGGGAGAGGGGAGAAGGCCGAGCGGGCGCGCGCGCAAGGAAGGGAGCAGAAGGGGAAGGGGCGAAGGGAGAAAGGAGGAGGAGGCACTGGCCGTGGGTCGGGCTGGGCCGGTCGAAGCCTCTCCCTCCTCTTTTCTCTCTTTTTTTAATTTCTATTTAATTTTCATTTTAGCTTTGAATTCTATTGCTATTTTTGGGCATAAGTGTGTATACCTTTTATACATAAAATTTCAGAGAGGGTTTTCCTCTAGTATTATTGCTTTTCTTTCAAATTTCCATATTTTGGATGTCTCCTTTTTATTTGGATGATTTTTGGAAGTTTGGAGGATTTTTACATATATTGCTAATTCATCTTTGGACATTTTGGGCAAATGTTTGGATCATCTTTTCATATTCGTATTTTGATTTAAAATTTTCTTCTATTTAATATATTCTTTCTTTTTGGTGTTCTCTTTTTTATTTTTATTCTTTAACATTATATATTTTCTATAACCTTAATCAAAGACCAAAGAAACTCAGAAAGTTAAAATATCAGGAAATGTCAAGAATTCAAAATATTCACAAATTATACATTTTCTAGAATTCAATTTTCTAGGATATCACATGACTCCACCGTCATCTCGGAGTTCGTGCTTGAGACGAACTTCTCCGTCGTCATCTCCGAGTGGGATACCCTAGTGTTCGCACCTATAAACTCGTGCTACTGCCCTTAATCTCCACATCCTTGTTGCTGCTCGCTTGCCCATGCGCTGCCGCTGTTTCGCCGACCTCCGCCACACGCCTTAGTCACCGTCGTCGTCTTTCGCTCTGGATACCATTGCCTCTGAGGTCTTGGATGCCGTCATTGTCTCTGTCTGTACCATTAGTCACCGCCGCCGTCTGCCCTATCACCGGTGAGTCACCGCCACCAAGCTGCGCCGCCTCGCTCCAGCCATCCATCGCCCGCCGTCCATCCTCGCCAGCACCACCCCACCACGTAGCCCTCGGTTCGCATGCTCGCCGCCACCCCGCGCACCTGTTCACGCACTGAAGAGTCGCCTTAGTCTGCATGCCACTGATGCCAGTAGGCTGATGTCACTCCGCACCCGCGCCGCACGTCAGTTCAACTTCTCAGTAGACCGGGTGCACGAGAGCTGTGAGACGGATAGCTGGCCCACACGTCAACCAGCACTATGCCGTGCACCCATGAGCTATCTAAGCCTAGTCAGCATCCATGCCAGCAGCCACGTATGCCCTAGATGACATGTGTCATGCCAAGTCAGCACCCGAGCCGTCCCATGTGCCATGTCACCATGACACGTCAACATGCCACATGTCAGTGCCATGTTAGCCTTACCTGCCACCTGTCAACCACGTGTCGGCCACATGTCCACCATGTTAGCTGATGTGACGATGGCCCGATCTTCTGAGAGGTACTGATAAGTCGATTGTGGAGAACTCGACGTTGATGATCCAAAGGCTCCGACCAAAACAGATCGATCCCCTCGCAATCACTACACCACTGCTCCGTTGGTTATCAACCGTGCCGAACGCGATTGACCTCGCCAAGAAGGCTATCTCCTGCAAGCGAACCGAGAACACAAGCAAGAGAGTAAAAGATGTAATCTGAAATTATATTGCAAATAAAGATTAAGTTCACAAGTTGGGGTTCCTCAACTGGATGTGCGGTGAGACTGCTAAGCAGAATAAACTCTTAAGAAAAACCCGAGGAAAACTAAAGGGGGCGACCTCCTTAAATAGGAGTGGGGGAGGCCGCACTTATCTAACAAAATAGGGTGCGGTACTATTCACAGTTACTGTTCACATGAACAGTACACTCATGATTAGTGTCGGCCCAAATAGTCTAAGCGTGATTACAAGGCCCAAGGCCCACTTTGACTCGGACCGGAAAAGTGACGCCACTTGTTTTGCAGTTTCTGATCGGCTTAGGTGGAATTTCAAGGTGAGGCCAGGTTCATCTGAAAGTAGACTCTAATATATTTCCAACGAGTACTCACGGGCCCCGAGAAACCTTCTAGATCAAAAGTTATGGCCATTTGAAGTAGGTGCTGTCAAGCAGTCCAAATCTGAGCCAAACTCGCGAATATGAGTTGGATTGCGCTCGATAGTTCCACTTCTACACTTTGCTCACGTGGTTCTTCTCCATGGTTCCTAAGAACAAGAAAATCACAAGTCTTAGGAAGTATCGAATTCTCAGCGGAAATATTATTGACTCATAAAAACAAGTTTACCTAATAGTTGAGTTGACGAGCACGTGCCCGAGTGATTGGACCTTACCCATCATTCATGGAAGCAGTAAGAGGAGTGTTCATATCAGTATAAGTGATGTCCTCATCATTAGCCCTAATCTGCCATGTCAGCAGTGAAGTCGCTGTAAGTTCAAGCTCCATTAAATTGGTTTTGATGACAATGACAAATACAATTGTGAGACTAATTGCTTATTAGTTATGATATTGTTTAGTCTAATTTGGATGTAATGAATGACAAATGTTATTGTGAGACTAATGTGTTTGATTGATTATAATCTCTTAAGTCCCACTTGAATGAAAAGATGAATCACAGAGGTATGCATTCGATATCTCATTCATTTATATCTTAGTGCATTCCTCAGATCTAAAAATATATATTAAACTCCATCAAAAGTTTAAGATGAATATGTGCATATATTTTTTACTATACATTCTTGTATGCACATATTTAGGGGGAGTCCAATATATACTTTGTGGTTTTGTTAGTATTGATCTATGCTTCTCTTTCTACATATTAAGAATCTTTACTTTGAAACGTATCCTTTGAGGATATATAGCTTGTGTAGTTCATATATACTTATAATCGGGTTGTTGTCTATTTCTCCATTATGTGTTAATGGTTGGATGATTAATAACAACCGGATGAGTAAGCTTCGCTAGTAATTAATCTGAAAAATAAACACACACATTCAAATGAGTTAATTACTTAAGAAATCGTATTCTAGAGTATACAATTGTTCTGTACATAGTGTATACTCGTAAATCAATCTATATCTCATTATTTGTTGAGATTGTCATGGATTACCAAAAAAGGAAGATTTTGAAATCTAGTCCCCCATTATGTGTTAATGGCGAAGTTTTGATAATTGATGTCATTTGGTTTGTGGACTAACATTTTTCATGAGTTAGATGAATATGTTGGGTTCCACAAGTGATGATGACTTGGGATGGCTTCATGTGTTGAAGATAAAGTCAAGATGATAGAGGATGACTTTATGTGTTGAAGATTATCAAGTCAAGACGATGGAAGATGGCTTCATGTGTCGAAGACCATTAAGAAGAAAAGATGATCATGAGTTGATCATTGAGTGAAGATAAGACCCATCATATGTTGATGGAGCTCAAGAAGAAGATGCATCATGAGTTGATGTATATCCAAGAGAAGATGATGTTGAGTTGATCATTAAGACAAGTAAAGTCCCATAATGTTTTGATGGAGGTCAAGTAAAGGGTGCATCATGGGTTGATGCACATCAAGACAAGGACCTAAACTTAAAGTGAGGATGTGTGTCATCTAGTTTGAAGAGGATGCTCAAGGCAAAGGTATGACTAGCTAGGATTAAAGATGTGTTCCTAGTATTTTGTCGATCTTGATATTTGATTGGAAGACCGGATTACTAGTATAGGTTACCGTACCATTAAGAGGGGTCATGTCTAGTAGCTTAAGTTTTATCATGTGTTGATAGCTCAATCTCACTTGCTCTAGCTCTTCTTACCGTGATGCTTACACTTGCGAATGTGTTTTGCAAATAGTTGAAACTTATGTGTTGAATGTGTTTGGCAAGTGTTTTGCGAATGTGTGACTATACATTGCGAATGTGTTTTTCAAGAGTTTGAAGTATATATTTTCTATTCCTTATGATATGAGGCTTATATTTGCAAATGTGTTTTGCAAATGGTTTAAGCTCATATATAATCTTATAGCATGCGATTTAGGATTGCAAATGTGTTAAAGTCCATGTACCAATTTCTTGTGTCATGATTTCAAAAGTGTGCAAATGTGTTTTGAACTTCTTGGGAATCATTTATGATCCTTGTGTGCATGATAATGTAACATGCAAATGTGTTTTACAAGATTTGTTGAAGTATATGCACTTGTTAGAAAAATCAAAACTATCGGCGTGTATTGCGCGGTACTACCAAAGATCGGATGTACCAGCATGTATTGCGCGATACTACCGGACGTAGTTTGATCAGAGTGATCCAATCGGCTCTATGCGACTGGTCCAATCGGCTTGCGGTACTACTGTAACATCCGAAAAATATGAGATTATTGTATTTACGAAAAATAATAAAACTTTTCTTTGTTCTCTGTATGTTTCAAAACTTTTTCATTTATTTGAGCTCTTGATTTAAAGTTCCTGGCGGCAAAGTTCAATTAAGGGAAAACAAAATCGCAAAATCAAGAACCAAGTCTTCAAAAATGAAATCCGAATTTGCAAAATTCTTTGCAGGCCCAAAATCCAAATTTTAAAAACTAGAAATTAAGGTCAAAATTTAAGTTTGAAGTCAAATTAAATATTAAAAGTTTTCCCTACCTAATTATCTTAGCCAAGAAAACAAATTGCAAAATTTTCAGAAAATTATCAAAATTTCCTTTGTGACCCTGGCCCATTTTTCCTATTGCCACACACAGCCTACCCAACCTCCTTTTCTCCTTTCGCCTTTTTCCTCCTGGCATCCCGGCCCTGTAATGCCCAGAACGTCATTTTGGCGTCCCTAGGAAGTCTTTTCGTAATCGCGGTGTCGTTCGGTTTTCGGTAGATTGTGGGAAGTAAAATAAAAGGTTGTGTAGAATAGACTAAATTAGAAAATGAATTACAATTATTAATAATAATAATAACCTTTTAGTGGGCTGCCGGAGGGTGGGCCTGCCACTTTGGTCCTAAGGGAGATCCCAAGGGATCCCCTAGGTATTTTTTTCCCATCCCAAACCCTTCTATTTTTGCAGTAATTGGGGTTCTTAGCATAAGAACTGATGGGGATTAGCAAATTGATTCACCAATTAGGGAATTTCTGCGATCTACACGTAGTCCAGTTTGTGCAGCACAACTGTTTGAGCAGATTAGACCTGCGAAACAATTTTTTCTATAGGTCTGGCCAAAAGGGAAATAGTAGATTACGTCGAGATCTATCTCCTATATTTTTTAGATTTTTTGGCTCTAGGGTTTGGGTGCAGAAGGGTCGGGAAGACTGCTGTCTAGCAGAGGTGGAATCCGAAACAGATTGTTGTTCGGATGTAGATTCAGAGTAGAAGATGATTTTTATTTTTTTTCTCCCAATAATAAAAGTTGTAGGGAATCTGAAGATCTAGTTGCTGTAAAAAATATAATTTTGAGTGCTTTTTACTGTGGTTGGGGTGCATTAGAAGCTGGCTGTCCAGATTGCTAGAACAGAGTACGTCCTCTGTTTTGCGCGTTAAATTACACCATGTTAGTAGAAAAATAAAAATAAGTGATCTACTTGAAAAGTAAAGATATTTAAGTGCAGATTACAGGAATATATCATTGGTTGTAAATGGCTTAATAGTTTTAAAGATACAAAAAATAAAAAGCAGCGTCGCAGCAGTGGGTTGGGCGTAGGTTCGTCGGGCGTTGTGGGGATTGTCGGGTTTGGGGACTTAGCGGCATTTATATTTTCTTAAGTCGCAATTATCTTGCTATAGTCGTGTGCTGAAAGTGACTTTGGACTGGAGGCTTCGCTCCTGACCGTGCTTGATCGCTTCGCTCCACGGTAGAGGCAAGTAAACATAGCGGATGTGCTACTGTTTAACTCGTTAATCATTCTATATTCACACTAGTTAATTCTCTTAATTTGAGATGTTATGCCATGGTTACATGCTTCCTTAATGTGGTCTATGTGCTAGCAATTTAGCAATCAATTGGTTATGTGTTGATGAAATATGTGTGGTTATGTGGTATAGTTCTTAATAAAAGAAAAGTGGTTATGGGGTAGTATTCCTTATGAGGTTATTGTGATCTAGGTGGTAGTACTCTTAATGATCATATTGTGAACTAGTTGGCGGTATTATTAATGAATAAATTATGGCCTATGTGGTAGTACTATCTTTGGGTCGATTGATTTAGATCTTGGTGAACCGAATGTGGATTATGAGGTAATGTCCTTATTGAATCATATGTGGATAATGAGGTGGTATTCAGGTTTAATATGTTGTTGTCCTTTGTGGTTAAATTCGTGATGAATATGATGTTGTTCTTTGCGGTTAAATTCTTGAGGACTATCGTTATCATATCATTCATAACATGTCATGACATTTGCATTGTGGATGTCGCCGCTTATTGCCGCGACCGTATCGATACAACATCGTACATTGCCGTAGTACGATACACACTCTTACCTTGTTGGGTAACGGTGTAGTGGATCGTGTGCATTCATATGCATTTTCATTGTGGATGTATCATTTGCATACTTATGTAATGTGTTGTAGATGATTGATTTGCAAACAAATGCAACTTCTTAACTTTATGTGGTATTGCCTCATGAGTGTCACTTGTGGTATGAGGAATGTTGCTGTGGTCGTGGAATGGGGTTTCACCCCCTTGTGATATGGTAGAGGATGTGGTTATGGTATAAGGTATTTTCTCTTGTGGTAATTGTTGTTAGCGGTTGTGGTTTGAGGAATGTGGCTGTGGTCGTGGAATGGGGTTTCACCCCTTGTGGTATGGTAGAGGATGTGGTTGTGGCATGAGGTATTTTCTCTTGTGGTAACTGTTGTTAGCGGTTGTGGTTGCGGGAAATAATAAAGTTAGTGAGAAAAATATGTTAATGCTTTATTGATGTTGGTAGTAGTGGTGGTTGCGGTTATGAAATAGGCAATCGAGACCTAATTGCTAATGTTTTGTGGTTGTTGGTAGTAATGGTGGTTAAGGTTATAATTGAGATTAATGTGGAAATTAAATGTTAAAACTTAAACTATTGTAGTTTAATTAGCTTGTTAAACAATTTGCTTGCTGAGATTTTTATCTCACTCTTGCTTTTTCCATCTTCCAGGTGATCCTAGAGCATGCATGGGAAGGGTAGAGCAGCACAACATAATTGCTCACCATCTTATGATTAATGTTGTAATAATTGTGGAATCTTAGTCATGGATTTATTTCCCTCGTTGATGTTTGTTTCAAATTAATAATGCTAGACAGAGGTTTGTTTTAATTGGTTAAAATTGGTAGTGGTGGTCCTTTTATTAATAATGTTCCGTTACCTTTGTTTTAGTATGATTCCGCTTAGCTTATCATGATTTAGAAAATTATTGCCAGTTTATGTTTTCTTGTAAATTGGCTAGTTTATGGAGTGGTTTAGTGGCATCCCAGGGTAATGTGGATCCTGGAGTGTTACTGTTGGTATTAGAGCGGGCTTTAGGTCCGTGGTAATTAAATTATCAAATTGACACACTAGTGCACAGTAGGATGGGATGGGTAAACCATTGCATTCATACTTTGACATGTTGTATTGTTGATTTATGTCATGAGATAATCTTGTATGATTAAGATTTGCTGCTATGACTGTTATGAGTGAGGATAGTCAATGATAAGATATAGAGGTCGTAGTTGTTGCCTTGGGCATTGCCAGGATATACCACCGTTAGTGGTGTGGGTTAGTGATGCAGTCACATCGGGTAATTTGATTACTGATATTGTGGGTGAGTTTGAAAGAAGGGTTGTTATCTTTCTTGAGTTGATTTTGGCCAATTCTTGGCCTATTGCGGTTAGTGAATTTCTCTTGGGTTAGTGGTTTATTGCAGTTGTTGGGTGCCAGAAGGCCTCTAACCATTTTGAGACTATTGTTGTTTTCTTTTGATTGATGAGTTGCTTTTACTGCTCGTGAGCGCTGTTAATTGGTGAGATTGGTTTTTCATGTTGTTTCTATCTTTCTTACTGGAAAATATGGCTCATTAATTGATTTGATATTTTGAAAAGGAATCAAAGCTTTATGTTGGAAGTTCGTTAACTTGTGGAAGTCTTGGATC
Source organism: Melocanna baccifera (assembly GCA_036346265.1). NCBI lineage: Eukaryota > Viridiplantae > Streptophyta > Magnoliopsida > Poales > Poaceae > Melocanna > Melocanna baccifera. The sequence continues at coordinate 3,985,540 of CM070702.1, forward strand.
TATGCATTTCTTTTGAGTTATTTCGACTATTGAAGTTGGATTCCTCTCTTTTCTAAAAGGAAGTGTTAAAACCCTTTGTGATGTTTTGTTGTGTTTAAGTAGGAGGTGGCAATCATATAAATCATTGATAAGTTGTGAATTATCAAGTTAAAATGTTAGCATGGTACATAATTAATTTCTACTAATATTCTTAGAAGTGAAGTTGATTAATATGATGTTGTCCTGTTGTAGTGTCTTGAAGAAGTGTGGTTAAGAATTTATCAATTTATGTTTAGAACTCATGCAGTTATTGAGGAATATGAAAAAAAAGAAGAATTGGTTTGATTATTGTGGTTGTTTAAATTTTTCGACTTGTTGTATAGATTGGATTGATTGGTCCCAAGTAATTAATCTGACCATTCGGGATGGTTACGTAAGGAGGTATTGGAATATTGCCTTAGTAATATTAACCTTTAATATGTCCTCTCTTTACATACTTGATATGCATGTACAACTGCTAAATTCATGTAACTTTTGCCATGCTAAATTGTTGAAACATGTATTGTAACACCCCAAGACCCACATTACCCTGGAACGCTACTAACCGCTTTACAGCTAGCCAAAAATTTCAAGATAATTTATTCCGGCAACAATTTCTAGACATGAAGCATTAAGCGGAAGCATAAACAACTAAGGGAACAAAGATAACAGTAGCAAATTCAATAATTGAAACAACCTCTAGCAGATTAATCAAAGAATAGTTCACAAGTTCATCATTTTTAAATAAATAATCATCCACGGATAGCTAAGCATTTGGCTAAAATTCCATCGACTTTATTACAGCATGATTGATGAACCAAGTACATTATTGTGGTGTCGCTCTACCCATCCCATGAATGCTCAAGAATCACCTGTAGGGAGGGGGGAAATAAGGGTGAGATAAAAATCTCAGCAAGCAAGCTGTTTAACAGGCTATTCAGACTACAAACAAATATACAACATCATTAAAGTAACCACATGTCCACATCCACAATGTGCACCACATTTATTAATAAGCTAATTAAACTACAATGATGTTAAGCATCAATATTCATTTCCCATAATGACCACAATTATAGCCTTGACCACATTTACTACCAACAATAATAAAACATTAGCATATAAATCTTGATTAACTACTTCATACCATCCACCACTACCACTACCAATGACAATAAAGCATTAACATGTTTTGCCTCACTAACTTTATTATTTCTCACATTCACAACTGCTATCAACAATTACCATAAGATAAAAGAATCTCATGCCAATACCACCAGGGATGAACCCCAATCCACGACCACAGCCACTTTCCTCATACCACAAGTGACTCTCATGAGCCAATTCCACCTTATAACTATAAAGTTGCAGTTGTTTGTAAAATAACTTCACCACAATATATTGCATAAGTATGCAAATGATCTTTCCACTATGCAATGCATATGCATGCTATGCTCCACTGCACCTTTACCCAGTAAGGTAAAAGTGTGCATCATGCTACGGCAATGCACGATGCTGTACCGGTACGGTCGCGGTTATAAGCAGCGACATCAACAATGCAAATGTCATGATATGTTATGAATGATGTGATAATCATAAACTACAAGAATTTAACCACGAAGGTCAACCACATAACCCACATTCGGTTCACCAAGATCATAATCAATCGATCTATAGTGAATCCTATCACAAAGACCACAATATATTCATCAAGGGCATCAATATAATCCTCATGAATTTAACAACAAGAAAATATCATCATATCCACCATGCATTTACTTTAGTATACCACAATTGGCTCATTAAGCAAATTACCACAATAGTACCAAAACTCATCCAAACATAGCAATTGATTAATATCTTGCTCACATTCTTACCTAGAAAATTTGTAACCATGGCATATCATTTAACATTACGAAAAATCATACATATTGCAAGTAGTAAGAATAACGGGTTAAACGGTAGCACATCTGCTCATTTACTTAACTCTACCGGCGAAGCGATGAAATCACGTGTGTTCAGAAGCAAAACCGCCTGTCCAAAAAGGTACCTCTCAGCACACAGTACAACAAAGAAAACGTGACTCTCAAAGAAAAGATATCGCTAAACCCCACAACATCCTTCCCCGCGTAACGGTTCTACAATCTTCCTACTACAGCGGCACTGCTTAACATTTTCCTATCTTTAAAAATATTAAACTAATTACAGCAAGAGATATATATCTGGATTCCTCACTTAAACACCTTCACTTTTCATGTGGATCACTTATTTTTAATTCACCATTAACAAGGTATAATTTATCACGCAAAACAGAGGATGTGCTCTATTTTGGCATTCTGGACATCCAGCTTCCAACATGTCCCAACTGCAGTGTAAGACTCTAAAAATTCTGATTTTCTGATAGCAGCTATACTACTAAATTCCCCACATTTTTCTCAATTGTGACAAAAATATATATAATTCATCTACTACCCCTAAAAGACACCTGAACAGCAATCTGCCCCAATCTGCACCCCTGACAGATAGCGGGGTTCCCGACCCTGCTACGTCCAAACCCCATGGCCAAACATTCCGAAAAAAATACAGAAGATAGGCCTCGTCTTCCTCTACAATTTTCCTTTTGGAAAGACCCGCAGGGAAAATCGTTTCAAGGGTCTAAACTGCGCAAACAGCCGCACTGCGCGAATTGATCTACAGGTAGACAGGAAGAAATCTCTAATTGGAAAATCTAATTGCTAATTTCCACCAATCCTTGGGCTAAGAACCCTAATACAGCACAAATGAGAGGGATTTGGGATGAGGGAGAGTTACCTAGGGGATCCTCTTGGGATCACCCCTCTTCTTCCTCTCCTTCCTTCCTTCTCCTTCCTTTCTTCTTCTTTCTTCTAGCGCTAAGGGGGGGGGGGGGGCAGCAGCCATTTAGGGGAGGGAGGGGGCGCAAGGAGAGGTGTAGGTGGTGGCTTGGGGGTGGGAAGGAGGGAGGGGGTGCGACAAAGGTAAGAGGGGGGCTAGGGTTAGGAGGGGGAGGGGTTTCGGCCACCCCTTGGGCCTTCTGGCCCAAGGTGGTAGGCCCACCCTCTCGCCGACTTGCTAATAGGTTTTTTTATTTAAATATATTTTCCACACATTTTTCATTTTATGCTATTTCATAAAATTTTATTTCTTCCCCTTCCCGTGTTTTTCCAAAAAAATCGGGTGACTCCGCGATTAATTTAAAACCGACTCCGAATTGACTTTCAGGGTATTACATGTATAAAGAAATAGATGAAGGTTGATGTATTAACTTGTGGAATCATGTCTTATAAAGCTAGTATTATTGATGTTTAAAGTTGTTTTGTTCTGATTTCTGAACATAAGGTGGAATATTGAATCTGTGCTCATAATTGTTTTTGCGATTGCAAAATAGAGATATGACCATTAATTCTACGATGATGAAAAATAATAATCAATTATTGACAGTAATGGCTATAGTACAATTAATTTTTGCTAAATTAGAGTTGAGCATCAGTAAGAATTAAATGTATGAAATATAATAAGAGATTTATACTAGCATGTTTGTGAAGTTGTCATGTTCTAATATCATCTTGTTAAAGAGTTTGTTTTCAATATTGTGGCTTGTGCTCTAGGTTTTTCATAGGTTAAGTAGTTGAAATCTTATTTAGATAATAAGAATATGATGATGTAATTTATGGTGTTCCTTTTGAAAAAAAAAATATGAAGGGATAAGAGCATATGATTATTCTTGCAAAGAATGTTTTATCTAGTTGTTAATACAATTGATAGTACGTAGTTGTGATTGTGGTGTTGAATGTTCTAAATAAAGGAATTTGTTAGTTCCATGATACTATTTAAATTAAAGGATTTGAGATTTACGGTTGGGATCTTTTTGGACCTTATGATTTATGTGGTAACTGAGATTGCTTTGAGTAAAGCGACGTGTTGAACGCTTTTATTGATTTTTAACTAAACATTGTGTTGTGGTCTTCAAGCCTCTTTTGTTGGAACTGGCGGGATGCGGTAATAAAAAAAATAAGTATTTCTTGTTAAAAAAGAGTGTATTAGAAGTATTTGAGGTACATATGATCTCATCTTGTGTTTTCCAACCTCATTGCTATTTTTTTCTCTTGGTCTTATGGCTACTGTGAACGATGGCGGTTTTCTATGTGCTGGAATTTATTTCTTCTTACCTCTTCTTTTAAGAATAGGGTAATTGTTGTAGGTTGCGAAGCCTTTATGTTACGTGATGGCAACTGGATAGCGGTGGTCTAGTAGGTGTTTTTGTGGGAGCCTTAAATATCATGATGTTTGAGAGACATTGGATGATATATTATTTTCGTGGAATAATCCTTGGGAAGAGTTTGATTTAAATAGAATGTTTGTCTTGGAGCCAAATAATTTGTTGATGTTAAGAATTGAGTGTATGTTAATTGTGGAATAGTAGCATTTTCACCTGAGGATTTTCCTATCTTATACGAGAAGTTTGTTGTAGGAGTCTTGAAAGTTGAGTCTGGGCTTTACCTTTGTTATGCTAGAACCTCAGATGCCCAGTGTTTCTGTGTAGGAATAGTGGATCAGAGTGAAATCCAAATAGTGTGATGATCGGGATAGCATCCTTGAGGTGCAGTAAATGAGTATGTGTGGGTGTGATATGAATTTTGAGTTGTTATCCTTAAGGGATTGAGGTGCTTTAGGAACTATCTGTTAAAGCAATTCCATTGGTCGAGGTTTTGGCTAGAGTATGTTTTGTGGGGATAGTAGATTCTCTCTACAAGGGTGTAGACAATGTACTCAGTTTAAGCACATTGTTATGGTTGCCAACTTAGGATAAATGAGTTGGTATATTGGGCGATGATTTGGAAATCATTGGTTCAAGGAAGTTAAATTATTAAAAGAAATAGATTGGAAAATTATTATCTTCTTGAGTAGTAAAATGCTCTCTTGATTCTTGTTAAGCTGTGTGTTTATGGTAGAGGTCATCTGCAAAATTGAATTATTTTTTGTAGAGGCGTAGTCTTTTTCCAGTTGGGAAAAAGAAAATGATTGTTTTGGTCTTTCGAGTGATTTTCACTCTTGGCGTGTGGTGTTGTTTCTTCAATTGTCTACTTGGAGAGTGGAAAAGGTTTTATGGTGATTCCTTTGATTTTGGATTGCGGTTCTTTCAAGGAAAGTTGGTTGCAAGTGGGTTGCTTGGGAATCCTTTATTCTCAGTTGGGTTCTGTTTATAAAATATTTTTAGTCGTTCTTCGAGTAGAACAGCGTGAGTGAAATTTGCGGTCAAAGTCTTATAAAAAGGTATAATGTATTATCCCGATTATAATTAATAGAGAAAAATATTTTAAGGAGGAGGATGGAATTGGATAGTGGTTTAATAGTTGTGGCAGGGAAATTTTGCGAGAACGGCAGGACCTGTTGGCCGCTCAGAGCCGGCAGAAGAGTTGCGGGTTCTCGGTGTCGACCGACGTGAATCATGGACTTGCCGGAACTGGTCATGAGGAAGAGGGCCACCAGGTATGTGGAGGTCCTCTGGACGAATTAGCTCGAGCGAGAGGCGACGAGAGAGCTTGAAGATCAGATGCGGAAGAAGAACATGAGCTCTTCGAGGTGGGAGAGTACTCATAGTTGTTGTATCCATTGGTTGCTTTTTCCTTGGTTGTTGTTTTTCTCGTGGGTTGAGAAGTTAGATTCGAGGACGAATCCTTTTAAAGTGGGGAGAATGTAATGCCCTAAACGTCATTTCGGTGTCCCAAGGAAGGCTTTTTGTAATCACGGAGTCGTTTGGTTTTCGGTAGATCGTGGGAAGTAAAATAAAAGGTTGTGTAGAATAGACTAAATTAGAAAAATAAATTACAATTATTTATAATAATAAAAATCTTTTAGTGGGCTGCCAGAGGGTGGGCCTGCCACCTTGGGCTAGATGGCCCAAGGGGGTGACCGCACCCCCTCCCCTAACCCTAAGCCTCCCCCCTATTTAGTCCTCTTACCGCAGCCCCCTCTCCCTTTTACCCACCCTTGGCCGCCACCCTCCCCCCTACGCCTCCCTCTCTCCCCCAAAGAGCTACTGTCCATTGGTGCAAGGAGAAGGCAAGGAGAAGAAGAAAAAAAAGAGGAAGAGAAGGAATGGAGGAAGAGGAAGAGGAGAAGAGAAGAAGAGAGATCCCAAGGGATCCCCTAGGTATTTTTCCCCATCCCAAACCCTTCTATTTTTGCTATAATTAGGGTTCTTAGCACAAGAATTGATGGGGATTAGCAAATTGATTCACTGATTAGGAAATTCCTGCTGTCTACACGTAGTCCAGTTTGTGCAGCACGACTGTTTGAGCAGATTAAACCTACGAAATGATTGTTTCTGTAGGTCTGGCCAAAAAGAAAATTGTAGAGGACGTCGAGATCTATCTCCTATATTTTTTTAGATTTTTTGGCCGTGGGGTTTGGGCGAAGAATGGTCGGGAAGACTGCTGTCTGGCAGAAGTGAAATCCAAGATAGATTGCTGTTCGGATGTAGATTCTGAGTAGAAGATGATTTTTATATTTTTCCTCCCAATAATAAAAGTTGTAGGGAATCTAAAGATCTAGTTGCTGTAAAAAAACATAATTTTTAGAGCTTTTAACTGTGGTTTGAGTGCGTTAGAAGCTGGCTGTCCAGATTGCCAGAACAGAGTACGTCCTCTGTTTTGCGCGTTAAATTACACCATGTTAGTAGCAAAATAAAAATAAGTGATCTACTTGAAAAGTAAAGATATTTAAGTGTAGATTCCAGAAATATATCATTTGTTGTAAATGACTTAATAGTTTTAAAGATACAAAAAAAATGACAAGCAGTGCCGCAGCAGCGGGCCGGGCGTAGGTTCGTCGGGCGTTGTGGGGATTGTCGGGTTTGGGGGTCTTAGCGGCATTTATATTTCCTTAAGTTGTAATTATCTTGCTATTGTCGTGTGCTGAGAGTGACTTTGGACAGGTGGCTTCGCTCCTGACCGTGCTTGATCGCTTTGCTCCACGGTAGAGGCAAGTAAATATAGCGGATGTGCTACTGTTTAACTTGTTAATCATTCTATATTCACACTAGTTAATTCTCTTAATTTGAGATGTTATGCCATGGTTACATGCTTCCCTAATGTGTTATATGTGCTAGCAATTTAGCAATCAATTGGTTATGTCTTGATGAAATATGTGTGGTTATATGGTATAGTTCTTAATAAAATAAAAGTTATTGTGGGGTAGTATTCCTTATGAGGTTATTGTGATCTAGGTGGTAGTACTCTTAATGATCATCTTGTGGACTAGTTGGCGGTATTATTAATGAATAAATTATATCCTATGTGGTAGTACTACCTTTGGGTAGATTGATTTAGATCTTGTTGAACCGAATGTGGATTATGAGGTAATGTCCTTATTGAATCATATGTGGATAATGAGGTGGTATTCAGGTTGAATATGTTGTTGTCCTTTGTGGTTAAATTCAGGATGAATATGATGTTGTTCTTTGAGGTTAAATTCTTGAGGATTATGGTTATCATATCATTCATAACATGTCATGACATTTGCACTGTGGATGTCGCCGCTTATAGCCGCGACCGTACCGATACAGCATCGTACATTGCCGTAGTACGATGCACACTCTTACCTTGTTAGGTAAGGGTGTAGTGGATTGTGTGCATTCATATGCATTTTGATTGTGGATGTATCATTTGCATACTTATTCAATGTGTTGTAGATGATTGATTTGAAAACAAATACAACTTCTTAACTTTATGTGGTATTGCCTCATGAGAGTCACTAATGGTATGAGGAATGTAGCTGTGGTCGTGGAATGGGGTTTCACCCCCTTGTGATATGGTAGAGGATGTGGTTATGGCATAAGGTATTTTCTCTTGTGGTAACTATTGTTAGCGGTTGTGGTTGCGGAAAAGAATAAAGTTAGTGAGGAAAATATGTTAATGCTTTATTAATGTTGGTAGTAGTGGTGGTTATGGTTATGAAATAGGCAATCGAGACCTAATTGCTAATGTTTTGTGGTTGTTGGTAGTAATGGTGGTTAAGGCTATAATTGAGGTCAATGTGGAAATTAAATGTTGAAACTTAAACTATTATAATTTAATTTGCTTGTTAAACAGTTTGCTTGCTGAGATGTTATCTCACTCTTGCCTTTTCCCCCTTCCAAGTGATCCTGGAGCATGCATGGGAAGGGTAGAGTGGCACAACACAATTGGGCACCATCTTATGATTAATGTTGTAATAATTGTGGAGTCTTAGTCATGGATTTATTTCCCTCATTGATTTTTGTTTCAAATTAATAATGCTAGACAGTGGTTCATTTTAATTGGTTAAAATTGGTAGTGGTGGTTCTTTTATTAATAATGTTCCATTACCTTTGTTTTAGTGTGCTTCTGCTTAGCTTATCATATTTTAGAAAATTATTGCCTGTTTATGTTTTCTTGTAAATTGGCTAGTTTGTGGAGTGGTTTAGTGGCATCCTAGGGTAATGTGGATCCTAGGGTGTTACAGGCCCACCCGGCCGTCTTCTTCTCCCCCTTTCCCCAGCCGTCTTCTTCTCGCCCCATCTCTATCCATTGGCTCCAGGTCGGCCCTAGCTCCCCGCCGTTCGCCCAACCCCTTCCTCTCTCGCCTCCAGCCCACCCAGCCTCTTCCTTCTCCCCCTTTCCCCAGCCCAGCACCCCTCTTCCTCCTTCCTCTGGCCCGGATCTATGCGCCGCACATGTCTCCCGGCATCTCTCCCTCTTCCCCTCGCTCTGGTCCCAGCGGCGTTTGGCCCGCCCAAGCCATGGCCTCTAGCTGCGCGCCACCGACCGCCTTGCCCTGGTTTAGTGCATCCCCCTGGTTTTCCCATTGAATCCATGCTAGCTGCGCCTACCGCCGGCCTTGCTCTCCTGCTGCCCCTCCTCTACCACTGGCTTCAATGCCAAGCCGGCCTAGCGCCACCCTCGCACCGACCTCTCCCCACTTCAATGCCACGTCGCTCGCCCCGCGCTACGTCTTTCGCACCCGTTGCATTCATGGTGCCAATGGTAGCCTCACCTCCCTCGCCTATAAGAAAGCTTGAGTCTCCTAGCGCCTCCCCGCGCCCTTCTTTTTCTTTTCCCCACAAGCTGAGCTCTTTCTCCACAAGCATTTGTTCTTCCCCCTTCCGGTTGCTCCGCCACCACCGAGCCTTCTTCCTCGCCGCTGCACCTCCAGCCAATTGCCGGCACCTGGAGCTCCAACCTGGACGACTCGAGGATACTCCAGCCAATTAACTATCATGCTGAGGTCCAAATAGGTGCATGATTGTCTCAACACCTGCTTGCTTTTGACCTAAAGATCTAGGAGTTATGAAGAATAGCAATATGTTAAAATATGAGTGGTAACCAAGAATAAGGATGAGGGCTGATTAAGAGAATCAACTAGGAAGTCCACGCAATTAGACTAAAAACTTAACTTTATGTAATTGCATTAGGAAGTGGTAAAGCAAGATAATAACCCTCATGTAATGCCAAACAAGACATAGCAGGTTAAATCACTATGGAAATAATTATGTGAGAATTTAGAAAGGAATGCCATCATAAAACAAGATTTGAAGCTTGTCAAGAATAATCTAAATGCTCTCAACACAACTCAGATAATAATTGCAAATCCTTTTAGAGCACGAGTGATCTAAACCCTATCTGTCATGTCCTTGTCCCTAAATCTAAATCGATCTATGCAAAAGTAAGATTAATTAATATAGTAGAGATTGGCCATATAAATTAAGAACCCGAAATCTATTCATCTTCGGAAGTTAGGAGGCTTTTCTTTTAAATAATGCTTAAATAAAATTTAGTAAACTATTTAAGTCTCCAAAATTACTGGTAAAATGTCTAGGACTAAATCAAGGATCGCCTTGTAAGTGCTTAAAGCCTTTTGAGCCATCAGCAATCCTCACCTTGGAACCTATCACTAATCAAGTAATTCTCAAACTAATTGTAGCCCACCGATGATTATCCTGAACCCAACTTTTACACCAAGATGCATAAAATAACGACTTCTCTTATGCAAAGATAAGACCTGTCAAACCAATAATCATCCCACCTTACCTAAGAATGTGATATTTAGCAAAGACACTTGAGGATATTTGCCATACCATTAAATCAATGCAAAAAGAAAGCTCGGCTTAAAATTTTAAACCTCTAGTCCCATGGAGCGCGGACTGCTAATCATCCCATATCCTAAACTAAATTATTGGTTTAATTAGTCCAGTAGTTACAGATCTTAAATAATATCCATAAGCTCTATCTAACTCATGGAATTTCCTTGATAAATGTAAATCAATAGTAAGAAAGTTATAACTTAAAAGATCAAGCCTTAGCATTCCCCACTCGGTTATATCTAACCACCTTCCTTCATCACAATAGAAATCTCCTATGGGTATTCCTTTACTCTTAGATCTTTCTTGTCCTAAAATTTTCCCTCACACTAAAGTTGCCCAGTCAACTCTTTCTTCTACCACATTTTTTTTTGACTCAATGCCTACTTCACACTAGCTCCAACCATCTCTCTGCTCTCGAATTATAACATAAGTAAATGAGCTCAATTAAAATTAAACTGGACTTTCGCCGTTATTTGGATTTATTTGGTCTTTCGTTCGTTTGCCGCATATTAAAAGCTGTAGTCTGAAGGCGACAAGTTCAAGCAGGATCCAATTCCAAGTGAAGGAAGAATCCAAAGATTCAATACCACTGACTGATTAAGCAGGCTTTGAGTTAAATGAAGGCCGTGGTAAACAAGCAAGGCAAGTCATCACTTTGATCATATTGATCCTACATTTTGCAAAAATTATGTTCTTTCAAATTATCAAAGTGCATGCTTAATTTGTTATGCAAATGTATGTCCAAACTTAAGGTAGTTACATACCTACGTGATGTTGTAAATATTATTACACCACTCCTTACTGCTTGACTTAACTGATCCCTGACCCCCTAGATATTAATAGTAACTTTACTAGATATGTCATATTTAATGCCAAGCAAGTCTAGTTAAGTCTAGGACATTAAATTGCCCTATTTATTACTCTTCAAACATGCAAAAATTTATTTTTGGGCAGTCATTGGATGTAAATGACTGATAATTTGGTACAGATCTTATGCTTCTCAAAACCCTAAAAACTTGCTTTACCTGTCTGGACAGTTGGTAAGAGAGGTTGGTGTGGATGTAACATGAGAACTTGTGGTTGCAGTATGCCTTGCCTGGACAAATTAAGGACTTAATACTGTGTTGACCGCTTCATGTAAAATAGTACAAACCATAAGCTGGCAAAGTGTAGGCACGACTAACTAATTTGCATCGCTCGTAAAGGAAAGCACTTCGAAGTGACCCACGGGTCGTGGTGCTGGTTTAAGTCGTCGTGGACACGGGTCGTGTCGTTGGGTTTAAGCCACAGTGTGGCGTAAGAGGGGGTCTGGGTGAGGCAAAAATAGCTTTCTCTCAGATGAAACCTTAGCGAGTGTAATCCTTTACTAGGTGCATTGTAAAGGTCACGTGGTAATTCTTTTGATCTGCATGTCTAAGGAAACATGTGGAATATAACAATGGGATTATCTCTTGTGGGTAAAGATGTACAATCTCTGCAGAGAATAAATTATTCGAATAGCCGTACCCACGGTCAAGGGTAGACATGGGAACTTTCTTGAGTTAGTTCTATTTCGAAAACCTTTTCGGGTGAGATAAAAATCTATCAGAGGGAAGTACTCTGGCTTTAACTTTTCCTGGAGGGATGTACTCCAGTGGTGATAAAACTAGCATTAGTGAAGGTAACCATGCTCTATAAAAGGTGGATATAACTTGTGCTACTATTACTATTGCATTCTCATAATCAACTGTATAAAATCTGATTTGGTTAAAACTATTAAGTCTCAGGAGTTTTCTTATTTATTGTATCTTTGAAACAATGCTTTAGCAACTAAAAGAACCTCAAACCTTCCTTTCACAGCCTTGCATGTATTATTATTGTATTCTGTGTGATGGCTTGTTCAGTACAATTGTACTCACTCTTGCTTAATTACCATCATCCAATCAGTCAGGAAAAAGGAGATCAAGCCCGGCGATGTTTCAAAAAGGGACAACAGATCTGGTATCCCAGGAGGCCAAGAACTAGGTTGTGAAACCCTAGTTGACTACCTGTGGGCAAATCCTGAGGGTCCCACCCGTGTGAAGTTTCCGCTGCTGTATTATTTGATTTCGGCCCAATTGGCCCATGTGTACTTATTACTATATAAACTACGCTTTCGCATAATATGTTTTTGATATACAGTGATGTTTCTGTGATCACTATCTACTGATCCAGGGAATAGTGCAGTGGAATCACAGAGGATCTGGGTTGCAAACCCGGGGTCTGACAACTATCGGCATGTATTGCGTGGTACTACCGGAAGTCGATACTACCGGCCTACGTGGCATGGTAATACCGGAAGTCAGAAGTACCGGCTCTGTGTGAGTGGTACTACTGGACCTCGAAAGTTCTAAAAATCCTGCAGAACATTTTTTCTTGAGAGACACCTATGAGGTGGTCTTCTCCTCCCCGCGAGAGCGGTAGTTCTGCATGTGTGGCGCGGTACTTCCGATGATCGAAAGTACTGAAAAATGAACGACGGAACTATCGATTTTGCTGATAACGGTGAATTTTCTAACCATTGCGATGGGAGTGGTAGTTCCAATTTTATAATGACGAAACTACTGGAAATCCTGATTTTTTAGGGGTTTTGCTTCCAACGGCTAGTCCCAGTTTCATGCACCGAGTCCACAGCACAGTAGAATTTCTGAATTTTTAGTATTTTCTTTAGATTAAAATTTTTTGAAAGCCTATTCTTCTCCGTCCTAGCCCCGATTGTCCTTATTCTTTTGGTTCTGGTTTTGAAGTTTTTAAAGTTTATTTAAATTTTATGTAAATTTATTTTGTGTCTCGTTCGTTTTCTCTCTCGTTAGATCATGTCTTCAAAGGAGCGGTTGCACCATCAGAAGATCAATAATTCATAATTGAGTAAGGCCAAGGCAAGTCGTGTCCTTTGATCATGTTGAACCTAGTTTTCAATCTATTTATTTATTATTTTGTTTTAAATTATCATAAGTTGCTATTTTATTAAAAACCCTTGTTCCTGGTAATTATTGTTCTAATTGATCAATCCCTCATTTGATAATTTTGAATAACATGTTGCTATTCTCACCATTGGATGGAAAATTATTTAGTAATACAGTACTAGTTGTCATATGGGTTGTACGATCAATTTGCTTAGCCATATTTATAGTTACGTTTGGGCTCATCATCACATGAGATCAATTAATTAATTTGACTCAATGAGATATTGAATCGTGGTTGTAGCCACAGTTATAAAATTTGTATACCATAACATTGGTGTGTTATTGGTGTTGGTGATATAAAATTATTTTTCACTTGGATGAGTGATCGTGCAGTAAAGGGAAAGTGTAGTTCACTTTGAGGGATGTGGATGTCTCACCTGGGTAATATTTAAGAACTTAACTTGTGCACCATTGAGTTGAGCCTTAGTATGCAAACACATGTCTAGCATGGGATAGACTTGGCTGGTTAATTTATGATATTTTAATTTTGATTTTGCCATTGTGATGAACATGGATGATGATTTCCATGAGGCGTAAGGGGGAGGGTGTGATGCGAAACCCTAGCAGACGAAATTGAGTTGAGGTTGAGTATTGTAAATGTCTTATTGTGATTTTCTTTAAAGTGAGGATAATCACATCGTATAGGTAAAATTCTACAACCTCTGCAGAGTGTAAAACTATTCGAATAGCCGTGTCCCTGGTTATAGACAATGCTCGGTGATTTCACACGAAGGGTACATATTTTATAAAACTTGGTTGTGAGGACTTTAGACAGTGAATGGTTAGTTCATTGGTGGTCAAATTCATGAAAGGATAGTTCACGAGTGGTTTAATGTGGTTTATTCAATTCCTTTAATTACTTATTTAATATCATCTTCTTCAAAGTTCACTTTCAATCTATTTATCATATTTACTTTAAATTATTGCTTTCTATAAAATAACCTTTTAGCCATCCATTGGTAAGCCTTGCATATTATATTATATCTTTGTTACAAACGACTTACTGAGTACCAATGTACTCATGGCTTTATGCCTATTGTTGTTTAATTGAAGAGGAGGAACAATATCAGTAGGAGGTACCAGAAGGAGGATACTTAGACGGTTTCACAGATTACGACTTCACTTCTCAGTCAATTGACTGTGTGCATGTCGAATGGCTACCATACTTAATTTTGTTTTCCACTGCTAGTTTCTTGAAGCTCTTCAAGTTAGTATTAGTAAGCTGGCCTGTAAGGTCGTACTTTGATAATTATTAATATTTGAGTTTGTTTCTTTATTAGTCGTGCATATGGTCGATATTTCATCTATGTTTACACTGTATGCACTAGCGTGATCTTGGACAAGTGCAGTATACACAAAGAGTCCGGATTTGTATATTTGTGTCTTGACAGCTAGACAATTTCTTTCTCTCTTTCATTCACATCATCAGAAATCTTATATAGAAAATAACTGGTGTCACTTCATTGTACATGTCCTTAGTCCTATTTGTCAAGAAGAGGAGAGGAATGTACATGTCCTTAGTCCTATTTGTCAAGAGGAGAGGAATGGATGGATGAATAGTTAGAGGTAATAAACTTAGCCCAAAGGGTTATATATAGAGTATATGTATACAACACAAGAGTAAACCCTAGTGCGCTTGGAAATACCACAAATACTCAAGCCAAATAGGAATGGATGGATGAATAGTTAGTTGTATTGAACTCAACACAAAAGGCTATATATAGAGTACATGGACACAACACAAGAGTAAACCCTAAAATATTAAACAATACAATAAATAACCTTAACACAACCCCTAAAATGCAAGTTGTCTGCAATAGTATTGCATTTAAAAATGGTTGACACTAAAATAGAAAAAATCAAAAGTTTGAGTCTTGATAATATCATCGCAGCATGCAGGTCTTGGAAAATATAGCGAATATCAAATAATCTCTTTCCATCAAGGGTCATGTGGCAGCCCATAAGGCAAAAAGTACAAGGGCTCAAGAAGCAGAGGCAAGCGGTTGACTGTGACAACATGACAAACAAGATGATGAAATTGACACAAATAGAGAGAGTTGTTGATCAAACCGAAGAGGGACGGATAGAAGTATAGTGGCACAGATTGAAACTTGAGATGGCGACGACGCAAAAGGGAAGTGCCTTGAAAGCTTGGACAATAGCTTAGAGAAGCAGAGGAATCATAATGACTTCTATGATCTAAAGCAGCTCAAAGAGAAGAGCGACAGTTGTTGCCATGCGAAAAGGAATGAGTGGGCCACACTAGATCCAAAGGACGCACCATGGCCAAAGAAGTAATAGGCTAACAAATAATAAATATGTGGATTCACACGGCTTAGACAAACTCAAAGAGAGAGAACAACAGACTTGGATGGACCCAACGGAAGCAAAGATTCTAAAAAGAAAAGACAAACGATATGAAGGACCATGTGAGGAGGTCTAGATTTTTGTTGTAATGAACCATTGCCAAATTAGAGGTGCTGGAACTTGGATTTTGCATAAATTGTAATTTTTTAGCATTTGTTTTAGATCTCCGGTTTGACCGGCCAAAGGAGGTTGTCAGACTGGCCTGACCGCTGACTAGCTAGAGCTAGCGGTCAACAACAGACTTGGATGGACCCAACGGAAGCAAAGATTCTGAAAAGAAGAGACAAATGATATGAAGGACCATGTGAGAAGATCTAGATTTTTGTTGTAATGAACCATTGCCAAATTAGAGGAGCTGGAACTTGGATTTTGCAAAAATTGCAATTTTTTATCATTTGTTTCAGATCTCCGGTTTGACCGGACAAAGGAGGTGGTCAAACTGGCCTGACCGCTGACTGGCTGGAGCTAGCGGTTTCTTTTTCGTGGTATGTTTTTGTTTGACTTAGGCTAGTCATTTGTGTTGCATGAAGCATGTTTTTAATAACATGGGTCAAGTTGTGAAGAATTTGTACTCAAAAATGATTTTTTGCTTTTTGGATATGTAGAGAGGCTTGGAGTCAATCGTGGTCAATGACGAGGATCAGGGTTACGCTCACGGAGGAGCTGAGACTCAAAACAATCAAGATAACTGTGTTCAAGCGTGACATAAGACGAAAAATATTAAAGAGAGGTTTGAGTGACGGATTATACTATGTGATTTGGTCAGTCCAAGTGAGGCATAGTCTAGTCGAACCAGAATAAGTGAGACTTGCCGACACGTGACAAGCCAGTGATGCACTTATACGTGGCAAATATGGTGATTGCTTGCAAGGAAGATGAAGACCGGATCAAGCAAGGGTATTTTGGTAAGTTGACTAAAATATTGAAAAATACCTTAAATCAAAACCACGACACTTAAGCGGCGCTTGGAAAAGCAATTTAGGCCAAGAAGCTGAGTTGATAAAGTGGATCAAAGTATGAAAGTTAGCAGATTCAAGCTCATGTGCTTTGAAAAGTATGCATGACTGTAGTGTGTGAGTAAAACCCTTGTTGTTTGGGGTTAACATATTTTTTCCATATGTGCTATTGGATAGTATCCATTAGGATTAGATATGGGCTAGTTTTCTCATGTATTTAATGGGTTGCGATGGAGACTTGCAAGTGAACCATCCAACCATCCATCATGTGTTTTAGGGTTAGGGTTTGAGAAGTGTGAATATTGTGGTGCGTATAGATGGAGTGGCTATAAAAACTTCATCCTCAAGTAGCAATATATTAATTTTGTTCTTTACTCATAGAGTCTCTTTTGTTTTTGTTCTTATTGGTTTTGATCTCTTCTCTCCCCTTGTTGATCCTATTATGTGCAGTAACAGCCCAGCTGTTTTTGCCAAAAAAAATATTATTTGATTTAACTTAAAAACAAAACAATAGCTTTTTCTTTCTTAAGTCTGAAAATTTTAATTTCATAAACTTCTGTTTTGAAAGTGGCTTTTGTTGTGAAAAATAATTAAAAAAATTATATGCTTTATTAAATAAAGGATATTTTCAAGCCTGTATAAAACCAATTAAAATTATTGAGCTGAATTTATTGGTATTTTATTGGTTTTCCTGGATTTCATTTTTCCAAGCCTTAAAGTGAGAAAATTAAAATTTTCATTTCACAGAAGCCAAAATAAAAGTATTTCAGGTTATAAAGGCCAAAATGAATTTACTGCATTTCATGAAAGTCAAAATAAATGTATTTCATTTTTTCTAAAGTCAAATCTGTAATTTCATAATTTTTCAGGAATTTGTAAAGATTTAAAACTCTCCGTTAAAGTTAATTTGTGTTTCTGAAAAATCTATTTACCAAAATGGTTGGAAAATATTTTTATTAAATCAAAATTCATTCCAGATGATTCTCTAAATTTTTCTGGAATTTTTGAAATTTATTTGGTATTTTTTCGATTATTTTAAAGCCTTCTAGCATTTTTGAAAACCAAAAAGAAAATTTAAATCGGAAAACCTCCTCCCGGGCTGACGCGTGTCGCTTCCTAATCCAATCCCGCCACCGCCCGATCTGATGCAAGCCATCCACTCCCTCACGCGCCTTCCCTCTCTCTGCAAGCGACACTTGTCGCGCATCAGATTGACCCCCACCCCCGCCGATCTAATCGCCACCGCCCGCTCCAATTTACCTCTTCGGCCGCCTCGTTCTCGCTCATGCCGCCAAGTGTCGTGTGCAGGGTTCATCCCGCCCTCGCCCGATCGATCTCGGCCACCGATAACCACTTACCCCTTCACCCCGATCTAACGGTCTGGATTAATCCCCTCCCCCGCCCGATCAATCTGGGCCGCAACCACCAACTTACCGCTTCGCCCCGCCTACCTCGTCTCTCTGGCCGACAAGTGGCTTGATCCAAACCGTTAACCGTTGCTGTACGAAATCTCGGCCGCCCACAGCCACTTATTCCCTCGGCCCTCGCCCGAATGGTCCCGATTTCAGCTCCGTTGTCGGATTGAATCGCAACCACCCACGTTCACTTACCGATTCACTTGCGATCCAACGGGCCGCGCCCTCCCTCTTGCCACTTGTCACAAATCCGTGCCACCCGCTTCCCCTTTCTCTCCTTTCCTCTCTCGCCGACGTGCGGGACCGGCCTGTCAGGTCCTTCATTTCCGCCCGTCTCCTTCCTCCCCGCGCCATCACCGCGCCGCTTCCACCATTAACGCCCGAAGCCAAGCTCTTAAAAGCGTCGGTTTCTTCCGCCCTCTCCGCCCGTGCAATTGCGCAATAAGTCCCTCCTTCACTACTGCACCCAAGCCACACGTTACCCCCTCCTTTACCTCGCAATTAAGCCAATTGGTGCTCGGGACCGATTCAAGTCCAGCGAGAAATTGGGCTCCCGTTACTACTCCTTTCCCCTATATAAGCCCTCCTGGACGTCCTCCGCAACACCCTGCCTCCTTTCCCTCACTCCATTCCCCCTCCTCTCCCCCGAGAAGGTAGCGCACCGTGCGAACTTCGGGTTTTCCGCAGTCAAGAACTCCGGCGAGGAATTTTCGAGGCTACACCCACCCCCGAGGCTTCCCCTCGCCACCTCCAAGTTCCTCGGGTCCTCGCGAAGCTCGGAGACCCCTCGGCCACCGTCGCAAGCCACCGAAGGACCCTCGCCGCCGATCACCTCATCCGACCGCCGCTCTTCACCGCCGCCCGCCCTCTCCTATCATCTTCAGGTCCGTCGCGAGGTATCGCCGAGATCCTCTCCTTCCCCTCTTGCTCCTCCGCCACTTGGCCGGTGCCGCCGTCCGCTGGAGCACCGGCACCATCGGGCCCCGTGCGCCTCCCCTCCGGCGGCCGTGCCTCGTCAGCGTCCGTGCGCACGTGGCGCCTGAGTGGCAGCCCGGTGGCAGCCACGTACACGCCACCTCGGCCTCGGGCGAGCCGCGTCAGCGCCACGTGGCGTCCCGACCGCACCCATTCCGACCGCCCGCGCAACGGTCCGCGAACTCGGTCCACCGTGCACCGGCCCCACATGTCAGCGGCTCAAACCCCAGTGCTGACGTTAGGCTGACGCATTAAACCCGATTTTCCCGTTCAAAAATAATTCGGCTGAAAATTAAAATACTTGCTGACGTCATAATATTATTTTTCCTTTAGAAAAATAATTCATGTTGACGTCATAATTCCTTTTCGGTATAAAAATAAATCCAGAAAATGAGTTTTTTAATTTGTATTAAAACTTTGGAGGGCTATAACTTTTTCATTTTAACTCCAAATTGACCCATTCAAATTTCTAAATTTTTCTAAAATCATGATCTATCCATTTCTGGCATTATTTTGAAATTTATTTAAATTTTGTTTGAATATAATTTGGTAATCCCAAGATTTAAATTTTAAATTAAAATTTCCAATTCTTTTAAAAGACTCAATTCCTTTCCAAAAATTTGTTAGATCACATCCAAAAATTCAAAATTATGTCTCCCAGTATATTTTATAATTTTGGAGTTTATTTGGTTTTTGTTTGATTTTCGTTTGAATTTCTTTTGTTGTGGTTCTTCGCGTTAGATTTTGACGATTCCGGAGAGTTCAACTTCGACGATTCACGGCAGAACTTCAATCAAGGTAAGTTACACCTTTGACCATATTGAACCTAATATTTTAATTGTATTTATATTGTTTTACTGTATATGCATGCGTATCTTTACTCAAATGTAATTCAAATTTGTTTTAAATTTAGTTATACCCATAATCCTTTGAATATGGCCAATTTGAATCCCGAATTCATCTACCTTGTCACCCTAGCTGAAAACTAGTTAGTACCATAGTATTGACTAGAAACTTTATAGAATTGCTTAGCCTGGCTTAGTATAATTTTAGGTGGGATCATTTGTTTCACATAAAATGAGAATTTGAAAATGAGTTCTTGACTTCGGTGAGTCAAGGATGGTTAGTGAAAATGGTTTAAAAACAAAAATAGAAACTTATGATTTGGAGTTAGGCTAATGGTTAGGTGGTGGGTGCCGGCATACCTCGTGTTTGGTGACACCTGGTTGATTGTCGTGCATGTGGGTATGTGGATTGAGCCTAAGTCAAATTAAGGACCGGTCTGTGAGCTACTGTTGCAAAGCCACATCATACTACCACAAGACTGGTATGGGACAGTCCTAGCTGACTAATTTATGAGGTCCCAGCTTTGGTCTCGCTATAGGTTGAATGTGAGCGTGGCGAAGGCCATGAGAAGTCTCACACGGCACAAGAGGGGGCTCCAACTTGTGGATTCAAGTTGTGGTGAAACCTTAGCGGCGGCGTGACCAGGTTGAAGGCTTAGCATTGTAAAGGCCTTGTTATGGTTTTCTCAGTTGCACACCTATGGAAGCGTGTAGTGTCCGACAATATGAGAAAATCATATCTTGTGGGTAAAGCTGTACAACCTCTGCAGAGTGTATAATCTATCCTGGGTAGCCGTGCCCACGATCATGGGCAAGCCAAGTAAAGTTTTTCATGGATTAGACTTTGATTTTTAAAATAGTTCTGGAAAAGCTTATGGATGGATGGATGGAATCCATGACCAGGTGGGATACCTGTGAATAAGTTGGTGTTTGGTCGGAGCCTACACTAACGATATGAATTCATAAGAGATTTTTGAAAAGTATGTGGATAGATGGAATCCATGAGAAACCTTTTGAGAAAATGGTCAGGGTGGGATGCCCGTGGATAGGTTAGTGTAGGTCGGAGCCTACACCAAACGATAATACTTTGGTTAAAATATTGTTTCATATGATGTATTAAAAATTCAGCTTTTGCACTTATGCTACTGTATTTAAATTTTAGTACTGCTTTTCGCGCAAATAACCTTATTAAGCCTTCCTTTATTATCCCTATGCATGCATTCACTCTGTTAAAGCTCCTGGTGTAACTTGCGTAAGTGCTTTATGTCCTTACCTTGGGAGTACTTTATGTGCTCACCTTGCTAAAATCTGTTGCCAGAGGATGACGTCAACAACTTCAGTAAGGATGGTGACGACTAGGCCGCGTCTTACAGTCATTCACCTGTGGGCAGGCAGGATGGGCTGTACCTCTACGCTTTATCTTTTTCCGCTGTTTTATTTTGCTGGCCTTGAGCCTTTATTTGTAAACTTTGGCCATAAGGCCCGTTTAATAAAGTGGGATTGTTTTGCATGATATATATCCTGTTGACCCTGTGTGCACTAGCTTTTCCTAGGATAGTGTGATTTACACAGAGGGACTTGGAGTTGTTACTCCAGGTTCCGACATGTGCAAAGAATGTGTAAGTGATGGAGATGATTTATGGAGATCCCATCCATCTAGGTATTAGGTCTTGTAAGTTCTTGAAGTTGTCCTGTTTTGGTTGGATTTGACCTAAATGTGAGATTTCTTGATCTAAGTGTTATCGCCTCAGATCTTTAGGAGTTCTTATTTTCTGTGACAAGTAGGAATATATCTAGAGCCATCTTGCTCATCCTCCACCACAAGCAAGTTATATTTCGTGTTTTGGGTTTTTGCCTGTTTTTGTACAACCTTGCTTGCTCTTAAGAAAGGTCTAAACTTTGACAAAGGTTCGAGCGATCCTTGAATGAAATAGGTTCCTAATACCTCAAGTAAGGTGTGTGCAAAATCTCATCTCATTTAGCCAAGGAATTTTAGAGTTGCACCTTTTTGATCTTGGCTCAGGCTAATTTTCTATTCTGGAACAGGGGAGCGTTCAAACCGTTGTGTTCCTAGCAGTTAAACTTCAAGGAAGCCTGACAAACTAGCTTGTACCCAGCAAGACCACCCAAGTGTCGATTAGACTACCGCCTAGTAGCCATTTAGAGCACCAGGGTTTTGGATCTTCAGCTCTCAGATTTTTGAGTTCATTGTCTTAGTCTTGGTCTCCAATCTTGATCTTCATAGCTTAGTAGCTACTATAAATACTTGTGGAAAATGTTTGAAGGCACCATTCAGCCTCCTCTATTGCCATATCGGTCCAACAAGTGGTATCAGAGCTCAGTTAGCTCTTCTCATAGATCTTAACTAGTTTCAGTAGCCATGGCATCAGACAAATAATCAACCAAGCCACTTGTTTTTGATGGAGTCAATTTCTCTTATTAGAAGGCTTGTATGCAATCCTACATCGAGGCTTAAGGGCACCCAATTTGTATCAAAGTCAAGAATCTTTATGTGGTGTTGACCAATGATCACATGAATACACTAAATGTAGAGGCAAACAATAGGGCTCATATTTTTTTTTATTTATGAGCTTAGTTGATCTAAGTTTGGGCGAGTTGCTCATTTGTAGTCTACTCATGAGATCTAGAGGACTCTCGTAGACTATCATGAGGGCTCTATCATGATTAAGGAAGTGAGTCAGAATCAACTAAAGAAATAATATTTAAAGATTGAGCAAAATATTGGTGAATCTTTGGATGAGTTGTGGGGTAGGTTTATGTAACATCCTGTTTTTCTGCTATTTTTAAAGCTAGGAATTTAAAAATAAATTTTCTGGAATTTTCTGAAATTAATTCAAGCTTCAAATGATTTTTAGAATTTTAAATAATTTAATATGATTAAAATAAACAATAACATAAGTTGAAAATATTTTATTTGCATTCTTCAGGTCTCAAGGAATTTTTTGGTATTTTTGGTGAATTTTTGGGATTTATTTGCTATTTTCTAGAGCTCCTAGCATTTTAATTGGATTTCTGGAAAAGAAAAAGGATTAAAAAAAACTTCCCCGCCGCCCGATCCACCTCCCTTCCACGCGGCGGCCATCCGCCCGCTCCCTGCGGCACCGCCGTACCCCCCGTTCCCGCGCATCGCGCGCTTCGCTTCGCCGTCCGATGCCCCGCCCTCCGCTGCGTCAAGACGGCCGCGCGCCGCGCCGCGCCGCCTTGCCACACGGCAGCATATGCGCATGCCCCGCGCGTCCCGCCCGCGCTTAGCCGCCGCCGCCCGATGCGCCCCTGAGCGACACGTCGCACATCTGCCTGCGCCCGCCCCGCAAACCCTAACCCACGCGCATCCGTGACCGTTGGATCGCCCGCGCTCGCATCCCAGCCGTCCAAACCTCGTCCACGTTGCAACCATCGCCGTATCCGATCGGGATAGCCTCGGTTCACGTGTTAAAACCCCGCACCCTGCCTCAGTTCGCGTGACTGTTCATCGCCGCCGCTGAGCCCTCGCCTCCGCTCCCTCGCGTCCACGCCGCCGTTCACGGGCCCGTCTCGCCGTCGCCGCCGCGTCGCCCCGCGCGCCGTCGCCGCCGCCGCTGAGACCCCGATCCTCCCGCCGTGAGCCTCCGTCGTCCCTCTTCGCACCATCGCCGGTCGCCTCCCGCGTCGCCGCTCCCATTGCCCCGCGCCTCGCCTCGGTCACCGCGCCGCTCACCCCGCGCACCCCCACCGCAGATTTGCCCGCCACGCGTCGGCGATCCGCCCTCCGCCTGCGCCCGGCCGCCGCATCCCCGCCGCAGATCCAGATCTGAGCCAAAGGCCCAGATCGCGCAGCGCGTCCTCTTCTCCCGCGCCGCCGCCGCGCCCGAGCCAGAGCCACGTCAACACTAGCTGACGTGGCTGGCCACATCAGCCATACTCACCACGTGGCGCCCACGTCGCACCGCGAGCCGCCCCGAAGCCACGTGGCGCCCACGCCGACCCTAGCCACGTGGCGGCATCGCACCGCCACGCCGCCGAAAGCCGTCGCCGCGTCGGCGCCCACATGCACTATTTCGTGCGCCGGTTCTACCGTGGACCGAGCCTCCCGTGGACCGGGTTCACAGCACAGTAACTTTTTCGAATTTCCTGATTTAATTTAGGATTTATTTTCCGAAAGCCCGTTCTCCTCCGTCCTAGCTCCGATTGACCCCGTTCTTTTTTCTAAATTCATCTAAAATCGAGCTCTACCTTTTGGTTCTAGTTTCATGATTTTTGGAGTTCATTTGCTTATAATTTTATGTGTTTCTTTTGTTTCAGTCGTTTTCTCTCTCGTTAGATTCGAATTCCGGAGGAGCAGGATCGACGCCCGAAGACTAGGAATACCTCGCTGAGCATAACCAAGGCAAGTCGTGTCCCTTGATCATGTTGAACCCAGTTTCCAATCTATTATTTAATTATTTTGTTTTAAATTATATTGCATCACTACTTTTATTCAAACCCTTGTATTGGTAGCTATCGTCCTAATTGAATCTATCCCTCCTTGATAATTTAGAATATCATGATACCATTGTCACCTTAGGTTGGGAAACATACTAGTGATGTTATGATACTTGTCACATGGGTTGGTACAATTAGACTGCTTAGCTGGCTTATACTTACGATTGGTTTCATCATCACATGTAAATCATTAATTTGACTTAATGGCATATGGAACTGTGGTTGGTGCCACGTTAATTAAAATTTGTGCCATGGCATTGGTGTGTCATTGGTAGGGAGATACAAATTTGGTGTTACGCTCGGGCGAGTGATCGTGCAGTAAAGGGGGAGGTGCAGGTGCACTTCGGGGGATGTGGTAGCTTCGCCCGGGTAATGTTAAGGACTTAACTTTGTGCGCCATTGATCTGAGCTTAATCGTGCAAACCACATGTCTAGTATGGGATAGACCTGGCTGATTAATTTGTAATATTTCAATTCAATTCTGCCATTGTGATGGACATGGTTGCTGATTTCCATGTGGCGCAAGGGGGGTGTGATGCGAAACCCTAGTGGGCAGGATTGGGTTGAGGTAGAGCATTGTAAAGGCCTTATTGTGATTTCCTGAGTTCGAGGCTAATCACATCGTGTGGGTACAGTTGTGCAACCTCTGCATAGTATAAAACTATTTGAATAGCCGCGTCCTCGGTCACGGACAATGCTCGGTGATTTCACACGAGGGATAGTGTTTTCATTTACAACTTGGTGGTTTATGTTGGAGGTGGATAGGTAGTTCACCATTAGTTTAGCTTGTGAATAGGTGTTAACAAGTGGTTCATGTTTATTCCTTTGATTACTTATGATTATTGTTTCCATTTAAATCTCTCTTTCAATCTATGTAGTATATTTACTGTGAAATACCTTTTATGCAAATTAACCTTCCAGCCTTCCATTGGTAAGCCTTGCATATTATATTACATTCATTTGTTACAAACAACTTGCTGAGTACTAATGTACTCACGACTTTACGCCTATGTTGCTCAGTTGAGGGTGAGGAGTATTATCAGCAGGAGGTTCCAGAAGAAGAGTACTACGACGACTTCACGGATTAGGCTTCGTTCTCCACTCGATAGCTTGTGGGCTTTTCGATTAGCCGCTACACTTTATTTTAGATTTTCGCTGCTATTTTGTTAAGCCTTTCCGGCTAGAGATATTGTAAGCTTGGCCATAAGGTCGTACCTTTGAGTTTTATCGATATTTGAGTTTTTCCTTTATTATATCGTGTGTATGGTTGTGATTACATCTATGTTTGACTGTGTGCACTAGCGTGATCCTGGACCAGTGCAGTTTACACAGAGAGTCCGAATTTGCATATTCGGGTCTCGACAGAGATGGTATTAGAGCCATATCGACTGTAGGATGGTCGTTAGCCCAAAAATTTATTTTCTAAATCAAACCAACTAAATTTGATATTTAGTAATATATCTATCTTCTTATCTCATTCTTAAGGATTGTTGTCCCTCGCCCCATTCTTGCAAAATTTGTTTTCATAAAGCTATAAACTGATCTTTCCTTTATAAATGCATTAGATGTCCCAAGCTTCTTACAGCCCGACAGGAGGATGGAGAGCACTTCTACGCGTTCTGTTGTGGAGACTCGGATTGAAGAGATTACCCGTCTACCTCACCAAGGATGAGAAGCATAAAGGACAATGCATCGGGAGTATCTCCAGACTGTACTTCACCACCCGAGTCGGCAAGCAAGTTCTACATTACAGTTTCAAGAATGCCGGTGCCAGTGGAGAGATGTCAGCACAAGGAGTTGCGCACAAAGCCATCCGTCGCCTTTGCAAACTATACAAGATCAACATGGTCAGACTCATCCGGAAGTTCAAGGAGCAGTATGGAGTCACCCCTAGACTACCAGAGCAACCGCAGTCGCCAGTACCTCTACCGTCGCCTACACCGCCGAGCCCTGGACCGAGACGTCGTATCACCGGTGATCGACAAGCATATCTTCGGCAATTCCACCCAGTTCCCGTTCTAGTCCCAGTCAGAGAGCAGTCGCCGCTGGTCCGCAACTCGTTGGTTATCTATAGCGATTCAGAGGATGATAGTAGTGTACCCTATTTTTCAGGACCCGAGTGGGAGCCCTCAGATTAGATAGTGCGAGTAGACACGTTGGATTTTATTTGCAGTTGTGTGTGATGTGAGCTGCAAATATTGCCCTTAAAAGCATTATATTGCGATCATGTCAATCTTTTAATGGAGTTTATTTTTGCTCAGTTTTGTTGTTAGCCTTTTTGGCTAAGTGTTTGTTTTAGTTTAGGTTTCCATTAGCAAAACCCCCTTAGACGTATTTATCTCTTATCTATGCTTTTCCCTCTCGTCTTTTGCCTTTGATCAGTCAGCAATTGTTATCTTTGCAGAGCAAGATGGTTGATACCGAGACTTCTCGGCCGCGATCGAGCGAACCAGACCTAGAGAGCGATCTTTGCGCCCGATTACCGGTTTTGGACCCGCCCTCGATCGCTTTTGGTGGCCCAGAATCAGATGATGCAGACCATGATGCAGAATATGCAGGCTATGATGCAGCGACAGCACCAGGAGCTAGTACCGCCACCAACACCTCATCAGCAGTTCAGCTATGCGGAGTTCATGAGGACGAGACCGCCTGTTTTCTCCAGTTCGTCAGAGCCATTGGAGGCTGACGATTGGAACTGTTCAGTTGAGAAGAAACTGAACTTGGCTCAGTGCACCGACAGGGAGAAGGTGTTGTATGCAGCACACCAGCTTGAGGGACCAGCAGCAGAGTGGTGGGAGAACTACTGTGCCGCCCATGAGGATCAGAACAACATCACTTGGAAGGAGTTCGCCAAAGCCTTCCATAACGCCCACATCTTGGATGGTGTGGTCAAGATGAAGAAGGACGAGTTTCAGGAGTTGCAGCAGAAGAACCTGTCAGTGAGTGAATACCTCAATAAATTCACTGAGTTAGCTCGCTACACACCAGAGGACGTAGCCACAGATGCAGCTCGTCAGAAGAGGTTCAAGAAGGGATTGAACCCAGCTTTGAAGGTGCAGGTCGTAGGTAACGACTATGCCAGTTTCCAGCAGTTGGTGGACAAGGCCATTCTCATCGAGGAGAGTCGCCGCGAGCTCGAGGAGTCTCACAAGAGGAGGATGATCCAGCAAGGATCCCAGTCACACCAGTCTTAGAGGCCTCATTTTGGTTCTTATCAGCCTGCACGAGTGCCTCAGCAGCAGTCGTCAGCTTTCCGGACCCCAGTGCAGATGCCATGCTAGTTTCAGTCAGGACCGCGTCTTGGTGGTTCCAGCGGTCAGCAGCAGAAGAGCAATAATTCAGTAGCATCCGTCACTTGCTTCAAGTGTCACGAGCCAGGACACTATGCTAGCAAGTGTCTCCAGAGGCAGGCCCCGACGCCAGTTCACTTCGACCTAGGATCCACACCCAGTTGGATTCCTACCCGAGAGCGGATTTAGGAGCACCCTCGGCATCCGGACGAGCAGCAGGGACCGGTGGTGAGAGTCGTCGTTAACCATCAGAATGATCCAGTTGTTTATTTCAAAAATTAAGGAAAAAATTTACTTTAATTTAAAATAAAAACATTTACTTTTGGTTGTTTAAGTTTAAAAAAAATTTAATTGCCTGGTTTTCTGCTTTTAAAAAGGGTTTTACGTGAGAAAAGTAATTTAAGTAAATAAAAAAATAAAAATAAAAATTTAAAATAAATAATAATTAACTTAGTTTAAAATAAAAATCAAATTTATTTGGTCGCTTGAATTTTTTTTATTTTTAGTTAACTTGATTTTCTGATTTAAAGAAAAGAACCTATCTGTTAGACAAAAAATATTTTATAAAGAAAAATATCCAAATTTCAGTTGAAAATATTTTTCATACATTTAAAATAGCTTTAAAAACTTCTATGAATTTTTCTAAGATTTTTAAGCTTTATTTGTTATTTATTGTATTATTTAAAGCTAGAAAAAGGAAAACATTTTTAAAAATTAAAATAAACATCATAAAAATTCTGAAAATATTTTTTTATTCTTTTCAGGTTGCAAGGATTCCAAAAATATTTTTTTTGGAATTTTTCCAAATTTTCTTTTCCTTTTCCTTTTTTTTCTTTTTCTCTCTTTTCTCTCTCTTCCTTTCTTCTTCCTCCCGTGCGCAAGAACCAAAGGAGGTGCAGCAGCCATGGCACGATTTTGAAGCTTTTTCAATCTTCAATAACTCGTGATTTACTCAACGGTTTTTAGCGAAATAAATTGCATTGAATTCCCCTCATCAAGCTCTTTCATTCCCCCACCGTTTCCCCCTCATTCATGAGCTATTTTCGCGGGATTTAAACTATGTCATTCAAAGACATGCCCCGTTGATCTCCCTCCTCGGTCCACCTCCACCCCTATAAAAGGGAGCCCTGTGAGCCTCTCCTCATCCTCACTCAACCCCGAAAATCTCAAGTCCCCACTCTGATACGGGGATGGGTCCCGATCTTCTCAGTGAGGAACCGTGGATAGTTCATGTGAAGTAGACGATGTCGCTAGCTGAACACTCGTGCCCGTGCACGAACCCTCAACTCTTCGGAAAACGCCCAAAACACACCGGATAGTTGTCGTCGTGCGACCACAAGCGACGAACGCCAAGTCCCCAATTCCCAATGGAACGACGGCTTGACCTTGAGTTGCAGAACGAACAATGGATCGCCTAATTCTCTCTCAAAGTCCTCGTATGAACTCTGGTGTTGAAAGAACAAGCAATAGCTATGTTTCAATCTGATGCATAAAACTTGGTCCCCCTCTAAGGATGCCAATACAGGGCTTATATGGCCTCTTGGGACGTGCATAGAGTCCCCCAAACCTAGTACAACTCAACCCTATATGGTTTTAGATACGAACTCTTAAAAAAGGAAACTAGATTTTACAGCTGTCATATTGTTTTGGTCATAACTTTTGATCCGTCACGAATTTGATGCTGGGGCCAGATCCATTGCGTAGCCATTGAAAATATCTTTCCAACAGGTACAAGAACGCCTAAATCGGACTCCGTTTGTGAAAGTTATGACCTTTTTAGTAACTGCCTGACAGGCTGTCCTGAACCGACTCCGAATTGAATTCTGAGTTGAATCCGAATTGGAATTGGATTGAGCACGTGGGAAGTCTAAGTTGGGCTTCAAAATAGTGTCCAAAACTTGTGCTCTAAGTTCTTGGGCTCCGTCCTTATATTCTCCCGCCACATGGGCTTTCTTTTCCCCTTCCACATAGGCTCCAACCAGCCACATGTGCTTTGTTCTTGTTGGCTCCATCCGCGTGGCCTTTGTTCCTTTATGTCTTTGGCACATAATGTGGTTATCCGCTTCCTTTTGCATCTCTATTGTTTTGCCATTGACAAACCTAAGAATACACCAAGTAATAACATTATGTAGTATTTCATCTTTATGAACGACAACATTAAGTATAGTTTGAAATGAGTTCACCTGGCCATAATTCATGTGGCTCAATAATTCTTTCCAGTTGAATAAGATATTTAACGGAAAAGTACAAGACACGTGTATATCCGCATCATCCTCCCCTTCTTCAAGAAAAGTCGTCTCGGCTTTTGATAGCCTGAAATTGTGCTAAACAAAGGATACAACGTGTATGCATGGTATATATATTCGTCGTCAATATTTCTTCGACTTATATCATCATAAACTTTTGGAGGTGTAGTAAATGAAAAGAATAACACATATGCCTGGTATATATAAGAGTCAATTGTTGTGACATTCTCACTATTTTGCACAAACCGTTGAATATAGCCGCGACTAAAAGATGTATGCATTGCATTATTGTTTTTCACATCATTCTCCCTCCCATAAAAGAAAGTCGTCCTCGACTTTTCCAAGGATATGGACAGATCCTTCATGAGCAAAATCAGATTTAAATGTGTAGATATGGGAAAGAAAATGTTGAGTGTTTTCCATGCTTCATTTGCGCTTACTCGATTATTTTTACATGATTGTACACCAAGAATCGAACAACTAGATTTGTGAAATCTTTCTAAACAATCGTACTATTGTATAAATTTATCTCATCATGATCATAACATGGCGCAAAAGATTGTTTATCCACAATATGTAATTTCAAGTCAGTAAGCTTATCACATGTAATGCAAATTCTATGAACATAAAATTTGTCATCTACACCATAATCACCAATCAAATTGAACTTATACGTGTAGGCATGGGTACTAACTAGTGATTTTGAACATGAAATTTCAGCAACCTTATTAATCACACTAGATAGCTCTCTAGGAGTGTTAAACATGATATAGCATAAAGAATCATTAGGAGATATTCTAGTAAGAACTTCTTTGTAAGTAATCAATTCCACATTATGTAAATTAAGCATTGAAATTTCGGAACATGGAGTGTTCGGTTGATCATATGAGTTCTCACAATTACTCACCTTTGCATAATTAAATTCAGCACCACTATTGTTACCTTTATTGTCCTCCTCAGATGATGTAGGTGTTGGGGGTTTAACATTATTAGGATGCACCCATGGGACAGCAGGTACTTCATCCCGTCCTGTGGTTATCTCCTCCTCATTTGCCTCCAAAGGTGTCGGTTGTTGAATGTTCAATTCTTCATCTTTAATGTCAACCTGCACAATATGAGAAACAACACTAGAAGTAGATATTAATATGTTAGTTTCAGATTCATCCTCCCTTTGTCTATCTTCTTCTTCTCGCTTCTCTTTTGGTGTCCCTCTAACACTCCCAATTTGGATGCTCTCAACCTCACATATGGTGGAATCACACAACTCACTCTTTTTATCACTCTCACTCAATTTGGCTATGTGTCTCTCTTCCTCACATGGGTTGTGGTGTATCTCGGGAGCTATATGTAGTTTTGGAGGACCGTGCACACTTGTGTCATTAGCAGGTGCTCCCCCACGTAGATTGTGGTGTGCGAACATGGCACGCAGCTCCAGAAAGTTATTATTGATGGTCGAATGCAATTGTTGAACCTCCTTCCCGAGGTGGTTCAATCCTGTGTGAACTTTCTTGAGCTCATCGCGCACGCTAGTGTTACCATCAGAAAGTTGTTTTTGTAGCATCTCGCGCAATCGAGTGTGCTCGGTCCACGTAATTGGCGCCTTCAGATTAGGTGAATCCTCCTTGTGACCTGACATGGAAACAACTCTCAAACAAGAAGCGAGGTTACATCTGGGTTAGTAAAACAAAAGCTCTCTCTATACTTGCAACTTACTGTCCTGAAAACAATGCAAGCTTACCGTTCCAAAGTGAATCAAGGACGACAAATCGACACTTGTGACAGCAAACGACTTCAACCCGGTAATGTATGAGCGTAACCAAGAGCAAGGGAGTACACAAACAGGTGTAGGTGGATCTTGGATAGGTATGTGGATAACCTATGCAATCTGATATTCAAGGTATTGTAAAGCTAAGTAATGATCCAAGCTAGAGTATTTGCCTATGTGCTGATCCAATTGGTTAAAGCGAAAAGTATGAACGCACACGCAACGATAAATAGGACTTAATGCAAACAAAGGAAATGAGCTAGAAAGAGGCAATCTGAAATTGAGATGAATAACTAGCTCGTTTTGCACTAAGTACAAGGAGAGACGGTAGCCAATTGCAATAGTTATGAATGTAAGGGCACAAGATTGCTCTATGAGAATAAGTGCACAAGCTGAAAATATGAACTAGGGTTTTTTTTCACGAGTTTTGGCCAACACTTTCTATTTTCACTGTTTCTTGATCAAATCGCAGAAACTTTCAGCTTTCTTCTTTTCTTTTCTTTTTTTAACTTCTTTTTTGGCCAAACTCTGTTTTCTTCCCTTTGCACAAATTCAAGAATTCAGCAAGTGTAAATAATACTCAAGAACAGCCCTAATAGCAATATCAAAAGCTAGTCTCAATTGATGAAAAGATATAAGTGAAGCTCAATCTGTAGCAATTCTTTCTTTTAGGTCAGCTAGGGTTTGGCACAAGTAGTGATTTGTTTCTTTGAAGCCAAACCACAGCAAACTCTCGATTTTGAAGGAAGTGGATACTATCTCAAACTCTCCCTCAAAGAGAATTCGGATGGATCTCTTGAGAGCAAATTGGACAGCAAGGAATTTAGGATTCAAAAGTAAATACAATTTACTCTTTTTTGTTGCTAATTGAGGAATTCAATCAACAAATTTGTAGGGTTTATGTGGACACAAAGATCAAGCTACGCGAAGGAAACACACGGATCAGCACGAAAACAAAACTCTAATGGACGAAAACTTAACAAAACGCACAAGAACTAAACAGATTAAACTACGGTTTTTGGTATTCCAATTTTCGATTTAATGGAAGATAGGACAGAAAAATGAATCTAACTACGGGTAAAGAAGTTCTCACCGAGTAAACCTAGGCTCTGATACCATATGATACGGGGATGGGTCCCGATCTTCTCAGTGAGGAACCGTGGATAGTTCATGTGAAGTAGACGATGTCGCTAGCTGAACACTCGTGCCCGTGCACGAACCCTCAACTCTTCGGAAAACGCCCAAAACACACCGGATAGTTGTCGTCGCGCGACCACAAGCGATGAACGCCAAGTCCCCAATTCCCAATGGAACGACGGCTTGACCTTGAGTTGCAGAACGAACAATGGATCGCCTAATTCTCTCTCAAAGTCCTCGCATGAACTCTGGTGTTGAAAGAACAAGCAATAGCTATGTTTCAATCTGATGCATAAAACTTGGTCCCCCTCTAAGGATGCCAATACAGGGCTTATATGGCCTCTTGGGACGTGCATAGAGTCCCCCAAACCTAGTACAACTCAACCCTATATAGTTTTAGATACGAACTCTTAAAAAAGGAAACTAGATTTTACAGCTATCATATTGTTTCGATCATAACTTTTGATCCGTCACGAATTTGATGCTGGGGCCAGATCCATTGCGTAGCCCTTGAAAATATCTTTCCAACAAATACAAGAACGCCTGAATCGGACTCCGTTTGTGAAAGTTATGACCTTTTTAGTAACTGCCTGACAGGCTGTCCTGAACCGATTCGGAATTGAATTCTGAGTTGAATCCGAGTTGGAATTGGATTGAGCACGTGGGAAGTCTGAGTTGGGCTTCAAAATAGTGTCCAAAACTTGTGCTCTAAGTTCTTGGGCTCCGTCCTTATATTCTCCCGCCATATGGGCTTTCTTTCCCCCTTCCACATGGGCTCCAACCAGCCACATGTGCTTTGTTCTTGTTGGCTCCATCCGCGTGGCCTTTGTTCCTTTATGTCTTTGGCACATAATGTGGTTATCCGCTTCCTTTTGCATCTCTATTGTTTTGCCATTGACAAACCTAAGAATACACCAAGTAATAACATTATGTAGTATTTCATCTT
Organism: Melocanna baccifera; assembly: GCA_036346265.1. Taxonomy (NCBI): domain Eukaryota; kingdom Viridiplantae; phylum Streptophyta; class Magnoliopsida; order Poales; family Poaceae; genus Melocanna; species Melocanna baccifera. The sequence goes on from CM070702.1 coordinate 4,019,086, forward strand.
TATGAACGACAACATTAAGTATAGTTTGAAATGAGTTCACCTGGCCATATTTCATGCGGCTCAATAATTCTTTCCAGTTGAATAAGATATTTAACGGAAAAGTACAAGACACGTGTATATCCGCATCACACTCTCTCTCGTTTGGTCGCAATCGGAGTTTTATTTTTGTGTACCAAGCGTTGTTCTTCGGCCTTTTGTGCCTCATCCGGTGAATCCCCTCCGCGTTTGACCACACCGTTGGCTTCGCCTCGTCGCGTTCTACGCGGTGCTCACCTCGCCTTCGCCGGAACTTCACCGGAGCACCGTCGCCACCGTGGGCCAAAATGGGTCGCCGTTCTTCGTGTTGCCACCAGCCGACCGTGCATGCCCGACCAAAACCAAGGTGAGTATCACGATCCCCACACTCCCCTCTTCGATTCGCCGCAACTCTCGCATGTTAATTCCTCTCCGTTTGCCCGGAACGCCGATGTTAGCCTGTAGGCCACATAAAGTCTTGTCCACCGTGTTTCGCTAGTCCGTTGGCCGAGCCGTCTGCGGCGTTGAGTTTGTCTCGATGCGTTCTACGCCGTGCTCCCCTCCGTTCGTCCAAAAACCTTTCCTAAATTTTTACGCTCGACACCTTGCCATGGCCGCAATTTGCACTTCGTGTCCCCGCCTGTCCGGGAATGCTCTCAACGATCCGTCCACGTCAAAACGTGCCAAACCAGGCCAGGAGGCTATGTTTCAGACGGTTTTGGATTCGCCGCACCGAGCGCGAAGATATTAAGTTTTTCGTTTTTCGGTACTGACGTCGTTCAAACGACGATTGCGTCGCCTCCGGTGAGTTTTCGGCTTAGCCGATATTTTTTCTAGCTTCGCCTCGCCGCGTTCTAGGCCATGCTCACCTTGCTTCTCCATATTTCATTCCTGAAAAATATTCTTCTCTGCCACCCTATGTCGTTGTCGCCGTACACGTCGTCACCGTACTCCGTTTGACGTGCCGTCACTTCCTACATGTGCCTCGGGTCATTAGCAACCCATTTGCTTCACCTCCTATGCCTTTTCCCGCCATCGACACGGCCAAAAATAGTGAACAGGGCTGCTGCCTGTTACTGTTCACGCGGGAATATGAAGGAATATTCCTGATTTTTCTTTTTCCAGAATTTTGTGATCCGCAAGTTTTTCAATCGCTCGTTCTCCTTCGTCCGAACTCCGAATCGAGTGATTCCAGATTCTAAATTCATCTAAATTCCTAATCTATTTTTTAGTATATATTTCATAATTTTTGGATTTTTTTGACTGGCCATTGGCCGAGTCTCCTCACCGTCGGAACACCGTCGACACCACCGCCCGAGTTGCGCCACTGCTTCACCTCGCCGCTGACCACCTTCCAACCACTTCTGGTATTGCACGAGATAACCAATGCACTCCTCGCAATCCCCTCTCTCTTTCCTTCACCTCGCCACCCCTCCGCTAAGCAATCCCCCCGCTAGAGTGTCTCTTCCGCCGACACCGACGCCACCACCACCAAATCTTCGACGGGACCACGCACACCTCCTTCACCCTTTTTTCTGAGCCAAAGTATGACCGGAGTACCCCGCTGCCTGTAACCTTCCTTAGGCCCGCGCGAACCTTCGACGCCCCTTCTCCAAGCAAGTTGTCGTCAGAGAGTCTCCGCCGTCGATAATCGTGTCCCGCCTTCGCTACACCCTCGCTGCTAGCCAACTCTGTGCAGCCCAAACCTTGCGCCAAGGTAAAACCGGACTCATACCCTTCTCCCTCTTTTGTATATCTCACCGGTCTTCGCCGCCGTTGGATCGCTCGGATCTTGTCGCGTGAAGTCATCCGACTTCTCCCAGCCATCCGATTCTAAGACTCCGTTATCCAGAGGCTCTTTAGACTCCGCCATCCGAAGGCCCTTTAGACTCTGCTGTTCGGAGGTTTCTTAGACTCCGACTGCTCGGAGCCTTCAACTCCAACTTTGACCTTCAAACCCCAGAGACTTCGACCTTCAGAGACTCCAGTTTGGACTTTGTCCTTCGAAGACTTCGACTCTAGCCTTTGACCTTCGACCTCGAAGATTTCGACTTCGGCCTTCGATCTCAGGGCCTTCGACTTCAACCTCCGTCTTCGAACTAACCATGGTTGTTTGACCGTTTTAACCTCTGCACCCTCCGACCTCCCTGAACCCTCCGATCTCTCCGAACACTCGAAGCCGTCCGATTATTTCGACCACTCTACAAAATCCAATTCTTTCGACCACTATATAGTTCCGACCTGATCTTCGACGTCGCCTGCACCCATACATGGAGTCCTTGTCTTCAACTTAGACCTCCGTATTTTCAACCATTGATTCGACTATAGTTTGACCATGTCTTCGACTACACCTTCGATTATGGTTTCGACCATACACAGATATTGTAGCTTCCAACCACTTTTCTTTCATAAAGAAAAAAATTCCAACAATTCCTTTTATTCATTTCTTTGGAATCAAACTATCAGAAGTCCTTCTTCTTCGCTCTAACTCCGATTGGACCTATCTAAATTTCTAAATTCATATTCTATCTCCCAACTTTTATTTTATAATTTTTGGATTTTATTTGGATTTTATTTGAGTTTAGTTTGTTCTGGCTTTTCACGTGTAGACTACGACTATTCCGAAGAGTATAACTTCAGCGAATCTCAGCAAACTTCGAAACAAGGCAAGTTACACATTTGACCATGTTGAACCTAATATTTCAAATGTATTTATATTGTTTTACTGTATATGCATGCGTATCTTTACTCAAATATAATTCAAAATTGTTTTAAATTTAGTTATACCCATAATCCTTTGATTATAGCCCAATTTGAATCTCGAATTCCTATACCTTGTCACCCTAGCTAACAACTAGTTAGTACTATAGTATTGACTAGAAATTTTTATAGCAATGCTTAGCCTGGCTTAGTATAACTTTAGGTGGGATCAAATCTTTCTCATGAAATGACGATTTGAAAATGAGTTCTTGACTTCGGTGAGTCAAGGATGGTTTGTGAAAATGGTTTAAAAACAAAAATAGAAACTTACGATTTGGAGTTAAGCTAATGGATAGGTGGTGGTGCCGGCATGCCTCGTGTTTGGTGACACTTGGTTGATTGTCGTGCATGTGGGTATGTGGATTGTCGGGACCCGGAACAACAACTCCGAGCCCCTCTGTGTAAATCGCACTATCCCAGGAAAAGCTAGTGCACACAGGTTTAACAGCAATGTATATCATGCAAAAATAACCATGAGATATTATTAAACGAAAATACGGCCTTAAGGCCAAGTCTTACAATAAGGCACAAGGCCAACAAAATAAACAAAAACAGCGGAAAGAAGGTAAAGGTGGCAGCACAGCCCATCCAGCCTCCCACAGGCGAATGACTGTAAGACGCGTCCTACTCGCTGAAGTAGTCCTCACCGTCGTAATCGCCCTCGAAGTCCGCAGCAGATTTAGCAAGGTGAGTCTGAAGTACTCCCAAGGTAAGCAAGTGAATGCTTACGCAAGTTACACCAGAAATATAACGAGTTGATGCATGCATAAGGGATTTCAAAGGAAGCTTAATAGGGTAATGTGCGGAAAGCAATACTTGAATTTAAATACAATAACGTAAATCTGAAAGCTGAATTTTAATACAATTATATGAAACATTGTTTTTAACAAGTAATACCGTTAGTGTAGGCTCCAACCCACACTAACCTATCCACGGAATCCACAGGACCATTACCAAATCCAATGTTTGTTTGCCAAAACCAAGTTTTATGAAAATTCAAGTCTAATCTGTGAAGACTCTACTCGGCATGTCCATGACCGTGGACACGGCTATCGAATAGTTTGTTACTCTGCGAGGTGTACAACTTTACCCACAAGACATTCCCTCTCACTTGAACCACGCGATCAACACCTTTGCCTTAGGTGTGCGGCGGAGAGTTCATGACAAAGGCATTCCATTGTTCCATAGCTAACATAATCACGCCGCCACTAAGGTTTCACCACAACTCGAATCCACGAGTTGGAGCCCCCTCTGGTGCCATGTGAGACTTCCCACAGCCTACGTCGCGCTCACATTCAGCCTATAGCGAGACTATAATTGGAACTTCACAAATTACTTAGCCAGGTCCGTCCCATACCGGACTTGTGGTAGTACGAAGTGACTTCGTAAAATAGTTCACGAAGCGGTCCTTAAGTTGATTTAGGCTCAACCACATACCCCGTGCACGATAATCAACGGTGTCACCAAACACGAGGCATCTGGCACCCACCACCTAACCATTAGCCTAAGTCCAAAACATGTTTTCTATTTTCATTTTTAAATAATTTCCGTAAAACCACCCTTGACTCACAGAAGTCAAGATATCGATTTTCAAAGTCCGTCATTTCATGTGAAAGATTGATCCCACCTAAAATTATACTAAGCCAGGCTAAGCATTGCTATAAAAATTTCTAGCCAATACTATAGTACTAACTAGTTTTCAGCTAGGGTGACAAGGTATATGAATTCAAGATTCAAATTGCCCATATACAAAGGATCATGGGTATATCTAAAATTCAAATCAAATTTGAATTACATTTGAATAAAGATACGCATGCATATACAGTAAAACAATATAAATAATTTAAAATATTAGGTGTAACTTGCCTTGATCGAAGTCCTGCTGCGATTCGTCGAATTCAAACTCTCCGGAATCGTCAATATCTAACGAAATAATCAATTCAAAGCAAATTCAAAACAAAAATTCAAACGAAATCCAAATAACTTTCAAAAATTATAAAATAAACTGGGAGACAGAATTTTGAATTTTGGATGTGGGTCAACAATTTTTAAAAAGGAATTGAGGCTTTTAAAAGAAGTTGGAAGTTTTAATTTAAATTTAAACCTTGGAATTACAAAATATATTCAAATCAAATTTAAATAAATTTCAAAATTTCAAAATTATTCCAGAAATGGATAGATCATGATTTTAGAAAAATTTAGAAATTTGAATGGGTCAATTTGGAGTTAAAATGCAAAAGTTATAGCCCTCCAAAGTTTGAATTCAAAATAAAAGGAAAAGGGTATTTTCTGGATTTATTTTTAAACCGAAAAGGATTTATGACGTCAGCACGAATTATTTTCTAAAGGAAATTATAGATTATGACGTCAGCCTAGGATTAATATAATCGGGCGGTCGACAGTGGGGCCGGGTGTCATGGACCGAGTCCATGGACCCGAGGGAAGGGTGAGGTGGCAGGCGGGCGCGCGGGGAGCGGGGTGGCGCTGACGTGGCGCCACGGGGCTGCCGCGTGGTCGCCGCGTGGCTGCCACGTCACGCGCTTTATGCCGGCGTGGCGGCGCCGCGCGCGTGGCGGCGGCGTGCGGGTGGCGCCGGCGTGGCGCCGACCGCCGCCACTGGCTGCCACGCCGCGGCCAACTCGGCCCGACGGCCGGCGTGGCTGGCGGCGGCGGCGCTCGAGGCCGGTGGTCGCCGGAGCTCCGGTGAGCGGCGGCGCCGGCCGAGGGCACCAAAATGAGGAGGAGGGTGCGGGGATCGCATCGGTACCTTGCGCGGAGGCCGAGGATGACCGGAGAGGGAAATCGGTAGAGAGGGGCGGCGGTCGGAGAAGGCTTCACGGCGGCGGAGTAGCTCCGGTGGAGCATGTGCCCGGGGAGGTGGTCGCCGGTGTTCGCCTGGGCACCAGCAAGGTCGGGGAGGCTTCGGCGAGGGGTGAGGGGGCTTGAGCCGGCCGGAATCGCTCGCCGGAGTAGCTAGAGCCGGCGGAGGGAAATCGGGCGCAGGGGGACCCTCGGGGCTGGATTATGCGCTCTGGAGGCTCGGGGGGTGGCGGTGTGGGAGGAACCTCGGGGTGCGGGTTTTATAGGTCGGGAGGAGGTAACGGCGCGCGCCGACCGCCGGTTTTGAAACGGCGGGAGGATGAATGCGCCCGATGAAGGGGGCGAATTGGGGACTTTATGCCTGCAACGGATCGGGAGGGGTTAATTTGAATCTGCGGTGATGTGGGGAATGAATTGGCAAGAAACCGGCTTTCAAAGCCGGTTTTCAATCAATAGCGGCGGCAAGCGCGATTGCGCGAGAAGAAAGGAAAGGGGCGGGGGCGAAGGGCACGACAGTGGGGCCCGCACGCCGTCGAGAAGAAAACGGAAAGGACGGGGGGCGATGGTCGGATGAGCGACAGGTGGCAAAGGGGAGGGGCGGCGGTCGTTGGATCCGAGCGAACCGGTAAGTGGGAGGGGAGGGCCACGATTCAATCCGGCAATGGGGGAAACATCTGGGCCGCTGGGTCTTGGGCGAGGGATTAAGTGACTGCGGACGGGCGGGATGTCATCCGACAACGGCGAATGGCCCCGATCAAACCACGTGGCGGCAGGAGCGGAGAGGGGAGCGGTGAAGCGGTAAGTTGGTGCGGGCGGTGAGGATTAAATCCGGCGCGGGAGTGGACGGTCCGATGCGCGACACGCGTCGCACGCGGAGGGAGGGAAGGCGGGGAGAGGGTTTAAGTTAGATCGGACGGCTGACGGGGAATCCGGCGGGCGGAGGGGACGCCGATGCTTGACACCTGGCGGCCGGGAGGGGTTTTTGGGATTTTCTTTCTTTTTGATTTTCCAGAAATGCTATTATGCTTTAGAAAACTCAGAAAAATACCAAATAAATTTTGAAAAAATCCAGAAAAATTTAGAGAACTATCTGGAGCTATTCTAGACTTAATAAAAATATGTCCCACTCATTTTAACAAGTATAATTTGCAAAGGTACAATTTGATTTTAAAGGGAAGGTTTTAATTCCTTCTAAAATCTAGAAAAATTAATATAATCTCATATTTGACTTAAGGAAGCTGAAATACATTTGTTTTAACTTTTAGTAATGCAATAAATTTATTTTTGACTTTTATAAATTAAAGTTTATAATTTTTCTCAAATCAGGACTTTAACATAACTCCAAAAAATCCAATAAACTCCAGATTAAATTTTCAATAAAGGAACAAATTTTTGGGATGTTACATGGATTGAGCCTAAGTCAAATTAAGGACCAGTCTGTGAGCTACTGTTGCAAAGCCACATCGTACTACCACAAGACTGGTGTGGGACAATCCTGGCTGACTAATTTGTGAGGCCCCAACTTTGGTCTCGCTATAGGTTGAATGTGAGCGTGGTATAGGCCATGGGAAGTCTCACACGGCACAAGAGGGGGCTCCAACTTGTGGATTCAAGTTGTGGTGAAACCTTAGCGGCGGCGTGACCAAGTTGAAGGCTTAGCATTGTAAAGGCCTTGTTATGGTTTTCTCAGTCGCACGCCTATGGAAGCGCGTAGTGTCCGACAATATGAGATAATCATATCTTGTGAGTAAAGCTGTACAACCTCTGCAGAGTGTTTAATCTATCCTGGATAGCCGTGCCCACGGTCACGGGCAAGCTGGGTAAAGTTTTTCATGGATTAGACTTTGGTTTTTAAAATGGTTTCTGAAAAAGCTTATGGATGGATGGATGGAATCCATGACCAGGTGGGATGCCTATGAATAAGTTAGTGTTTGGTCGGAGCCTACACTAACGATATGAATCCATAAGAGATTTTGAAAAGCATATGGATAGATGGAATCCATGTGAAATCTTTCGAAAAGATGGACCAGGTGGGATACTTGTGACTAGGTTAGTGTTTGGTCGTAGCCTGCACTAACGATATTATTTTGTAAATTATTATTTCTATCTACTGTATAAAATTCAGATTTTGCACTTATGTTATTGTATTTAAATTCAGTACTGCTTTTCGCACAAATAAACTTAATAAGCCTCCTTTGTTATCGCTATGCATGCATTCACTCTGTTAAAACTCCTGGTGTAACTTGCGTAAGTACTTTATGTGCTTACCTTGGGAGTACTTTATGTGCTCACCTTGCTAAAATCTGTTGCCAGAGTATGACGTCAACAACTTCGGTGAGGATGGTGGCGACTAGGCGCGTCTTCTGATCATTCGCTTTGTGGCGGCGGGATGAAATTCTTTGCTTCATTGTTTTTCTTCCGCTGTTTATATTTATTTTTTGTTTATGAACCATTGATGTAACCTTTGGCCATCAGGCCCATATTTAGTTAATGAATAAATGTCATTGTGCATGATATGAATCTTTGTTATCCATTGTGTGCACTAGCTTGATCCTGGACTAGTGCGATTTACACAGAGGATCCAGGAGTCGTTGCTCCGGGGTCCGACAACCACGTCACCGCAGAGGATGCCCAAGCAGCACCAGATGTCGTGATCGGTACGTTTCTAGTACATTCAGTTCCTACCACAGTTTTATTTGATTCTGGAGCTTCGCATTCATTTGTTTCTCAGAGTTTTGCTTTAAAGCAACAATTGAAAACTGTTGCTCTAGGATCTGTTCTTTTAATCCAATCCCCCGGTTCCGAGTTGAGATCCAACCTAGGTTGTTCAGGAGTTAGGATAACCATTCAGGGAGTTGAGTTCAGGGCCGACCTGATTTTGTTGGATATGCAGTCCCTAGATGATGGCTTCAGAAGCAGCAAGCAGTGTTGGACTGTGGGAGCAAAGCAGTAACCTTAACCAATTCAGATGGGGTTAAAGTGCAGTTCGCAGCTAGCGAGTGCCACCGAGCTACCATGGTTTGCGAGCAAGGTGATCGGCTTGGAGGATGTACGGTTGTCGAGAGTACCACGATGTGTTTCTAGACGATCTTCCAGGTATGCCACCAGAGAGAGAAGTGGAGTTTTTGATTGAGCTCGTACCAGGTACCACTCCAATTTCCAAGAGACCCTATCGGATGCCGGCCAATGATCTAGCGGAGTTAAAGAAGCAAATTCAGGAGCTTTTGGATAAGGGTTATATCAGACCGAGTTCATCCTCGTGGGGAGCACCAGTGCTATTTATCAAGAAGAAGGATGGTAGTCAGCGCATGTGTGTGGACTACAGAGCACTTAATGAGGTCACCATCAAGAACAAGTACCCTTTGCCTAGGATTAATGACCTGTTTGATCAGCTTAAGGGAGCAGGAGTTTTCTCCAAGATTTATTTGAGGTCAAGATATCATCAAATGAGGATTCGAAAGGAGGACATACCTAAGACAGCCTTCTCGACTCGTTATGGTTTATACGAGTTCACAGTGATGTCATTTGGTTTGACCAATGCCTCAGCTTATTTTATGTATCTGATGAATAAGGTGTTCATGGAATATTTGGATAAGTTTGTCGTTGTGTTCATTGACGACATTTTGATTTACTCCAAGGATGAGAGAGAGCATGAGGAGCACTTGAGATTGGCATTGCAGAAATTGAGGGATAATCAGTTGTATGCTAAGTTCAGCAAATGTGAGTTTTGGATGAAGGAGGTCGCCTTCTTAGGTCATGTGATGACAGCAGAAGGAGTCGTAGTTGACCCTGGAAAAGTGAGAGATGTTTTGGATTGGCAGTCGCCTACTTCAGTTACCCAGGTCAGGAGTTTTCTGGGTATGGCAGGTTATTATCGTCGCTTCATTGAAGGATTTTCCAGTGTAGCCAGACCTCTCACGCAGTTGCTCAAGAAGGAAAAGGAATTCACTTGGACGCTAGAGTGTGAGAAAAGTTTTCAGAAACTTAAGGAGAGTTTGACCACAGCCCCAGTGCTTGTGTTGCTTGATATAAATAAGGATTTTGAGATTTATTGCGATGCCTCTCGCAAAGGTTTGGATTGTGTCTTGATGCAAGACAAGAGAGTGGTAGCCTATACCTCACGCCAGTTGAGACCGCATGAGGAGAACTACCCTACTCATGACTTGGAGCAAGCAGCCGTAGTGCATGCTTTGAAGATTTGGCACCATTATCTGATGGGTAATAGATGTGAGGTTTACACAGATCATAAGAGTCTGAAATACATCTTTACCCAGTCTGAGCTTAACCTCAGGCAGAGGAAGTGGTTAGAGCTGATAAAGGATTATAATGTTGGTATACATTATCATCCTGGGAAGGCCAATGTTGTTGCAGATGCCTTGAGCAGAAAGGTATATTGCAATTCAGTGATGGTTCGAGAGAGTCAGCCCGCGCTGCATGAGGAATTTCAGAACCTTAGCCTTGAGTTGGTCGAGCAAAGATTTTTGGCAGCTATGGAGTTGCAGCCTACTTTGGATGCTCAGATTCGTCAGGCTCAGACAGATGATGAGGCTTTTTAGCGGATCAGGAAGAACTTAAGTGAAGGTAAAGAGTCAGGATTTTTAGTGGATGACCAAAGAACCCTGTGGTTCAAGCAGCGGTTGTGTGTGCCCAATAAACAAGAACTAAAGGATGTGTTGTTAAAAGAGGCTCATGAGTCGTTGTATTAGATTCATCCAGGCAGTACCAAGATGTACCAGGACATTAAGGATAAGTATTGGTAGCCAAGCATGAAGCGTGAGATCGCTAAGTATGTAGCCCTTTGTGATATTTGTCAGAAGGTAAAGGCAGAGCATCAGAGACCAGCAGGCTTGTTGCAGCCATTAAAAATTCCCAAGTGGAAGTGGAAAGAAATTGGTATGGCCTTCATAGTCGGTCTGCCTAAGACCAAAGAGGGCTATGATTCGATTTGGGTCATCGTGGATCGATTGACCAAGGTTGCTCATTTTATTCCAGTTAAGACAACCTACAGTGGTGACAGGTTAGCAGAGCTTTACATGTCCAGGATTGTTAGTTTGCATAGAGTGCCCAAGAAGATTGTGTCAGATCGTGGATCGCAATTCACCTCTCGTTTTTGGGGTAGTTTCCATAAGGCTATGGGAACTCACCTGAATTTCAGTACAGCATATCACCCTCAGACAGATGGTCAGACAGAGCGAGTGAATCAGATTCTTGAGGACATGTTGAGAGCATGTGTGCTAGATTATGGATCCAAGTGGGACAGTTGTTTGCCTTTTACGGAGTTCTCGTACAACAACAGATATCAGGCCAGTTTGCAGATGTCACCGTTTGAGGCACTTTATGGCAGGAAATGCAGAACTCCTCTCAATTGGAAAGAGATGGGGGGAGGTCGGGTTTTTGGTCTAGACTGTTTGAAAGAAGCTGAGAACAAGGTCCGTTTGATACAGGAAAGGTTGAAAACTGCCCAGGCCACACAAAAGAGTTATGTAGATACCAGACGTCGAGAGCTGAGTTTTGAGCCAGATGATTTTGTGTATCTCAGGATCACACCATTCAAAGGTGTGAAGAGATTTCAGTTAAAAGGGAAGCTTGCACCGAGATATATTCGTCCGTTCAGGATTCTGAAATGCATGAGAGAGGTTGCTTATCAGTTGGAGCTACTTGCGTCCTTCAGTGGGGTACATGACGTCTTCCATGTGTCCCAGCTAAAGAAGTGTTTGCGTGTGCCAGAAGAAGTTGTGCCAGTTGAGGCAGTGGACCTGCAGGAGGATCTGTTGTACAAGGAGCACCCAGTCAAAATCTTGGAAGTGTTAGAGTGAGTCACACGCAATAAAGTGGTCCATTTTTGCAAGGTTCAGTGGAGCAACCATTCCGAGGAGGAAGCAACCTGGGAGCGCGAGGGGGATCTCAGAGCAGAGTTCCCGAACCTATTCTCTTAGTTGGGCCAGATCTCGGGGTCGAGATCTCGTTTAAGGGGGTAAGGTTTGTAACATCCTATTTTTCAGCTATTTTTAAAGCCAGGAATTTAAAAATGAATTTTCTGAAATTAATTCAAGCTTCAATGATTTTTAGAATTTTAAATAATTTAATATGATTAAAATAAACATTAACATAAGTTGAAAATATTTTATTTGGATTCTTCAGGTCTCAAAGCATTTTCTGGTATTTTTGGAGAATTTTTGGGAGTTATTTGCTATTTTCTAGAGCTCCTAGCATTTTAATTGGATTTCTGGAAAAAAAAGGATTAAAAAAACTTCCCCGCCGCCCAATCCACCTCCCTTGCCACGCGGCGGCCATCCGCCCGCTCCCCGCGGCACCGCCGTACCCCCCGTTCCCGCGCATCGCCCGCGCCCCGCTCGCTCGTCCGATGCCCCGCCCCTCCACGCGTCGGCGCTCGGCGCGCCGCGCCGCCCGCCTTGCCCGCGCGGCAAAGATATGCGCCACGCCCGCGCGTCCCACCCGCACTCAGCCGCCGCCGCCCGATCCGCCCTTGAGCCACGCGTCGCACATCTGCCCGCGCCCGCAAACCGCAAACCCTAACCCACGCGCATCCGTGACCGTTGGATCGCCCGCACTCGCATCCGAACCGTCCAAACCTCGTCCGCGTTGCAACCGTCGTCGTATCCGATTGGGATAGCCTCGGTCCGCGTGTTAAAACACCACACCCCACCTCGGTTCGCGTGCCTGTTCATCACCGCCGCCGAGCCCTCGCCTCCGCTCCCTTGATCATGTTGAACCCAGTTTGTAATATATTATTTAATTATTTTGTTGTAAATTATATTGCATCGCTACTTTTATTCAAACCCTTGTATTGGTAGCTATCATCCCAATTGAATCTATCCCTCCTTGATAATTTGGAATATCATGATACCATTGTCATCTTAGGTTGGGAAACATACTAGTGATATTATGATACTTGTCACATGGGTTGGTACGATTAGACTGGTTAGCTGGCTTATACTTACGATTGGTTTCATCATCACATGTAAATCATTAATTTGACTTAATGGCATATGGAACTGTGGTTGGTGCCACGTTAATTAAAATTTATGCTGTGGCATTGGTGTGTCATTGGCAGGGAGATACAAATTTGGTTTTATGCTCGGGCGAGTGACCGTGCAGTAAAGGGAGAGGTGCAGGTGCACTTCGGGGGATGTGGTAGCCTCGCCCGGGTAATGTTAAGGACTTAACTTTGTGCGCCATTGATCTGAGCTTAATCGTGCAAACCACATGTCTAGTATGAGATAGACTTGACTGATTAATTTGTAATATTTCAATTCAATTCTACCATTGTGATGGACATGGTTGCTGATTTCCATGTGACGCAAGGGGGGTGTGATGCGAAACCCTAGCGGGCAGGATTGGGTTGAGGTAGAGCATTGTAAAGGCCTTGTTGTGATTTCCTGAGATCAAGGCTAATCACATCGTGTGGGTACAGTTATGCAACCTCTGCATAGTGTAAAACTATTCGAATAGATGCGTCCTCGGTGATGGACAATGCTCGGTGATTTCACACGAGGGGTAGTGTTTTCATTTACAACTTGGTGGTTTATGTTGGAGGTGGACAGGTAGTTCACCATTGGTTTAGCTTGTGAATAGGTGTTCACAAGTGGTTCATGTTTATTCCTTTGATTACTTATGATTATTATTTCCATTTAAATTTCGCTTTCAATCTATGTATCATATTTATTGTGAAATGTCTTTTATACAAATTAACCTTTCAGCCTTCCATTGGTAAGCCTTGCATATTATATTACATTAATTTGTTACAAATGACTTGCTGAGTACCAATGTACTCATGGCTTTACGCCTATGTTGCTCAGTTGAGGGCAAGGAGTATTATCAGCAGGAGGTTCCAGAAGAAGAGTACTACGACGACTTCACGGATTAGGCTTCGTTCTCCACTTTATAGCCTGTGGGCTTGTCGATTAGCCGCTACGCTTTATTTTGGATTTTTGCTGCTATTTTGTTAAGCTCTTCCGGCTAGAGATATTGTAAGCTTGGCCATAAGGATGTACGTTTGAGTTTTATCGATATTTGAGTTTTCCCTTTATTATATCGTGTGTATGGTTGTGATTACATCTATGTTTGACTGTGTGCACTAGCGTGATCCTGGACTAGTGCAGTTTACACAGAGAGTCCAAATTTGCATATTCGGGTCTCGACAGTTTACCAAAATCATTTATCATTTGCATGCTATTGAATTGACCTTTTTCTATTTATGAGAATGCACACCAACTGTTGGGTGCACTTGTTGTGAAGGTTTGGAGAATGAAGAACACTTCCATCAATGACAACACTGTCACGAGTGAGCTTACTAAGGATATGCTTTACTCGAGGTTGAAGACGCATAAGATTGACTTCGTATCACAACTCCCTAAGACTAAGTCGATGGTACATGTAATTAATCTTATAGTCCTTTGGACTTTGGCTCTTCTAGATATTCTTTATCAACTTTGTATTTTTTGAGTGATGAGCAGATAGAGAAACTTCTTGAGAGCCATTAGGAGTGATAATAACATAGAATTCAAGAACTCATCATCCGCCACTTTCTGTGCTGACCGAGGTCTAGAGCATCAGTTCTCTTCTTTTAGAGTTCCCTAGCAAAATAGAGTTGTAAAGAAAAAGAATAGGACTTATGTAGAGATGGCTAGAACCATGCTCGATGAGCACATCACTCTTATGGGGTTTTAGGCTAAGGCAATTTGTCTTGCTTGCTATGTGTCCATGTAACATCCTGATTTTCAGAAGTTTTTAAAGCTTGAATTTAAAAATTAAATTTTTGGAATTTTTTGGAATTAATAAAGCTTAATTGGAATTTTTAGAAATTAAAAAGGATTTAATGTGATTAAAATAAACTTAAACATAAGTTGAAAATATTTTATTTGAGTTCCTTGTATCACAGGAATTTTTTTGGTATTTTTGGTGAATTTTTGGGTTTTATCTGATATTTTTCTAGAGCTATTAGATTTTCCTCGGAGTTTATTAAAAACAAAATAGGGAAAAAAACCTTTTCGCGTAGTGTTGGGCCGGCCTGATGGGAACGGGGTCCCGATCTTCCAACAGGTTCTAGATATGTTCGATTTGGTGGAGGCGCGACACAAATCGATTCGGCTTCCGAACAACACGTTCCGAACCCCACAATCGCAGCAGCTCGTCTCCTCAGGTAATCAACCGTGCGTTGCCCGGTTGACCTCGCCAAGAAGGCTAATCCTCGCATGCGAATTGAAGAACACAAGCAAGAACAAGGAAGAACACAACGAAATTGCAGATGTATTGGTTTAGCACTCGAAAGTTGGGGTCTCACAAACCGATGAACGGTAAAACTGTTCAAGACATAATTGATCAAAGCAAAACCCCACCTTAATGGTGGGGGTGGCGGCTGTATATAAAGGAGTGAGGGGCATGCAAAACCCCTGGACGCGCCCTAATGGGCTCCAACATGATACAAAGCCGAACGGCCCAAAAGACGGTGGCGCAACACCCTGACAGATTTTGAATGCCCAATTGTTTTGATGATTACCGTTGACTCAGAAGGAATTTTGATATGGGATCAGAGCCATTGGAAAGGTCTCCTTCTCAGCTTTCCATACATATGTGGAACGTCCAAAACAGAGTTCGTATGCGTCCTGGGCGTCCATTTTACTACAGGCTGGTCCTGAAGGCCGAGGCAGACTCGAACTCGAGTTGGACTGGGCCTCTGGCTTGACTTGGACGTCCTTGCTGGTCTTCTCCGCCTCCACACCTCTCTCCATGTACTTCATGACCCTCTCCAATGTTCCTAAGCAAGATAACATCATTAGGTAGCAATCTATTCTCAAAACTATAAAAAAGGATCGCTTAAGAACGAGCTCACCTCTAAATTTAATTGTCACATGCGAGCTCGGGTCATTGGACCTTGCATAACGGTTGGAGGATCAGCGGTTGCATCCGAAGGAGTGATATCCTCATCATCCTCCCCCTCTTGAAGTGGAGTCGTCCTCGACTCAAGCTCATCTTCTTCTCCCAAGTAAGGCTTCAAATCTGCAATGTTAAAGGTGGGACTAACCTCGAACTCGGGTGGCAACTCAAGTTTATATGCATTATCATTTATTTTCTCAATTATCTTAAAAGGACCAGCCGCTCTAGGCATTAATTTTGACTTTCTTAACTCAGGAAATCTATCCTATCGCAAGTGCAACCAAACAAAATCACCCGGTTCAAGTTTAACTTCCTTTCTACCTTTACTACCAACAATCCTATATTTTTCATTCATCTTTTCAATGTTTGCCTTAGTAGTCTCATGCATTTTGACAATAAAATCAGCACGCTCCTTAGCATCATTATGAACTCTCTCACTAGTAGGCAAAGGTAAAATATCAATAGGGGCACGGGGATTGAATCCATACACTACCTGAAAAGGACTTACCTCGGTGGTGGAGTGTTCCGCTCGATTATATGCGAACTCAACATGCGGCAAACACTCTTCCCACAGCTTCAAATTATTCTTCAAAATAGCTCTCAACATGGTAGACAATGTGCGGTTCACTACCTCGGTTTCGCCATCAGTTTGTGGGTGACATGTTGTAGAGAACAACAACTTTGTACCCAACTTGTTCCATAGAGTACGCCAAAAATGACTCAAGAACTTGGCGTCACGATCTGAAACAATATTAGAAGGCATACCATGCAAACGAACTATCTCTTTGAAAAAGATGTCAGCAATATGAACGGCATCATCGGTTTTATGACATGGTATAAAGTGAGCCATCTTAGAAAAATGATCCACAACAACAAAAATTCTATCCCTCCCCCTCTTAGTCCTGGGCAATCCTAAAACAAAGTCCATAGAAATATCTTCCCACAGAATAGAAGGAACAGGAAGAGGCATATATAAACCATGTGGATTCAAGCGAGACTTAGCTTTTTGATATGTAGTGCAGCGAGCCACAAACCGCTCGACATCTCGCCTCATTTTTGGCCAAAAGAAGTGTGTGGCCAGAACGTCCTCCGTCTTCTTAGCACCAAAATGTCCCATCAAACCACCTCTATGCGCCTCCTGCAACAACAAAAGACGAACGGAACCAACTGGAATGCATAGGCGATTAGCTCTAAACAAGAACCCATCATTGATCACGAATTTATTCCATGCTTGTCCCTCTTTACAATGCAACAACACATCCTTAAAATCAGCATCAAAAGCATATTGTCCTTTAATGGTTTCAAGACCAAAAATGCAAAAATCAAGCTGAGACAACATGGTATAGCGTCGAGACAAAGCATCAGCAATCACATTATCCTTCCCTTTCTTGTGTTTAATGACATAAGGAAAAGATTCAATAAATTCAACCCACTTAGCATGTCTATGATTCAAATTGGTTTGACTACGAATATGCTTAAGTGATTCATGATCGGAATGAATGACAAATTCCTTAGGCCATAAATAGTGTTGCCACGTCTCTAAATAACGAACAAGAGCATACAATTCTTTATCATACGTGGAATAATTAAGAGCAGGACGATTCAATTTTTCACTAAAGTAGGCAACAGGTTTGCCTTCTTGCATCAAAACACCACCAATACCAATTCCGCTAGCATCACATTCCAGCTCAAAAGTCTTACCAAAATCCGGAAGTTGGAGCAATGGTGCGTGTGTAAGCTTGTCCTTCAAAAGAATAAAGGACTCCTCTTGTGATGGCCCCCAATGGAACACGACTCCCTTCTTTGTCAACTCAATCAACGGTGTCGCAATGGTGCTGAACTCCTTGACAAAGCGGCGATAAAATCCTGCAAGGCCAAGAAAACTCCGCACTTGGGAGACCGTCGTGGGCGTGGGCCAACTCCATATCACCTCCACCTTGGCTCTATCAACCTCAATTACCTGTGGAGTCATAACATAGCCAAGAAAAAAGACTCGATCCGTGCAAAAGGTGCACTTCTCAAGGTTACCAAACAAACGTGCATCTCTCAAAGTATTAAAAACAGCACGTAAGTGATTCAAATGTTCATCCATTGACTTACTATAAATCAAGATATTATCAAAGTAAACGACCATAAATTTGCCAATGAAAGGACGTAAAACCTCGTTCATTAATCTCATGAACGTGCTAGGTGCATTAGTTAACCCAAAAGGCATGACTAACCACTCATACAAGCCGAACTTAGTTTTAAAAGCAGTTTTCCATTCATCGCCAAGTTTCATTCTTATTTGGTGGTATCCACTACGCAAGTCAATCTTTGTGAAAATTATAGCACCACACAACTCATCAAGCATGTCATCTAGCCTCAGAATAGGATGACGATACCATATAGTAATGTTGTTAATGGCTCTACAATCTACACACATACGCCAAGAACCATCTTTTTTGGGAACCAAAAGAACAGGAACAACACAAGGGCTAAGGCTCTCACGTACGTACCCACGGTCCAAAAGGTCTTGGACTTGTCGCTGAATCTCCTTAGTCTCTTCGGGATTGGTCCTGTACGCTGCACGGTTTGGCAAACTCACTCCAGGGATCAAGTCAATCTGGTGCTCAATCCCTCGAATGGGTGGAAGTCCTAGAGGTATCTCATCAGGAAAAACATCTCTAAACTCCTGCAAAAGGTTAATGACAGGAGCAGGCAAAGTGCAAGGCATATTATCAAGAGAAAATAAAGCATCTTTACACACGAAAGCATAGCATGTACCATTAACATCATCAATTTCAGCAAGGTCTGATTTTGTGGCAAGCATAACAGAATTTTTCAAATTGATTACTTGCTGTTTTTTAGATTTAACATGTTCCTTTGGATCATTAGCAGCAGCAGCTCTCTCGCTATCGGCCTCTATAATCTCAGCTGGGGACAAAGGCAGTAAAGTAACTTTCTTTTCCTTATGCATAAAAGTGTATTTGTTACTACTACCATGGTGTAAAGCATCATTATCAAATTCCCAAGGTCGACCCAATAAAAGCGAGCATGCTTGCATGGGAACCACATCACAATCAACATGATCAGAATAACCACCAATAGAAAAATGGACTCGGCATGTTTGTGTTACCATAGCTTTTCCAGAGTCATTTAACCACTGAATATGGTATGGATGTGGATGCGGTCGCGTGGTCAAGCCAAGCTTCTTGACCAAATCAGAACTCACTAAGTTGTTGCAGCTTCCTCCATCAATGATGACACGTGCGCGCCGGTTCTTGATTGCGAAGAAAGTCTGAAACAAATTATGGCGTTGAAGCTTATCGGATTGTTGTACCTGTGTGCTGAGGACTCGCTGCACAATGATGCTCCGTAGCGTCGCTGTGAACTCCCCACCAAGGACAAAGTCGTCATCACCACCGCCATTGTCGTCTGAGGCAGCAGCAACATCATCATCCTCCTCGACATCCGAAGTGGTGATGTAGCCTCCATCTTCTGTTGCGATGTATGCCCGTTGGCTAGGGCAATTCTTCTGGACTTGACCAAGCCCATGGCAGCGATGGCACTGAATGTCAGAGGAGCGGCCCGTTGAAGCCACGGAAGAAGAGCTCTTGGCTGGACCACGCAAAGATTTTTGTAGAATCGCAAGGCGTGTCGTCGAAGGTGGCTTCGTGGCGCTGCTGCAAACTTGTTCACAGGTGGTGGAGGAGAACGAAAACTCAAGAAGACTTGGGCGATCCGTCGATGTAGTCGTTCGCGGCGTGTAGGAGGGTCGTCGGTGTTTGCCTTCACGATTCCTTGCGTCCTCGCAATTCTTTTCTGCAAGCATAGCAAGCTGGAACAGCTGGTTGACAGTAGTAAATTCTTTATAATCAACAATGTCCTGAATTTCACACCGTAACCCCCCGTAGAAACGAAAAATCTTATCCTCCGTTTCCTCAACAACCCCACAACGCACCATACCCTTTTGAAGCTCAAAGATAATAGTCCCGAATGAACTATCACCTTGTTCTAAGCGCTGTAATTTTTTCTCAAATCACGCTTATATGAGGAGGAACAAAACGACACGCATAGCTTCTTTTAATCGCTCCCATGTATCAGGTTGTAAACGCATGGTACCCAGTTCATTCCACAAGATAATAGCAAAGTCCTTAAACTCACTAGTAGCTTGTCTAACTCTATGTTGTTCAGGAACCAAGTGAGAATTAAACTTCTGCTCTACCATCATCTCCAAATCAAGATATTTTTCAGCATCATAAAGACCAGAAAAAGATGGAATGGTAAATTTGACTTTAGCAAAAGGATCGTCGTTACCATAACGATTCTGGTTATTACCTCCCATACCATGTTGGTTTTGCTGAAGACGCCGACGTAGTCGTGCATCTTGTGTCGCCCGCTGATTAATGTTGCCATCCGCATCAGACAGTGTGTCATCATCATGACGAGGGCCGTCATTGACAGGTGGTAGACGTGTCTCCAATGTGTCCATCCGACTAGTGAGGTCAGCCATCCGCCGCTCCACCCGCTCAATGCCTTCTGTGGTGTTCAACTGGGCAATGGCGGCGACAATGGTGTCCATTCGCGCGTCGAGATCAGTGAATGAAGCATTTTGTTTGTCGAGCGCAGCTTGTAGCTGGCCGCGACTAACACACTCGTTGAAGTCGACCGGTGTCCCATCCCCTTCGTATCCTGCCATGGTTAGTGGAAAACACAAGGAAAACAAAAGAATTATCCCTATCAACTACAAAGGAGGACAGTGGAAACCCGTAAAGGAAGTGGCTTACCAAGCTCTTACAAGTGTTCTTACCATCGCAAACAGTAGGTGGTACAACCGGTGGCTGGTTCGTGATACCTCGAGAGTGTGACCCGGCGATTGCAAGGGTCAAAAACTATGTTTGTCCTAAGTATGTATATGGAGTTTGGAAGGCCAAATATGTGAGTGGAACACAAATCAATAATAGATAGTAATGCTGAATAAATGTCCAAAGCACTGGTCCTAGTTGCTGGCCTAAATGTGTCCTATAGCAGGTATGATATGATGAACAAGGAATCGACCAGAATAGTAAAGCAAAGACAGTAACAAAGATGGCCAGGCAAAGACAGCACAAAACAAATGAAACTCTATCACCTAAAACTGTGCTCTCTTTTTTTTTTTTTTTCTTTCTTTTTTTTCGCCACGGAGAGCAATTCTCTCTCCTTTCTACTATAAGCAAATTTTTTTATTTTTGTGTCTTTTTTATTGTATTTTTTTCACAAAGAAGAGCACAGAAATAGGAACCACACAAAGTTTCACCTCAATCTGATGTAAGGTGTGGCCTACAGAAAATGATGAATGTGCTGTAAATTCGATGACGAAAGTTCGGAGCTCGAGTACTGCACTTTGCAGGCCGAATTTGGGCAAAATAAATTCGCCGAACCCGACGAAGTTACGGCGAAAGTTACGGCCGTTTGAAGATGGGCCTCCGAGTTATGGTTTCTGTGAAGGCCAAAACGAGATCGAGTGGAGGAAATTGGTGGAAATTGGGGGCGGAAGCTTGGGAAAAGGGTGGGGGATGGTGTTGGGTGGTCACGAGACAAAAACAGAGGGTGGAATATGGGTGGGAAGCTGGGTGATCATGAGACAAAAACAGAGGGTGGGATATGGGTGGGAAAACAAAAGTTGACAGCTAGGGTTTGTATGAGAGGTAGCGGAAGCAAGACAACCCGAAACAAAACACGATCTAAACCAGCAACACAACTCGATTAAGGACACAAACTCAACACTACAGACTCTGAAATCAAATTGTGCAAAAGGCTAAACGAGATCTGGGACAGGGAACAACCTATGACTACAATTTTTTTGTAGGGCTTTTTCTTGGACTCTAGGATGAAACCGAAAACAACAAAGGTAGGGTAAACTCGAACCAAAAGGAATACCTGAAGCTCTGATACCACTTGATGGGAATGGGGTCCCGATCTTCCAACAGGTTCTGGATATGCTTGATTTGGTGGAGGTGCAACACAAATCGATTCGGCTTTTGAACAACACGTTCTGAACCCCGCAATCGTAGCGCCACGTCTCCTCAGGTTATCAACCGTGCGCTGCCCGGTTGACCTCGCCAAGAAGGCTAATCCTTGCCTGCGAATCGAAGAACACAAGCAAGAACAAGGAAGAACACAATGGAATTGCAGATGTATTGGTTTAGCACTCGAATGTTGGGGTCTCACAAACCGATGAACGGCAAAACTGTTCAAGACAGAATTGATCTAAGCAAAACCCCACCTTAATGGTGGGGGTGGCGGCTGCATATAAAGGAGTGAGGGGCGTGCAAAACCCTTGGACACGCCCTAATGGGCTCCAACATGATACAAAGCCGAACGGCCCAAAAGACGGTGGCGCAGCACCCTGACAGATTCTGAATGCCTATTTGTTTTGATGATTCCTGTTGGCTCAGAAAGAATTTTGATATGGGACCAGAGCCATTGGAAAGGTCTTCTTCTCAGCTTTCCATACATACGTGGAACGTCCAAAACAGAGTTCGTATGCGTCCTGGGCATCCGTTTAACTACAGGCTGGTCCTGAAGGCTGAGGCAGACTCGAACTCGAGTTGGACTGGGCCTCCGGCTTGACTTGGACGTCCTTGCTGGTCTTCTCCGCCTCCACACCTCTCTCCATGTACTTCATGACCCTCTCCAATGTTCCTAAGCAAGATAACATCATTAGGTAGCAATCTATTCTCAAAACTATAAAAAGGATCACTTAAGAACGAGCTCACCTCTAGATTTAATTGTCGCATGCAAGCTCGGGTCATTGGACCTTGCATAACGGTTGGAGGATCAGCAGTTGCATCTGAAGGAGTGATGTCCTCATCATTATTTATACTCCGTAGAGTGTGTGCGGAGGCAGACCTCGTCGCTACGTCTTATTTATACTCCGTAGAGTGCGTGCGGAGGCGGACCTCGTCGCTACGTCTTATTTATACTCCGTAGAGTGCGTGCGGAGGCGGACCTCCGTGTGGTGCGTGTGCAGAGGTGAGTCTCCGTGCGGTGCGTGTGCTGAGGTGAGTCTCTGTGCGGTGCGTGTGCAGAGGTGAGTCTCCGTGAGGTGCGTGGGAACATCGACCACGTGTTTATACTCCGGAGAGTACGCGCGGCAATGACGTCGACGCGTGCGCGAAACACTGCGTCTTGTTTATACTCGGTAGAGTGCGCAGGGAAAACATCCGCGTCTTTTTTATACTCCAGGGAGTGCGTGCGGAGGCGAGCCTCCGCACATTTTTGGTAGGGGGTGCGTGGGAACATCGACCATGTCATTATACTCCGGAGAGTACGCGCAGCAGTGACACCGACGCGTGCGCGGAACTCCGCGTCTTGTTTATACTCAGTAGAGTGCGTGCGGAGGCGCACCTCCGCACGTCTTTGGTGGGGGGTTGGGGTAATAAACAGTTTCGCAAACAGCGAACTATCGGACCCCGGAGCAACGACTCCTGAATCCTCTGTGTAAATCGCACTAGTCTAGGATCAAGCTAGTGCACACAGTGGATAACAAAGATTTATATCATGCACAATGATATTTATTCATTAACTAAATATGGGCCTGATGGCCAAAGGTTACATCAATGGTTCATAAACCAAAAATAAATATAAACAGCGGAAGAAAACCAATAAAGCAGTAGCCCATCCTGCCTGCCCACAGGTGAATGACTGTAAGACGCAGCCTAGTCGTCGCCATCCTCATCGAAGTTGTTGACGTCATCCTCTGGCAACAGATTTTAGCAAGGTGAGCACATAAAGTACTCCCAAGGTAAGCACATAAAGTACTTACGCAAGTTACACCAGGAGTTTTAACAGAGTGAATGCATGCATAGGGATAACAAAGGAAGGCTTAATAAGGTTATTTGTGCGAAAACAGTACTGAATTTAAATACAATAGCATAAGTGCAAAAGCTGAATTGTTAATACATTAGATAGAAATAATAATTTAACAAAATAATATCGTTAGTGCAGGCTCCGACCAAACACTAACCTAGTCACAGGTATCCCACCTGGTCCATCTTTTCAAAAGTTTTCACATGGATTCCATCTATCCATATGCTTTTCAAAATCTCTTATGGATTCATTTTGTTAGTGCAGGCTCTGACCATACACCAACTTATTCACAGGTATCCCACCTGGTCATGGATTCCATTCATCCATCCATAAGCTTTTTCAGAAACCATTTTAAAACCAAAGTCTAATCCATGAAAAACTTTACCCAGCTTGCCCATAACCGTGGGCACGGCTATCCAGGATAGATTATACACTCTGCAGAGGTTGTACAGCTTTACCCACAAGACATGATCATCCTATATTGCCACTAGATTAACACACTTCCTTTGGTGTGCGGCGAGGAGATCATGACAAGGCCGTTACAATGATCCATAGCAAAAACAGTCACGCCGCCACTAAGGTTTCACCACAACTCGAATCCACGAGTTGGAGCCCCCTCTTGTGCCATGTGAGACTTCTCACGGCCAACGCCACGCTCACATTCAGCCTATAGCGAAACCGTATTTGGAATTTCACAAATTACTTAGCTAGGTCCGTCCCATACCGGACTTGTGGTAGTACGATGTGGCTTTGCAACAGTAGCTCACAGACCGGTCCTTAATTCGACTTAGGCTCAATCGACATACCCACATGCACGACAGTCAACCAGGTGTCACCAAACACGAGGCATGCTGGCACCCACCACCTAACCATTAGCCTAAGTCCAAATCATAAGTTTCTATTTTTATTTTTAAAGAATTTTCACAAACCATCCTTCACTCACCGAAGTCAAGATATCAATTTTCAAAGTCTGTCATTTCATATGAAAGATTGATCCCACCTAAAATTATACTAAGCCAAGCTAAGCATTTCTATAAAATTTTCTAGTCAATACTATGGTACTAACTAGTTTTCAGATAGGGTGACAAGGTATATGAATTCGAGATTCAAAATTGGCTATAGTCAAAGGATCATGGGCATAACTAAAGTTTAAACTGAATTTAAATTAAATTTGAATAGAAGTACGCATGCATATACAGTAAAACAACATAACTAAATTTGAAATATTAGGTTCAACATGATCAAAGGTGTAACTTGCCTTGCTTGAAGTCCTGCTGCGAATCACCGAAGTCGTTCACTCCCGAATCGTCAAACTCTACTCGCGAAGAACCACAACAAAAGAAATTCAAACAAAATTCAAATAAAATCCAAATAAACTCCAAAAAAAATTATAAAATATACGCTGGGAGATGGAATATGAATTTAGGAATTTGAATGGGTCCAATCGGAGTTAGGACAAAAGAGAACGACTTTTGAATTCCAGAGAAATGAACAAAAGAAATTATTGGAATTCTTTTCCTTGTGAAGAAAAAGTGGTCGGAAGCTACAATATTTGTGTATGGTTGAAACCATGATCGAAGGCGTAGTCGAAGACATGGTCAAAACCATAGTCGAATCAACGGTTGAAGATGCGGAGGTCTAACTTGAAGGCAAAGACTCCAAGTACGGGTGGAGTCGAAGTCGATGATTAAGATTCGATCGAAGACTTGCTCAAAACTGTACAGGGGTCGAAGAACACTATAACAGTTGAGAACAAATGGTAGTCGGAGTCGAGCGGTCGGAGAGATCGGAAGGTTCAGAGAGGTCGGAGGGTGCAGGTGTTAAAATGGTTAAACAACCATGATCGGTTCGAAGACGGAGATCAAAGTTGAAGGCCCCGAGATTGAAGGCCGAAGTCGAAGTCTTCGAGGTCGAAGGTCAAAGGCTGGAGTCGAAGTCTCCGAAGGTTAAGGTCCAAACTGGAGCTCCGAAGGTCAAAGTCAAAAGCTCCGAGTAGTCGGAGTCTAACAAGCCTCTGGATGGCGGAGTCTAAAGAGCCTCCGGACGGTGGAACCTTATGAGCCTTCGGATGTCAGAGTCTAAAAATAGGATGGTTGGGAGAAGTCGGACGGTTTCACGTGACAAGATACGAGCAATCTAATGGCGGCGAAGACCGGTGAGATGTACAAAAGAGGGAGAAGAGTATGAGTCCAGTTTCACCATGGCACAAGGTTTGGGTTGCACAGAGTTGGCTGGCAGCGAGGGCGTAGCGGAGGCGGGACATGATTATCGACAGCGGAGACTCTCCGACGACAGCTTGCTCGGAGAAGAGGCGTCGAAGGTTTGCGCGGGCCTGAGGAAGGTTACCAACGGTGGGGTACTCCGGTCATGCTTTGGCTCGGAAAAAAGGATGAAGGAGGTGCGTGCGGTCCCGTCAAAGATTTGGCGGTGGTGGCGTCGGCGGAAAAGACACTTTGGCGGGGGAATTGCTTGGCGGAGGGGTGGCGAGGTGAAGGAAAGAGAGAGGGGATTGCGAGGAGTGCATTGGTGCTCTCGTGCAATACCAGAAGTGGTTGGAAGGTGGTCGGCGGTGAGGTGAAGTAGTGGCGACGGTGTTCCGGCGGTGAGGAAACTCAACCAAGGGTGGTCGAGAAAATCTAAAAATTATGAAATATATATTGAAAATAGATTATGAATTTAGAAACTTGAATCACTTGATTCGGAGTTCAGACAGAGGAGAACGAGCGATTGGAAGATTGACGGATCATAAAATTCTGGAAAAAGAAAAATCAGGAATATTTCGAAGGAATATTCCCGCGTGAACAGTAATGGATAGTAGCTCTTTTCATTGTTTTTGGCCGTGTCGTTGGCGAGAAAAGGCACAGGAGGTGAAGCCAATGGGTCGCTAATGATCCGAGGCACATGTAGGAAGTGATGGCACGTCAAACGGAGCACGGTGACGACTTATACGGCGACAACGACATAGGGTGTGGAGAGAAGAATATTTTTCGGGCAGAGAATATGGAGAAACAAGATGAGAATGGCCTAGAATGTGGCGAGGCTAAGCTAGGAAAATTATCGGCTCAGCCGAAAACTCACCGGAGGCGACGCAATCGTCGTTTGAACGACGACGGTACCGAAACACGAAAAACTCAATATCTTCGCGCTCGGTGAGGCAAATCCAAAACCGTCTAAAACGTAGCCTTCCTGGAATGGTTTGACACATTTTGACATGGACGGATCGTTGAAAGCATTCCCGGACAGGCGGGGACACGAAGTGCCATTTACGGCCATGGCGAGGTGTCGGGCGCAAAATTTAGGAAAGGTTTTTGGACGAACGGAGGGGAGCACGGCTAGAACACATTGAGATGAACTCAACGATGCGCAGACGGCTCAGCCAACGGACTAGTGAAACACAGTGGACAAGACGTTAAGCAGCCTGCAGACCACCGGCCAACGGAGAGGAATTAACATGCGAGAGTTGCGGCGAATCAAATAGTAGAGCGTGGGAATCATGATGCTCACCTTAGTTTTGGTCGGGCATGCACGGTCGGCCGGTTGCGACGCGAAGAACACGGACCCGATTTGGCCCACGGTGCCGACGATGCTCTGGCGATGTTCCGACGAAAGCGAGGTGAGCACCGCGTAGAACGCGGCGAGGCGAAGCCAACGGTGTGGTCAAACGCGGCGGGGCTCCACCGGACGAGGCGCAATCGGCTGAAGAACGGCGCTTACACAACGAAACAAGAACTTCGATTGCGGCCAATAGAGAGGGAGTGGAGACTTGAAACTTTCGGGGTTGAGTGAGGATGGGGAGAGGCTCACGGTGCTCCCTTTTATAGGGGTTGAGGAGGTCCGAGGAGAGAGATCAACCATCCATGTCCTTGAATGGCATGAGTTAAATCCCGCAAAATTGGTCATCAATGAGAGGGGAAACGGTAGGGGAATGAAAGAGCTTGATGAGAGGAAGTAAATGCAATTGATTTCGCTGAAAACCGTTGAGAGAATCAAAAGATATGAATGATTGAAGAAAAGCTCAAAAATGTGCAGCCATGTTGTCTCCTTGCGTTCTGCGCGTATGTGACTGGATGAGGAAGAAAGGAAAAAGGAGGAGAGAGAAAAAGAGAAAAGAAAAAAAAGAGAAAAAAAAGAAAAATTGGAAAAATTCCAAAAAAATATTTTTAGAATCGTTGGGACCAAAAAGAATAAATAAAATATTTTTGGAATTTTCTAACATATATTTTAATTTTTTTAAAATGTGTTTCTTTTCTAGCTTTAAATAATACAATAAATAACAAATAAAACTTAAAAATCTTAGAAAATTTCATAGAAGTTTCTAAGGCTATTTTGAACTTATAAAAATATTTTCAACTAAAATTTTGGTATTTTCCTTCATAAAATATTTTTTTGTTTTAACAGAAACGCTCTTTTCTATTTTTTTAGCGGAAAATTAAGTTAGCTAAAAATTTTAAAATTTTAAGAAACCAAATAACTTTGATTTTTTGTTTTAAACTAACTTATTTAATACCTTATTTATTTATTTTTTTCTTAAATCACCTTTTCATAACCTTTTTTTTAAAGCCGAAAATCAGGCAAAATTTTTTTTTTTGAAAAAGAAAACTTAAGAAACCAAAAAGTAATTGTTTTATTTTGAATTAAATCAAATATTTTAAATGAAACAGCTGGGCTGTTACACGAAATTTATTAAATTCCCGTTTGCGCGGGTAAGCGAGTACAAAAGGTTAAGAACTAACCACTGGACTCGCCGTCGTGGTGGTGAGATGCGAAGTCTCTAGTGCTTGGGCTGCCGCAGGGCATGTACAGGCGCGCCCGACCTAGGTACCACCTTGAGCTCCAAGGCATGGGCTTCGGGTTCCATGCTCCAAGAGTCGAGCCACGTGCTGGTCGCCGAGAATGGTGATAACACTTCGCGGGCCCGGAAGCTTCACACATAGGAAGCCATGGTGTGGTACCGCTCCAAAGGAATTAAGGATCGGTCTCCCCAAAATGGCGTTGTAGGGGTATTGGATATCAACGACATCAAAGGTGGCGTCCTTGCTCGCAACATTGCCCTCCGGGCCGAAGGAGATCTGCAAACATATTTGGCCCAGCGCTAATAGCGGCTGACCTCCGAAGCCCTGCAGTGGAACTCTTGAAGGGCCAAGGCGACTACGAGGGATCGCCATCTGGTCGAAGGCCTGTGCGAACAAGATGTTCGCGGAGCTACCCCCATCGACCAGACGCCGCGGACGCCGCACCGCAAGAATCGCGACTGGATGACTAGGGGATCCTGATGGGGGAATTCCACGCCTTCGGCATCAGCAGGCGTGAAGGTGATCATCTGTTGTGCCCAATCTGGCGGTGCCTGGGCTGGGTATGCCGCCACATGGTGTAGCTTCCTCACGTAGGCCTTGCGCTGTCACTCCGAGGCGAATTCCAAGGAGGAGCCTCCGGAGATTATGTTGATGATCCTGCGTGGGATGCCCTCAAGGGCATGGATCCACAGGGGGCTCTCCTGAGGCTGCTGCACCTGGACTTGCATCTGCCGGAGACCCTTCTGAGGCTGCGGCTCCTGATCCCGAATCCTCAAGGGGCCGCCCGGTGGCTACTGAACGTGCGCCACGACGGGTGGGCGCGCCTCGAGATCCCTGTCATGGGCAACGCTCTGTCGAAGTGCTGCGATGGTGGTGCAGGAGCGGGTGTCATGATTGCCTAGGCCGTGCACCTCGCACCACTGTGGGCGGTGTTGATCTCCGTATTCCACGCGAGCCCAACCATCGCGACCCCGGCCTCGGCCTCGCCCCCGCCCGCGCCAAGCCCTAGCCCCGCGGTTGGCGGGGGCGTTGTCTTCGGAGCCGCCCTCTACATCGAAGACGTACCGGGGTTGCCAGGATGTTTGGCGGCCGCGCTGGGGCTTGTCGACCAGCGCGTCCTTGCGCTGGGAGACGTCCTTTGATGTCTCCTGCCTACGCTTGCTCCGCGAGGGACTTGCCTTCAACGGGTCGACGCTCTTCGCGGCACCGCCCGTTGGATTGACCTCGGCGTCGTTGTCTTGGCGCCGCTTCGCATCTTCTTCCGCCCGAGCGTACTCCTCGATCTTATCGAAGAGCTTCACCACTGTCTTGATTGGCTTCCGTGTGTTGTACTCGGCCAGCGGCCCCGGGCAGAGACCCTGTATCGCTGCATTGATGATTGTTGTCTCGTTGACATCTTTGACCTGGCAGCGGACCTTCGCGAAGCATTTGAAGTACTCGCGGAGCCTTTCCAATGGCTTCTGCTTGATTGTAAAGAGCTGATCCGCGTCGACACGCTCGACGTAGTTCCCTTGGAAGTTGTTGTAGAGGCAGTCACGAACCTGCTCCCATGCATATATGGAGCTTGGCTCGATGGTGAAGAACCATGAGAGCGCCACTCCTTGCAGCGCGAGCGGGAGCCCCTTTGCCTTGGTGGTGTCGTCTCCGCCTGCCGCCTCAATGCCAGTCTCGTACACGCATATGAATTCTCGAGGATCCGTATCGCCCTTATACGACGTGACGGAGCTGGGGAATTTAAAATCCTCCGGCCACGCTGCCTGTTGTAGGCCCGCCAATAGCGGGGATTCCGGGTCCACCCATCGTAGCGAAGCGC
This sequence comes from Melocanna baccifera, assembly GCA_036346265.1. Taxonomy (NCBI): domain Eukaryota; kingdom Viridiplantae; phylum Streptophyta; class Magnoliopsida; order Poales; family Poaceae; genus Melocanna; species Melocanna baccifera. Next base: position 4,049,017 of record CM070702.1, read on the forward strand.
GGCTAGACGTAGGGGCGTCACGGCTGTCCGCCCGCTCGGGCGAGGGCTCCAATGCGACCACCGGAGGAGTCGGCTGACTCCGAGCCTCTTGCATTCTTCGCACGGCCCCCCGAAGATCTGCTAGCTCCTGCTGGAGCGTGCCGAGGGCTGCCAGTAGGGCGTTCTCCATTGCGGGCGTAGATGGAGCGACGGGCGCATCCGGTAGCACAGCCGAGGTAGTCGCAACCGTTGCTTGTGCTCTTAGGTTGCTCCTCCCGTCCGCGCGATGGAGTTCAGCTTGGCACTTGTGGCCCGTGTTGCCGGCAGGACCGCTTGGCACTTCCGCACCGGGTGCAGAGACGGTGGTCGCGCCTCGACGGTCGTCGAGGCTACCACTCCCTAGCGCCCGCCGGTGTCGTCAAGGTTGATCGTCACACCAATGGCGAGTTCGGGTGCGACGCGCGGGTTGGGGCCGATCGTCACGTCAATGGGGGCGGGGTCGATGGCGTCGGCGGTGGCGGGGTCGATGGCGTCGGTGGTGGCGCGGCCGATGGCGTCGGTGGTAGCGAGGCCGATGGCGTCGGTGGTAGCAGGGTCGATGGTCGCGCGATGAGTATCGCCATTTTCGCCCCCGACCGCCGATGCCGAGGCTCTGGTGCTGACGCGGGGCCTCGCCACGGTCGCTTCCTTCTTCCTCGCCGCCGATGATGAAGCTTTTTTCGGTGCCATCCTTCTTCTTGCGGTCTTGAGGTTTGCTTCCGTCGTCCCCACGGACGGCGCCAACTGTTGTGGCTACGGACCAAACAGAGAGAGAGGTATGGTAGTGGAGAGTTAGGTGAGCAAATGACCTCTTGGATCTTTTCCAAGACTCGATATCATATATATGCATCTACCCTCGTAAGGAGTGTCTTTACAACCGTAGCTTCACACCGAAGCCTTCCTTATTACATAGTTCTCAACAGGCTAGCTGGGTTTAGGTGGGGGCCACCCTACAACACTAAGACTTGTGATTTTCTTATTATTAGAAACCATGGAGAAGAACCACGCGAACTCAAGTGTAGAAGTGGAACCGTCAGGCGCAATCCAACTCATATTCGCGAGCTCGACTCAGATTCGGACTGCTTGATAGCGCCTACTTCAAACAGACATAACTTTTGATCTAGAAGGTTTCTCGGACCTTGTGAGTACTCGTTGGAAAGATATTGGAGTCTACTTTCAGATGAATCTAGTCTCACCTCGAAATTGCACCTAAGCTGATCAAAAACTGTAAAACAAGTCACATCACTTTTTCAGTACGAGTCAAAGTGGGCCTTAGGCCTTGTAATCACACTTAGACTATTTGGGTCGGCACTATTCATAGTGGTACTGTTCACATGAACAGTACCCATGAATAGTACCACACCCTCTTTCGTTAGATAAGTGCGGCCTTCCCCCACCCCTATTTAAGGAGGTCGCACCCCTGTAGTTTTTCTCAGGTTTTTCTTAAGAGTTTATTCTGCTTAGCAGTCTCACCGCACGTCCGGTTGAAGAACCGAACTTGTGAACTCAATATTTATTTGCAATGCAGTTCAGATTGCATCTTTTACTCTCTTGCTTGTGTTCTCGATTCGCTTGCAGGAGATAGCCTTCTCGGCGAGGTCAACCGCGTTCGGCACGGTTGATAACCATCGGAGCAATGGTGTAGTGATTACGAGGGGATCGATCTATTTTGGTCGGAGCATTTGGATCATCAACGTCGAGATCTCCACAATCGACTTATCAGTACCTCTCGGAAGATCGGGCCATCGTTACATTAGGTGGTATCAGAGCAACGGTTGCACGTGAGGTAATTCGTCCCTTTTAGATTAGTTTATGTCCATCATATCGTCCTAAAAACTCCAGAAAAATAGCCCAAAAAAACGTTCGTATTGTTCTTCCGCTGTCCCAACACCCTCTTGTGCCATTGCAATTTTTCTTTTCAGTATTGCTCGTTGAATTTTTGGTTACATTATCATGTTCTAGTTGCTAATTCCTAGTTTATTCAGAGTCTAGTTCGTCTTTGTCTAGTTGCATCTCGTGTTCCTTTCAGTAGCTTCGTCGTTATGTGTTCTTATTCCGCGCCGCGCAGCGCCTTCCGTCCTTGCCGCGTCGCGCCTTCCATCCGTGCCACGCCGCACCGCACCTTCCATCCTTGCGACACCTTCCATCCGTGCCGCGGTCCCCATCCGCTGCCCTCCACCCGCCGGCCACCCCATCCTTGCCGCGAGCACCCCAAACATTGCCATCATCCGTGACAAAAAAAACAAATTAGGGTTTCGGACTCAAAATAAAAGAAAGAAAGAAATAAAAGAAGAGAAAAGAAAAGAAACGAAAGGAAAAGAAAAAAAAAGAGAGTTTGATTTCGAGGTTAAAAAAAGGAGTGCCCCTCTGTCCGAAATTTGAAATGTTATCAAACCTTTTCCAAATCCAGTGAATTTTGGTGGAGTCCTTCTTCACACATCCATAAACCTCCAGAAAACTTTTTGAGTAATTTTGGCTTCGGGATCAAAAGTTATAGCAGTTTGAATTGAGACTGATTCCAATTCGAGTCCGATTCCGACCCCCCTTCAGTAAAACGGGCATAACTTTTGCATACGGAGTCAGAATTCGACGTTCTTGTACTCGTTGGAAAGATATCGACGGCGCGCATCCAATACAAATGACCAGATTGTGCTCGTCACCCTCTAAGACCCCCAAAATTGGTCAACTTTAGCCCCAAAATTGCATCGTAAGATTTCAGCTTTCTATTTTTGGGGTTTTATTCGGCCTTCCCTTCAGAATTTGGGGTTTGTCCAGTTGAAAAAGTTCTAAATCTCATCAAAACCTTTCAAATGAGTATATATAAGTCACATAAAACTCTGCCTTTTCATCTGTTGAGACTAGCTGTTGTATCTGCTCAAACTAGAGGGCTATTCGCGTTTTGCCGATACCGCTGTTTTGTGCTCTCCTTCGCGCGAATAATCTTGTGCCCTTAGAAAGAAGTTTGAGTAGTGGGCTAGCGTCTCTCCTAGTACTTGTTGTGAGGCTCTCCTTTGCTTACATCAAGTCACATTGATCATTATGTGTGCGTACATACACTTCCTTGCATAGGGCTTGATTAGCTAGCTGTGATTAGGCTAGGATTGGCAACTTTGACGAATATTTTGAACAATCTTTCAACTTGCATTTACTGACCTGATTATTGCTAATCCTTTTGCTACTATATTGTACCTTCCAAGCTCCACCTACTCTTGATCAGAATAGGTTCCCTCTTCCAATCGTACCCATGCTCGACACGGTATCACGAACCAGCCACCGGTTATACCACCTACTGTTTGCGTTGGTAAGAACACTTGTAAGAGTGTGGTAAGACGCTTGAGAGTGTGTGATTCCACCTTTCCATCACCTAGTCGTTGATAGAGATAATTCCTTTGTGTTATCTTCTGTTTTCTACTAACCATGGCAGGTGAGTCGTCTGACGCGCAAGAGTGTGTTGCAAAGGGAGAGCTCATGACGCTCTTGGGTGAACAACGCACTACCATTATTGAGGACATCGATAGGAAGCTCCTAGCGACTACGGATATATTGCAGCGATCCATCGATGAGAGTATTGCAGCACTCACCACACGCCTTGAAAGAATGGTGAATCGGCCACCAAACAACGGACGCGAGAATGAACATGATGCACCGCAAGACCTTGAGGTGGGAGATGATAATGAGAGGCGAAATCGTGATTCTCAAGATGTACGCCTACGACACCGCCTACAACGCAACCGTAATGGTATGGGAGGTAATGATTTTCAGCACCACAATGCTCATGCTAATGATGACCCATTTGCTAAAGTTAAATTTACCATACCATCTTTTGCGGGTGTTTATGGTGCTAAAGTTTATCTTGAGTGGGAGATGACAGTTGAACAAAAATTTAATGCCCATCTAGTTCCTGAAGTGCATAGAGTCAGACAAGCTACTAGTGAATTTAAAGATTTTTCTATCATTTGGTGGAGCTAAGTAGTTAATTCTGGTTTAGCACCTGATACATGGGATAGATTGAAAGTAGCTATGCGTGCTAGGTTTATTCCTCCTACTTTTAAACGTGATATGCGTAAGAAATTACAGCGCTTAGACAAAGGTAATAAAACTGTTGAGGAATATTATCCAAAACTAGAAATAGGCATGCTGCGTTGTAATGTTGTAGAGAATGAGGAGGATAAGATGGCTCATTTTATTGGGGCTTAAGGCATGAAATTCAGGACATAATTGATTACAAGGAGTATAATGATATCAATAGATTGTTCCAGCTTGCTTGTTTAGCAGAAAAAGACGTGTAGGGAAGAAAACAACGGAATAGGAGCAACTATTGAAGTACTTCTGCATCGAGGTCGACACCGGGGCAATCCAAGTCAGCCCCACCTCCTGCTTTCTAGTCTGCTGCCCCCTCCGTGAGTAGGGCGCATTCAGCAGCACCGTCACCACCGTCACACACACCTGAGGTGACCAAATCCACTAGTGTGCAGACGCGAACGCAGAGCTCTTCATCGGTTGCTTCCACGGGTCGTACGACAGGGATCATATGCCACCGTTGTAAAGGGATGGGACACGTCATGAAAAATTGTCCAAGTCAGCGATCGTACATTGCGACAGAAGATGGTGGATATGTAAGTGCTAGTGATGTTGAGGATAAATATGTTCTTGCAGCTAACCTTGCAGGTAATGATGATGATCTAGAGGAATATAGCGAAGAGGAGGAAATTTTATGTACCGCTGCTACGGAGAATTATAGAACCATACTTGTGCAACGAGTGTTGAGCACTCAAAGGGAGCAAGCGGAGAAGCTACAGTGCCATAATTTGTTTCAGATGTTCCTCGTCGTCAAGGAATGCCGTGTTCGTGTCATAATCGATGGTGGGAGTTATAATAACTTGGTGAGTTTAGATTTGGTCAAGAAGCTTGGCTTGACCACACGTGCACATCCTCATCCATACCACATTCAGTTGTTCAACAACAGCGGTAAGGTGAAGGTAACACAATCTGCGAGAGTGCATTTTTCTATTTGTTCCTATCATGATGTAGGTGATTTCGACGTAGTGCTTATGCAAGCTTGCTCACTTTTATTAGGTCATCTATAGGAATTTGATACCGATGCAACTCATCATGGTAGAAGTAATAAGTAATCTCTAATGCACAAAGGAAAAAAAATAATTTTACTACCTTTGACACCTGCTGAATGCAATACGACAAAGAGATAGTTGTCAATGAGGGGAAAGAACATGAACATAAATCTGAAAATCAGCAAGTAGTGAAGAATATTTTCCCACCTAAGAAAGAGAAGTTAGCACCTAGTTCTAGGAATGAGGGAATTAAATTAAAGGGGTATGCCATGCTTGCCACCAAATCTGATCTTACTAAAATTGTCAACAATGATAAGCCACGCTATGCGTTGATATGCAAAGACGCTTTATTTTCACTTGATGATGTGTCTAGCTCTTTGCTGTCTGATGTCACTAACCTTTTGCAGGAATATGAGGATGTGTTTCCAGCTGAACTAGCCCCGGGACTGCCACCTTTTAGAGGAATTGAATACCAAATTAACTTAATTCTAGGAGTGACTTTGTCAAACCGTGCGACGTATGGAACCAATCCGGAGGAGACTAAGGAAATTCAACGACACGTTCAAGATCTTTTGGACCGAGGATTGGATGATATGCAAGTTGAGCTTGAGTCGAGGACGACTCCAATTCAAGAAGGGGAGGATGATGAGGACATCACTTCTACTGGTATAAACACTCCTCTTACTGCTTACATGAATGATGGGAAAGGTCCAATTACTCGAGCACGTGCTTGTCAACTCAACTATCAGGTAAATTCGTTTTTAGGAGTCAATAATATTTTTGCTGAGAGTTCGATACTTTCTAAGACTTATGATTTTCTTGTTCTTAGAAATCATGGAGAAGAACCACGCAAGCTCAAGTGTAGAAGTGGAACCGTCAGGCGTAATCCAACTCATATTCGCGAGCTCGACTTAGATTTGGACTACTTGATAGCGCCTACTTCAAACGGACATAACTTTTGATCTAGAAGGTTTCTCAGGGCTTGTGTGTACTCGTTGGAAAGATTCTGGAGTCTACTTTCAGATGAATTTGGTCTCACCTCGAAATTACACCCGAGCTGATCAGAAACTGCAAAACAAGTCACATCATTTTTTCAGTACGAGTCAAAGTGGGCCTTGGGCCTTGTAATCACACTTAGACTATTTGGGCTGGCACTATTTATGATGGTACTGTTCACATGAACAGTACCTGTGAATAGTACCGCACCCTCTTTTGTTAGATAAGTTCAGCCTTCCCCCACCCCTATTTAAGGAGGTCGCACCCCTTTAGTTTTCCTCAGGTTTTTCTTAAGAGTTTATTCTGCTTAGCCGTCTCACCGCACGTCCGGTTGAAGAACCCAACTTGTGAAATCAATATTTATTTGCAATACAGTTCAGATTGCATCTTTTACTCTCTTGCTTGTGTTCTCGATTCGCTTGAAGGAGGTAGCCTTCTTGGCGAGGTCAACAGTGTTCGGCACGGTTGATAACCATCGGAGCAGTGGTGTAATGCTTACGAGGGGATCGATCTATTTTGGTCAGAGCCTTTGGATCATCAACGTCGAGATCTCCACAATCGACTTATCAGTACCTCTCGGAAGATCAGGCCACATCACATTAGGTGGTATCAGAGCAACGGTTGCTCGTGAGGTAATTCGTCCCTTTTAGATTAGTTTATGTTCATCATATCGTCCTAAAAACTCTAGAAAAATAGCTCAAAAAAATTCCGTATTGTTCTTCCGCTGTCCCAACACCCCTTGCACCATTGCAATTTTCTTTTCAGTATTGCTCGTTGAATTTTTGGTTACATTATCGTGTTCAAGTTGCTAATTCCTAGTTTAGTCAGAGTCTAGTTCGTCTTTGTCTAGTTGCATCTCGTGTTCCTTTGCGTAGCTTCGTCGTTGTGTGTTCTTATTCCGTGCCGCGCCGCGCCTTCCGTCCTTGCCGCGCCGCGCCTTCCATCCGTGCCGCGCCGCACCGCACCTTCCATCCTTACGACACCTTCTATCCTTGCGACACCTTCCATCCATGCCACGGTCCCCATCCGCTGCCCTCCACCCGTCGGCCACCCCATCTGCTGCCCTCCACCCGCCGGCCACCCCATCCTTGACGCGAGCACCCCAAACATTGCCATCATCCGTGACAAAAAAAACAAATTAGGGTTTCAGACTCAAAAAAAAGAAAGAAAGAAAGAAAAGAAGAGAAAAGAAATGAAAGGAAAAGAAAAGAAAAAAAAAGAGAGTTTGATATCGGGGTTAAAAAAAGTAGTGCCCCTCTGTCTGAAACTTGAAAAGTTATCAAACCTTTTCCAAATCCAGTGAATTTTGGTGGAGTCCTTCTTCATACATCCATAAACCTCCAGAAAACCTTTTGAGTAATTTCAGCTTCGGGATCAAAAGTTATAGCAGTTTGAATTGACACCGATTCCAATTTGAGTCCGATTCTGACCCCCCTTCAGTAAAATGGGCATAACATTTGCATACAGAGTCAGAATTCGATGTTCTTGTACTCGTTGGAAAGCTATCAACAGCGCGCATCCAATACAAATGACCAGCTTGTGCTCGTCACCCTCTAAGACCCCCAAAATTGGTCATCTTAGCCCTGAAATCGCGTCGCAAGATTTCAGCCTTCTGTTTTTGGGATTTTATTCGGCAATCCCTTCAGAATTTGGGGTTTGTCTAGTTGAAAAAGTTGTAGATATCATCGAAACCTTTCAAACGAGTACATATAAGCCACATAAAACTCTGCCTTTTCATCTGTTGAGACTAGCTGTTGTATCTGCTCAAACTAGAGGGTTGTTCGCATTTTGTCGATACCGCTGTTTTGTGCTCTCCTTCGCGCGAATAATCTTGTGCCCTTAGAAAGAAGTTTGAGTAGTGGGCTAGCGTCTCTCCTAGTACTTGTTGTGAGGCTCTCCTTTGCTTACATCAAGTCAAATTGATCATTCCGTGTGAGTACATACACTTCCTTGCATAGGGCTTGATTGGCTAGCTGTGATTAGGCTAGGATCGACAACTTTGACGAATATTTTGAACAATCTTTCAACTTGCATTTACTGACCTAATTATTGCTGATCCTTTTGCTACTATATTGTACCTTCCAAGCTTCACCTACTCTTGATCAGAACAGGTTCCCTCTTGCAATCGTACCCACGCTCGACACGGTATCACGAACCAGCCACCGGTTGTACCACCTACTATTTGCGTTGGTAAGAACACTTGTAAGAGTGTGGTAAGACGCTTGAGAGTGTGTGATTCCACCTTTCCATCACCTAGTCGTTGATAGAGATAATTCCTTTGTGTTGTCTTCTGTTTTCTACTAACCATGGCAGATGAGTCGTCTGACGCGCAAGAGTGTGTTGCAAAGGAAGAGCTCATGACGCTCTTGGGTGAACAACGCACTACCACTAATGAGGACATCGATAGGAAGCTCCTAGCGACTACGGATATATTGCAGCGATCCATCGATGAGATTATTGCAGCACTCACCACACGCCATGAAAGAATGGTGAATCGGCCACCAAACAACGGACGTGAGAATGAACATGATGCACCCCAAGACCTTGAGGTGGGAGATGATAATGACAGGTGAAATCGTGATGCTCAACATGTACGCCTACGACACCGCCTACAACGCAACCGTCATGGTATGAGAGGTAATGATTTTCAGCACCACAATGCTCGTGCTAATGATGACCCATTTGCTAAAGTTAAATTTACCATACCATCTTTTGTGGGAGTTTATGATGCTGAAGTTTATCTAGAGTGGGAGATGACAGTTGAACAAAAATTTAATACCCATCTAGTTCCTGAAGTGCATAGAGTCAGACAAGCTACTAGCGAATTTAAAGATTTTGCTATCATTTGGTGGAGCCAAGTAGTTAATTCCGGTTTAGCACCTGATACATGGGATAGATTGAAAGCAGCTATGCGTGCTAGATTTATTACTCCTGCTTTTAAACGGGATATGCGTAAGAAATTACAGCGCTTAGACCAAGGTAATAAAACTGTTGAGGAATATTATCAAGAACTACAAATAGGCATGCTGCGTTGTAATATTGTAGAGGATGAGGAGAATAAGATGGCTCATTTTTATTGGGGCTTAAGGCATGAAATTCAGGATATAATTGATTATATGGAGTATAATGATATCAATAGATTATTCCAGCTTGCTTGTTTAGCAGAAAAAGACATGCAGGGAAGAAAACAATGGAATAGGAGCAACTATGGAAGTACTTCTGCATCGAGGTCGACACCGGGGTAATCCAACTCAGCCCCACCTCCTGCTTTCTAGTCTGCTGCCCCCTCCGTGAGTAGGGCGCGTTCAGCAGCACCATTGTAACATCCCAAAATTTTGTTCCTTTATTAAAAATCAAATCTGGAATTTATTGGATTTTTCTGGAGTTATGTCAAAGTCTTGATTTGAGAAAAATTATAAACTTTAATTTATAAAAGTCAAAAATGAATTTATTGCATTACTGAAAGTTAAAACAAATGTATTACAGCTTCCTAAAGTCAAATATGAAATTATATTAATTTTTCCAGATTTTATAAAGAAGTAAAACCTTCCCTTTTAAAATCAAATTGTACTTTTGCAAATTATACTTGTTAAAATGAGTGGGAACTATTTTTATTAAATCTAGAATAGCTCCAGATAGTTCTCTGAATTTTTTTGGATTTTTCAAAATTTATTTGGTATTTTTCTAAGTTTTCTAAAGCTTATTCGCATTTCTGGAAATCAAAAAGAAAATAAAATCCTGAAAACCCCTCCCCGGCCGCCAGGTGTCAAGCATCGGAGCCATCACCGCCCGCCGGATCCTTTCCCCGCCGTCCGATTCAACTTACCCGTTCATCCCGCCTTTCCTCTCTCCGCGCGCGACGCGTGTCGCACATCGGACCGTTCGTTCCCCCGCCCGACTCAATCCCCACCACCCGCTGTCACTTACCGCTTCGCCCGCCTCCCCCTCCGCTCCTGCCACCACGTGTGGCGATCGGGACCGTTCGCCATTTTCGGATCTCATCCCGCCCGTCCACAGCTACTTAACCCTCCGGCCGAAACCCCCGACGGCTTGGATTTAATCGCCGTTGTCGGATGGAATCGGGACCGTTCCCTTTCATTTAACGGTTCGCTCGGGACCCTACGGCCCTGATCTTCCCCTCCTGCCACGCGTCGCGGATCCAACCACCGCCCCCGCCCTTTCCCGTTTTTCTTCTCTCGCTGACCGGTGGGACCCCGCGTCGATCCGCCTTCCCGCCCCTTTCCTTTCTTCCCCGCGCGATCGCCACCCGCTGCCGCCATTAAAGCCGAAACCGAAGCTTTGATTGCTTCGGTTTCCTTCCCGTTCACTCCCCCGTGCCAACGGCAAATTAAGCCCCCGCCTCCACCGCATCCGTTCCTGGCATAAAGATGCGCGTTACACCTCTCCCCGCCGTCGTATTCATCCTCCCCGACCGTTTTAGCTCCGGCGAACATCACGCGGCCGTTACACCCTTCCCCGGCCTATAAAACCCACACCCCGAGGTCCCTCTACTCACACCGCCCCTCCCTCACCTCTCAATCGAAGCATTCCAGCACCGGTTCCTCCCCGAGCCCGATTTTCCCCTTCGCAGCTCCAACAGCTCCGTCGAGCAATCGCCGCCGGCTCGAGCCACCTCGCCCCTCGCCGACGCCTCCCCGACCTTGCTGGTGCCTAGGCGAACACCGGCGACCACTCCCCCGAGCATCTACACCACCGGAGCTGCTCCGCCGCCGTGAAGCCCCTCTCCGACCACCGCCCCTCTCTGCCGATTTTCCTCTCCGGTCAACCTCGGCCTCCGCGCAAGGTACCGATGCAATCCCCGCGCCCTCCTCTTCATTTTGGTGCCCTTGGCCAGCGCCGCCGCCCGCCGGAGCGCCGGCGACCATCGGTCCCCGTGCGCCACCGCCGCCGCCGCCCGTCGGCGCGACGAAGCCGCCACGCCGCAAGACGCTGCGTGGCGACGCAGCCACGAGGCAGCCACGTGGTGCCACGTCAGCGCCACCCCCGCCCCCGAGCGCCCGCCTGCCACCTCACCTCCCTCTCGGGTCCATGGACTCACTCCACCAGATCCAGGCCCCACATGTCAGCCCCTGTCCGATTTTTAAAACCCCAGGGCTGACGTCATGCTGACGCATTAAACCTAATTTTTCAGTATGAAAATAATTCGGCCGAAAATCAAATTCTCTTGCTGACATCATAATCTGTATTTTCCTTTAGGAAAATAATTCGTGCTGACGTCATAAATCCTTTTCGGTTTAAAAATAAATCCAGAAATACCCCTTTTTCTTTTAATTTGAATTAAAACTTTGGAAGGCTATAACTTTTGCATTTTAACTCCAAATTGACCCATTCAAATTTCTAAATTTTTCTAAAATCATGATCTATCTGTTTCTGGAATAAAAATGAAATTTTCAGATTTATTTAAATTTTGTTTGAATATATTTTTTAATCCCAAGATTTAAATTTAAATTAAAATTTCCAATTTCTTTTAAAAGCCTCAATCCCTTTCCAAGAATTGTTAGTCCATATCCAAAATTCAAAATTCTGTCTCCCAGTTTATTTTATGATTTTTGGAAGTTGCTTGGATTTCATTTGAATTTTGTTTTGAATTTTCTATGAATTGGCTCTTTACGTTAGATTTCGACGATTCCCCGCAGGGCTTCGATCAAGGCAAGTTACACCTTTGACCATGTTGAACCTAATATTTCAAATGTATTTATATTGTTTTACTGTATATGCATGCGTATCTTTACTCAAATATAATTTAAGTTTGCTTTAAAGCTAGTTATACCCATAATCCTTTGATTATAGCCCATTTGAAATCCCGAATTCATATACCTTGTCACCCTAGCTGAAAACTAGTTAGTACCACAGTATTAACTAGAAATTTTGTAGAAATGCTTAGCCCGGCTTAATATAACTTTAGATGGGATCAACTATTTCACATGAAATGTTAGTTTTGAAATGAAACCTTGACTTCGGAGAGTCAAGGGTGGTTTATGAAAATTATTTAAAAATGAAGATATAAACATGATTTGGACTTAGGCTAATGGTTAGGTGGTGGGTGCCGGTATGCCTCGTGTTTGGTGACACCTGGTTGATTATCGTGCACGGGGGTATGTGGTTGAGCCTAAATCCATTTAAGGACCGTTTCTGTGATTCATTTTACGAAGTCACTTCATACTACCACAAGTCCGGTATGGGACGGACCTGGCTAAGTAATTTGTAAAGTTCGAATTATAGTCTCGCTATAGGCTGAATGTGAGCGCGGCGTAGGTCGTGGGAAGTCTCACATGGCACCAGAGGGGCTCCAACTCGTGGATTCGAGTTGTGGTGAAACTTAGTGGCGGCGTGATTATTTTGGCGATGGATCATCGGAACAGCCTTGTCATGAACTCTCCGCCGCACACCTAAGGCAATGTGTTTATCGCGTGGCTCCAGTGAGAGGGAATGTCTTGTGGGTAAAGTTGTACACCTCTGCAGAGTTAAGAACCTATCTAGATAGCCGTGTCCACGGTCATGGACATGCTGAGTAAAGTTGTCACATATTAGACTTGGATTTTATAAACCTGGTTTTTGAGCAAACAAAAGACGGTTGGGTTCCGGTCCGGTGGATTCCCGTGGATAGGTTAGTGTGGGTTGGAGCCTACACTAACGATAATACTTGTTAAAAGCAATGTTTCATATACCGTATTAAAAGTTCAGCTTTTCGTACTTACATTATTGTATTTAAATTCAAGTATTGCTTTCCGCACATGTGCCCTATTAAGCCTTCCTTTGATATCCATTATGCATGCATCAACTCTGTTATAATTCCTGGTGTGACTTGCGTAAGCATTTTATATGCTTACCTTGGGAGTACTCTTTGTACTCACCTTGCTAAATCTGTTGCCAGACTTCGAGGGCGACTACGACGGTGAGGACTACTTCAATGAGTAGGACGCGCCTTACGATCATTCACTGTGGAGGTCGGATGGGCTGTGCTGCCACCTTTACTATCTTTCCGCTGTTTTTGTTTATTTTGTTGGCCTTGTGCCCTTATTGTAAGACTTGGCCTTAAGGCTGTATTTTCGTTTAACAATATTTCGTGGTTATTTTTGCATGATATACATTGCTGTTAAACCTGTGTGCACTAGCTTTTCCTGGGATAGTGCGATTTACACAGAGGGACTCGGAGTTGTTGTTTCGGGTCCCGACAGAAATGGTATCAGAGCAACAATGACTCTAAGACGTGACCTTAGCTAGAGACCAACCTTAAGAATATAATTTTTTAAGAAATGCCTCTTTTAAAACCATCTCTCCCTTTTCTCAATCTCTTTACCAAAACTGATTACTAACTCCTCTCCTCTTCCAAATTTTAGATGGAGCAACCCACCCGCGTTTCCCATGGAACCCTTGCCGGACTCTTCGCCGATGATCTATGCAACCTCATGCAAGAGCTCAACTTCCTCCCGTACCCCCTCTACCAAGGATACGTGGGCATGTACGGAGACGAGGAACGCTGGAGGGTAGAAGTGAAGATCTTCAAAGATTTCGGAGCAAATGGGGCCATTCACGTGTTCGACGCACCCCTACCTCGAGCTACCTTCTTCGACGGAGTACAGGATGCAGCCCGAGAGGCCATTCGCCAGCTGAGGAACATCTACGCTCGAGACTTGCTACGCACCGATTTTCGCTACTTTCCCATGAAGACTCCCCTGTGGGCTGCCAGCGACTTCTCATCTACAGAGTATGAGAGCAACCCCTGTCTCATACGACTGGTGGAATTCACCAAGTTCATGGATCATATGTACCAGATCACCCTGGACGAACTGCACACCGCACAGCAGAAGCTCCGCGCACGGGAAGAAGAACTTGCCGAGCTCCGTGCTGAAGATGCAGGCTCCACTGATTCCGGGCCTTTTCCGAGGAGACTCGAGCGCAGCACTAGTGTCTAGACAACCCTGAGACTTAGCTTTAAGACGTTATCCGTGAGCTGTAGTCCTTTGTAAACAGCCACGAGACTATTATAATAAAATAAAAAGTTTTGTTTGGCTCTTATTCGTGTTTTCCTTGCTCTTGTGTGTTATTTTGGTGGGATTGTTACTAGAACCTTTCCTTTAGTTCTCTCTCTAAATCTGAAAGTCTCAATAGATGGTGAACACAAGAAGGAACTCCAGCATGGACAACACCAACCCCGGAGCACAAGGAAGCCAGTCAGCTCCGATTCCACCACCCCCACCAGCAGCAGGACCGGATTGGGCACAATTGATGGCCAATCAAAACCAGTTGATCCAGCTATTAGCTCAGACGATCAACAACCCTCAGGCTTATCACCAACCTACCCAAGCACCTCCCAATCGTCTTTTGGAATTCCTAAGGATCAAGCCCCCGACCTTCGCTGGCAGTGCTGAACCAATGGACGCCGACGACTGGCTCAGGTCGATTGGCAAGAAGCTGGATATACTGCAGTGCACTGATCGGAAGCGAGCCCTGTTCGCCTCCCATCAGCTGAATGGGCCAGCATCTCAATGGTGGGACACTTTCACCGCTTCGCACGCCAACCCGCAAACGGTGATGTGGAACGAATTCGAGCAAAGCTTTCGCAAGGCTCACATCCCCACCGGCACCATGGCACTGAAAAAGGAGTTCAGAGCCCTGCGCCAAGGAAGTCATATGGTCAATGAGTATGTGCAAAAGTTCAACCAACTGGCCCGCTATGCGCCAGAAGATGTGGCTTCCGATGAAGCCAAGCAAGAAAGATTCATGGAGGGCCTGAACGACAACTTATCGAGATACCGATATCGGGTGATTATACCGATTTCCACCAGCTAGTCAGTAATGCCATCCGCAAGGAAGGCAAGCACATGGAAATGGAGACTCGGAAGAAAAGGATGGCGGACCAGAGGAACAACTCTGGAGGTTCTTTCAAGAGTCGCACCACTCCTCCGCACTCAAACAAGTTCGCACTCCGTGGCAAGAACTTCAAGAACCATCAAGCGTGTTCAAGTCCTCAACCACCGCCGCCGCTTTGGGCCAACCGCCAGCAGTTCCAAAGCAACCGCACCCCAACAACCGGTGGCCAGGTGCAGAAGAGCAGTCCGCCAACTGACGGATTAACCTGTTACTACTGCAAGGAACCGGGACACTTTGCCAAGGTGTGCCCCAAGAAGATTCAAGCGGCAGCGACTTCAGGAGCCTCCGGGAGTTAGAACCAGGGGCAGCAGAAGCCGCAGACTTTCATCAAGGGGAGAGTGAACCACGTGACAGCTGAAGAAGCTTAGGCTGCACTGGATGTCGTACTGGGTATGTTCCTTGTCAATTCAGTACCAGCATCAGTCCTTTTCGATTCCGGAGCATCACATTCATTTGTATCAAAAACTTTTGTGGATAAGCATGGGTTGGGCAGGGTAACTCTTAGCAACCTTATGATAGTTCACTCCCCTGGATCAGAAATGAGGGCAGGGACCCTGTGCCCCAAAGTGGAATTACTCATAGATGGGACCCGATTCCTAGCCGATCTTTTGTTTTGGAATCGCAAGGATTAGATGTCATTCTCAGGATGAATTGGTTAGCCAAGAATCGAGGACAGATCGATTGCGCTACCAGATCCATCACCCTCACCAATGACCAAGGCATAGAAGTGATCTTCTCTCCCCAGATCCCGGAAGCAGAAGAATGTGCCCTCTTCCACCTCCAAGTCTTGGAAGAAGTACCGATAGTGCGAGAATACCCAGATATTTTTCCCGAGGAACTGCCAGGAATGCCATCCGATAGGGAAATCGAGTTTGTGATTAACCTAGTCCCAGGCACCGCCCCAATTTCCAAGAGACCGTATCGGATGCCTGCTAACGAGTTAGCAGAATTGAAAAATCAGCTCAAGGAACTAGAAGACAAGGGATACATCCGACCAAGTTCGTCACCTTGGGGAGCACCCATCTTGTTCGTCAAGAAAAAGGATGAAAGTTTGAGGCTATGTGTGGACTACAGAGCACTCAACGATGTCACCATCAAAAACAAATACCCCCTCCCCAGGATCGATGACCTGTTTGATCAGTTGAAAGGAGCCGGTGTCTTCTCCAAGATCGACCTGCGATCAGGATACCATCAGCTGAAGATTCGTGAAGAAGACATTCCCAAGACTGCCTTCTCCACTAGATACGGACATTTTGAGTTCACGGTCATGTCGTTTGGACTGACCAATGCACCAGCCTACTTCATGAGTATGATGAACAGCGTATTCATGAAGTACTTGGACAAGTTTGTAGTAATTTTCATCGACGACATCCTCATCTACTCCAAGAATGAAGAAGAGCATGAGCAGATCTCGTAATCACCTTGAGAAACTTTGAGAGCATCAACTCTTTGCCAAGTTCGAGAAATGTGAATTCGCTAAAAGAGGTTGCCTTCCTGACATATTGTGACACCAAGGAATTGTCAGAGATCCTTCCAAGACGAAAGCGAGAATGGAATGGAAGCAACCAAGTCCGTGAATCAAGTCGAGCTTCCTTGACTCGCGGGTTATTACCGCCGGTTCATAGCAGGATTCTCTGAACTAGCCAAGCCAATGACTCAGTTGTTGAAAAAGGAAAAGAAGTTCGAATGGACGAAGGCTTGTGAACAAAGTTTTCAAACCCTTAAGAAGAGACTAGTCTCAGGGCCCGTGCTTGTTTTGCCGGACGTGCATAAAGGCTTCGAGGTTTTCTGCGACGCCTCTTGCCTAGGCTTAGGCTGTGTTCTGATGCAAGAAGGCAAAGTGGTAGCCTATGCATCGCGCCAACTCAAGCCTCATGAGTGCAATTATCCTACTCATGACTTAGAGTTAGCCGCAGTAGTGCACGCCTTAAAAATCTGGCGCCACTATCTTATCGGTAACCGTTGTGAAGTATAAACGGACCATAAGAGTTTGAAGTATATCTTCACCAGCAGTAACTCAACCTCGAGGCAACAAGATGGTTGGAGTTGATAAAGGACTACGACATCGGTATACATTACCACCCCGGAAAAGCGAATGTTGTAGCCGATGCCCTAAGCAGGAAGTCTTATGCAAACATGGTGATATCGGAAGAAGACCAAACCCGACTTCAGGAGGGAGTCGCCCATCTAAGTCTAAATCCGATGGGACCAAACATCCTCACCACCCTGGAGATACAACCTGGCTTGCCTGATCAAATTATGGAGGCCCAGAAGGTTGACGAGGATATCCAGGAAATCAGAAAGAATATGAGAAGGGGCAAAGCCCCGGGATTCAGTGAAGATGAGCATGGTACCGTCTGGTTCAAAACCGCATCTGTGTGCCAAATAATCAGGAAATCAAAACCATGATTCTGAAAGAGGCCCATGACACCCCATACTCAATCCACCCAGGTCGTACCAAGATGTACCAGGACCTAAGGGAAAAATATTGGTGGGTTAGTATGAAGAGAGAAATAGCAGAGTTTATTGAAGCCTGCGATACCTGTCAACGAGTCAAAGCCGAACATCAAAGGCCACCGACTCTTGCAACCCCCGCCTATACTGAATGGAAGTGGGAAGAAATCGGTATGGATTTCATAACCGGACTCCCAAGAACACAATCGGGTTATGATTCAATCTGGGTGATCATAGACCGATTAACTAAAGTGGCTCACTTTATACCAGTCAAGACCACTTACTCCGGGAGTAAATTAGCCGAGCTATACATGTCCCGGATTGTGTGCCTGTATGGCGTTCCCAAGAAAATAGTGTCAGATCGAGGAAGTCAGTTCACTTCTCGATTCGCGAGTCGCATGAAGAGTTAGGAGTAAGCTCGGTTTGATCGCTTACCACCCCCAAACAGATGGTCAAACAGAGAGAGTTAATCAAATGCTCGAGGATATGCTGAGAGCTTGTACTCTGGACTTTGGAAACAGCTGGGACCGATCATTGCCCTATGCAGAGTTCTCGTACAATAATTGCTACCAAGCCAGTCTGTAGATGGCACCCTTCGAAGCCTTGTATGGACGAAAGTGCAGGACACCCTTGCTTTGGGATCAGCAAGGAGAACCTCAAGAAGCTGGGCCGAACCTGCTACAAGACGCAGAAGATAAGGTTAAGAAGATCAGAGACAGACTGAAGATAGCCCAGTCTCGACAGAAGAGCTATGCGGATAACCGTCATCGAGACCTGACCTTCGAGGTCGGGGACTACGTCTATCTTAGAGTATCCCCACTCAGAGGTGTAAAAAGGTTTCAAGTTAGAGGAAAACTAGCACCACGATATGTGGGCCCTTTCAAGATTCTAAACCGAAGAGGTGAAGTTGCGTATCAGTTGGACTTACCGCCAAGCATGTCAGGAGTGCACAATGTCTTCCATGTCTCTCAGTTGAAGAAGTGCCTCCGGGTACCTGCAGAGCAAGCCGCATTGGAAACCTTGGACCTCTAGGATGACCTCACCTACCAGGAGCAACCAATCAAGATTCTCGAGACAGCAGAACGTCAGACCAGAAGGAAGACCATCAGATTCTGCAAGGTTCAGTGGAGCAACCACACCGAAGACGAAGCCACTTGGGAGCGAGAAGAAGATTTAAAGACCAGCCAATCCCATCTCTTTTGCTAGCTAGTGCAAATCTCGAGGGCGAGATTTCCTTTAAGGGGGGTAGGTTTGTAACATCCCAAAATTTTGTTCCTTTATTAAAAATCAAATCTGGAATTTATTGGATTTTTCTGGAGTTATGTCAAAGTCCTGATTTGAGAAAAATTATAAACTTTAATTTATAAAAGCCAAAAATGAATTTATTGCATTACTGAAAGTTAAAACAAATGTATTTCAGCTTCCTAAAGTCAAATATGAAATTATATTAATTTTTCCAGATTTTATAAAGAATTAAAACCTTCCCTTTTAAAATCAAATTGTACTTTTGCAAATTATACTTGTTAAAATGAGTGGAAAATATTTTTATTACATCTAGAATAGCTCCAGATAGTTCTCTGAATTTTTCTGGATTTTTCAAAATTTATTTGGTATTTTTCTAAGTTTTCTAAAGCTTATTCGCATTTCTGGAAATCAAAAAGAAAATAAAATCCTGAAAACCCCTCCCCGGCCGCCAGGTGTCAAGCATCGGAGCCATCACCGCCCGCCGGATCCTTTCCACGCCGTCCGATTCAACTTACTCGTTCATCCCGCCTTCCCTCTCTCCGCGTGCGACACGTGTCGCACATCGGACCGTTCGTTCCCCCGCTCGACTCAATCCCCACCACCCGCTGTCACTTACCACTTCGCCCGCCTCCCCCTCCGCTCCTGCCGCCCGTGTGGCAATCGGGACCGTTCGCCATTTTCGGATCTCATCCCGCCCGTCCACAACCACTTAACCCTCCGGCCGAAACCCCCGACGGCTTGGATTTAATCGCCGTTGTCGGATGGAATCGGGACCGTTCCCTTTCACTTAACGGTTCGCTCGGGACCCTACGGCCTTGATCTTCCCCTCCTGCCACGCGTCACGGATCCAACCACCGCCACCGCCCTTTCCCGTTTTTCTTCTCTCGCTGACCGGTGGGACCCCCTCGTCAGATCCGTCTTCCCCGCCCCTTTTCCTTTCTTCCCCGCGCGATCGCGCCACGCCGCTTATTAAAGCGAAACCGGCTTTGATTGCTTCGGTTTCTTTCCCGCTCACTCCCGCGCCAACGGCAAATTAAGCCCCCGCCTCCACCGCATCCGCTCTCGGCATAAAGATGCGCTACACCTCTCCCCGCCGTCGCATTCATCCTCCCCGACCGTTTTAGCTCCAGCGAACATCACGCGGCCGTTACACCCTTCCCCGGCCTATAAAACCCACACCCCGAGGTCCCTCTACTCACACCGCCCCTCCCTCACCTCTCAATCGAAGCATTCCATCATCGGTTCCTCCCCGAGCCCGATTTTCCCCTTCGCAGCTCCAGCAGCTCCAGCGAGCAATCGCCGCCAGCTCGAGCCACCTCGCCCCTCGCCGACGCCTCCCGACCTTGCCGGTGCCCAGCGAACACCGCGACCACTCCCGAGCATCTGCACCACCGAGCTGCTCCGCCGCCGTGAAGCCCTCTCCGACCGCCGCCTCTCCACCGATTTTCCTCTCGGTCATCCTCGGCCTCGCGCAAGGTACCGGCGCAATCCCGTGCCCTCCTCTTCATTTTGGTGCCCTTGGCCGCGCGCCGCCACCGGGCGCCGGCGACCATCGGTCCTCGTGGCGCCACCGCCGCCACCGCCCGTCGGCCGCCGGCCGAGGTGGCAGCAGCGTGGTCGCCACCGGGCGCCACGCCGCCACCACCGAGCGCCGGCCGCCACTCGCGCGCGCCGCCACGCCGCACGCGTTGCGTGGCGGCGCCACGAGGCGCCCACGCGGTGCCAAGTGGCGACCACGTGGTGCCACGTCAGCGCCACCCCCGCCCCCGAGCGCCCGCCTGCCACCTCACCTCCCTCTCGGGTCCATGGACTCATTCCACCAGATCCGGGCCCCACATGTCAGCCCCTGTCCGATTTTTAAAACCCCAGGGCTGACGTCATGCGAACGCATTAAACCTGATTTTTCAGTATGAAAATAATTCGGCCGAAAATCAAATTCTCTTGCTGACGTCATAATCTGTATTTTTCTTTAGGAAAATAATTCGTGCTGACGTCATAAATCCTTTTCGGTTTAAAAATAAATCCAGAAATACCCCTTTTTCTTTTAATTTGAATTAAAACTTTGGAAGGCTATAACTTTTGCATTTTAACTCCAAATTGACCCATTCAAATTTCTAAATTTTTCTAAAATCATGATCTATCTGTTTTTGGAATAAAAATGAAATTTTGAGATTTATTTAAATTTTGTTTGAATATATTTTGTAATCCCAACATTTAAATTTAAATTAAAATTTCTAATTTCTTTTAAAAGCCTCAATCCCTTTCCAAGAATTGTTAGTCCACATCCAAAATTCAAAATTCTATCTCCCAGTTTATTTTATGATTTTTGGAAGTTGCTTGGATTTTATTTGAATTTTGTTTTGAATTTTCTTTGAATTGGCTCTTTACGTTAGATTTCGACAATTCCGGAGACGCTGAGTTCGACGATTCCCCGCAGGGCTTCGATCAAGGCAAGTTACACCTTTGACCATGTTGAACCTAATATTTCAAATGTATTTATATTGTTTTACTGTATATGCATGCGTATCTTTGCTCAAATATAATTTAAGTTTGCTTTAAAGCTAGTTATACCCATAATCCTTTGATTATAGCCCATTTGAAATCCCGAATTCATATACCTTGTCACCCTAGCTGAAAACTAGTTAGTACCATAGTATTAAGTAGAAATTTTGTAGAAATGCTTAGCCCGGCTTAATATAACTTTAGGTGGGATCAACTATTTCACATGAAATGTCAGTTTTGAAATGAAACCTTGACTTCGGAGAGTCAAGGGTGGTTTATGAAAATTATTTAAAAATGAAGATATAAACATGATTTGGACTTAGGCTAATGGTTAGGTGGTGGGTGCTGGTATGCCTCGTGTTTGGTGACACCTGGTTGATTATCGTGCACGGGGGTATGTGGTTGAGCCTAAATCCATTTAAGGACCGTTTCGTGATTCATTTTACGGTCACCAGACTACCACAAGTCCGGTATGGGACGGACTGGCTAAATAATTTGTAAAGTTCGAATTATAGTCTCGCTATAGGTCAATGTGAGCGGCGTAGGTGTGGGAAGTCTCACATGGCACGGAGGGGCTCCAACTCGTGGATTCGAGTTGTGGTGAAACCTTAGTGGCGGCGTGATTATTTTGGCGATGGATCATCGGAACAGCCTTGTCATGAACTCTCCGCCGCACACCTAAGGCAGTGTGTTTATCGCGTGGCTCCAGTGAGAGGGAATGTCTTGTGGGTAAAGTTGTACACCTCTGCAGAGTTAAGAACCTATCTAGATAGCCGTGTCCACGGTCATGGACATGCTGAGTAAAGTTGTCACATATTAGACTTGAATTTTATAAACCTGGTTTTTGAGCAAACAAAAGACGGTTGGGTTCCGGTCCGGGTGGATTCCCGTGGATAGGTTAGTGTGGGTTGGAGCCTACACTAACGATAATACTTGTTAAAAGCAATGTTTCATATACCGTATTAAAAGTTCAGCTTTTCGTACTTACATTATTGTATTTAAATTCAAGTATTGCTTTCCGCACATGTGCCCTATTAAGCCTTCCTTTGATATCCATTATGCATGCATCAACTCTGTTATAATTCCTGGTGTGACTTGCGTAAGCATTTTATATGCTTACCTTGGGAGTACTCTTTGTACTCACCTTGCTAAATCTGTTGCCAGACTTCGAGGGCGACTACGACGGTGAGGACTACTTCAGCGAGTAGGACGCGTCTTACAGTCATTCGCCTGTGGGAGGCTGGATGGGCTGTGCTGCCACCTTTACTATCTTTCCGCTGTTTTTGTTTATTTTGTTGGCCTTGTGCCCTTATTGTAAGACTTGGCCTTAAGGCTGTATTTTCGTTTAACAATATTTCGTGGTTATTTTTGCATGACATACATTGCTGTTAAACCTGTGTGCACTAGCTTTTCCTGGGATAGTGCGATTTACACAGAGGGATTCGGAGTTGTTGTTCCGGGTCCCGACAACCGTCACCACCGTCACGCGCACCTGAGGCGAGCAAATCCACTAGTTTGCAGACGCGAGCGCAGAGCTCTTCATCGGTTGCTTCCACGGGTCGTACGACAGGGATCATATGCCACCGTTGTAAAGGGATGGGACATGTCATGAAAAATTGTCCAAGTCAGTGAGCGTACATTGCGACAGAAGATGGTGGATATGTAAGTGCTAGTGATGTTGAGGATAAATATGTTCTTGCAGCTAACCTTGCAGGTATTGATGATGATCCAGTGGAACATAGCGAAGAGGAGGAAATTTTAGGTACCGCTGCTACGGAGAATTATAGAACCATACTTGTGCAACGAGTGTTGAGCACTCAAAGGGAGGAAGCGGAGAAGCTACAGCGCCATAATTTGTTTCAGATGTTCCTCATCGTCAAGGAATACCGTGTTCGTGTCATAATTGATGGTGGGAGTTGTAATAACTTGGTGAGTTTAGATTTGGTCAAGAAGCTTTGCTTGACCACACGTGCACATCCTCATCCATACCACATTCAGTTGTTCATCAACGGCGGTAAGGTGAAGGTAATACAATCTGCGAGAATGCATTTTTCTATTTGTTCCTATCATGATGTAGGTGATTTCGACGTAGTACCTATGCAAGCTTGCTCACTTTTATTAGGTCGTCCATGGGAATTTGATACCGATGCAACTCATCATGGTAGAAATAATAAGTATTCTCTAATGCGCGAAGGAAATAAAATAATTTTACTACCTTTGACACCTGCTGAAATTGTGCAATGTGACAAAGAGATAGCTGTAAATGAGGGGAAAGAACATGAACATAAATCTGAAAATCAGCAAGTAGTGAAGAACATTTTTCCACTTAAGAAAGAGAAGTTGGTACCTAGTTCTAGAACCGAGGGAATTAAATTAAAGGGGTATGCCATGCTTGCCACCAAATCCGATCTTGCTGAAATTGTCGACAATGATAAGCCATGCTATGTGTTGATATGCAAAGACGCTTTATTTTCATTTGATGATGTGTCTAGCTCTTTGTCGTCTGCTGTCACTAACCTTTTGCAGGAATATGAGGATGTGTTTCCAGCTGAACTACCCCAGGGACTGCCACCTTTTAGAGGGATTGAATACCAAATTAACTTAATTCCAGGAGCGACTTTGTCAAATCGTGCGGCGTATAGAACCAATCCGGAGGAGACTAAGGAAATTCAACGACACGTTCAAGATCTTTTGGACCGAGGATTGGATGACATGCAAGATGGGCTTGAGTCGAGGACGACTCCAATTCAAGAAGGGGAGGATGATGAGGATATCACTTCTACTGATGTGAACACTCCTCTTACTGCTTGCATGAATGATGGGCAAGGTCCAATTACTCGGGCACGTGCTCGTCAATTCAACTATCAGGTAAACTCGTTTTTAGGAGTCAATAATATTTTCGCTGAGAATTCGATACTTCCTAAGACTTTGTGATTTTTCTGTTCTTAGAAACCATGGAGAAGAACCACGCGAGCTCAAGTGTAGAAGTGGAACCATCAGGCGCAATCCAACTCATATTCGCGAGCTCGACTCAGATTCGGACTGCTTGATAGCGCCTACTTCAAATTGACATAACTTTTGATCCAAAAGGTTTCTCGGGGCTCGTGAGTACTCGTTGGAAAGATATTGGAGTCTACTTTCAGATGAATCTGGTCTCACCTTGAAATTCCACGCGAGCCGATCAGAAACTGCAAAATAAGTCACATCACTTTTTCAGTCTGAGTCAAAGTGGGACTTGGGCCTTGTAATCACACATAGACTATTTGGGCTGGTACTATTCATGGTGGTACTGTTCATGTGAACAGTACCTATGAATAGTACCACACCCACTTTTGTTAGATAAGTGCGGCCTTCCCCCACCCATATTTAAGGAGGTCGCACCCCTTTAGTTTTCCTCGGGTTTTTCTTAAGAGTTTATTCTGCTTAGCAGTCTCACCACACGTCCGGTTGAGGAACCCCAACTTGTGAACTCAATATTTATTTGCAATACAATTCAGATTGCATCTTTTACTCTCTTGCTTGTGTTCTCGATTCGCTTGCAGGAGATAGACTTCTTGGCGAGGTCAACCGCGTTCGACACGATTAATAACCATCGGAGCAGTGGTGTAGTGATTGCGAGGGGATCCATCTATTTTGGTCGGAGCCTTTGGATCGTCAACGTGGTGATCTCCACAATCGAATTATCAGTACCTCTCGGAAGATCAGGCCATCGTCACATTACCATCTGTAACACCCGGAATCCACATTATCCTGAGATGCCACTAAACCACTCTACCGCTAGCCAATTTACAAGATAACATAAACTGGCAACAATTTCTAAATCATGATAAGCTAAGCAGAAGCATACTAAGCAAGGTATTGGAACACTATTAATTAGATAACAATTGCTAAAAGGTTTAACCAATTAAAACAAACTACCGTCTAGCATTATTACCTTGAAACAAACATCAATAAGGGAAATAAATCTATGATTAAGACTACACAACTATTACAACATTAATCATGATATGATGTGTGACCGTTATGTGCCGCTCTACCCTTCCCATGCATTCTTCAGAATCACCTAGAGGGGGGAAAAGCAGGAGTGAGATATAAATCTCAGCAAACAAACTGTTTAACAAGCTAATTAAACTACAATGTTGTTAAGCATCAGTATCTATTTTCCACAATGACCATAATTACAGCCGTAACCACATGTTCTACCAACAATAATAAAACATTAGCAAATGAATATTGATTGACTACTTCATATCCTCAACTACTACCACTATCAATGACAGGAAAACATTAACAGATTTTACCTCAACTGATATCAACAGTTACCACAAGAGAAAAGAATCTTGTACCACAATCTCAACCCCTATCATACCACAAGGGGTGAACCTCCTTCCACGACCACAGCCACATTCCTCATACCCTAAATGACTCACATGAGCCAATTCCATATTACAACTATGGAGTTGCATTTGTTTATAAAATAACTTCACCACACTACATTGCATAAGTATGTAAATGATCTTTCCACAATGCAATGCATATGAATGCGTATGCTCCACTGCACCCTTACCCAACAAGGTAAGAGTGTGCATCGTACTACAGCAATGTACGATGCTGTACCGGTACGGTCGCGGTTATAAGCGGCGATATCCACAATGCAAATGTCATGACATGATATGAATGTTATGATAATCATAAATCACAAGAATTTAACCATGAAGATCAACAACATAATGATCATGAATACTTCCTCATAATCCACATGTGTCTCAATAAGCACAATGCAAGTGTTTCATAAGATCATTACCACATAGCCCACATTCGGTTCACCAAGATCATAAACAATTGATCTATAGGGAATTCTACCACATAGACCATAATATATTCATCAAGAATGCTACCACCACAACTACAAATATTCACTAAGAATATTACCACCTATACCACAATATGTTCATAAAGAATACCACTCCACAACTATATTTGTTTCACCAAGAACAATTTTACATATCCACAAATAAACCATCAAGATCATAAATAGTTGAGTTCTTAAAATACTACCACATGGACCATATTGAGGAAATATGTAACAATGTCATAGCAACTCAAATTAAGAGAATAAATAATTGTGAAGGTAGAATAATTAACAAATTAAACATGTAGCACAACCGCTACGTTTACTTGCCTCTACCGTTGAAGCGAAGCAATCACGTGCATTCAGGAGCAAAACCACCTGTCCAAAAGTACCTCTTAGCACAATGCTATGGCAAGAAAATTGTGTCTTAAGAAGTAAAGGTGATGCTAATCCCCAAAACCCCACAACAATCCTCTCCGCTTAACGGTTCTCTACTCTGCCCGCTGAAGCACTGCTACTTAACATTTTTTATATCTTTAAGATTACTAAACCTTTTGCAGAGGGGAATATATTTATGCTTTCCTTACTCATTTTCCTTCACTTTTCATGTAGATCACATATTTTAATTTTGTTCTTAGCATGGTGTAACTAAATGCTCAAAACAGAGAACATCCTCTGCTCTATCTGTCCGGACAGTCAGGTTCAAATGCTTCCCAACAACAGAGTAGTGCTCTAAAAATTTTTATTTTTATACAGAAGCTATCTTAATAAATTCCCTACAACTTTCTCAATGGTGGCCAAAAATATAAAATTCATCTATTATCCTTAATTCCCATCTGAACAGCGGTCTGTCCCTGTCTGTAATCCTGACGAATAGTGAGATTCCAGACCCTGGTACGTCTAAATTACATGGCTCAAAAATCTGAAAATAATACAGTAGATGCGTATCGTTGTCCTCTATGTTTTTCCTTTTGGGGAGACCTTCGCAAAAAATCGTCTTAAGGGTCTAAACCGTACAAACAGTAACACTGCGCGATTGGATCTGCAGACAGTCATCTGGGATTCTCTAATCGGGGGTTTCTAAAATGCTAATCCCCACAAAACTTGGACTAAGAACCCTAAATTCAGCAGAAAACAGAGGGATTGGGGTGAGGGAGAGTTACCTAGGGGATTGTGATCACCCTCTTCTTCCTCTCCTTCTCCTTCCCTTCTTCCTTCTTCTCCTTCTTCTCCTTGCAGCAGCACTTGGGCAGAGGGGAGGTGCAGGGAAGGAGGGGGGTGGCAGCTTGGGGGTGGGAAAAAGGGGGAGGGGCCAAGGGAGGGGGTTTATAAAGGGGGTGCTAGGGTTTGGGAGGGGGTACCGGCCCCCGTTTAGGCTGGCTGGCCCACCCCTCCGGACAGCCCAAAATCTCTTAATTAATTATTTTAATTCTCTTTATATTATTTTAGACTATTACGAAGAATTTATTTTCACCTCCCGCGATTTACAGAAAATCCGGATGACTCCGCAATTAATTTAAAAACTGACACTGAAACGATGTTCAGGATATTACACCATGTATCAGGTGCTAAACCGGAATTAACTACTTGACTCCACCAAAGGATAGCAAAATCTTTAAATTCACTAGTAGCTTATCTGACTCTATGCACTTCAGGAACTAGATGGGCATTAAACTTTTGTTCAACTGTCATCTCCCAATCTAGATAAATTTTAGCATCATAAACACTCGCAAAAGATGCTATGGTAAATTTAACTTTAGCAAATGGGTCATCATTAGTACGAGCATTGTGGTGCTGAAAACCATTACCTCCTATATCGTGACAGTTGCGTTGTAGGCGGTGTCGTAGACGTGCATCTTGAGAATCACGAATTCGCCTCTCATTATCATCTCCCACCTCAAGATCTTGGGGTGCATCATGTTCATTCTCGCGTCTGTTGTTTGGTGGCTGATTCACCATTCTTTCAAAGCGTGTAGTGAGTGCTGCAATACTCTCTTTGATGGATCGCTGCAATATATCCGTCGTGACTTGAAGCTTCCTATCGATGTCCTCATTAATGGTAGTGCGTTGTTCATCCAAGAGAGTCATGAGGTCTCCCTTTGCAACACACTCTTACGCGTCAGATGACTCACCTACCATGGTTAGTAGAAAACAGAAGACAACATAAAGGAATTATCCCTATCAACGACTAGGTGATGGAAAGGTGGAATCACACACTCTCAAGCGTCTTACCACACACTTACAAGTGTTCTTATCACCGCAAACAGTAGGTGGTACAACCGGTGGCTGGTTCGTGATACCGTGTCGAGCATGGGTACGATTGCAAGAGGGAACCTGTTCCGATCAAGAGTGGGTGGAGTTTGGAAGGCACAATATGGTAGCAAAAGGATGAGCAATAATTAGTTCAGTAATAGCAAGTTGAAAGATTGTTCAAAATATTTGTCAAAGTTGCCGATCCTAGCCTAATCACAGTTAGCCAATCAAGCCCTATGCAAGGAAGTGTACGTACGCATACGCAACGATCAATGTGACTTGATGTAAGCAAAGGAGAGCCTCAAAACAAGTACTAGAAGAGACGCTAGCCCACTACTCAAACTTCTTTCTAAGGGCACAAGATTATTCGCGTGATGAAGAGCACAAAACAGACATATCGGTAAAACGCGAACAGCCCTCTAGATTGAGCAGATACAACAGCTAGTCTCAAGCGATGAAAAAGTAGAGTTTTATGTGCTTATATATACTTTTTTAAAAGGTTTTGATGAGATATACAACTTTTTCAACTGGACAAACCCCAAATTCCGAAGGGAAGACCGAATAAATAACCAAAAACAGAAAACCAAAATATTGTGACACAATTTCAGGGCTAAAGATGGCCGATTTTCTGGGTCTTGGAGGGTGATTGGTGCAAGCAGGTTTTCTTTATTGGATGCGCGCTGTCGATAGCTTTCCAACGAGTATAAGAACGTCGAATTCCGACTCCGTATGCAAAAGTTATGCCCGTTTTACTGAAGGGGGGTCGGAAACGGACTCGAATACGAATCGGTCTCAATTCAAACTGCTATAACTTTTGATCCCAAAGCCAAAATTACTCAAAACTTTTTCTAGAGGCTTATGGATGTATCAACATGGATCCACCAAATTTCACTGGATTTGGAAAAGTTTTGAAAACTTTTCAAATTTCGGATAAAGGGGGCACTCTTTGCCTTTTTTTAACCTCGAAATTAAACTCTCTTTTCTTTTCTTTTCTTTCTTTTCTTTTATTTTATTTTATTTTCTTTCCTTTCTTTTTTTTTAGTCTGAAACCCTTTTTTTGTTTTTCGTGGAGGATAGCAATGCCTGGGGGGCTTGTGGCAAGGGTTGCCGCGGATGGGGGGGCAGCGGATGGAAGGCAGTGGATGAAAAGGCCGCGGCAAGGATAGAAGGTCGCGCAAGGAAGATGATTGTGGCAAGGAATATTGCGGCAAGGAATAAAGAAAAACACAACGACGAAGCTACGCAAAGGAACACGAGTTGCAAACTAGACAATGACGAACTGGACTCTGACTAAACTAGTAATCAGCAACTTGAACATGAAAATATAACCAAAAATTCAACGAGCAATACTGAAAAGAAAATTGCAATGGCACAAGGGGTGTTGGGACAGCGGAAAAACACTACAAAAAATTATTTTTGTGGGCTAATTTTTTTGGAGTTTTTAGGACGATGAACATAAACTAATCTAAAAGGGACGAATTATCTCACAGGCAACCGTTGCTCTGATACCACCCAATGTGACGATGGCCTGATCTTCCGAGAGGTACTGATAAGTCGATTGTGGAGAACTCAACGTTGATGATCCAAAGGCTCCGACCAAAACAGATCGATCCCCTCGCAATCACTACACCACTGCTCCGATGGTTATCAACCGTGCCGAACACGGTTGACCTCGACAAGAAGGCTATCTCCTGCAAGCAAATCGAGAACACAAGCAAGAGAGTAGAAGATGCAATCTGAAATTGTATTGCGAATAAAGATTAAGTTCACAAGTTGGGGTTCCTCAACCGGACGTGCGGTGAGACTGCTAAGCAGAATAAACTTTTAAGAAAAACCCGAGAAAAACTAAAGGGGTGCGACCTCCTTAAATAGGGGAGGGGGAGGCCGCACTTAACTAATAAAAGGGGGTGCGGTACTATTACAGATCTCGATTACAAGGCCCAAGGTCCACTTTGACTCGGATTAGAAAAGTGACATGACTTATTTTGTAGTTTCTGATCGTCTCGAGTAAAATTTCGAGGTGAGACCAGATTCATCTGAAAGTAGACTCCACTATCTTTCCAACGAGTACTCACGGGCCCTGAGAAACCTTCTGGATCAAAAGTTATGGCCGTTTGAAGTAGGCGCTATCAAGCAGTCCGAATCTGAGTCGAACTCGCGAATATGAGTTGGATTACGCTTGACGGTTCCACTTTTACACTTGAGCTCACATGGTTCTTCTCCATGGTTCCTAACAACAAGAAAATCACAAGTCTTAGAAAGTATCGAATTCCTAGCGGAAATATTATTGACTCCTAAAAACGAGTTTACCTGATAATTGAGTTGATGAGCACGTGCCCGAGTAATTGGACCTTGCCCATCATTCATGGAAGTAGTAAGAGGAGTGTTCATATCAGTAGAAGTGATGTCCTCATCATCCTCCCCTTCTTAAATTGCAGTCTCACAGATTATGTTACATCATGATAGGAACCAATGGAAAAATGCACTCTCACAGATTATGTTACCTTCATCTTACCGTTGTTGTTGAACTACTGAATATGGTATGGATGAGGATGTGCACGTGTGGTCAAGCCAAGCTTCTTGACCAAATCTAAACTCGCCAAGTTATTACGACTCCCGCCATCAATTATGACACGAACACGGTATTCCTTGACGATGAGGAACATCTGAAATAAATTATTGTGTTGTAGCTTCTGCGCTTGCTCCTTTTGAGTGCTCAACACTCGCTGCACAATTATGGTCCTATAATTCTCCATAGCAGCGGTACCTAAAATTTTCTCCTCTTCGCTATGCTCCTCTGGATCATCATCATTACTTACAAGGTTAGCTGCAAGAGCATATTCATCCTCAACATCACTAGCACTTACATATCTACCGTTTTCTGTCGCAATGTACACTCGCTGACTTGGGCAATTTTCATGACGTGTCCCATCCCTTTACATCAGTGGCATATAATCACCGTCGTATGACCCGTGGAAGCAATCGATGAAGAGCTCTGCGCTGGTGTCTGCACACTAGTGGATTTGCTCGCCTCAGGTGCGCGTGACGGTGGTGGCGGTGCTGCTGAACGCGTCGTACTCATGGAGGGGGCAGAAGACCGAAAAGCAGGAGGTGGGGCTCACTTGGTTTGCCCCGGTATTGACCTCAATGCAGAAGTACTTCCATAGTTGTTCCTATTCTGTTGTTATCTTCCCTGCAATTCTTTTTCTGTTAGACAAGCAAGCTAGAATAATCTATTGATATCATTATACTCCTTATAATCAATTATGTCCTGAATTTCACGCCTTAAGCCCCCATAAAAACAAGCCATCTTATCCTCCTCATCCTCTACAACATTATAACGCAGCATGCCTATTTGTAGTTCTTGATAATATTCCTCAACAGTTTTATTACCTTGGTCTAAGCGCTGTAATTTCTTACGCATATCACGTTTAAAAGCAGGAGGAATAAATTTAGCACGCATAGCTACCTTGAATCTATCCCATGTATTGCGAATAAAGATTAAGTTCACAAGTTGGGGTTCTTTAACCGGACGTGCGGTGAAACTGCTAAGCAGAATAATCTCTTAAGAAAAACCCGAGAAAAACTAAAGGGGTGCGACCTCCTTAAATAAGGAAGGGGGAAGCCACACTTATCTAATGAAAAGGGGTATGGTACTATTCACAATTACTATTCACATGAACAGTATGTCCGCGGTATTGTTCACATGAACAGTACCGGCCCAAATATCCTGACCCAAATAGCCTAAGTTGAGATACAAGGCCCTCGGCCCAAAAGGTGACGCAGCACCAAGTAAAGAGGTGGCCGAAGCTCTTCGAGTTGAAGGCCACAAATTCTTCATCTCCTTGGGCCATTGTTATTGCCTTCTCCTTCCTTGATACATATCATCAACTCCTTGCTGTCCCGTGCTAGATTCCTAAGCATAAGAAAATCATCTCCATTAGGCAGCATCATAGAGTTCTTAAGTGATACACTCAGCCCTAGAAACGAATTACCTGATAATTTAGTTAACGAGCACATGCCCGAGTAATTGGACCATGGACATCATTCACGATAGTAGCAAGAGGAGTGTCCATATCAGTTGAAGTAATGTCCTCATCAGGAGTGGCTATAAAACTTACTTTCTCAAGTAAGTAATACATCAATCTTTGATCGACTCCATGGATCTCACATGTTTTGATTGATTTGCTCTTATTTTGGTGGATTTTGATCTCTCCTCTTTCCACTTTTTGATCTTCTTGTACCAAGGATGTGTAAGAAATAGATACAACCTTTGGGAATCTATCTCCACCCATTTAGGCACAATTATAGTAATGTTATCAAGAAAATCAGGATTTTTTGGTCGTGTTCTTTGGTTTTCTAGCTTGCTGTGATATGTGAAAATACATCTAGAGACATCTTGGTCATCGTCCACCCACAAGCAAGTTGTATTCACCGATTTTGGTTTTGGGTTGGTTTCGGTGCACCTTTCCTTTAAACTAAAAAATGTCTCAACTTTAACCATAATTTTCATGATCATTTATTGGAATAGGTTCTTGATAGCCTACAAAATATCTCTGGAAAATTTTATATCATTTAGATCTATGGATAAAAAGTTTCATTGATTTTTGGATTTGAAATAGCGCTGAAATTATTATTCATATCCTGATTTAGATGTCAGACCGCCTGTGAGAGAGGTCAGACCGCCGTGTTGACGATTTCATGGAATTTAATTTCGTAAGTCTTTTTGATCCGTGTCTTTTGACAAAGGTGATATTCTCTATAACTTCCTAGTTATTAGAGAATAGAATCTAGAATATTTGGGGGAAATTTTTACGATGGCACCATCCCCCCTCTATTGCCATCTGGTCCTACAGAATGAATTTATCATTAACACACATTGTACCTTTAGCAATCACAGCAGTTGTTAAAGCACCCCTAAAAGTGATCAACTCATCACTAGATGCCTTAGTGAGAGAGGAGAGCCATCTTGAATCATCCGTCATATGCTTGGAACAACCTGAATCCATGAGTCACATATTTCTCTTTCTCATCAGTTGTACATATACCACAGAAAACATCGGTGTCACAGTACTGGGGTTAGTGAAATAAGATCAAGGAATCTAATATTGAAACATACGATGTGGAGGAACAGTAACAAAACTAGAACCAAAATCACAAGCATATGGGTGATCAAAATGCTAAAAAGAACATGGATTATTTGAATTAAACCTAAAACATGAAGCAGATTTAGAGCCATCATAAAAGTTCTCTAGGAACTTTTGCATTATTTCTAGGAACAAAAGAGGTTGCATGTTTTTGTCGTAAAGCATTCAATCTTTCCTCTTCTCTTTCTTAGCATGCTTAAAGCAAAATTCATTCAAGTGCCCATCTCTTCCACAATAAGTGCAATGAAATTTAACACAGTTAGAATTCTTTTGAGATGATGAATTAGCATCTATATCATTATTCAATGAACTTTGCACAAAACCAGTAGATTTAAATATAGTTTTATGTGGCTAACCTTTGGTTTCAATTAGCCCAGTTCTAATGATCTTAACAATCTTAAGTGGATTATTCTTAACATAATTAGCAACATTAAGACCATTGTTTTTTACACATGTTTTTGACTTGTCTAGAATCATATTCAGATTTTTTTTGCTAAATGAAAATATCTCTAAAGCGTCCTTAAAGTATTCACTTTATTTAGTTAAAGTGGGGCAAATTGTACATTTAACAGGTTTATTTACAAGATTCTTAGAAGCACTAGACTGAGCCAATCTTTCTTTTTCAGTAAAATCATTAAGTTATCTAGTCAATACTTTTATTTCTATGCTAAACTTACGACAGTTAGAGCAAGAAAATATCTCATAATAAAACATTTATTAATTGATTAATGCGACGAATTAAGTATAGCTTCTAGCATTCACAATTAGAGCAAGTTTTAGATTAAGCATTAGAAATACTTGACTCTAAACATGTACAAGAACTAAATTTGAGCTTTTTAATTCCATCATTTGCAAGTTTTAACTTTTCATCACAAGAGTTATGTGTCAATCTTAATTCATAAAGTTTAGTAGTTATGTTACTAAGTTGAACCAAGTTTAATGTACTAATTATTCTAGTAGATTCCAACTTAGAATATAAAACTTGACAAGATTCACAAGATTCACTATCAGGAATAGAACTTTAAGTTTATTAATTTTATAATTTAAGCTCTCACAATATGATCATAATTTTTAATTTTCTTTTTATACTTTTTGAGCTTCTTTGTCAATCTAAGCACAACACGAGATAAATTTGTATAAGAAGGTTTTACCTCATCAAGATTACTGTAGAGATCATCATTGCTGAACTCCTCACTGCTTGCCATAAAACATATCCCTGTGAAGTCCACCTTCTTTACCTTCTTACCATTGTCCTGATCGTTGCATCCAGAATCAATATCACTCAAATCAATCTTATCAAGTGATGAAAGTGCTTTGTTGACCGTCCTATGATAATTGCGCTTCTTGTTTAGGTCAATTTTGAATTGAGAGCAACGAGTTGGTGTCTTGTTATCCTAAAGCTCCTTGCTCCTTGGTTTGGAGCAAGTCATCTTGATATGGTTTGGCTCACCACATTCATAGCATCTGATTGGGCCTCCTCGCCGTTTTGATCTGATATTGTTAATTGCCTTAGTCATCCTGTTGAATAAGAGTACAAGTTGCTCTTCTGGAATCTCCTCTAACTGTGTATCTAAAATAGAATACAATGCAACCAAAGAAGCAATAGAAGAACTAGAATAACAGTCAGCTTGATTAGTCAATAAACCCAATGAATTAGACTTATTTATCCTGACCAAAACATTAATCTCATGTGTTTACATCTTCGAATAAAGATTTTTCAAAATGAGTGTTTCCATGTTAACAAAATGACTAATAGTATTGACTAAAACATTCCAAACAGACATATACAAAACATGTAAGATTTAACAAACATTGTCAGAATCAGAATATATGACATCAACAGATTACAAATCACTATTAATTTTATTGAAGCGATCCAAACGTGCATCTACTGATTCTCCATGTTTCTTCTCAAGTTTAGAATACTCCTTTTTAAATTGGTTCTGACAAACACCTTTAATAAACTTAGAACATTCATGATAATTAATTAGAGTAGTCCAAATTTTATTAATAGATTTAAGTGAACAATTCTGGTAAATTCGTTTCTACTTAGACCTCACAACAAAATATTCTAGCCTTAGCATTAGTTTTAACATCAGTAGTATTTTCAGTAGTAACAACAAGATACACTACATTTGAATTTTTAACTTTTTGCCAAATAGCATTACCTTATGCTTGTAGAAAAACCTCCATGCATGTTTTATTATATCCATCAAAAAAAAGTGGCTTACCTGAAAAACAATCTTGATCTGATGCCATTGCAACTCACTCTGAAACCACTTGTAGGATCGTCGATGAAAATCAAAGGGGTGAATAATTATAATCCGCAATGATAACCTTTTTTTCTTTCTCAGATCTACTATCTTTTGATTGTCTAACCTACCAACACAGCAAGAACAAAACAAAAAGACAGCAAAAAAAGAAAATTATATTTTTTGGTACTGTAGTGGCACTATAGCTACAATGTTTTTACTGTTGCGGTACTGTAACATATTAAAAAGCAAAGATGTTGGTTGATCTCTTTTCTCTCTCTCTCACCTAACTTCTCTAGCTGCTATTGATGCTTTGGAACCAAGGCAAACACACTGCGTCTTGTCTACCCTCTCTCCTGCGAACAGAACTGCTTTGCTAACTTTGCCTCAAGGAACCGATGGACAAAGACGAGCACTGTCCACGTTTCTTGCCAACATGCTATTGAAACATGATGACGCACGTGGAATGAGGCAACCAAAGAAAAATGATTCTGCATGTCGTGCCTTGCTTTTAACTTTTCTCACATGTCGTAGCCTCCAGCCGCACCTCCGTAGCTCCAACATACATCGTCCATGTTTGATCTCCACGCGTCCCGACTCGAGCACGATCGTCTCCTCCCGCATTCTTGACTCTCTGGACTCATGACTTTGCACCAAGCCATCTCTCAATCCTAGTCATAGACCACGATCGCCTCCGAGTTACCCTGCACATGCAAAGACCAAAGCAACATATTTTCCCAGCACAAGTTCTTTTGAACTTAACCAACATAAGTCCACACACGCCACATACCTCAAATAAAATCATTAAGCAATATTGTCAATTATTTATCATCACAAATATTCTAGACCTAACCATATGGTCTAACAAAGTTAAATTGTTGAGATGATTTGATGTAAACTGCAATGGGCCTGAACCTATGCTTGCCTTCTAGGCAGAAAAACGCTAGGTGCTAACTTCTCTTTCTTAGGTGGAAAAATATTCTTCACTACTTGCTGATTTTCATATTCATGTTCATGTTTATGTTCATATTCTTTCCTCTCATTTGCAGCTATTGTAATACCCTAGGACCCAGATTACGCTGGGATGCCACTAAACCACTCTACAAGCTAACCAATTTACAAGATAACATAAACTGACAATAATTTCTAAATCATGATAAGTTAAGCGGAAGCATACTAAAACAAAGATAATGGAACACTATTAATTAAAAAAATAACCGCTAATAATTTTAACCAATTAAAGCGAATCATAACCTAACATTATTAATTAAAAACGATCAACAATGACAGATAAAGATGTATAACTAGAGACTGCACTTATTTATTATAGTATGAAATATGATATGGTGTGTAATAGTGATGTACCACTCTACCCTTCCCATGCATGCTCGAGAATCACCTAGAAGGGGGGAAAGCAACAAGAGTGAAATAAAAATCTCAGCAAGCAAGCTGTTTAACATGCTAATTAAACTACAATGGTTTAAGCATCAACAATTATTTTCCACAATTACTACATTTATAACCTCAACCCAAATCACTGCCAACAACGGTAAATCTTTGGCAAATAAATCTCGTTTGACTATTTCAAATCCTCAACCACTCATACTACCAATATCAGTTTAGCATTAACATAATTTTCTTCACTGACTTTATTAATTCCCACATCCACAATCGCTAACAACAGTTACCACAAGAGAATCCCTCATACCAATAACACAACTCCTACCACATCACAAGGGGTGGGTGAACCCCATTCCACGACCACATCCACAATCTTCATACCACAAGTGATTCTCATGAGCCAATCCCACATAAAAACTAAAAAGTTGCATTTATCTGCAAATAATTCAACCATAATACATTGCATAAGTATGCAAATGATCTATCCACAATGTAAATGCATATGAATGCATATGATTCATAGCACCCTTACCCAACAAGGTAAGAGTGTGCATCATACTACGGTAATGTACGATGTTGTATTGGTACGGTCGCGGCTATAAGCGGCGATATCTACAATGCAAATATCATGACATATTATGAATGATATGATAATCATAATCCACAAGAATTTAACCTCAAAGAACAACATCATATTCATTATTAATTTAACCACAAAGGACAACAACATATTCAACATTAATACCACCTCATAATCTACATATGATTCAATAAGGACATTACAACATAATCCATATTCGGTTCACCAAGATCAAAATCAATTTATCCAAAGGTAATACTACTACATAGGCCACAATTTATTCGTTAAAAATACCGCCAACTAGCCCACAATATGATCGTTAAGAGTACTACAACCTAGATTTCAATATCTTCGTAAGGAATACTACCCCACAACTACTTTTGTTTTATTAAGAACTATACCACATAACCATAAATATTTCATCAAGACATAACTAATTGATTGCTAAATTGCTACCACATAGACCACATTAAGGAAGCATATAACCATGGTATAACATCTCAAATTAAGATAATTAACTAGTGTGAATGTAGAATGATTAACGAGTTAAACAGTAGTACATCCACTATGTTTACTTGCTTCTACCGTTGAAGCAAAGCGAATACGCGTGATCAGGAGCAAAACCACCTGTTCAAAAATTAGTTCTCAGCATAAGTCTACAGCAAGGTAATCGTGACTAAGAAAATAAAGATGCCGCTAAAACCCCAAACCCAGCAATCTCCACTCCGCTCGGTGATTCTACGCACTGCCCACTACAACGGCGCTGCTTGTTATTTTTGTATCTTTAAAAATATTAAGCCGATTACAGCAAATGAAATATTTCTGAAAACTACAATGAAATACCTTCATTTTTCAAGTAGACCACTTATTTTTATTTTGCTACTAACATGGTGTAATTTAACACGCAAAAATAGAGGACGTACTCTGTTCTAGCAATCTGGACAGGCAGCTTCTAACGCACCCCAACTACATTACAAAGCCCTAAAAATTATGATTTTTTTATAGAACCTAGATCTTCATATTTCCTACAAATTTCATTATTGGGAGAAAAATATAAAAATCATATTCTACTCCGAATCTACATCTGAACAGTAATCTATCTTGAATTCCACCTCTGCCAGACAGTAGTCTTCCTTATTCTGCTGCGCCCAAACCCCGCGGCCACAAAATCTGACAAAAATACAGGAGATATATCTCGATGTCCTCTATAATTTTCCTATTGGCCAGACCCGTAGAAAAATCATTTCGTAGGTCTAATCTATGCAAACAGTCGCGCTGCACAAATTGGACTACACGCAGATAGCAGGAATTTCCTAATCGGTGAATCAATTTGCTAATCCTCATCAATTCTCGTGCTAAGAACCCTAATTAGAGGAAAAATAGAAGGGTTTGGGATGGGGGAAAGTTACCTAGGAGATCCCTTGGGATCTCCCCTTCTTCCCTTCTCCTCTTCTTCTTCCTCCCTTCCTCCTCTTCCTCTTCTTCCTCTTCTTCTTCATGATTTCTTCTTGCACCAATGGATAGCACTTGAGGGGAGGAGTGGTGGAGGCGCAATTGGGAGGGGAGGAGGGTGTGGCCACCCCTTGGGCCGGATGGCCCAAGGTGGCAGGCCCACCCTCCAAGTAGCCTACTTAGATATTTTTTTATTTTTTTATTCTTTTTTTATTTTAGGCTATTCTACAATTTTATTTTTTCCTTCCCGTGATTTATCAAAAATTCGGCAACTCCGCGATTAATTTAAAAACCGATGCCGAAATGACGTTCAGGGTATTATATTTTCCCCTCCTAAAAAGGATTCGTCCCCGAATCTAACTCCTAAACCCACGAGACAAAAGAACCATCAAGAAAGGAGCAACCAAGGGATACAACAACCACGAGTTCTCTCCTGCCTCGAAGAGCTCAAGTTCTTCTTCTGTATCTGATTTTCAAGCTCCCACATCGCCTCCCGCTCGAATTGATGCGTCTAGAGGACCTTCACGTACTTGAGGATCCTCTCCCTCGTAACCCGTGGTGACGAGTCCAAGATACGCACTGGTCGACACTGAATATCCACATAACTCTTCTGCTGGCTCTGAGCGGCCAACAGGTTCTGCCGTTTTCGCAAAATTCCCTCGCAACACTATTGAAACCACTTTCTAAATCCGTCCTCCTTCTTAAAACACTTTCTTCTTATTAAATATACTCAGGATAACACATTATACCCCTCTTAAGGATTTTGACCGCGAATTCCACTCACAATATTCTGCTCAAAGAACAACCAAAATCTTTTACAAATAGAATCCAACTGAAAATAAAGGATTCTCAAGCAACCCACTCACAACCAACTTTCCTTCAAAGGATCATGATCCAAAATCAAAGGATTCACCACAAAACATTTTCCACTCTCCAAGTAGACAATTGGAGAAACCACACCATATAAGCCAAGAATAAAAATCACTCGAAAGACCAAAACAATCATTTTCTTTTCCCCAACTGGAAAAGACTACACCTCAATATAAAACAATTCAATTTGCAGATGTCCTCTGCCAAAAAACACACAGTCTAAACAAGAATTAAGAGAGTATTTCACTACTTGAGATGACAATAATTTCCCAATCCATTTCTTTAATAATTTAACTTCATTGAACTAAGGATTTTCAAATCATCGCCCAACATACCAACTCATTTATCTTGAATTGGTAACCTCAACGATAAGCTCAAAAAGAGTACATCGTCTACACCCTTGTAGAGAAAGTCACTGCCCCCACAAAACATACTCTAGTCAAGACCTTGACCAATGGAATTATTTTGACAGATAATTCCTAATGAACCTCAATCCCTTAAGGATAACAACTTGAAATTCTTATCACACCCACATATACCCATTTACTGCACCTCAAGGTTGCTATCCTGATCATCACACTATTTGAAAACCAATCTGTTCCACTACTCCCACACAGAAACACTAGGCCTCCAAGGTTCTAGCATAACAAATGCAAAACCTAGACTCAACCTTCAAGACTCCTACAACAAACTTCTCGTATAGAGATAGAAAAAATCCTCAGATGAAATCCCTAAAATTTCCACAATTCAAACATACTCAATTCTTAACATCAACAAATCATTTGGCTTCAAGATAAACATTCTATTTAAATCAAATCCTTCCCAAGGATTATTCCACGAAAATAATATATCATCCAATATATCTCAAACATCGCGATATTTAAAGCTTCCACAAAAACATCTACTAGACCACCACTATCCAGTTGCCATCACGCAACAAAAAGGCTCCGCAACACAAATTGATTATCCTTTTCCTTAGAAGAAGATGTAAGAAGTGATAAATTTCAGCACACAGGAAACCGCTATCACTCACAGCAGTCACAAGACCAAGAAAAAAAATAGCAATGAGGTTGGAAAACACAAGATGAGATCATTTGTACCTCAAATACCTCTAGTACACTCTTTTCTTTAAACAAGAAATAATTTTTTTATTACCATATCCCGCCAAATCCAACAAAAGATGTTTGAAGACCACAACACATGATTTAGTTAAAAACCAATAAAATCATTCAACACGTCGCTTTACTCAAAGCAATTTC
Source organism: Melocanna baccifera (assembly GCA_036346265.1). Classification (NCBI taxonomy): domain Eukaryota; kingdom Viridiplantae; phylum Streptophyta; class Magnoliopsida; order Poales; family Poaceae; genus Melocanna; species Melocanna baccifera. Next base: position 4,090,262 of record CM070702.1, read on the forward strand.
GGCTGCTACATAAGTAATAAGGTCCAGAAAGATCCCAACTGCAAATCTCAAATCCTTTAATTCAATTAGTATCATGGAACTAACAAATTATTTTATTTATAGAACACTCAACAAAATAATCTCAACCACGCACTATCAATTGTATTAACAATAAGAGAAAATATTCTTTGCAAGAATCATCACATCCTCTTACCCCTTCATATTTTTTCAAAAGGAACACCATAAATCACTTAATCATGTTCTTATTATATAAATAAGATTCTAACTACTTAATCTAGGAAAAGCCTAGTGCATAAGTCACAATATTAAAACAAAACTCTTATTAGATTTCATACATTTAATTCTTACTGATGCTTAACTCTAATTTAGCAAAAATTAATTGCACTCTAGCCACTACTGTTGATAATTGATTATTATTTTTGTCATAGTAGCATTCATGATACTTCCTCTATTTTGCAATCACAAAAACAATTATGAGTATAGATTCAACATCCCACCTTATGTTCAGAAATTAGAACGAAACAACTTTAAACTTCAATAATACCAGCTTTATAAGACAAGATTCCACAAGTCAATACATCAACCTTCATCTATTTCTTTATACATATGTCAACAATTTACCATGGCAAAGTTACATGATTTTAGAAGTTGTACATACTCATCAAGTATGTAAAGAGAGGACATATTAAAGATTAATATTACTAAGGTAATATTCTAACACCTCCTTACTTAACTATCCCGAATGGTCAAATTAATTACTTAAGATCAATCAATCCAATCTATCCAACAAGTTGGGAATTTAAACAATCATGATAATTAGACCTTTTTTCATATTCCTCAATATCTGCCTGAGTTCTAAATATGTATTGACAAATTCTTAACCACAATTCTTCAAAACACTACAATAGGACAACATCATATTAATCAACTACACTTCCAAGTATGTTAGTAGAAATTAATTTTGCACCACGTTAACATTTCCACTTGATAGTTCACAACTTATCAATTATTTATATAATTGCCACCTCCTAATTAAACACAACAAACACCACAAAAAGATTTTAACACTTCCTTTCAGAAAAGAGAGGAATTAAACTTCATTACTCGAAATAATCCAAAAGAAATGCATAGAGCCAAGGCTCTCACAAGTTAACGAACTTCCAATATAAAGCTCCGATTCCTTTTCAAATATCAAACGAATTAATGAGCTATGCTTTCCAGTAAGAAAGATGATACAACCATTGAAATATCTATCTCGTCAAATAACATTGCTCACGAGCAGCAAAAGCAACCCATCAATCAGAAAGAAACAATATTTGGTCTCAAGAACAATTAGAGGCCTATTGGCACCCAACAACTGCATTGAACCATTAACACGAGAGAAAATTCATTAACCGCAATAGGCCAAGAATTGGCCAAAATCAACTCAAAGAAGATAACAACTTTTCTAAGAAACTCACCCACGACATCCGTAACTAAGTTACCCAAGGTAACTACATCACTATCCCCATACCACGAACGGTGGTATAAACTGGCAATGCCCAAAGCAAAAGCTACAATCCCTACCTCTTATCATTGACTAACCTCACTCATAGAAGTTATAGAAACAAATCATAATCATACAAGATTATCTCATAACATAAATCATCGATACAACATGTCTAAAGCATGAATGCAATGCTTGACCCATCCTATCGTACTGTGCACTAGTGTGTCAATTTAATATTTTAATTACCACGGACCTAAAGCCTACTCTGATACCAACTATAACACCCCAGGACTCACATTACGCTGGAATGCCACTAAACCACTTTACAAGCTAGCCAATTTACAAGATAACATAAACTGGCAACAATTTCTAAATCGTGATAAGCTAAGTGGAAGCATACTAAAACAAAGGTAATGGAACACTATTAATTAAAAAACAACTGCTAATAATTTTAACCAATTAAAGTGAACCACAACATAACATTATTAATTAAAAATGATCAACAATGAGAGATAAAGATGAATAACTAAAGACTACACTTATTTATTACAGTATGAAACATGATATGGTGTGTGATAGTGATGTAAAGAACTAGAGTACTACCACCAAGATCTCAATATCCTCGTAAAGAATACTACCCCACAACCACTTTTGTTTTATTAAGAAATATACCACATAACCACAAATATTTCACCAAGGCATAACCAATTGATTGCTAAATTGCTACCACATAGACCACATTAAGGAAGCATGTAACTATGGCATAACATATCAAATTAAGAGAATTAATTAGTGTGAATATACAATGATTAATGAGTCAAACAGTAGCACATCTGCTATGTTTACTTGCCTCTACCGTTGAAGCGAAGCGATTACACGTGATCAGGAGCAAAACCACCTGTCCAAAAAATTACTTCTCAGCACAAGTCTACAGCAAGGTAATCGCGACTAAGAAAATAAAGACACCGCTAAAACCTCAAACCCGACAATCTCCACTCCACTCGGCGATTCTACGCACTGCCCACTAGAGCGGTGATGCTTGTTATTTTTGTATCTTTAAAACTATTAAGCCGATTACGGTAAATGAGACATTTATGGAAAATACAATGAAATACCTTAATTTTTCAAGTAGACTACTTATTTTTATTTTGCTAGTAACATGGTGTAATTTAACGCGCAAAAACGGAGGATGTACTCTGTTCTGGCAATCTGGACAGCCAACTTCTAACGCACCCGAACCACAGTACAAAACCCTAAAAATTATGATTTTTTTAAAGAAACTAGATCTTCATATTTCCTACAATTTTCATTATTTGGAGGAAAAATATAAAAATCATCTTCTACTTCGAATCTACATCCGAACAGCAATAAGTCCTTGATTCCACCTCTGCCAGACAGCAGTCTTCCCAACCCTGCTGCGCTCAAACCCCGCGGCCACAAAATCTAACAAAAATACAGGAGATAGATCTCGACATCCTCTACAATTTTACTTTTGGCCAGACCCGTAGAAAAAATTGTTTCGCAGGTCTAATCTGTGCAAACATCCGCGCTGTAGAAATTGGACTACGCGTAGTCAAACATAGATGTAATCACTACTATATACACGTTAAAATAAAGGAAAAACTTGAATATCGATAAATATCAAGAGTACGACCTTATGATTAAGCTTACAATAGACTAGCTCGAAGGGCTTAACAAAACTAGCAGCGGAAATCCAAAATAAAGCGTAGTGGCCAATCGACAAGCCCACAGACTATCGAGTGGGGAGCGAAGCCTAATCTGCGTAGTAGTCGAAGTAGCCTCCTTCTGGAACCTCTAGCTGGTGATACTCCTCTTCCTCAACTGAGCAACATTGGGCATAAAGCCGTGAGTACATTGATACTTAGCAAGCCGTTTGTAACAAATGAATGCAATATAGTATGCAAGGCTTACCAATGTAAGGCTGAAAGGTTAATTTGCATAAAATAACATTTGAAGGTAAATACAGTAAATAGATTAAAAGCGAACTTTAAGTAAAACAATAATAAATAAATATCAAAGGAATTGACATAACTACTTGCGGACCTCCCGTCCACAAGTTAAACCAACCGCTTACGGATCTCCCATCCATAAGCTGAACCAACAGTGAATTAACCATTCACTGTCCAACATCAATCCATAAGCTTTCAGAAATAACTATACCTCATGTGAAATCACCAAGCATTGTCCATGACCGAGGACGCGGCTATTCGAATAGTTTTACACTCTGCAGAGATTGCACAACTGTACCCACACGATGTGATTAGCCTCGCGCTAAGGAAATCACAACAAGGCCTTTACAAAGTTCAGCTCCAACCCAATCCCACCCGCTAGGGTTTCGCATCACACCCCCCATGCGCCTCATGGAAATCAGTAACCATGTTCATCACAATGGCGAGATTAAAATTAAAACATCCCAAATTAATCAGCCAGGTCTATCCCATACTAGACATGTGGTTTGCACGGTAAAGCTCAGATCAATGACGCACAAAATTAAGTCCTTAACATTACCCGGACGAGACTTCCACATCCCTTGAAGTGCACCAACACTTCCCCCTTTACTGCACGATCTTTCGCCCGAGTGAAAACCAATTTTGTATAACTACGCCAATGACACACCAATGCCATGGCCCAAATTTTAATAAACGTGGCATCAACCACCGTTCCATATCTCATTAAGTCAAATTAATTATTCACATGTGATGACAGACCCAGTCGTAAATTAAGCAAAGCTAAGCATTCTAATCGTACAACCCATGTGACAAATAACATAGCATCACTATTAAATTACCCAATCTATGGTGATAATAGAATCATGGCGTTCAAATTTATCAACGAGAGAGAAAGCGATCGAAATAAGAAAAATACACAAAATGATAAGCAAATGAACTCCAAAAATCATGAAACCAGAACAAAAAGCTACAGCTCGATTTTAGATGAATTTAGAAAAAAGAACGGGGTCAATCGAAGTTAGGACGGAGGAGAACGGGCTCTTAGAAAATAAACCCTAAAGAAAAACACTAAAATTCGAAAAAGACACTGTGCTGTGAAGTCGGCGTATGGTAGGACAAGTCTACCATGGACTCGGTGCACAAAACAGTAGGCGTGGGTGACGCGGTGCTGACGTGGTGGCCTAGGGCTGACGTGGCTAGCCGAGAGGCTGACACATGTCACCGGTTGACATGGTAGGCTGACGTGGCCGATGATGTGGCACCTGGGGGACGGTTTGGCTGACGTGGCAGGACACGTGGCCTGCCATGTGGCAGTAGGGTTGACGTGGCAGCTGACTCAGCTAGGGCTGACGTGGCTGGCTTGGGTGTGGCGGCAGCGCGACGGGATCGGACAGCCGAGGGAGCGACAAGTGGCGCAAACGGGACAGTTGGATCGGATCTGGAGGAACGGTTAGGATTGAGTGGCGCGGAGGCGAGAGTCGCCCGATGGCCAACGCATGGCCTGGTGCGCTGCGCGAAGCGTCATGCACACGCGAGCGAGCGGACACGGGCGGGGTCTGGTGCGGCAACCGACGGAGTGGGCGCGGGACGCGGCGCGGACGGCGTGCGAACCGAGGGGCGATGTGCGGGCGACAGCGAGGGGGTGAGCGGTGGGATTCGGGTTCTAGGCAGTGGAGAGGTCTCCGACGGCGGGGAGGGCACAGGACGACGGCGGCGAGTGCGGAGGCTCGGGTCGGCGGCGGGACACCAGCGAGGACAGAGGGGTCACGGGCATCAGCGCTTACCGGCGGCGAGGACTGGCGCGGCGAAGGACTTCGGCAACAGCGGCTCGGCACGGGCAAGAGAAGCTCGGATCGGCGGGGTCCGGCGGCTCACCAGCAGCGAAGAACGGGGTGGCCCGGCGAGGTGAGGCACAGCGACGCGTCCAACGACGGCGACGTGGGCAGCGGCAGCGAGGACGCTGACGAGAACGGCTCTGGCCGGTGGCGCACGGCGGGTGCCAGCGGCGATGCGAAGTGTGCACGCGAACCGAGGAGGCAGTGGCGCTTTTAACACACGAACCGAGGCAGTCCGGGTTGGGTACAGGCCGGATCGGAGACGAAGGTGGACACGCAGACGCGTGGCATCGCGGACGGACGGGATTGAGTGGGGCGGCAGGCGCAGCGCGGAGTGCGCTAGGGCACGCGCGGGGATGGCGCGCGCGAGTGAGGGCAACAGGAGTGGCGTGGATGGGTGCCGCGTGGCACTGGGGCGGATCGGGCGTCGACGGTTGACACACGGGCGAGTTGGGAGGGCGGCGGGAGTGGGCCGGGCTGACACGCGGTGAGCGGTGGAAGGAGTGTGCCGGCTAGGGTTTCTGTCCGAAGGGCTTTAGGGATTTTCTCCCGCCTTTTCTTTTTGTAAATTCAAAGAAAGCTAAAATGATTTCTAGGAAAAAGCAAATAAATCCCCAAAATTCACCAAAAATACCAAAAAAATCCTTCAGAGATAAGGAACTCAAATAAAATAATTCTAGCTTATGTTAATGTTTATTTTATTCATATTAAATTCTTTTAAATTCTAAAAATTCAATTTAAGCTTGATTAAAATTCAGAAAAATTCTAAAAATTTATTTTTAAAATTCATGCTTTAATAACTTCTAAAAATCAGGATGTTACAACGACCTAATAAAAGTGAGTAAGCTTGCATAGGTACTATGTCGAAATCAGCTACATCACGATAGAAACTAATGAAAAAATACACTCGCGGATTGTGTTACCTTCGCATTACCGCTGTTGTTGAACGACTGAATGTGGTATGGATGAGGATGTGCACGTGTGGTTAAGCCAAGCTTCTTGACCAAATCTAAACTCACCAAGTTATTACAAACTCCTACCATCAATTATGACACGAACATGGCATTCCTTGATGATGAGGAACATCTGAAATAAATTATGGTGTTGTAGCTTCTCCGCTTGCTCCCTTTGAGTGCTCAACACAGGCTGCACAATTATGGTCCTATAATTCTCCGTAGCAGCGGTATCTAAAATTTCCTCCCCTTCGCTATGTTCCTCTGGATCATCATCATCATCGCTATGTTAGCTACAAGAGTATATTCATCCTCAACATCACTAGCACTTACATATCCACCGTCTTCTGTCACAATGTAGGCTCGCTGACTTGGGCAATTTTTTCTGACGTATCCCATCCCTTTACAACGGTGGCATATAATCCCTGTCGTACGACTTGTAGAAGCAACTGATGAAGAGCTCTGTGCTGGTGGGACTGCAGACTGAAAAGCAGGAGGTGGGGCTGCCTTGGTTTGCCCCGGTGTTGACCTCGATGCAGAAGTACTTCCATAGTTGCTCCTATTTCATTGTTGTCTTCCCTGCAATTCTTTTTCTGCTAAACAAGCATGCTGGAATAATCTATTAATATCATTATACTTCTTGTAATCAACTATGTCCTGAATGTCACGCCTTAAGCCCCCATAAAAAACGAGCCATCTTATTCTCCTTATCCTCTACAACATTACAACGCAATATGCCTATTTGTAGTTCTTGATAATATTTCTCGATAGATTTATTACCTTGGTCTAAGCGCTGCAATTTTCTTACGCATATCACGTTTAAAAGTAGGAGAAACAAATCTAACACGCATAGCTATCTTCAATCTATCCTATGTATCTGGTGTTAAACCAGAATTAACTACTTGACTCCACCAAAGGATAGCAAAATCTTTAAATTCACTAGTAGCTTGTCTGACTCTATGCACTTCAGGAACTAGATGGGCATTAAATTTTTGTTCAACTGTCATCTCCCAATCTAGAAAAATTTCAGCATCATAAACACCCGCCAAAGATGGTATGGTAAATTTAACTTTAGCAAATGGGTTATCATTAGCACGAGCATTATGGTGTTGAAAATTATTACCTCCCATACCGTGACGGTTGCATTGTAGGCGGTGTCGTAGACGTGCTTCTTGAGCATCACGATTTCGCCTGTCATTATCATTTCCCACCTCAAGATCTTGGGCTGCATTATATTCATACTCACGCCTGTTGTTTGGTGGCCGGTTCACCATTCTTTCAAGGTGTATAGTGAGTGCTGCAATACTCTTATTGATGGAGCGCTGCAATGTATCCATCGTAGCTTGAAGCTTCCTATCAATATCCTCATTAATGGTAGTATGTTGTTCATTCAAGAGCGTCATGAGCTCTCCCTTTACAACACACTCTTGCGCATCAGACGACTCAACTGCTATAGTTAGTAGAAAACAAAAAACAACACAAAGAAATTATCCCTATCAACTACTAGGTGATAGAAAGTGGAATCACACACTTTCAAGCGTCTTACCATACTCTTACAAGTGTTCTTACCAATGCAAATAGTAGGTGGTACAGCTGGTGGCTGGTTCATGATACCGTGTCGAGCGTGGGTACGATTGCAAGAGAGGACATGTTCTGATCAAGAGTAGGTAGAGCTTGAAAGGCACAATATGGTAGTAAAAAGATCAGCAATAATCAGTTTAGTAAATGCAAGTTGAAAGATTGTACAAAATACTCGTCAAAGGTTGCTGATCCTAGCCTAATCACAACTAGCCAATCAAGCCCTATGCAAGGAAGTGATATACGCACATGCAACGATCAATGTGACTTGATATAAGCAAAGGAGAACCTCAAAACAAGTACTAGGAGAGACGCTAGCCCACTACACAAATTTCTTTTTAAGGGAACAAGATTGTTCGTGCGATGTAGAGCACAAAACAGTGATATCGGTAAAACGCGAATAGCCCTCTAGATTGAGCAGATACAACAACTAGTCTCAAGCGATGAAAAGGCAGAGTTTTATATGGCTTATATATACTCATTTGAAAGGTTTTGATGATATCTACAACTTTCTCAACTAGATAAACCCCAAATTCCAAAGGGAAGACCGAATAAATCACCAAAATCGGAAAATCGAAATCTTACGATGCGATTTTCCGGCTAAAGATGGCCAATTTTGGGGGTCTTGGAGGGTGACTAGCACAAGCGAGTTATTTTTATTAGATACGCGCCATTGTTAGATTTCCAACGAGTACAAGAACATTGAATTCCGACTTTGTATGCAAAAAGTATGCCCGTTTTACTGAAGGGGGGTCGAAAACGGATTCGAATTCGATTCGATCTCAATTTAAACTGCTATAACTTTTGATCCCGAGGCTGAACTTGCTCACATTTGTTTCTGGAGGCTTTTGGATGTATGAGGAAGGATTCCACCAAAATTCACTGGATTTGGAAAAGGTTTGATAACCTTTCAAATTTCGGACAGAGAGAACACTCTTTGTTTTTTTTGTTTTTTTTCTTTTTTTTTTGTCAAACTCTCTCTCTTTTTTCCCTCTATGTTCGAAACCCTATTTTTTTTTTTTTGCACAAAGACGAGACAAGCGAGGGGCACGGCAGGGGATGGCAGGGGTTATAGCAGAGGATGACAACGCCTAGGGTGGTATACGGCAAAGGTTGCCAGCGGATGGGGTGGTAGCGGATGGAAGGCCGCGGCAAGGAACGTGGTTGCGTGGCAAGGATGGCGGCGTGGCAACAAACAAGAATACACAACGATGAATCTACGCAAAGAAACACGAGATACAACTAGACAATGACGAACTGGACTCTGACTAAACTTACAATCAACAACTTTAACACGACAATGTAACCAAAAATTCAACAAGCAATACTGAAAAGGAAAATTGCAATGGCACAAGGGGTGTTGGGATAGCAGAAGAACACTACAAATAATTATTTTTTTGTGGGCTAATTTTCTAGAGTTTTTAGGACGATATGAGGAACATAAACTAATCTAAAAGGGATGAATTACCTCATGGGCAACCGTTGCTCTGATACCACCTAATGTGATGATGGCTCGATCTTCCGAAAGGTACTAATAGGTTGATTGTGGAGATCACGACGTTGATGATCCAAAGGCTCCGACCAAAACAGATGGAACCCCTCGCAATCACTACACCACTACTCCGATGGTTATCAACCGTGCCGAACGCGGTTGACCTCGCTAAGAAGGCTATCTCCTGCATGCGAATCGAGAACACAAGCAAGAGAGTACAAGATGCAATCTGAAATTATATTGTGAATAAAGATTAAGTTCACAAGTTAGGGTTCTTCAACCGGATGTACGGTGAAACTACTAAACAGAATAATCTCTTAAGAAAACCCAAGAAAAACTAAAAGGTTGCGACCTCCTTAAATAGGGAAGGGGGAAGCCGCACTTATCTAATGAAAAGGGGTGCAGTACTATTCATGGTACTGTTCACATGAACAGTACGGTCGCGGTACTGTTCACGTGAACAGTACCAGCCCAAATAGCCTAAGTGATGATACAAGGCCCTCGGCCCAAAAGGTTACATAGCACCAAGTAAAGGGGTGTTCGAAGCTCTTTGAGTTTAAGGCCATAAATTCTTCGTCTCCTTTGGCCATTGTTATTGCCTTCTTCTTCCTTGATGCATATCATCAACTTCTTGCTGTCCCGTCCTAGATTGCTAAGCACAAGCAAATCATCTCCATTAGGCAGCATCATAGAGTTCTCAAGTGATACACTCAGCCCTAGAAACGGATTTATCTGATAATTTAGTTGACAAGCATGTGCCCAAATAATTGGACCTTGGACATCATTCAAGATAGTAGCAAGGGGAGTGTCATATTAGTCGAAGTGATGTCCTCATCATGCTTCATTCACAATAAAGCCAGCGTTTGTCAAAGTCTTATCAAACTTCTCGTGCCATTGTTTATGTGATTGTTTTAAGCCATATAGGGATTTTATTATTCCGCATACCTTATTTTCCTGTCCAGAAATCACAAAACCATCTGGTTGATCCGCATACCTCATTAAGGAAAGTTGTCTTCACATCCATTTGATGAACATGTAGACTATAGGAAGATGCTAACACAAGTAGCACTCTGATAGTGGTTAATCTGGCGGTAGGAGAATAGGTATCAAAGAAACATTCTCCCTCTTTCTGGGTGTAACCCTTGGCCACAAGTCTTATGTTGTTTTTCTCAATAGTACCATCAGGCCTCAGTTTGTTTTTAACGACCTACTTATATCCTACAGGTTTCCACCCAATAAGATGATCAGTGAACTCCCAAGTCCCATTAGTTAGGATAGAATCTATCTTGCTACGGACTGCCTCTTTCCAATACTCAGCATCAGAAGATGCATAAGCCTCTGAAAGAGTCTTTGGTACATCATCCATGAGGTATACAATAAAGTCATCACTAAATGTTTTCTCAACCCTTTGTCGCTTGCTCCTGCGAGGATCTTCTGCGACTAGATTGTTGTCCTCCTCAGAGATATCACAAATTGGTTCAGAAATGGTGGGAAGTTCAGGAGTTTGATTATTCTCATTTTCAATATTATCGATTTGAACATTCTCAGTTCATGTTGAAGTACTGCCTGCTGTTCTCATAGGAAAGATATTCTTAAAAATGAAGCATTTGTAAACTTCATTATTGTGTTAGCAATAATCTCAGGAGTTTCTAATTTAACTACTAAAAACCTATAGGCCGTTCTATTTTGAGCATATCTTAGAAAAATACAATCGACTGTTTTTTGTCCAAGTTTTCTTTTTTTTTCTGCAATGGCATATTGACTTTTGCCAAACACCTCTAAGTTCACAGAAAATTAACATTATGTTTTCTCTCCTTCTATCCCTCATATGGAGTAATATCACTCTTTTTAGTGATTTCTCTGTTTAGGACGAAAATTGCTGTCAATATAGCTTCCGCCCACCATACCTTAGGCATACCAAAACTCTCTAATATGGCATTAACCAAGTCTGTTAGTGTCCGATTTTTCCTCTCAGCTACCCTATTTGATTGGGGTGAATATGGTGGTGTTAATTCATGAATTATTCCATGCTCAGAACAAAATTAGGAGAATTCATGAGAGACGTACTCTCCTCTATGATCATATCTTAATCTTTTTATTTTCTTTTCTACTTAGTTCTCAACCTCGGCCTTATAAGTTTTAAAGTAGTGTAAGGCTTCATCCTTAGTTTTTATCAAATACACATAGCAGTAGCATGTTGCATCATCAATAAAAGTTAGAAAATATATTTTGCCTCCTTTTGTCAATAATCCAATCATTTCACACAAATCTAAATAAACAAGATCTTTTTATTTTCTTTTCTAATTGGTTCTCAACCTCGGCCTTATAAGTTTTAAAGTAGTGTAAGGCTTCATCCTTAGTTTTTAGTAAATACACATAGCACTAGCGTGTTGCATCATCAATAAAAGTTAGAAAATATATTTTGCCTCCTTTTGTCAATAATCCAATCATTTCACATAAATCTGAATAAACAAGATCTAATGGTGCCAAGTTCTTTTTATCCTCTAATCCTTTAAAGAGTTTTCGAGGCTGTTTTGCTTGCACACATGACTGGCACTTTGATCCTTTGAAAATTTCACATTTTAAAATTAAATCTAATCTGGACATTCTAGCAATACTTTCAAAACCAATATGAAAGAAACGGGAATGCCAAATATTTGCCTCATATTTATTTAAACCTGTTGCAACATTTAGATTATAACAAGACTCTAAAGTACTTAGGTAGAACAAGCCTCCGCTTTCATAGCCTTTACCAACAAAGTTTCTAAATTTAGACAATACAATTTTATTTGACTCAAAAACCTGCTTATAACCATCCCTAGATAGGAGAGAACCACTAATGTGGTTCTTGTTTATTGTAGGAGCATGCTGCATGTTCTTCAAGTGGACAATCTTCTCTAAAGTAATTTTCAGATCCACTGTGCCAACACCAAGAACAGAAACATGTGAGCCATTTCTCATTAGGACGGAGGAAGCCCCTGCTACCTGGTAAGAAGAAAATAAAAAAATATCAGAACATATATGAACATTAGCACCAGTATCTACCCACCAATCAGTGGATTGACATACTGAGAAGACAACAGGTGGATTACTATACCCTCTTGAAGTCAAGGCCTCGCCTATGATCACATTGATAGCCTTCTTCTTTGGCTGTTCACCATCTTTGATTTTACGTAAGCGATATTCCTTTGCCAAATGACCATGTTTTCCGCACACAAAGCAAGTGATGTCCTTCAAATCCTTTTTCTCAGTTTTCTTCTTCTTAAAGCTAGTTGTCTTGTTCGGTTTGTTAGATTTGTACTTCTTTGCTATAGTCTTTTTCTCAATGAAGTTTGAATTATTCTAACCAGAGGTGCTTGGTGCATCCTTTGCTCTTGCTTTTTCTTTCACATCGAGGGCAGTAGTGAGATCCTCAACAGAAACCTCTTCCCTCTTATGTTTCAGGCTAGTGGCAAAATCCTGCCAAGAAGGAGGGAGTTTAGCAACAATACCCATAGCCACAAACTTAAGAGGCAACACACAGCACAGGTGGGCAATCTCACCGACTAGTAGCTGAAGATCATGAGCTTGTCCAACTATAGACTTAGCTTCATCCATGCTAAAGTCGAAAAATTGCTCACATATGTAGAGCCAGCGACCTACCTCTATCTTTGCATATTTGTGCTCTAGTGCATCCCACAACTTTGTAACAAACTTGTAGTCCATGTACACATCATAGATCTGATCTGCCAGAACAGTCAGAATGCAGGTAAGAGCAGTATTGTTTGCATTGTCAAATTGCATGTACTGCTCAATCGTAAATGGATACTGCGGGTGGATAACCCACCATAGCCCCAAAGACATGAGCCAAAACTTGACTCTAGTTTTATTGCATCAGAAGCGCTAACCATTTCTGTATTGCATCAAAGTTTACAATAAGGTTTCTGGATTGTTAGAAATGTAGGCAATATTTTAATTCTAAGTTTTACTAGGAGACAAATACAATATACTAATGATGCAAAGCTAACTACTAATAGTAGGCTACTCATCATATTTCAGAATATACGCAAGAAAAATATAGTATCAAAGTCGTACGAACACACAAACGACTTACTGTTGGGCTTAATGAAGAACATGAAGCAGCGTAGGCGTGATGCAGTGTAGGTTCGATGCAGTGCAGGATGTACACGAAGTAGAGTAGGAGTAGTCACGCAAATGCACTGCCTAGAAACCTTATTGCCACCCCGTGCAGGTTCTCTCTGCGATAATGGTTCGGAGATTCCACTCTCCTCTCTTCCCGGTGCACACCGAGAAGAAAGGTCGATGAAGTTCGGTTGCTCAACACTTAGTATAATTTCACCAGAGTGGAAGAAGACAATAGGAGAAAGAAATGGAGGAGTTCAGTCCCAAACCTGGACGTCTCCAGACTTTTTATAGACATGCTAATTACTCTCTAGTAACTGACGCCATTAAACTGAAATAATACTCAAGTAATTGACTCCATTATTCACTGGTAACTACTGATATTCAAACCAAATAATAAAAATTAAGCAGTCTTATTACCAGTCAGAAAGAAGTAACTGACTCCATTATTCACTGGTAACTGCTGATATTCAAATCAAATAATGAAAATTAAGCAGTCTCATTACCAATAAGAAAGAAGAGAGATGATACATGGTTAAGTAAAAATAAGGTGGACTTGGACTGCCGGTGAAGCGTCATGCCACGGCGCGGTCGCATGTCACAAGTCACATGATTTTTACATGATGTTTACGCGAATACGCACACGCGTGCGTGCGTGTGTGTGTGATTAGCCAAAGCCCTCCCCCATACCATCCCCATCCATAATTCAAGGAGTGGTATGGACTCCACCTTATAAATTAATCTCTTCCACCTTGTCTGAGCAATATGGTACTAAACCATGTACGCTTTGAAATTAAGAAAATAGGCCTCACTCATGAGCCTATTTTCAACAATTCCCCACCAATTCCAAAGCAAAAGGCAAATAGATGTCAAAGATATTATACTGAAGTGTTGTTTAATACATCAGTCTTATAATGTAAGTCCCGTACGGGTTGAATTTACACCTAGATTAGCAAGATTCATCTTCTCACAGCTAATGAATGGATTATGCATTGAATTCACAGCTTTTCGTAATCATACTTTACTTGAAACCTCAACTGATGCTAGGCTACCAATGAACCATGTCTAAACGGAGTGTTATATGGTTATGCTCTCTTACCTTCTCATGAGCTTTTTAGAGAATGCCCCATTCTCGTGAACTGCAAAAATACATGAAAGTCACAAGTCACGCGATTTTCACGTAAAAATATACAAATATGTGCCCCCGTGCATGCGCGCGTGTGTGATTAGCCAAAACCCTCCCCTATGTTATCCCCATCCATAATTCAAGGAGTAGCATAGACTCCATCGTATAAATTAATATCTCTCACTGTGCCTTAGCAATATAGTACTAAACTATGCACGCTTTGGAATTAAGAAAATGAGCCTCACTCATGGGCCTATTTTCAATAATCCCCCACCAATTTCAAAGCAAAAAGCAAATAAATATCAAAGATATTGTACTGAAGTGTTGTTTAATATACTAGTCTTATAATGTAAGTCCCGTACAGGTTGAACTTACACCTAGATTAGCAAGATTCATTTTTTCACAGCTAATGAATGTACAATGCCTTGAATTCACAGCTTTTCGTAATCAGACTTCACTTGAAACCTCAACTAATACTAGGCTACCAATGAACCACGTCTAAATGGAGCGTTATATGGTCATGCTCCTTTATCTGCTCATGAGCTTTTTAGAGAATGCCTAAAAATACGCGAAAGTCACAAGTCACGTGATTTTCATGCGAAAATACGCGAATATGCGCGCGCGTGCGTGCGTGATTAGCCAAAGCCCTCCCCATGCCATCCCTATCTATAATTCAAGGAGTGGCATGAACTTCACCTTATAAATTGACCTCTCACACCTTGTCTTAATAATATGGTATTATACTATGCATACTTTGAATTAAGAAAATGGATCTTACTCGCAGATCTATTTTTAACAATATATGACACATAGGCCATGTGGTGCCTGGCAGGCTATGAAGGCCAGCCTGTTTCAAACTGCTAGTAGGTGAGTGGTTTTCACAACAGATATGTGGGCTGTTTTTGTTGGGCAGGCTAGCGACTTAGTAGACAGGCCTTTATTGCACGTTTGTACAGGCATAATTTACGCACATTCCCAACGTGTTGGTTGGCATCATGTCCACACCAGTTGTATCAAGCATATGCTATTAACACGTGGAATGTATTCCAGTCAGGACAAGTCTGAAATGAATCGGTCTATTTGCCGTATGAAATTAGGTAACCCGTTATTTGCTTCCTAATTTCCTTTATGATCTCTTTAATACTTGGTTTCATGTGACCAGTGACACTACGCTGCTTTTCGGAACTGGCTCCTCTGACAACTCTGACTTACAACAGGAAAGTCACAGCGTGACTTACCATCGTCATCTACCATCCAAATTAATGGGACACAAATCCTCTCACTTAGTGAAAGAAAGTCACAGCGTGACTTTACCTCGGTATCAGCTGTCCATCTGTAGCCAACCATCCAGATTTATCTACATCCTTTCGTTTGCCCAAATCTCTGTCCTTTTTCCTCTTCCTTGTCCACGGCAATGGATAAGACACCCTGCATTGTAACGTCTTAAAAATATGGAACTATTGTAATTGTAAAAATTTAAAATCTTTTGTTGATTTTCCATGACAATTAAAATTTTGGCGCTCTTTCGAGGTTCTTGCTTCGGAGTTGTGCTAAATAATTTAATCAATAAAGATAATTCTCAGGTCAAGAAACAAAATATTTGGAGGATGCCTTGAACAAAATTTGAATTATAATTTCAAGCAAAGAATTGTTTAAAATCCTAAAATCAAATTTACGTTAACATTACAATTTCCCATCTAATTGTCACATCTGAATTCTGAAATTTCAAAAGTCATCTGTAGGAACTCAACAACTTTCAAATTCAACTTGTGAATCCAAAAATCTTGATCAACGCTTTGAATTCAAAACCTATTTGCAAAATCAACATTGGAAATTCAAAAATTCAAAGACCCTCAACTTCTTTCTCCCGACCTCTTCCTCCCTCCCCCTTCTTCCTTCCCCTTTCCTTGCCTCTGGCATCGTTCACGCCCCGCCCACCTAGCCACCTCCTCCTTCCTCCTTCCCCTGCTCTGCTCCCAGTGGCACCCAGCCCAAGGCCGCAGCCCAGCCCCGTGCGTCAGCCACTCTGCACCTCGGATGCAACCGCCCCCGGTTTGCTAGACGTCCGTACGCCTAGCGCCACCATCCCCCACCAGCCTACTTCTGCACCCCTACACACGCGCTACTCTGCTGCTCGACATTACTCCTCAACGATGCCTCGTTCAGCATTACTCCTCGCATCGCATCGCCAAGCCTACGCTCTATGCTTGCCACATCCTCACTCAATGCACCCATCAGCCAACTACTCCTCCCCGCTATAAAGGAAGGCCCATCTTGTCTCCTTGCTCCCCACCACCATCCCCTTCCTTCCCCAAGCGGAGCATGGCCAAGCCGCCTCCATGACCACGCCGGCCACCACCCCTTTCCAGCCGCTTAAGCGACACTCCTGTCGAACTAGCCATGTCACAACATGCCCTTGGGGGTCTCATCTCCTCCCCTCACTTTAATTGGACTCCAGTGCCCCGAGCTCGCCAAACACTGCATCCTCCCTAAGTCCGACCACCACCGCCATTTTTGCCTCCATCTTTCTCCTCAGGGTTCCTCCCTCCAATCCTTCGCAGCAGGAGCATCACCAAGCGACTGCGAGGCCACACCAATTGTTGGTCGAAGCTCCCCTTCGCTCAGGCGACCCCGCCATGACAACTCAACCACGCCGCCACCCGTGCCCGTCACCAGCTCGCCTCGCTGCCTCTTCGGCTACTATGACTGTGCAGGTGAGCTCACCCCACATCCCTTGTGCTCATGCTCGCACCACTTAGCTCTACCCTCTCTCCAGTAGCCAACGCCCCATTCGGCTCCCATCACTGGCCATTTTTCATCGTTGTTGAGCCACCTTGCTCCACCCTGAGCTCCAACACCACCACCCCGAGCCCTACTACTCCATGGGATCCCATTTTGTCGTCCACCAGCATCTCCCTGGCTGACCCCCATCGGTGCCACCGCCATTCCCCTTGCTGCACATCTCCCCTACGCCTCCCCTATTTCCCCTCTGGCCGAATAACTCCCTCCTTCTCTATTCCCTTCTTGGTCCCCTCTCCTTGTATGGCAAGTGGGCCCAACTAAGTGAGGACATTCAGCTAGTGCCTATCTCTTGCATCCCCTCAATTCATGAGTAAATTCTGAATTTTAGGACTAAGGAAATCTAAATGAACAACCTTGCATAATATAATCCATATTGGGAAATAACAATTTGATTATGAGTTAACAATTTAAAAAGGGTTATGCAAATTGAATTAAAGACTCAACTTTGGTTATCTTTATGTCAATAAAGATTAATAAAATAATCCTCATGTGAAGGTTAATTAAAGCAAGATTATTCCATGAACCATGTTCCAACTATCAAGTAATTAACATAGATTCAATGGATGTTAAACTCATATATATGAAACTAATTAAGGGAATTTATAAATCAAAAGTACTAGAAATTTAATCCTAAATAATTTAAGTTTTGCATCCTAAATCTCGAAGTATCCTAAATAATTTAATCCTTAGATAGTTTTGCATCTCGAAGTATCCAGTTAATTCAATTAATTAACAGTATGCACATCAAATGTGAAACCTGCATCCTAAATCTCTAAGTGTTGCCACTCAACAATAATACCCATCACCCTGAATAATATCTTCCATCTGTCCTTAGATTCTAACTGACTTATGAAACTTTCTTAATAAATATAAATTAAATAGAGAAGTTGTTAATTAAAAGATTGAAACTCTATATCTAGTAATCAGCCATGTTTCTATCTAAGAGCAGAATATTCTTACACATCCTCCTTTAAACATCAATCCTTCTTTTACCCTTTCTGGCAAAGTACCCTGTCACTTCGCTGCCATTTCAAATTCTCTTTAACTATTTTTAAAGCCTAATTAAATCTATTTGAAATTTAAAGTTGGTTGGATTTATTTGGTTCTGTGCTTATTTGCCGTGAATTAGAATATGAAGCTGGGCGAAGTGACAAATTTGAGCGAAATGGTAAAAGCGAGGACCCAGGATTCAAGATTGTGGACTGAGAAGGATTTTGAATAAAATCAAGGCCATGGTAAACCGAGCAAAGTAAGTCATCACTTTTATTATGTTGATCCCATATTTTACGCAAACTTATGTTCCTTTAAATTATAAAACTACATGTTTAATTTATTATGCAAATGTATGTCAAAACTTAAGGTACCTACATATCTACTTGATGAGTTAGTAATTATCATGCCATTCCTTGATACTTGAAATATCTTATCCTTGTCACCTAGATACTAATGATAACTTTACTAGCTATAAGTCATATTTAATGCCTGCTAGTCTTGTCAAGTCCAGGATGCTAGTTGCTCTGATCATTACACTTCAAACATGAAAACTTGTTTTGAGATAGTCACGGAATGTAAGTGACTGATAATTTATGATAACTTAGATTGTGCTTCTCAAAACCCTAAAAACTTGCTATACCTGTCTGAGCGGATGGTAAGAGAGGCTAGTGTGAATGTAACACGAGAATTGGTGGTTTGTGGTATACACCGTCTGGACAAATTAAGGACTTAATCCTATATTGATCTCCTCGTGTAAAACAGTACAACTACAAGCTGGCAAACTGTAGACTTAGCTGAATAATTTACTAGACCCTCGAAGTCATCTCACGGGAGACAGGTGCAGGAGGATAATGAAGATCCAGCCTGAATAGGACACCAAGAGGAGGGTGATGTTTGCCAGAGCTAGCGTTGCGAAGAGTGGAGTCCGGCTGCACTAGTTTATGGTGGAACATCCTGCACAACTTATGGGACCCACTGTGTGTGAGTGCAGCCCATATGGGTGACATGCTCGGGGGAGAGGTATTGTAAAGGTCTCATGACAATCTCTCAATATACATGACCAAGGAATCGTGTAGGCCTATCGGGTTGATTGTCTCTTATGGGTAAAATATATAGTCTCTGCAGATAATAAACTATTTGAACAGTTGTGCCCTTGGTCAAGAGCGGACATGAAAACTTTCTCGAGTTAGTTCTATTTCAAAAACCTTTATGTGTGGAAAGAAAACTTGTCAGACGGAGGTGAACCTAACTTTGATTTTTCCTAGAGGGAACTGTGCTCTAGCGGTAAAAAACTATCATTTGGTGAAGATAACCATGCACTATAAAAAGGTGGATGTAACCTGCGCTACTATTAATACTGCATTCTCACAAACAACTTTGTAAAATATGTTTTAGTTAAATTGCTAAGTCTTAGGAATTTGCCTATTTATTGTAACTTTTAAAATGACACTTGTTAGCAACTAAAAGAACCTCAAGCCTCCCGTGACAGTTTTGCATCTATTATTATTGCATCCTGTGTGGTGGCTTGCTGAGTATCATTGTATTCACTCTTACTTAACTACCATCATTCAATCAGTCAGGAAAAGAAACTCAAGCCCTACGATACTTTAAAAAGGGATCGACAGAGCTGGAAGATGATAAGGCCAAGAACTAGATCGCAAACCTCTATTGGCTACTTATGGGCAAGTCCTAAGGGTCTCACCTATGTAAAGTTTCCGCTGCCGTATTCTTTGTTTTCAGCCTAATCGGTTCATGTATAAGTTATTACTATATTAATTAAGCTTTCATATAATATATTTTTGATATACAGTAATGTATCTGTGAGTATTATCTACTAATCTAGAGAATAGTATGATAAAATCACAGAGGATCTAGATTTATTAAACTCAAGGTCCGACATGCACCGAAGCCAGGTTCTAGTGCTTATGTAATCTCTTTACTTTTAGTAGGCAACCACATCAACATGATCGGCACTCACTTCAGTTGAAATAAGCTGGCTTATGATTTTTTTTTACTGTACCTGGTTTATTTTTATACTGTAGCTGCTAGTAGTTTTTTGGCATATTTAAATTTTAAAAAATTAAAAATAGAAAAAACATATTATCCCTTCACAAACAGTGCAAATGAATATGGAAAAAAAACTAGAAAACCAGAAAATAAAATTAAGGAATAGTAAACTAGAAACCAAAAGCTGAAATCAAAACAACGTGTAGTCCTCTAGGAGTAGATGGATTATAATGCTTGCCACTGTTTCGTCTAGAGAGAGGCATGTCGTGTGCTCATTTCAGCCGTCAATCACCTTAGACACGATTCATGCATGTTACCCGTTTGAGAATTTGCTACGCGGATGCGTACCATACCGCTGTACCACACGAATGCTGCAATTATGAAATTAATTTGGAGCTTTCTTGAGGTGCTTCGAAAGAAAATGCGATAGGAGAGCGCCTCACGTGAGGCTCCTTCCATCCATCATTGATCTAAGATTCATCAGATCAACGACGAATAAGGAGGAGGCTGAATGAGGAGGCTCACTTGAGGCCCTCCCTAGAGAATTCCTTTTCAGGTGCTTCTCGGCGCCCAGCCAAGCAGGCATGGCCCCATCTGAGAAGAACAACTCAGGAGAATTGGCATGATACTGTTGGATTAATTGGGCTTGGTCCATTTAATTTAGCAATTAATCAAATGAAATTCCTAGGCCCACATTGAAAAACTGTTTAGTCCCATATGGAGAGTTGAATGGGAGTTACACCACTTTAAAAGGTGGAACGTGGTAACCCCCTTGTGGAATTGGAAAGAGCCAACACGCGCGCGCGCTCGCTCGCTCGCCTCGCCTCGCCACGCCACGCCACGCCGAGCCGAGCCGTGCGTGCCGCGCGCGCCGCGCGCGATGCGATGCGGTGCGGTGCGCGTGCGCAGCGCGCGTGTGCGCGTGCATGCGCAGCGTGTCGTCGGTGCGTGCGCGCTTTTTCTTTATCTATTCGAAAATCGTAACGCATCGACTACCGCCGCGATAACGGTTCATTACTAGTGAATTATGGCTGCAGTTATTTTCGAGTAATGACTACAGTTACTAGTGACTAATGGCTGCAGTTACTCTGGCTCTTTGTTTTTGCTGTTACAAAACTCTCTCCACTCCATACGGGATGATAAAAAGAGGATTCTGGTTCTGTCTTGTGCTGCGCTAAGAAATCTCCGGTCCAGAACTTTACGTGCAAAGAGTTCTGGGCGAGTAGGCCTCCGAAACTCCGTCCGTTCGCGTACCTGCACGGGTAGACGGGCAATCAAGTTTTTGGGGAGCGCATTGGCGCGACTGCTCAATCTGTGAAGAACGCCATCTACTTCCTGGTGGTGAACTGTTCGCGAGACTGCACGGCGAACATCTTCCTGCATCACGCCTCGTCCTGCATCACGCCTCGATCGACTACATCGAATAGACCATCATGTCGACTGATGGTAACGGCGCCTCCGGTGTCACCGACATCGCCCCGCCGAGGGTATAACATGAACACTTCTACGTGTATTTGTTTCGTATGTTATGAATTTGATAATAGGTGTTGCTGTTAGCTTGTTCATAAGCAAATATGAATACATCATTGTTAAATCACTCATGCTTTTGTATGTCATGTTTTATGTGCTGAATTTCTGGATTAAAATATGCCGAAAATTGACTAAATATTCAACAATCCAAAAACTTGATAGGTCTTTTTCGGTAGTTGGCTTTGCTGCGTCGCTTAAACCGCACCCTCCGTTTGATGGTTCAAATTTTAAGAGATGGCGTGCACGTGCGATCCTGTGGTTTACTGCCATGGAATGTTTTCATGTTGCACAAGGCAAGCCCGCTGAGCCTCTATCTGTTGAGGATGAACGCAAGTTCAATGTAGCGGATAACTTGTTTCGAGGTGCACTTATTAACATACTGGCAGATAACATTGTGGATGTGTACATGCATTTGCCTACGGGCAAAGAGATGTGGAATGCACTTGAGGCCAAATTCGGAGTTTCGATGTTGGCAAAGAGTCAGATGTCATGGAGCAGTTCTATGACTACAAGATGGTCGATGACCGTTCTGTAGTAGAACAAGCTCATGAGATTCAAAGCGCCGCAAAAGAGCTTGAGAATAATAAGTGCGAGTTACGGACAAGTTTGTGGTGGCGGTATTATCGCCAAGTTACCACCTTCTTGGTCGGATTTTGCTACCTCTCTAAAACACAAGAGGCGGGAGTTCGTGTTCTACGATCTCATTGGCTCTCTTGGTGTTGAAGAGAAGGCGAGGCAAAAGATACTCGTGGCAAGAAAGTTGCTGCTGAGGGAGGTTATAGTGCCAATTTGGTGCAGAAAAAGAACCCTCAGGCTTTCCACAATAAGAAGAAAAATAAGCCTATTAGCAAGCCCAAGGCTACTACTGAATTTAAGAAGAAAAGCAAAGGAAAGGGCGGTTTGCTTTGTGTGCGTGATTCTCGCCATTGGGCTAAGGATTGTCCGACCGCAAGGATAAGCAAAAGAAGTCTGCCAACATGGTTATTAGTGATGCTGGAGGAACATCGGGGTACGGTAATTATTTACCTACAGTTCTTTCTGTTTGTCAATCACCTGAGTGGTGGGTTGACACTGGTGCTAATATTCATGTGTGTGCTGATATTTCCTTGTTTTCATCTTATCAGGTCTGTCGAGATTCCTCCTTGTTGATGGGAAACGGATCGCATGCAGCTGTTCATGGTGTTGGTATGGTCGATCTGAAGTTTACTTCGGGAAAGACCGTGCAGCTGAAGAATGTGCAGCATGTCCCCTCCATAAAGAAGAATCTCGTCAGCGGATCTCTATTGTGTAGAGATGGTTTTAGGCTTGCATTTGAGTCCAATAAATGTGTCGTGTCTAAGTATGGAACATTTGTTGGTAAAGGCTATGAGAGCGGAGGCTTGTTCCGTTTTTCTTTGATGGATTTCTATAATAAATTTGTGAACCATGTGTGCAACGATGATGATGAATCTAATGTTTGGCATTCACGACTTTGTCATGTTAATTTTGGGTGTATGACGCGCTTAGCTAATATGAGTTTAATCCCGAAATTCACTTTGGTCAAAAGTTCTAAGTGCTATGCGTGTGTTCAATCGAAACAACCTCGCAAGCCTCACAAGGCAAATAAAGAGGCGAGGAATTTGGCACCGTTAGAACTCATTCATTCGATTTGTGTGAGATGAATGGCGTGTTGACTAAAGGTGGGAAGAAATATTTCATGACGCTTATAGATGATTGCACTAGATTTTGCTATGTGTACTTATTGAAAACAAAAGATGAAGCGTTAAATTACTTTAAGATCTATAAAGCTGAGGTAGAAAACTAACTTGAGAGAAAAATCAAGCGGGTAAGGTCTGATCGTGGGGGAGAGTATTTTTCGAATGAGTTTATTTCATTCTGCGAGGAACATGGAATTATTCATGAGAGGACGCCTCCCTATTCTCCCGAATCAAACGGGGTTGCCGAAAGAAAGAACCGCACTCTAACTGATTTAGTTAACGCTATGTTAGACACTGCGGGACTTTCTAAGGAATGGTGGGGTGAGGTTATATTGACCGCGTGTCATGTCCTGAATAGAGTTCCTACAAAGAATAAAGAAGTAACACCATTCGAGGAATGGGAAAAGAAGAAATTGTCTCTCTCATATTTGCGCACCTGGGGATGTTTGGCCAAAGTTAACGTGCCAATAGTCAAGAAGCGCAAACTTGGACCAAAAACTGTAGATTGTGTATTTCTTGGTTATGCTATGCACAGCGTGGGTTATAGGTTCTTAATTATAAAAGCTGAGTACGACATGCGTGTTGGTACAATTATAGAGTCCAGAGACACCACATTTTTTGAGAATGAATTTCCTATGAAATGTGATGTACCTAGCTCATCTAGTCAAGAACCTATAATTTTCCTTGATTCTTTTGTACCGATAGAACATGCTAAAGAAACACTTATGGAAAATCCTGAGGAGGATAATAATGAGATTACTCAAAAGAGTAAGAGACAGAGGATTGCAAAGTCCTTTGGTGATGATTTCATTGTATACCTCGTGGATGACACTCCAAGAACCATGGAAGAGGCATATTCTTCTCCTGACGCTGACTATTGGAAGGAAGCAGTACGGAGTGAGATGGACTCTATTATGTCTAATGGAACTTGGGAGGTCGTTGACCGTCCTTATGGGTGTAAACTCAGTAGGATGTAAATGGATTTTCAAGAAAAGCTTAGGCCTGATGGTACAATTGAAAAGTATAAGGCAAGACTTGTGGCCAAGGGTTATACCTGTAAAGAAGGCGAGGACTTCTTTGATACTTATTCACCGTTGCCCGATTGACCACAATTCGAGTACTACTTGCCTGGCTGCCTCTCATGGTCTACTCGCTCATCAAATGGACGTTAAGACAGCTTTCCTAAATGGAGAGTTGGAGGAGGAGATTTATATGGATCACCAGACGGGTTTGTGGTAAAAGGTCAAGAAGGAAAGGTGTGCAAGTTGTTAAAGTCTTTGTATGGCCTAAAGCAAGCACCTAGCGGTGGCATGAGAAGTTCGAGAACTTTGACATCTCGCGGCTTTGTTGTGAATGAAGCCGATAGATGTGTATACTATCGCTATGGTGGGGAGAAGGAGTGATCTTGTGCTTGTATGTTGATGACATATCGATTTTTGGGACCAACCTCAATGTGGTTGAGGAGGTCAAGGACTTTCTGTCCAAGAGTTTTGAGATGAAAGATTTGGGAGTGGTGATGTGATTCTTAACATTAAGCTACCGAGAGGAGGTGATGGTGGGGTTACACTTGTGCAATCTCACTATGTAGAGAAG
Organism: Melocanna baccifera; assembly: GCA_036346265.1. Classification (NCBI taxonomy): domain Eukaryota; kingdom Viridiplantae; phylum Streptophyta; class Magnoliopsida; order Poales; family Poaceae; genus Melocanna; species Melocanna baccifera. Next base: position 4,115,449 of record CM070702.1, read on the forward strand.
GTCTTGAGTCGCTTTGGTTATAGTGATTGCAAGCCTGCTTCTACTCCTTATGATCCTAGTGTGTTATTGAGGAAAACCAAGAATAACAAGAGATCAATTAAGATACTCCCAGATCATTGGCTCATTGATGTATTTAGCTAGTGCTACGAGACCTGACATCTCGTTTGCTGTGAGCAAGCTAAGCCGATTTGTTTCAAATCCGGGAGATGATCATTGGCGTGCTCTTGAGAGAGTAATGCGCTATCTAAAAGCAACCGTGAGCTATGGTATTCACTATGCTGGGTACCCAAAGGTACTGGAGGGCTATAGTGATTCAAACTGGATCTCTGATGCTGATGAGATAAAAGCCACGAGTGGATATGTGTTCACACTTGGAGGTGGTGCTGTTTCCTGGAAGTCTTGCAAGCAGACCATCTTAACGAGGTCAACCATGGAAGCAGAACTCACAGCATTAGACACCGCAACTGTTGAGGCTGAGTGGCTTCGCGAACTCCTTATGGATTTGCCGGTGGTTGAAAAACCGATACCGGCTATCCTGATGAACTGTGATAATCAGACTGTAATTATCAAGGTGAACAGTTCTAAGGACAACATGAAGTCATCTAGGCATGTTAAAAGGCGGTTAAAGTCCGCCGAAAGTGAAAAACTCGGAGTGATAGCATCGACTATGTCCGATACGGCTAAAAATCTGGCCACCAATTTACAAAGGGTCTATCACGTAATGTGATAGATAGTGCATCGAGTGAGATGGGCCTGAGACCCACATGAGTCATACCACATTGGTAACCTGTTCTACGTGATCGGAGATCCCGTGAAGTAGAATGGTGAAACAAGCTGTTAGTTGATCGAGGAGAGACCTTTACAGGCCCATTTCTTCAATGATGCGCTTCTCTCCTATTCTGTATGGCAGGTTGGTTTTACCTCAATGTGATCCGAGTGGCTTATTTAGAGCAGAGATGTTGGCCTACAGGACATCTTAGAAGGAACACACCTATATGAGTTCGATCACTGGTCACAGCTATGAGATTTGGGTGATCTCTAGATACTCATGAATAGGCTTGGAGTATGACTTATACGCTCCAACTAGAGGGGATGCTTTTGGCACCCTAGTACTAGTAAAGGAACTGGTAAAACTTGTTCGCACAAAACCACAATTCAAGGCATAGTCCATTGTTCATTGTGGATGAGTGTAACTCCTTTCCTAGGTGGATGTTCAACTTAACGGTCTCCATCGAAACATCGGTATATCAAACAACAAAGAGAATCGAGAACATTTCTCGTGTGCCTTGAAATTTGGTGGGGATTGTTGGATTAATTGGGCTTGGTCCATTTAATTTAGCAATTAATCAAATGAAATTCCTAGGCCCACATTGAAAAACTGTTTAGTCCCATATGGAGAGTTGAATGGGAGTTACACCACTTTAAAAGGTGGAACGTGGTAACCCCTTGTGGAATTGGAAAGAGCCAACACGCGCGCTGCTGCTCGCTCGCCGCCGCCACGCCACGCCGAGCCGAGCCGAGCCGCGCCGCGCCGCGGTGCGTGCGATGCGGTGCGCGTGCGTGTGCGTGTGCGCGTGCGTGCGCGTCGCGCAGCGCGTGTCGGTGCGTCGCGCGCTTTTCTTTATCTATTCGAAAATCGTAACGCACCGACTCGGCGGCGATAACGGTTCGATTACTAGTGAATTATGGCTGCGATTATTTTGAGTAATGACTACGATTACTAGTGACTAATGGCTGCAGTTACTCTGGCTCTTTGTTTTTGCTGTTACAAAACTCTCTCCACTCCATACGGGATGATAAAAAGAGGATTCTGGTTCTGTCTTGTGCTGCGCTAAGAAATCTCCGGTCCAGAACTTTACGTGCAAAGAGTTACGGCGAGTAGGCCTCGAAACTCCGTCCATTCGCGCACTGCACGGGTAGACGGGCAATCAAGTTTTTGGGAGCGCATTGCGCGATCGCTCAATCTGTGAAGAACGCCATCTACTTCACGGTGGTGAATCGTTCGCGAGATCGCACGGCGAACATCTTCTCGCATCATGCCTCGCCTCGGCATCACGCCGATGGACTACATCGAATAGACCATCATGTCGACTGATGGTAACGGCGCCTCCGGTGTCACTGACACTGGCCCCGCCCGAGGGTATAACATGAACACTTCTCTGGTGTATTTGTTTCTGTATGTTATGAATTTGATAATAGGTGTTGCTGTTAGCTTGTTCATAAGCAAATATGAATACATCATTGTTAAATCACTCATGCTTTTGTATGTCATGTTTTATGTGCTGAATTTCTGGATTAAAATATGCCGAAAATTGACTAAATATTCAACAGATACTGCTTCCTGAATTGCGATAAGGTAGATCGAAGAAAGATTTTTCTTATTTGCGGTAAAAGTTAACAAATCAATCTGAAGTAAAGTAGATAAATCTGAACGGTTGGTTATGGGTAGACGGCTAATACAAGGGCAAAATCACGCTGTGACTTTCCTTCGCTCAGTCAGGGGATCTGCGTCCAAATTAATCTATCGTTTTAATTCAATTCTACCGAACAGTTTTAGTAGCAAAGCTGCAGGTCGCCTGAATGCAGCAAAATTTCTTATGTCACGAGTGAAAATAATTTCAATTTCAGCATATCAATTGCAACTCAATTATGTAGCTTTCGTCTCCGGAGTCCCTGAATTTCCACTGGATCACATGTGAAGGGGCCCTGCACGCAAGGCATTTCACGTTTAGAACGAAGTCCCGGACTCCCAATCATATCAAAACATAGTATCAAATACTGGGGTACTAGGACTATGACACAATTGACTACACTAAAAATCCAGCACTGCAAAACTTGCCACTTAATATCTCACTGACATATGGGCCCCATGGGCGAAATGAGAGGGTAGCAAATCCTAAAATGTCACAATTTTCCCTAAAACATGTTAACAGGCTTGCTTGCATACAGTTATGGCGTACAAGAGACGAAATTACTCCACTATTCTAGATAACAAAATTATATAGCTACAGCAACTCTTCCGGAGCACATATCACATTTTGTCATCTCTTGTTCATAATCAAGCATCACAGAATTACACTAATATTTGAAATGTGGCATAAGGCGGGAAGAAGGAAAATATCATTCAGAATGCATATCATTCAGAGAGCACGTAAACAGGTGCCAGTAAGAAACAAGAGAGTAAAACGCTGCATGGAGTGTTTCGGAGGCTACAAAACGCGGCACGACACTACAATATAATTGCATGCCTGAACCCCTCACATTTAATGTTCAAACAAGTTGTGCCACAAGCAGGCATTTCATATTGTACTAGTATTAGTTCTCGCAGCTCATGTCTTTATGCGCACCACGAAAGAACCTGTCAAGTATGATAATTCACGTAATTGTCAGAGTTGGAAAAGGTAGACTTTATGCAACGGTCATCAAAAATATGAAATGAACTGGCATGTCATAAGAATCATCGAAAAAGAATTGGTATGTTATAATTCCCAGTATAAAACTGAAAGGAGAAAAGTAATGTGCTCCTCAAAGATGCATCAAATAGATGCTGAATAACTTTCTTCTGGAACAACTAAGTTATATAACAACCATTTCTCCATAGGAGATTTGAGATACTCAACAAAGGAATATTACTTTCATATTTCAATGAATAGAGGAAATTTCATTTTTGTTAGCACAATCGAGAACATTTATTCACATGCTTTTTTCCCAATTAAAAGAGGATGAAACAATTTGCACAAGCACTTAAATGACCTAAAAAGGGAGACAGGAAACTAATACCTATTAATTAGTTGAACAAAACAAAAAGAAAATGTGTAGATACTAATCTGCACACTCACACTTGTCCATGGGGCTTAATATGTTGGCAATACAAAGATGCAGTCTTAGTGCAATGTTCAAGAAGACGCTAGACGCTAGGTGGGCGGCGAGGTGAGGCCTAGCGCCTAGAGGGGCCTAGGCGACCGAATTTAAAATGAGGACAACAGATCGAAGATAGGCAATCATGCATATATATTTAATGTTTAGATGAAGCAATCATGCTAAATAAATACTGGTTAGTGGTATTCTACAAATTAATATGATTGGCAAAATTTTATTTAGTAATTTAGTATTAAACGAAATTCTTTCTCTTCTCTCTTCCTTATCTATTCAGCCGAACGGTCTCAACCACTCCCTGGCTTCCTCTTGCTTTATTTCTCTCTTTCCTTACTTCTTTCTCAATGGTTTGCTTTCCCCATTTTGTTGCTCCACCGAATGCATCTGCTAGGCCAACTACTCCCCAGGCTCTCTCTCCAATCTCCTGGCCAAGTGCTGCTGCGACTTTGCCCTGGTTTCAGCTGCTACGCTGCTGTTTGGTTTTGCTTGCCCGGCCAGTTCCTGGCCCATGGCGCCGCCACTCCCCATGCAGCCCGGTGCCCTCGGCTCTCCTGGCTCCCAGCTGCTACTACGCCAGCCCTTGCGCCCCCTCGGCCTCCAATCCGACTCCTTGCGCCACCAGCCGCAGGCCATGGCTCAGCTTCGCCCGGCTCGTCCACTACGGGAGGAGATGGTGAAGGGGAGACAACGAAGGGGGAGGAGATGGAAGGGACCTTGGTCGTGACGCGGCAGATTTTGGCAAAGCAGAGGCAGACGCCACATCTACCTAGACATCGTGCGGCCGCCGTGCCCGCTGACCAGAGCGTTACGCCCAAGACGCCTTCGCTCGCCTACTCCCACCTTGCACCGCCTCGCCGCCTAGCTGCCCAGGCAGCCGACTGAAGACCAAGGCGCAGCACCACCCTGCCACCCAGCACCTATGCACCACCTAGTCGGCCGCCCAAGCCACCTTTTAGAACAGTGCTTATGCGCTGATAGTGAAACATATGGACATAAATATAATCACATCACGTGAATGACTAATTATTGAGTTTCATACACCAGCTAGTTCACCCAAAAACTTAAGTTGATGAGGAAAGGTGGGCAATTTCTTTATATTTCAACACCCCCCTCCTCTTACATGTAGACTCTCTCAGGCCTAAGACGTGGAATAGAAGTGAGCTACAATTTTTTTTTTAATTGCGCCAACCGGGTCTCAAACTCAAGACCACTTGGCTCTGATACCATATTGAGTTTCATGCACCAGCCAGTTCACCCAAAAGTTTAAACTGATGAGGAAAGATGAGCAATTCACTTATACTTCAACACTAATAGTTACAAAGCACATCCTAGGCCACAAATCGATCTAATTTTCAATATGTGAATACACAAGTTAGCCCACAATTAATATAGTTTTCAATATGTGAATCTACAAGTGCTTAGGTTCACATAACTACAGTCCCACGTCACTGGATGTCAGCCAGCAACTTGGAGAAGAAAGTGCAGTGTCTTACAAATCAAACTCTCCAGCATCTCCACAAGCTCTGGAGAAGATGCACTATACATGTTTAACTCTATCGGTTGATGTACTAAGTATGGTGCATCTTTGCAATACCATCCAGTAGAAGGTCATGAAAAAGAATGGCTCAACTCACATGCTGGAAGGTTTGACATGTCTGCAGAGACGGTACATGGAATTCCCAAGTTGGTCAAGGCACCTCGTATTATCCCGCATGGAAAATACAGAAGCATGCTTGTTGTTTGGGCTGCAGTATCACCTAATGATGCAGAGCCATTCTCAATTGCATCCATGCCCTCTGCAGATGGGTCTAGGGAAACACGTTTAAGCCACCGGAAATGGTTATCTTGAACAACAAAGGTACCCTGTATATTGGAAGTCATGTATTGTCAGTTCTATCACACAAAAAATCAAAATAAGGTACGTATTTCCTGTTCGTTACCCTATGATTTGTTTTCAGATTGTCAATCTGTCTCTTGAATAGCTCTGACCAAAAGTCTTTGCAAATAAATTTGATTGCTTCGAGATGATCGCTAAATCGAGGACGCTCCATTGTGTATCTGAATGTGAACAGAAAAATTGGTCAAGTTTGCAGCACTACGAGCCCAGGAGGCTGCACCCACGAAAAAATAAGGACACATATGAAAATGTATTTGCAGAGCATAACAACTTGTGCTTAAGATGATGCATGCAGGAACATTTAGAAATGCTCTAGGAAAATCAAACAGAAACCATGTTGGTGAAGTAACATCAAAACTTGCTTATCTATCATAATGAATTGAAAATCCAGAATATTCATAATTATAAAAAATGGAAGAAAATTTTTCTGACAGAATTAAAAATATGAAAATAGCATAATATTGAAAAGAAACCAATGAAAAAAAATCATACAGGGAAATTCACAAATATCTAAAAATTCTAGAAAAACAGCATTATGTGACTATGTCAAGTCAAGTCAAACTATAGCACAGTACACATATCAAAGACATAGGAGAAGGGCAAAGAAATGCTCTTTATTCAAGGGTTCAAAAGTGTAGCCATCAACATATGGTCAATTCATCAATTTAACATATTACATGCAGTGTGCACAAAACTATTCACAAAGGTCGTCAATTATTACAAAATATAAGCATAGAAATTCATCAATCATGGTCATATAAGTTCATAAGAGAAAACATGTGTGGGATACATGGATGGCGGACTCAACTCTCACAACTTGGCTGAACAGGCATGATGCATCATCAATCTCTGCTGCATTCCTTAAGAATCGAAGTATCACTAAAGTTTCCTTTACTAATTATATCAGCTCGCCGAGGAATTTGTAGTTAAACATAACAGGAGCTCCGCAAGTTTAGCAAATGCCTCATCAATTCAAGATGAATGCCTGGGAGTAATTAACTCCAGTATGCTGGCTAGTTCCCTGAAGCTGGGTGATATGAACCTTTCCATCTTGCTTCAAAGGATATGCTGAAATCCAAAATGCTAAGATTCTATTCTCCTTCAACTGACTAAATGGCAAACATACAGTAAAATGAGTTGTAGTTTTATTAACTAAAATACTCCATATGGCCACGTATGCATGATCTTTTTGATAGTGGTGACACTGCCAGATAGAGCATTGATGTTGACGGCATTCAGTTGTCAGATCTATTGTTCACGCACAGCATTGAGCACGTCAAATTGCGTATATTGATAGTAAGTACATCAATAGCATTCACGAGAAGACTCAAACTATTTAGCCTTACAAAATTATATAAAATTCAGTAATTGGTGCAATAACTGTCCTGTTTGAGAAGATAGTCATCCACGCTCAAATTGGTTCAATCTAGTGAAGGGCAAAATCAAGCTTTTTACTAGAATTCAATAGATGACTAGACACATCGCACTTTATGCCTGTTCTTCAGACTATTATGTAACCACTGTAATTCGATGGCAAGCCGCCTACTTGGATGAGGACGTTTTATGCCAGTGCTACTGCAAATCTAAGTGCATTGACAGTTTGGAAAAATAAGATGGAAATTTCATTCCAGGTAAGATTCCAGAAAAAAGAACTGCTGGGCGATGAGGTCAAGGCTCGATCTTCGCACCAAATCAGTTAACTAGAGCTTATATCTATACTACTAAAGGCAACATTTCAAAATTTAACCGCATCGACAGTAACCATATGAAGGATCGCTCGCATGATGGATCGGCAATTAAATTCTCGGATCTGGGAGCTCGCATGACGAATCGGGCAGACGCACAGCAACAGATCTTTACCTCTCGGAGAGCTGGTGGCCGACCTGGAATCCGATGGCCTCGATGCGGCGAGCGGCGAGCTCCGGCTTGGCGGCGTAGAAGCGTCCGCAGTAAGCGGCCACCATCTCCATCACCACCCCGTCCACGCAGCTCTCCGCCACCTCCCGTCCCATCCCCTCGCGCTCCTAGCTCCCCTCCCTCCTCCTCCTCCTCCTCGACGACTTCGCCTGTGCGTGATAGAGATCTTGCTAGCGAGCGGAGGGGCGGAAAGGTCTGGTCAGAACTCGGGACGGCGAACAGCGCGACCTTGTCGACTGCGCCGTGCAGTGATCGACCGGACTGAAAACACAAGTGACGGGTTGGCTGGCCTCTTCTGTTCATTTCAGCCCCAACCGTCTGTTTTCTGGATTTTCTATAATAACTAATTTTTTAAAATATAATCTATAAATTTATTATAGTATACATTATAGTGACTTTATTTATATCGATTAAAACTACACACGAGTTTCTGTTACTCTATACTCTCTCTTAGGAACAGCCTAAAAGCTATAAGCTAAAGCTTGATGTATTTAGGTTCTGACCTAGACACAAAGTTTTTTTGGCTGCCTACATGTTATTAAAAAAATTAACTGATTTCATTATACATGATGATTCATTTTTACCATTAGATTACATCAAGATTTAACGGTACATATGCCCTTCACCTTCTATATAATCCAACCCAACCTGACTCCACCATTGCCGCCCTACCTCCACCTACCCCCACACCACCCTACATGTCGCTGCCCAGCCGCCTACCTGGCATTGTCCCCGGCGTCAACGAGGACCCTTGGTGCCCCCTCCCCGCCGCTACCCACCTGCCACACCATTGCCCCCGCCTCTAAAGGAATACGCGTAGGCTACGGAAGCAGAAAACAAAACTTTTCTACCGCGCACCCAAGAACATCATGCTAAGGAAGGATCATGGATCGTTACCACTTAGACGCCGCAGCCGCAGCCGAAGAAGAATTGAAACCGATCCAATCACGCGCCGAGGTAGTAGTGGAAGTAGCCGATCGTCCCGAATGATCGTCTCTCCACGCACGCCGATCAAGATCGCAACGAGCAAATACTCCACCGGTATCCACACGCCCGGGCGAACGCCGATCGCGAGTGTACTAGCACTCGTGGAGCGCTAGGGTTTGGCTCGGGAGGTGGCGGCTAGGGTTTTGCTAGATGTTAATCGCACACATCCTCCGCCTCGCCTCCATATATATAGACCTCCTCACGTGGGCCTCGTGGACCGAGGCCCAATAGGAGTCTATTCGGATCTCTATCCGACTTGAGCCCATATCCGAATCATATTCGATTAGTGTTCCAACCCGTTAAGCGTGCGACCAGAGGTTCACGATACTTGGTTGTGACCCGAAACGCCTTTCCGGTTACCATGTTAATAGCGGCCTCTAGTAAGACATATTAACCCCAAAGTATATGTAAAGATCATATCACTGAACTCGTAATGTTCTCTCATGTACGAATCCCTTTGCCTCACGATATAGATTGAGCTCAAGGCGAGACTGTGTCATCCTCTTAATAGCTCAATCACTCTCTCGATTCCGTGATGGATTATAAACTCGTGATTGACTCTCAATCACCTTGGCATGGCCATGCACTTTCATAATCCATTACATCGAGGCCCAGAGATATCTCTCCCATAAGGAGGGCAAATTCTATCTTGATCATTCACATCCCACTACATGTTTCATGGCAAACCCAAGACTACTTTTATGACTACCCGATTCACGGAGTAGTGTTTAGTAGTCCCAAAATAAGCTACTACTCATGTTGGGAACCATGATGATCTCAAGTCTAAGGACTCTACATAAACACTACTTGAGACCAACCGATGACACATGGAATCTCTGCGAGTGTCTCATGGCAGTCTATCCAACATATGTTCACTAACACATGTCCATATTATTGATTTGGTATCACCATACCATGATCCATGAGACATGATCATCAATCAATACATATGCTGATCTTTGTCTTTGAATCATATTTGTTCCTCATATGATATACGATCGTGGATCATTTAGAAATAGCAACATCTTAGTATTTAAGAGTCTCATGAATAAGTCACATACTCATTGATCAATAATGATGATGTCTATTCCAAGGAACAAAGTAATGTATCATAAACATAGTATGTGATATATACAACATCTCCATGTTGCCTCTAGGGCATATCACTAATAGCTTCCCACTTGCACTAGAGTCAACCATGTAGGTATCTAATACCCATTGCCCTAGTGTGAGCCTCATGCTTTGGTGGGAAGCGGCTTTGTCAACGGATCTGCAATGTTCAAACCGCTTGTACTTTGCATATCTTCACATCGCTCTCTCCACTATCTCGCGGATGAGATGAAATCGCCGTAAAATGTGCTTGGACTTACAGTGCGATCTAGGCTCTTTGGCTTGCGCAATGGCCCCACTATTGTCACAAGAGAGGTCCATTGGGTGGAGGCACTAGCCATCACACCAAGCTCGAAATAAATTTCTTGATCCAAACAGCCTCTTTGGCGCCTTCGAAGCTGCTATGTACTCGGCTTCGTTGTAGAATCAAGAACCGTCTGCCACGCTTGGAACTCTTCCACTTACCGCACCGCCATTCAGCAGTAACACAAATCCAGATTGTGATCTAAAATCATCTTTGTCGCTTTGGAAGCTAGCATCGGTGTAACCATTTACAACGAGCTCTTCCTCACCTCCATAGACAAGGAACACATCTTTAGTTCTTCTCAAGTACTTCAAGATGTTCTTTACGGCAATCCAGCTGACTTTCACCGATCTCGATCGTATCTACTCGTAGCACTTAAAGCATACGAAACATCCGGACGTGTACAAAGCATGGCATACATAATGGACCCAATAGCCAAGCATATGGAATCGCATTCATTTTATCCCGCTCATCGTGTGTACTAGGACACCGATTCTTGCTAAGATTTATACCATGTGACATAGGTAGAAAACCTTTCTTGGAATCATGCATATTGAACCTTTTCAACACCTTGTCAATGTACGATCTTGGCTTAATCCAATTAGCCTTTTGATCTATCTCTATAGATCTTGATGCCTGAATATATGCTGCCTCTCCTAAGTCTTTCATAGAGAAACTATTTTTAATGAAGACTTAACAGATTCGAGCAAAGGAATGTCATTTCCGATCGAGAATATGTCATCCACATATAAGATCGTAAATACGAGTGCGCTCCCACTAGCCTTTTGTAAACACAAGGCTCTTCTTCGTTCTTGATGAAACCAAACCCTTTGATTACTTCATCAAAACGAATGTTCCAACTCCGAGATGCTCGCTTAATCCATAAATGGATCTTTGGAGCTTGCATATCTTTCCAATCGATTGCGGATCGACAAAACCGTGGGTGTGTCATGTACACATCCTCACTCGATTTCCATTAAGGAAAGCTGTTTTGACATCCATTTGCCATATTTCATAGTCGAAATATGCAGCAATCGCTAGAATGATCCGAATAGACTTTAGCATTGCGACGAGGCGAAAAAGTTTCATCATAATCAATACCTTGAATTTGTTTGAAACCTTTGGCCACCAATCGCGCTTTATAGATGTGAACATTTCCATCTATGTCTATCTTTTCTTGAAAACCCATTTGCATTCAATGGTTTTAACACCATCAGTGGATCAACCAAGTTCCAAACTTGATTATGTGCATGGATTCAATTTCGGATCTCATGGCTTCAAGCCATTTCTCGTAGTCCGTCCCACCATTGCTTCTTCATAGGTCTTAGGCTCATCGTTGTCTAACAACAATATGTCCCGTTGTTGAGTAGTCAAGAACATGTACCTCTCGGTGCACGACGTGACCTTTCGACCTACGTGGTGCCGGTGTATCCACAATGTTCTTCAACGCTTTGTTCATCCCGCTGTGGTTCAGAGGAACCAAACGTTATCGTGTTTCTTGAATTTCTTCAAGTTGCACTGTGCTCCCACTATCCCTTCTTGAGAGAAACTCTTTCTCTAAGAAGACACCATGCCAAGCGACAAACACTTTGCCTTCTCCTTGATTATAAAAATAATATCCTTTTGTTTCCTTAGGATACCCGATAAAGAAGCATTTATCGATTTAGGAGTGAGCTTATCGATTGTAAACGCTTTACATAAGCCTCACATCCCCAAATCTTAAGAAAAGACAAGCTAGGACGTTGTCCCGCCCACATCTCATATGGTGTCTTTTCTCATCGATTTTGATGGAACCTCGCTTAGTGTGAACGCGGTCTGCTTCAAGAGCGCACTTCAAAAAGACAACGGAAGATCACTTTGGCTCATCATGGAGCGCACCATATCTAATAAGGTGCGATTTCTCCGCTCGATACCCCATTCCATTGAGGTGTTCTCGGCGGAGTCAATTGTGGAACAATTCCACAATCCTTTAGATGATTGCCAAACTCATGGCTCAAATACTCGCCTCCACGATCGATCGTAGAAACTTGATTGTCTTGCCTAAATGATTTTGCACTTCATTTTGGAATTCTTTGAACTTTTCAAAGGATTCGGACTTATGCTTCATCGTAGATATACCCATATCTACTAAAGTCATCGATAAAAGTTATGAAGTACTCAAAACCACCTCTGTTTATTAAGCTCATTGGTCCACATACATCAAGATGTACGAGTGCCAATAAGTCATTTGCCCGCTCACCTTGACCGTGAAAGGTGCCTTTGTCATCTTGCCAAGTAAACAAGATTCGCATGTCTCTAATGATTCAAAATCAAATGAGTGCGAATACCATCTCTATGGAGCTTCGCATGCGTTTCTCATTTATGTGACCTAAGCGACATGCCAAATAAACGTGGATTCAAATCATTCTGACGCTGCCTCTTTGCATTAATGTTATAGACCGTGACCCTTCAAGAGTAAGAACGTATAACCCATTCACCAATGGAGTATGACAATAGAACATATCTTTGAAATAAAGAGAACAACCATTGTCCATAGATTTAAAGTCATAACCTTCGCTTGCAAACATGAAGCGTAAATAATGTTCTTTGAAAGAGATGGAACACAATAACAATTATTCAATTCCAAAACTAATCAAGGTAAAGACAATGGCATGGTGCCAACAGCTACCGCAAAGAACTTTTGCTCCATTGCCAACGCCAAGATCCACTTCGCTCCTCCTCAAACTTCTACTTATTAGCCCCGCAACGATTTGCGATGTGAGCAACCGATCCGTATCAAATACCCAAGAATTAGAGGAAGAAGTAGCAAGATTGATTTCTATAACATTTATACCGAGTGGAAGTCATACTTCCCTTCTTCTTCTCAAGATCCTCCAAGTACTTTGGGCGCCTTTTCCAATGTCCCGATTGCTTACTGAGTAACAATCGCATCGGAGATGAGCATCGCCTTTCTTGTCTTTCTTGGCCTTAGAACCGCTCGCGATCGCATCGAGCTTTCTTTCTTTTGACCGCGATTCTCTTGACATAGGGCTTGCCCTTGCCTTTCTCGCATCATCATCACATGATTGCTTGCTTTTCTTAATGCTTTCCTCGCAGATTTTAGCATCCCATGCAACTCACCCGTGGTCTTGTCAAGATTGTTCATGTGAAAGTTCATTATGAATGGCTCAAAGCTCGGGGAGCGATCGAGAATCACATCGTAGCCAACTCTTGGCTAAGGGAAAACCAAGCTTTTCCGCACTCTCAATGTAACCAATCATCTTAATCACATGAGGGTCGACGGATTCCCTCTCGCAAGCCTCGCACGCAAATAAGGACTTTGAAGTATTGAACCTCTCACCCTTGCTTGGTTCTCAAACATACCACGTAGCCCCACAATGATATTGTAGGCATCTGTGTTCTCATATTGCTTCAAGCTCAGAGGACATTGTGGCAAGCATGAGACACTCACATCAAGGCAATCATTCGTGTGCTTCTCATAAGCTCTCCGTGCAGCCACGAGAGCATTATCGTGCAAGTCTTGGGTAAGGAGACTCAAGGACATACTCCTTGCGCTCTTGCTTGAGAACAATTCTCAAGTTGCGATACCAATCCAAAAAGTTTGTTCCATTGAGTTTTTCTTTCTCAAGAACAGATCGCAAATTAAAAGTACCGGATGCGGCGTTAGCTGACATGATCTACAACACAAGAATATGCAAAAGTTTAGCACTATGTTTATGTTCATCTTTTATTAAACTATTTAGCAAAAGACTCCCACTATGAGTTTTGCAACAAAACTCCTCTAAGTTACATAGTGGGTAAAGATCCTCATTTCACTAATTCCTAGTGAGCTTTGGCATCACGGCTAGAAAACTAGTGACATGGGTAAGCAACACTTTGCTAATCACATCCCTATGTGACTCTATTTTGGGTGACATCGGTATGCCTCGGCCCCAATCTATGCCCCAAGGTCCAAAACTATTTTGATAACCTTGTTAAGTAAACCAAATACTTCCGCATGTAGATGTCCGACATCTACCCTAAATGATGATGATAACCGATGGCACTCTACTTTGGTAGACCTACCATGCGGTGATCATTATCTTTGGTGCAACATATGGAAGGGCATTAACACCTAATTTTAAGAGGATTCTATCCTACCAAAGCAACATATCACATATATCATTGCATAAGAATAAGATAGATAACATCATAGATAAACACATTTAACTGTGAAGTAGTATGGCCCAAAAATGGTGATATCCATCTCCAAGTAGGTGTAGACGATCTCCATCCTCCACATCACTCCTTTAGGCCACCATGCTTAAAAGCTTGTAACCTCAAAACTAGGCTACTACCTATAATAGCTAGAAATTGAAGATTACAAAGATAGATTCAAGCATTAAGGTCGACACGCAGGTCATTAAATACAATATATACAGCTAACAATAGCTGAAATAATCATGACACGCAGGCCATGAACGAATGTTACATGCATCACATACATCTCATACATTCAAATAAGCTATAGGGCCATACTATTCACACCATTCCCTGCAAAAACAAGTTAGACGTAGAATCGCATTCTACCTAACGATGTGAACCCACGACGCTATACAAGGGGGGATACCACGGCCCTGAAAACCTCACAGAATTACATAGATCAAATCTATGAAATCGCTATGAAAATCTTATCGAGCCGATCAAATCAACCCAAATCCGAGCCATTCAAAATGTCTCAATTTTCATTAGATCAATCATATTGATCATCGCGATCGGTATACTTGAGGAGACCACAACACAAGACCTCGATCTGTTGGCTCGATCTACTGATTGTGCGCGCAGTTAGCCCCGATGGTGATTCCAGCCGGTAGGGGCAAGTCGCGCGTACATCAAAGAAGGAGCACGAACTAATCTTTTTGGCCTTATGATGCTATCAACTCATACCTATTTCAACCCCTTATGACCGATTGATCTCATCAACCCGTGCTACCTGATTTAGACTGTAATAGATCCAATCTACTACTATCGCATATCTACATATGCGTCGATCCAGATTGCAAACTAAGCAAGATGGCTCTGATACCACTAAAGGAATACGCGTAGGCTACGGAAGCAGAAAACAAAACTTTTCTACCGCGCACCCAAGAACATCATGCTAAGGAAGGATCATGGATCGTTACCACTTAGACGCCAGCAGCAGCGAAGAAGAATTGGAAACCGATCCAATCACGCGCGCCGAGGTAGTAGTGGAAGTAGCCGATCGTCCCGAACAGATCGCCTCCTCCACGCACGCCGATCAAGATCGCAACGAGCGCGCTCCACCGTATCCACACGTCCGGGTGGAACGCCGATCGCGAGTGTACTAGCACTCGTGAGCGCTAGGGTTTGGCTCGGAGGTGGCGGCTAGGGTTTTGCTAGATGTTAACCGCACACATCCTCCGCCTCGCCTCCATATATATAGACCTTCACGTGGGCCTCGTGGACCGAGGCCCAATAGGAATCTATTCGGATCTCTATCCGAATTGAGCCCATATCCGAATCATATTCGAATTAGTGTTCCAACCCGTTAAGCGTGCGACCACCGCAGGTTCACGTATACTTGGTTGTGACCGAAACGCCTTCCGGTTACCATGTTAATAGCGGCCTCTAGTAAGACATATTAACCCCAAAGTATATGTAAAGATCATATCGGCTGAACTCGTAATGTTCTCTCATGTACGAATCCCTTTGCCTCACGATATAGATTGAGCTCAAGGCGAGACTCGTCATCCTCTTAATAGCTCAATCACTCTCTCGATTCCGTGATGGATTATAAACTCGTGATTGACTCTCAATCACCTTGGCATGGCCATGCACTTTCATAATCCATTACATCGAGGCCCAGAGATATCTCTCCCATAAGGAGGGGCAAATTCTATCTTGATCATTCACATCCCACTACATGTTTCATGGCAAACCCAAGACTACTTTTATGACTACCCGCATTCGAGTAGTGTTTAGTAGTCCCAAAATAAGCTACTACTCATGTTGGGAACCATGATGATCTCAAGTCTAAGGACTCTACATAAACACTACTTGAGACCAACATGACACATGGAATCTCCGCAGTGTCTCATGGCAGTCTATCCAACATATGTTCACTAACACATGTCCATATTATTGATTTGGTATCACCATACCATGATCCATGAGACATGATCATCAATCAATACATATGCTGATCTTTGTCTTTGAATCATATTTGTTCCTCATATGATATACGATCAGGGATCATTTAGAAATAGCAACATCTTAGTATTTAAGAGTCTCATGAATAAGTCACATACTCATTGATCAATAATGATGATGTCTATTCCAAGGAACAAAGTAATGTATCATAAACATAGTATGTGATATATACAACATCTCCATGTTGCCTCTAGGGCATATCACTAACAGCCTCCTCTTCCACTGATGCATCTCCACCTCCCACCGCCATCATTGCCGCTCTCCTACCCTGCCTAAGGTGGCTACCGCTATTGGATCCACGATCGCCGACTGCACCCTCCTAACCCTCTTTCTTGTCGCCCTCACCGCCCACCCCCTCCTCCAAACCCGCGGCTGCCCACTACCGGGTCGCCTTGTTCCCGACAAAATCTAAGGTAGGGATCCCTATCGGGACCTAAATATGTGTCATTAAAAAAATTGACTGATTTCATTCTACAAGATGATTCTTTTTTACCATTAGATCACATCTAGATCTAATGGTCCACATGCCCCACACCTTCTATATAATCCAACCCAACCCAACTCCACCATCGTCGCCTACCTCCACCCACCCTCACACCACCCTGCACATTGTCGCTGCCCAGCAGGCTACCTGGCATTCTCCCCGGCATCGACGAGGCCCCTTGGTGCCCCCCTTCCCACCGCTACCCATCTCCCACACCATTGCCCACACCTCCTCTTCCACTAATGCATCTCCACCTCCCACCGCCAACGTTGCCGCTCTCCTACCCTGCCTACGGCGGCTACCGCCATTGGATCCAAGATCGCCGACTGCCGCCTTGTAACCCTCTTTCTTGTCACCCTCGCCGCCCACCCCCGTCCTCCAAGCCCGCAGCCGCCCACTACCGGGTCACCTTGTTCCTGACGAAATTTAAGGTAGGGGTCCCTATCGGGACCTGAATATGCAAATTCGAATCCTTGTGTATACTGCACTAGTCCAGAGTCACGCTAGTGCACACGGTGGCAACCTCAATGAAATATCATTTCATACACAGCGAATAACTAATAAAGTACCAATTTATTAAAGAGAAAAATCGGTGAGACATTATGGTCAGAGTTTACACTTATTTAGCAACGTAGGACTTAACGATAACAAATAATGTTATAGCGAAAATAAAGATAACTTTGATGATGATGACCTATCAACATGGTATAGGCAATCAACCGACGAACGAGACCTAATTGTCGTGCTCTTTGTAGTACTCCTCAAACAATGGCTAGATTCTCCTTTTCTCCAAGCGTTGATGATGGTGATGAGATAGCAAGAATGGGTACATGGAATACTCAATATACATACATACATACATACATACATACATACAATATAATTAACTGGTCACCATGGTCTAGAATAGGTATTTTTACTATGTATAACGTGCAAAAAATATTAGAATTTTTTTGATGTTGAGTTTAACTAGTTTACTAACTAGTTCAAACAAGTTTGAATTGAAATTTGAATTGTAGTTGTCTTTTTATGATAGTTTGATTTGTAGGTATGTGCTGATTATATATATAAATCAGTAAAGTATGTGATCTAAATTCGTTCGAAACTTTGAAATCGAGTATATTTTTTCGAATGTATATGTTTCATTTGAATTGTTATAGATGAGTATATACCCTATAACTGATATTTTAAAAAAATCTGAATTTAGATTAAATTTGCACAGTTGAAATTATGGTGCCCCATTTCAGCATCAAAACTTGTGCATTATCATTGCTCTGATTTCCCCCACTGTGCATGGGTGGGTCTTCTTCAAGGAGTGCATCAGGAAACACAGTGTTCAGAACAAAACATGTACTGTCCAGATTCACCATGACCACCCCTAGAATTGCTCGTCTTGATTACTAGCCGACGGGGGATGGATTCAATGCTTTGTGCTATTACTTAAACTAGCACACTCCCCTTTACCCTGTCATTTTCATGCCAATGAAGGAACTTTCCAAGCTTAGAAACTGCGTGCGATATGAACTGTGAATGGAGGTAATCTAGGGGAAGACCTAGAAACATCACCCATCCAACTGTAGTAAAAGCAGAAGACCGCCAGTCGGAAGCTTCATCATGTTTAAGAAATTGCAGAGTCTTGTGGATCAAAACTACATGTGAGTTTGTATTATTATGTACTCTCTCTTACAAACAGCCTAAAAACCATAAGCTGAAGCTTGATGTATTTAGGTTCCGACCTAGACACAAAGTTTTTTTTGGCTGTCTATGTATCATTAAAAAAATTGACTGATTTCATTCTACAAGATGATTCTTTTTTACCATTAGATCACATCTAGATCTAACGGTCCACATGCCCCACACCTTCTATATAATCCAACCCAACCCAACTCCACCATCGTTGCCCTACCTCCACCCACCCTGACACCACCCTGCACATGGTCGCTGCCCAGCCGCCTACCTGGCATTCTCCCCGGCGTCGACAAGGCCCCTTGGTGCCCTCCTCCCCGCCACTACCCATCTCCCACACCATCACCCCCGCCTCTTCTTCCACTAATGCATCTCCACCTCCCACCGCTATCGTTGTCGCTCTCCTACCTTGCCTACAGCGGCTACCGCCATTGGATCCAAGATCGCCGACTGCCGCCTTGTAACCCTCTTTCTTGTTGCCCTCACCGTCCACCCCCGTCCTCCAAGCCTGCAGCCGCCCACTACCGGGTCATCTTGTTCCCGACGAAATTTAAGGTAGGGGTCCCTATCGGGACCTGAATATGCAAATTTGAATCCTCGTGTATACTGCACTAGTCCAGAGTCACACT
Organism: Melocanna baccifera; assembly: GCA_036346265.1. Classification (NCBI taxonomy): domain Eukaryota; kingdom Viridiplantae; phylum Streptophyta; class Magnoliopsida; order Poales; family Poaceae; genus Melocanna; species Melocanna baccifera. Next base: position 4,134,549 of record CM070702.1, read on the forward strand.
AGTGCACACAATGGCAACATCAATGAAATATCATTTCATACACAACGAATAACTAATAAAGTACCAATTTATTAAAGAGAAAAACCGATGAGACATTATGGTCAGAGTTTACACTTATTTAGCAACGCATGACTTAACGCTAATAAATAATGTTGTAGCGAAAATAAAGATAACTTCGATGATGATGACCTATCAACATGGTATAGGCAATCAACCGATGAATGAGACCTAATTGTCGTGCTCTTTATAGTACTCCTCAAACAATGGCTAGATTCTCCTTTTCTCCAATTGTTGATGATGGTGATGAGATAGCAAGAATGGGTATATGGAATACTCAGTATATATACATACATGCATATATATAGCATAATCAAGTGAGCACCATGATCTAGAATAGGTATTTTTCCTATGTATAAAGTGTAAAAAATTTTAGAATTTTTTTGATGTCGAGTTTAACTAATTTACTAACTAGTTCAAACAAGTTTGAACCGAATTATAGTTGTCTTTTTTATGATAGTTTGATTGTAGGTATGTGCTGATTATATATATAAAGCAGCAAAGCATGTTATCTAAATTCGTTCGAAACTTTGAAATCGAGTATATTTTTTCGAATGTATATGTTGTGGCTACAGACCAAACAGAGAAAGAGATAGTGGGGAGCTAGGGACCGAATGACCTCTCTCCCCCTCGAGACTTCGTCATGCTCATACATATATCCCCGAGGAGTGTCTTTACAAATGCCCTTTACACTCGAGTTCCTTTCCGAGACTATCATGTCATCGTACACGGGTTCATAACTCGCTAACAGGCTAGCTGGGTTTAGGTGGGGGCCACCCCTACGACAGGAGCCTCTCATGGTGAAGGGCTTCATAGGCCGAAGCCATGCCGCCGAAGTCCTTGGCCCTCCGCCCTCGCGGCTCGTGGACGCCAGGCGACCGTGAACGAGGCGAGTCGGCCGAGGGTCCGCAGCGGGCTATTGTGGTGGGCGAGTTGCAACGGCGCCGCGAAGACGGGAGGTGGGATGGTTAAGGTTGCGCCGGTTGGTGCGGATCGCCAAAGAATCGACCACGCTGCGTCGGCGCTCTCCGCGATCTGCGCCTACTAAAAAGCATAGGACACATTTAGAGTATCCAAAGTGGTTGCAGTAAGAGTGGAAAGGTATATCGTGCGGCAAGGGCACGAAGGGCTTATCTATGGCGGAGTCGGAGTCGCCCCCCCGAGGCGAAGACTTCGCGGGCTCGGAGTGGTGTGACTCCGTGTGGTGCCGGTGTGGAATAGCCGCGACAGTCGCGAGGCGGTCGCGGCGGCGGCAGGGGTCGATCGTCGCGGGCGCGATGTAGTGGAAGCGTTGTGCGGACGGCCTGGCTGAACAACGGGTCGCTCCGCTGAGTTGCCGGCGATGCCGGGGGCGTAACGCAGATCCCTTGATCTAGGCCGTGTGCAGACGTCGCGTGCACCTGAACGGTCGCGTCCGTACATCTTCTACCGGTTGCGGCGCCCGGTACGCAGGCGGCCGCGTCGCCTCAACTTTTGAGCTTCCGCCCAGCAGTCGCGCCGATTGGACTTCCGTCGGTTGCGCTTCCTGATGGAGCGACCGCCGGTACGCATATATATATACCCGTGGTGGAGCACTGTGCTTGCCAAACCTGCACCCCGCGCTTGCCAAACCTGCACCCCGCGCTTTCACGCTCTAAGATGGTCTTGTTCTCATAAATAGGGCTTCATCGCTCCCGACGCCTATTTACGAGAACAAGATCGCCTCCGAGCGTGAGCAGTATGCCCTACGGACATTTTGTTGGTAACACCGCACCCGAGTGGCTCGCTGCTGCGGGGTCGCTGCGAGCCCCCTGGCCGCAGTGCTTGGCGAGGCCGGGCGGATCACCGCCCGCGAGGCGGTCGGCGTCCAAGGAGGAGCGAGGTTGTCCGCTGGCCCCGACGCGCCACGCGGCAGGCACCATTGGTGTGTCGTGCGGTGTCGTGGCCGTTGATTGGGCGCCCGACCGGCCCGCGCGCGGGTGGAAGTGACGCGACGGTTCTGGTTGCAGGAAGGTGGGCGGTTCGTCTCCGGCATTTACGTTGGGCGGTATCGTGGGAGGTGAAGGGGTTTTAAATACCCCTGAGTTAAACCACCTCCTTTGTACTCCTCGAGCTTCAAGTTCCTCGTTGCCCGCCCCATCGCCTTATCTCTTATCGCGCCTTCTTTGCGGACGGCACGAGGTTGGAGGATGATGGCGAAGATGAGGTGCGCGCCACCACCGGTGCCGCCGCCGTCTTCAAAGCGGAGTTGCCGTTCAAGGTGGCGTACACACTCGTGGAGTGGGATTCGACAGATGTGGGCGAGCGGCGGGCGGCGGCGGGGAGGATGGGTGGTCCGCGCTCCCGCGTCCTGGGCCCGACGTTGGTGACGGAGGAGACGATTCGCGGCCTTTTGCGCGAGGGGAAGCTGTTGGACCGTGGGGAGGTACGGCTGCCCGCGGGCGACGAGACCGAACCGCGCCCCAACACGGCGGAAGCGATCGTGTTCGTCGCCTTCCTTGATGCCGGGTTGCGGATTCCGGCCGCCGAACTTGTCGGGGGCGTCTTGCGGGCCTTCGGGCTTGAGTTGGCGCAGATAACGCCGACGGTGATAGCCCGCCTTGCGGCGTACAACTGGGCCTTGCGTTCGGAGGCGTGCTGGCCGACCGCCTCGCTGTTCGCATTCCTCCACGACGTCCGGTGTGAACCGAGTGGGCGGGGTGATAGGGTGCTGTGCGACTTCGGTTGCGTCGACCTTATCTTGCGCGCGGGCTGTGAGAAAATTTTTCCCGCGGAGTCGGGCCAGGCAGAGTGGGAGCCCGGTTGGACGAGGTGGTGGTTCTACCATCGCGTGGCGAGTGGTAGCGGCCTTGAGTGTTCGGGGCGACCAATTGTGGTCAACCCCGCACCCGACACCCCGCTAGGTGCTGAAGACGAGCGGATAGCACGGAGGCTTGTGGGGATCACCGCCCGCTTCAATGTGCGCGACCTCATGGAGGAGCTTGTCATGTATGGCGCGGCACCCCTTGCTGACGGGTGGCGCCTTACTCCTGGGAAGCTTCGACGTGACAACGACGCCGGTGTGCACGCCGCGAGACCCATCGACCGTAAGTGTTGGGGCTCGCTTTTTATGCGAGGTACCGAGCATGTTGTGTTAACTTCCCTTGGCCACTCGCAGGTGTCTCGAGGACGCGGAGCGCACGGTGGGCGCAGCTTCGCCTTATACGGCTAGGGAACACGCACCACGCGTGGGCTGCGATCGCGAGGCGAGGCTTGGGCGGTTGAACCGCGTATGCGCGCCTTGGGCGTGAGGGTGCCCGAGCGCCCGTCCCGAGTCCCGAGCCCGCCCCTGCGCCCCATGGGAGGGAGGCCGCGCCGCGGGCCCCATCTGGTGGAGCACGCCACTTCGAGGCGTGCACGACACCGCTGCGGGCGCGCCGTTGAGACACAATTGTCGCCGCGAAGGATGTGGGGCGGGCGTGCTTCCGCTGTGGTGAGGCCTCCCGCGAGCTCTTCGACGCTGGGTCGGCTCGCTATTCCCGCAAGTGAAGAGGCCCCGCATAATCGCCTCTCCGGGCTTCGCTGCGGGCAAAGTCGAGACTGTGGGACCCCAACGTGGACGCAGAATGCCCGAGATCTCGCGCGCGTGCTCGGATACACGTGCCGAGGGCGAAAGCTTGGTGGAACCGAGCTCGGCACGCAGGTTGCCGTGCCCGGCGAGGAGGTGGTGGATGCGATCCCGCGACTTGGGCGAGCCGAGGTAATGTACATTGACGGTGCCTCAGATACGCTGAGAGGGCTGATCGCCATGACCCCTTGCGCAACGCCGCTCTCGCGCGTAGGCGCCCCACGGCGTCGAGGGCGTCTACTTGGGAAGGACGCTCGATGACGGGACGCCATGCCGCCGGTGCCGCATGCAGTTTGGCGGACTTTGTCCCCGACCGGTGCCGGGCGGCTCGCGAGCGGCAATGACAAAGGCCGCCGCCGCTTGGACCAACAGACGCAGCAGCGTGCGGGCGGCAGGGCTACTAGACAGAGTGTTGGAGGTCTCTGAAATGAGGGTAAGCCTGTGACCTATGGTAGCGCGAAGCTCTTTGATGCCATACTGATTATTGTGTTGCGCAGACCTTCGCCCTTAGCCGGGCGCCGCAGCGGCGCGTATCCGGAACGGAGGCCTTAGAAGGCGGTACACGCCGCGAGAAGGCTCGCTGGCGCTCGGAGGAGGCACATGCGGCTAAGGACGCCCGCTGCGGGCTTGGAAGCGTACCACGCGGGGGTTATTGGTTATGCAGTGGAGCTTGCGCCCCGTGCTCGCAGAGGCGCCGAGGAGCGGATGGCTGCTCCAACAAAGTTGCCGTGCCGGAAGAAGAGAAGGGCCGTCTTTGTGCATCTCTCGCGAACGACCAGCGCTGGGAGGCTCGGCGACGGCATGGGAAGCCATGCCGCCGTGGAAGGCCGTTGAGAATCTCGCGCCGGTGTGCCGCCCGCCTTCGGGCCGGAGGAGCTTCCGCGACCCTTCAACGGATCGGGAAGCACCGACTCGCCAGAGCCGCCGCCACGCTGCTTGGCAACCATTGCTCGTGACGTGACCGCCGCTCGGCGTGCGCTCTTCTCCAAAGATCGAGGCCGCGGTCACATCGCTGAATCGGGCGACCCGCACCGAGATGCTGGCCGGGGCCGAGTGATGTCCGTGCCAGGCGAGTGTAGGCCCACCGCTCGAAGTTTTCCACGAACGGATCCGGGAGTGCATCGGAGAGGCCGCAGCAAAGGTAGAGCTGCGCGAATATGTACTGCGGGGAAGCCTTGGCGAGTGGTCGACGGAGTCGCCGGCGTGATGACGACGGCGCCGGCGCTCGAGGCGTGTGTGACCTCGGGTTCTTGTACTTCAATGTGTGTTGCGACTTATGTACCCCATGTTACAAATGAATAAAGTCAAAATTACCTCGCTTTCCGACCGCGCGCGCCATTTCGCTCACGCCGCCGAGCGATGAGGACCGCCGCTGGTTTCGATATCGTAGCTCGTCGACGCCACGGCGCCGTGGCGGGCCGAGGAGGGCGGAGCTTCGGGCGAACCGACACTCAACGGTGAGGGTTCGCGCGAGGATCGACCGACGCAATGAATGAGTAGCTTTGGCTTGGTGGGCCTTGTACTCGCTTTGTGGGCGTGACTTTGTATGTATCGGTGTGGTATATAACCATGATCGTCCGCTCGCCATGTCGATGTGCTCCTACCGCCAAGTGGTGGCGCGAGCCGGGCGCCTGTCGCAGCAGACGCACGAGCGCCCGCCCCTACCTCGGAGTGGTGGCGGCGAGCCGGGCGCCTAGTCGCAGCAGACGCGCGAGCGCCCGCCCCTACCCTCCGGCGGTGGTCGCAGCAGACGCGCGAGCTCTCCGCCCCTACCCTCCGAAGTGGTGGCAGCGAGCCGGGCGCCTGGTCGCAGACACGCGAGCACTCCATCCCCTACCCTCCGGTGGTGGCGCGAGCCGGGCGCCAGTCGCAGCAGATGCGCGAGCGCTCCGCCCCTACCCTCCGGCAGTGGCAGCGAGCTGGCGCTTGGTCGCAGCAGACGCGCGAGCGCCCGCCCCTACCCTCGGGTGGTGGCAGCGGAGTTGGCGCCTGTCGCAGAGACGCGCGAAGCGCCCGCCCCTACCCTCCGAAGTGGTGGCAGCGGAGCTGGCGCCTAGTCGCAGCAGACGCGCGAGCGACTTTGTGCTACCGGGTGGGGTAAGGGTAATGTAGGATGATGGAATGTCGTGGACGAGTTCGCAGGCCCCGCCGGTAACAACAAGTGGGGGCTTATGGGCGCCATCGCTGCGCCGTGTTTGCAAGTGCCGATTGGACAGTGAGGCGGATCTCGCGGTGGGCCGCGACGTGGTGTGGTACGGCTACGGGAGGTGTCCCTGGCCGCCGCCACGCCTTTAGACCACACAGAGTAGGGTTGGGTATGCGCGGCGCGTGGCTGACAGAGCCCTGTGAGTGGGGTGGGGGCACAATTGTCGCACCACATGCCCCTGGGGTGGTGACGGGACTCTTGAAGCGTAAGACCCGGGGTCTTGCCTCCGAGGCTCTTTAAAAAGGGGGCGGGTGGGCGAGCGAAACGGCACTCGCTTTCCCAGACCCCGCACCCCACACTCGGCTTGTTCGCACTGCGAGCAGTAGCGTGGAGGGCTCCGGCATGCGGCTGACGCCGCTTGGGCAACCGCGGGGTCGAGCATCCCGTCCTGGTGGGGGATGCGAAGCCGCAATGTGTTTCGTCCACGGCCGCCCGTCGAAGAGCCGCGGTTGGCGCGGGGTAATGGGCAATTCACTTGTACTTCATCCGGGTTGCTTGTCGCTTCGATAATAGACTGTTATAGCGCGCTGGGGCAAGGCGGCGTTCCACCCTACTGCCCCATGCCAGCGCCTGTTCGCTCCCCCCGTCTCCTTCTCTTGCTACCAGGCGCCTGAGATGGGGGGGTCGCGGCGCTGGTGGTGTTGCCGGGAGCCACGCTGCTTCGCGGGCAGGCTCCGGCTCCTTCGGCTCGAGGCGGCAGGCCCCGAGGGGAGTCCTGGGTGCTCTCCGCCTTGTAGCGCCTTTTCGGGACGATGCCACATCCCGGGGTCGGACGGCGATGGCGCCAGCGCCCACTCCGCGGCCGGAGGTCGGCACCGCACGCACTTCCGCCGAGCGCGTCGCTTCTCGCTCGCTCGCAGAGGCGCTAGCCACTGAGCTCCTGCGCTGCCTGCTTGATCGGCATGCAGGAGTCATGCTCGCCCCTGTACTCGCGGCCGGCTGTCCATGCCCCTGCGGCACGCGTGGTTTGCCTGGCCTTCGCAAAGCCTCTGGAGCCCCCCGCGCCGTTGTGTGTGGCCTCCGTCGAGTGCGTGGGATCAGCAACTGTTAGTGATATGCCCTAGAGGCAACATGGAGATGTTATATATATCACATACTACGTTTATGATACATTACTTTGTTCCTTGGAATAGACATCATCATTATTGATCAATGAGTATGTGACTTATTCATGAGACTCTTAAATACTAAGATGTTGCTATTTCTAAATGATCCCTGATCGTATATCATATGAGGAACAAATATGATTCAAAGACAAAGATCAGCATATGTATTGATTGATGATCATGTCTCATGGATCATGGTATGGTGATACCAAATAAATAATATGGACATGTGTTAGTGAACATATGTTGGATAGACCTACCATGAGACACTGCAGAGATTTCATGTGTCATCAGTTGGTCTCGAGTAGTGTTTATGTAGAATCCTTAGACTTGAGATCATCATGGTTCCCAACATGAGTAGTAGGTTATTTTGGGACTACTAAACACTACTCCGTAACTGGGTAGTCATAAAAGTAATCTTCGGATTTGCCATGAAACATGTAGTGGGATGTGAATGATCGAGATAGAATTTGCCCCTCCTTATGGGAGAGATATCTCTGGACCCCTCGATGTAATGGATTATGAAAGTGCATGGCCATGCCAAGGTGATTGAGGAGTCAATCACAAGTTTATAATCCATCACAGAATCAAGAGAGTGATTGAGCTATTAAGAGTATGACACAGGTCTCGCCTTGAGCTCAATCTATATCGTGAGGCAAAGGGATTCGTACATGAGAGAACATTACAGGTTCAGCCGATATGATCTTTACATATACTTTGGGGTTAATATGTCTTATTAGAGGCCGCTATTAACAGGGTGACCGGAAAGGCGTTTCCGAGTCACGACCAAGTATACGTGAACCTACAGGGTCGCACGCTTGACGGGTTGGAACACTAATTCGAATATGATTCGGATATGGGCTCAATTCGGATAGAGATCCGAATAGACTCCTATTGGGCCTCGGTCCACGAGGCCCACGTGAGGAGGTCTATATATATGGAGGCGAGGGGCGGAGGGATTTGTCCCTGTTAACATCTAGCAAAACCCTAGCCGCCACCTCCCGAGCCAAACCCTAGCTGCTCACGAGTGCTAGTACACTCGCGATCGGCGTTCCAGCCCCGGACGTGTGGATACCGGTGGAGACGCTGCTCGTTGCAGTGCTGATCGACGTGCGTGGAGGAGACGATCTGTTCGGGACGATCGGCTACTTCTACTACTACCTCGACGCGGGTGATTGGATCGGTTTCCAATTCTTCTTCACATTGCACTGATCTAAGTGGTAACGATCCATGATCCTTCCTTAGCATGATGTTCTTGGGTGCGCGGTAGAAAAGTTTTGTTTTCTGCTTCCGTAGCCTACGCGTATTCCTTTAGTGGTATCAGAGCCATCTTGCTTAGTTTGCAATCTGGATCAGCGCATATGTTGATATGCGATAGTAGTAGATTGGATCTATTACGCCTAAATCGTGTGCACGGGTTGATGAGATCAATCGGTCATAAGGGGTTGAAATTGGTATGAGTTGATAGCATCATAAGGCCAAAAAGATTAGTTCGTGCTCCTTCTTTGATGTACGCGCGACTTGCCCCTACCGCCCGGAATCACCATCGGGGCTAATCACGCGCACAATCGAGAGATCGAGCCAACAGATCGAGGTCTTGTGTTGTGGTCTCCTCAAGTATACCGATCGCGATGATCAATATGATTGATCTAATGAAAATTGAGACATTTTGAATGGCTCGAATTTGGGTTGATTTGATCGGCTCGATAAGATTTTCATAGCGATTTCATAGATTTGATCTATGTAATTCGTGAGGTTTTCGTACGTGGTATCCCCTTGTATAGCGTCGTGGTTCACATCGTTAGGTAGAATGCGATTCTACGCCTAACTTGTTTTTGCAGGAATGGTGTGAATAGTATGGCCCTATAGCTTATTTGAATGTATGAGATGTATGTGATGCATGTAACATTCTGCTCATGGCCTGCGTGTCATGATTATTTCAGCTATTGTTAGCTGTATATATTGTATTTAATGACTGCGTGTCGACCTTAATGCTTGAATCTATCTTTGTAATCTTCAATTTCTAGCTATTATAGGTAGTAGCCTAGTTTTGAGGTTACAAGCTTTTAAGCATGGTGGCCTAAAGGAGTGATGTGGAGGATGGAGATCGTCTACACCTACTTGGAGATGGATATCACCATTTTTGGGCCATACTACTTCACAGTTAAATGTGTTTATCTATGATGTTATCTATCTTATTCTTATGCAATGATATATGTGATATGTTGCTTTGGTAGGATAGAATCCCTCTTAAAATTAGGTGTTAATGCCCTTCCATATGCTGCACCAAAAGATAATAATCACCGTATGGTAGGTCTACCAAAGTAGAGTGCCATCGGTTATCATCATCATTTGGGGTAGATGTCGGACATCTACATGCGGAAGTATTTGGTTTACTTAACAAGGTTATCAAAATAGTTTTGGACCTTGGGGCATAGATTGGGGCCGAGGCATACTGATGTCACCCAAAGTAGTGTCACATAGGGATATAATTAGCAAGGTGTTGCTTACCCATGTTACTAGTTTTCTAGCCGTGATGCCAAAGCTCACTAGGAATTAGTGAAATGAGGATCTTTACCCACTTTGTAACTTAGAGAGAGTTTTTGTTGCAAAACTCATAGTGGGAGTCTTTTGCTAAATAGTTTAATAAAAGATGAACATAAACATAGTGCTAAACTTTGCATATTCTTGTGTTGTAGATCATGTCACTAACGCCGATCCAAGATTTTTAATTTGCGATCCGTTCTTGAGAAAGAAAACTCAATGGAACAAACTTTTGGATTGGTATCGCAACTTGAGAATTGTTCTTAAACAAGAGCGCAAGGAGTATGTCCTTGAGTCTCCTTACCCCAAGACTTGCCTCGATAATGCTACCGTGGCTGCACGGAGAGCTTATGAGAAGCAAACGAATGATTGCCTTGATGTGAGCTGTCTCATGCTTGCCACAATGTCCTCTCGAGCTTGAAGCAATATGAGAACACAGATGCCTACAATATCATTGTGGGGCTACGTGGTATGTTTGAGAACCAAGCAAGGGAGAGATTCAATACTTCAAAGTCCTTATTTGCGCAAGGCTTGCGAAGGAATCCGTCACCCTCATGTGATTAAGATGATTGGCTAGATTGAGAGTCCGAAAAGCTTGGTTTTTCCCTTAGCCAAGAGTTGGCTATCGATGTGATTCTCCATCGCTTCCCGAGCTTTGAGCCATTCATAATGAACTTTCACATGAACAACTGGACAAGACCACGGCCGAGTTGCATGGGATGCTAAAATCTGCGAGGAAAGCATTAAGAAAAGCAGCAATCATGTGATGATGATGCAAAGGCAAGGGCAAGCCCTATGTCAAGAGAAGCGCGGTCAAAAGAAAGAAAGCTCCTGATGCGATCGCGAGCAGTTCTAAGGCCAAGAAAGACAAGAAGGGCGATGCTCATCCTGATGCAGATTGTTACTACTGTAAGCAATCGTGACATTGGAAAAGGAACCCCAAAGTACTTGGAGGATCTTGAGAAGAAGAAGGGAAGTATGACTTCCACCTGTATAAATGTTATAGAGATCAATCTTGCTACTTCATCAACTGATTCTTGGGTATTTGATACCGGATCGGTTGCTCACATTTGCAAATCGCTGCGGGGCTAATAAGAAGTAGAAGTTTGAGGAGTAGCGAAGTGGATCTTCGCGTTGGCAATGGAGCAAAAGTCGCTGCGGTAGTCGTTGGCACCATGCCATTGTCTTTACCTTCGTGATTAGTTTTGGAATTGAATAATTGTTATTGTGTTCCATCTCTTTCAAAGAACATTATTTCGCTTCATGTTTGCAAGCAGAAGGTTATGATTTTAAATCTATGGACAATGGTTGTTCTCTTTATTTCAAAGATATGTTCTATTGTCATACTCCATTGGTGAATGGGTTATACGTTCTTACTCTTGAAGGGTCACCGGTCTATAACATTAATGCAAAGAGGCAACGTCCAATGATTTGAATCCCACGCTTATTTGGCATCGCCGCTAGGTCACATAAATGAGAAACGCATGCAGAAGCTCCATAGAGATGGTATTCTGCACTCATTTGATTTTGAATCATTAGAAACATGCGAATCTTGTTTACTTGGCAAGATGACAAAGGCACCTTTCACCGGTCAAGGTGAACGGGCAAATGACTTATTGGCACTCGTACATACTGATGTATGTGGACCAATGAGCTTAATACCAGAGGTGGTTTTCGATTTTCATAACTTTTATCGATGACTTTAGTAGATATGGGTATATCTACCGATGAAGCATAAGTCCGAATCCTTTGAAAATTCAAGGAATTCCAAAATGAAGTGCAAAATCATTTAGGCAAGACAATCAAGTTTCTACGATCCGATCGTGGAGGCGAGTATTTGAGCCATGAGTTTGGCAATCATCTAAAGGATTATGGAATTGTTCCACAATTGACTCGCCAGAACACCTCAATGGAATGGGGTATCCGAACGGAGAAATCACACTTTATTAGATATGGTACGCCCATGATGAGCCAAAGTGATCTTCCATTGTCTTTTTGGGGTACGCTCTGAAACAACCTGCTCACACTAAACAGGTTCCATCAAAATCGAGAGAAAAGACACCATATGAGATGTGGACAGACAACGCCCTAGCTTGTCTTTTCTTAAGATTTGGGGATGTGAGGCTTATGTAAAACGTTTACAATCTGATAAGCTCACTCCTAAATCGATAAATGCTTCTTTATCTGGTATCCTAAGGAAACAAAAGGATATTATTTTTATAATCAAGGAGAAGGCAAAGTGTTTGTCACCCAAGCATGGTGTCTTCTTAGAGAAAGAGTTTCTCTCAAGAAGGGATAGTGGGAGCACAGGCAACTTGAAGAAATTCAAGAAACACTGATAACGTTTCAGCTCCTACTGTAACCACAACAGATGAACAAACTGTTGAAGAACCTGTTGTGGACACACCAGCACCACGTAGGTAAGAAAGGTCACGTCGTGCACCTGAGAGGTACATGTTCTTGACTACTCAACAACGGGACATATTGTTGTTAGACAACGATGAGCCTAAGACCTATGAAGAAGCAATGGTGGGACCAGACTCTGAGAAATGGCTTGAAGCCATGAGATCCGAAATTGAATCCATGCACAGTAATCAAGTTTAGAACTTGGTTGATCCACCTGATGGTGTTAAAACCATTGAATGCAAATGGGTTTTCAAGAAAAGATAGACATAGATGGAAATGTTCACATCTATAAAGCGCGACAGGCCAAAGGTTTCAAACAAATTCAAGGTATTGATTATGATGAAACTTTTTCGCCTGGTCGCAATGCTAAAGTCTATTCGATCATTCTAGCGATTGCTGCATATTTCGACTATGAAATATGGCAAATGGATGTCAAAACAGCTTTCCTTAATGGAAATCGAGTGAGGATGTGTACATGACACAGCCCACGGGTTTTGTCGATTCGCAATCGCTTGGAAAATATGCAAGCTCCAAAGATCCATTTATGGATAAAAGCGAGTATCTCGGAGTTGGAATATTCGCTTTGATGAAGTAATCAAAGGGTTTGGTTTCATCAAGAACGAAGAAGAGCCTTGTGTTTACAAAAGGCTAGTGGGAGCGCACTCGTATTTCTGGTCTTATATGTGGATGACATATTACGATCGGAAATGATATTCCTTTGCTCGAATCATAAGTCTTCATTAAAAATAGTTTCTCTATGAAAGACTTAGGAGAGGCAGATATATTCTGGCATCAAGATCTATAGAGATAGATCAAAAGGCTAATTGGATTAAGCCAAGATACGTACATTGACAAGGTGTTGAAAAGGTTCAACATGCATGATTCCAAGAAAGGTTTTCTACCTATGTCACATGGTATAAATCTTAGCAAGAATCGGTGTCCTAGTACACCGATGAGCGGGATAAAATGAATGCGATTCCATATGCTTCGCTATTGGGTCCATTATGTATGCCATGCTTTGTACACGCCCGGATGTTTCAGATGCTTTAAGTGCTACGAGTAGATACGATCGATCCAGTGAAAGTCACCGGATTGTCAGAAAGAACATCTTGAAGTACTTGAGAAGAACTAAAGATGTGTTCCTTGTCTATGGAGGTGAGGAAGAGCTCATTGTAAATGGTTACACCGATGCTAGCTTCCAAACTGACAAAGATGATTTTAGATCGCAATCTGGATTTGTGTTCTACCTGAATGGCGGTGCGGTAAGTCGAAGAGTTCCAAGCAGCAGACGGTTGCCGATTCTACAACAGGCCGAGTACATAGCAGCTTCTGAAGCTGCCAAAGAGGCTGTTTGGATCAAGAAATTTATTTCTGAGCTTGGTGTGATGGCTAGTGCCTCCAGCCCAATGGACCTCTACAGTGACAATAGTGGGGCCATTGCACAAGCCAAGGAGCCTAGATCGCACTAGAAGTCCAAGCACATTTTACGGCGATTTCATCTCATCCGCGAGATAGTGGAGAGAGGCGATGTGAAGATATGCAAAGTACAAACGGATTTGAACATTGCAGATCTGTTGACAAAGCCGCTTCCCACCAAAGCATGAGGCTCACACTAGGGCAATGGGTATTAGATACCTACATGGTTGACTCTAGTGCAAGTAGGAGACTCATTAGTGATATGCCCTAGAGGCAACATGGAGATGTTGTATATATCATATACTATGTTTATGATACATTACTTTGTTCCTTGGAATAGACATCATCATTATTGATCAATGAGTATGTGACTTATTCATGAGACTCTTAAATACTAAGATGTTGCTATTTCTAAATGATCCCTGATCGTATATCATATGAGGAACAAATATGATTCAAAGACAAAGATCAGCATATGTATTGATTGGTGATCATGTCTCATGGATCATGGTATGGTGATACCAAATCAATAATATGGACATGTGTTAGTGAACATATGTTGATAGACTGCCATGAGACACTGCGCAGAGATTCCATGTGTCATCGCTGGTCTCGAGTAGTGTTTATGTAGAATCCTTAGACTTGAGATCATCATGGTTCCCAACATGAGTAGTAGGTTATTTTGGGACTACTAAACACTACTCCGTAACTGGGTAGTCATACAAGTAGTCTTCGGATTTGCCATGAAACATGTAGTGGGATGTGAATGATTGAGATAGAATTTGCCCCTCCTTATGGGAGAGATATCTCTGGGCCCCTCGATGTAATGGATTATGAAAGTGCATGGCCATGCCAAGGTGATTGAGGAGTCAATCACAAGTTTATAATCCATCACGAATCGAGAGAGTGATTGAGCTATTAAGAGGATGACAGTCTCGCCTTGAGCTCAATCTATATCGTGAGGCAAAGGGATTCGTACATGAGAGAACATTACAGGTTCAGCCGATATGATCTTTACATATACTTTGGGGTTAATATGTCTTACTAGAGGCCGCTATTAACAGTGGTGACCGAAAGGCGTTTCCGGTCACGACCAAGTATACGTGAACCTGCTGTGGTCGCACGCTTAACGGGTTGGAACACTAATTCGAATATGATTCGGATATGGGTTCAATTCGGATAGAGATCCGAATAGACTCCTATTGGGCCTCGGTCCACGAGGCCCACGTGAGGAGGTCTATATATATGGAGGCGAGGGGCGGAGGGATTTGTCCTCGTAACATCTAGCAAAACCCTAGCCGCCACCTCCCGAGCCAAACCCTAGCCGCTCGAGTGCTAGTACACTCGCGATCGGCGCCCACCCCGGACGTGTGGATACCGGTGGAGGCGCTGCTCGTTGCGATCTGATCGACGTGCGTGGAGGAGACGATATGTTCGGACGATCGGCTACTTCCACTACTACCTCGACGCGCGATTGGATCGGTTTCAATTCTTCTTCCGCTGCGCTACGCGTCTAAGTGGTAACGATCCATGATCCTTTCTTAGCATGATGTTCTTGGGTGCGCGGTAGAAAAGTTTTGTTTTCTGCTTCCGTAGCCTACGCGTATTCCTTTAGCATCCACGTCGTGTTTATACTCCAGAGAGTACGCGTGGTGTTAACACCAATAGCGTCGCGCGGACTTCCGCCTTGTTTAGACTCGTGAGAGTGCGCAGGAAAACATCCGCGTCTTTGTTTGTACTCCGAGGGGGCGTGGTTCTACAACCACGGCCACGGGTCACTCGCGGAGGGTACGCCATCGCGTGCGCGGGACATCCGCGTCTTGTTTATACTCAAGTAGAGTGCGCAGGGAAAACATCCGCGTCTAATTTGTTCTCCGAGTATGCGGGACTATCAACCACGGCTTAGCTATGCTCCGAGGGTACGCTAACGCGCGCGGGACATCCGCGTCTTGTTTATACTCGTGAGAGTGCGTGCGGAGGCGCACTCGACGCCACGCCTTATTTATACTCCGAGTGCGTGCGAGGCAAGCCTCATCGCTACGCCTTATTTATACTCCGTAGAGTGCGTGCGGAGGCAAGCCTCATCGCTACGCCTTATTTATACTCAGAGAGTGCGTGCGGGCGCCCCCGCGACGCCTTATTTATACTCCGTAGAGTGCGCACGTGAACCCGATAGGCGGAGACCGCGCGTCTTATTCTAGTTTAGACTCTGCAGAGTGCGCACGTGAACCCGATAGGCGGAGACCGTGCATCTTATTCTAGTTTAGACTCCGCAGAGTGCGCACGTGAACCCGGTAGGCAGAGACCGTGCGTCTTATTCGTACGGGGGAGAGTGCGCACGGGGACTCGCCCCCGCGCGGCTTTGCAGAAGAAACAAACAACTTCGCAAATGGCGAATTTTATTAAAGCCCCGTTTGCGCGGGTAGGCGTTTACAAAAGGCGAGGAACTAACCGTTTGACCGGACGTCGCGACGGTGAGGTATGGGGCCTCTGGCTCTTGGAGGGGCGTGCCGGACTTAGGAACCGCGCCGAGCTTCCTGATGCGAGCCTCTGGTGCCATGCTCGATGTTGCGGGCCATATGTTGGTCACCGGGGACAGCGATGATGTCCCGTGGGCTGCAACTTGACGATAGGAAGCCGTGATGCGGACCGCCCCAAGGAGTTGAGGGTCGGTCTTCCCAGTATGGCGTTGTAGGTGTACTGAATGTCAACAACGTCGAATGTAGAGTCCGCATCCGCCATGTTGTCGCCCCGTCCGAAGGAGACCTGCAGACATATTTGACCAAGCGCTAGTAAGGGCTCACCTCCGAAACCTTGAAGCGGGATCTTTGAGGGGCCTAAGCGGCTGCGAGGAATCGCCATCTGGTCGAAGGATGCTGCGAACAAGATGTTCGCAGAACTTCCTCCATCAACTAGGACTCGCCTGACGTCGCACCCGGCGATCATGGCCTGGACGACCAGGGGGTCTTGATGAGGGAACTCCACGCCCTCAGCGTCGGCTGGGGTGAAGGTGATCGTGTACTGGGCCCAGGCCGGTGGTGCGCGCGGCGGGTAGGGCGCCACGTGGTGTAGTCGCCGCACGTACGCGTTGCGTTGTCGCTCCGAAGCGAACTCCAAGGATGAGCCTCCAGAGATTACGTGTATGATTCTAGTCGGAGCGCCTTCTAGGATGTGGACGCGCAGCGGGCTCTCTGGAGGCTGCTGTACTTGGGCCGGCAACCGTCGGAGACCTTCATAAGCCTGCGGCTCCTGGTCTCGGATCCGCAGAGGGTCGTCCAGGGGCTGCTGGATGTGTGCCACGACGGATGGCCGCGCCTCCAGCGCCTTGTCACGCGCGCGCTGCGGGCGCCGCGATAGTGGTGCAGGAGCGGGTGTCGTGATTGCCTTGGCCGTGCACCTCGCACCACTGCGGGCGATGCTGATCGTCGTGCTTCGTCCGGGCCCACCCATCGCAGCCTCTGCCCCGGCCCCGGCCCCGGCCGCGACCTCGGCGAGCCCTACCCTTGCGGCCGGCGGGGGCATTGTCTTCCGAACCGCCTTCCACGTCAAAGATGTGACGGCTCGGCGGACGCTCGCGACCACGCCGAGGCTTATCGGTTGATGTGCTCGTGTGGTGGAGGCGTCCTTAGGCAGCTCTGCCGACGCTTGCTTCGCAGAGTTTGCCTTCGCTCGGTCGGCGCTTGTCGCCGCATCATCCATCGCGTTAAGCGGCGGCGTCGCTACCTCGGCGCGCCGCGTCGCCCTCTGCTCGAGCATATTCCTCCATCTTGTCGAAGAGCTTTGCCACCGCCTTGATCGGCTTTCGTGCGTTGTACTCGGAGAGGCCCCGGCGGAGACCTTGTAGTGCCGCGTTAATGATCGTGGTCTCGTTAACGCCTTGGACCGGCAACGGACCTTCGCAAAACGCCGGAAGTACTCACGAGCCCTTCCGACGATCGCCGCTGATTGCGAAGAGCTAATCCGCGTGGACACGCTGACATAGTTCCCCGAAAGTTGTTGTAGAGGCGGTCGCGAATGCGCTCCCATGCGTGATTGAGCTTGGCTCCATGGTGAAGAACCAAGAGAGCGCCACCCCTGCGTGGCGAGCGGGAGCCCTTGGCCTTGGTGGTGTCGTCACCGCCGCGCCTCGATGGCGGTTCGTACACGCCGCACGAACTCGAGGGTCCGTGTCGCTTTATACGACGTGACGTAGCTGGAAATTTGAAGTCCTCGCCATGGCGCTGCTGCAGTTCGCGGACAGCGGGACTCGGATCCACGCGACGAAGCGGGGCACGGCTGGATGTGGGAACGTCACGGCTGTCCGCCCTTTCGGGCGTGTTGCCCGGCGCAGCCACTGGCGGGGCCTGCAAACTCCGAGCCTCTTGCATGCCTCGCACTACACCCCGAAGGTCCGCTAGCTCCTGTTGGAGCGCGCCAGAACCGCTAGCGGTGTGTGCTCTACGCTTGGCGTGGATGAGGCCATAGGTGCGGCCGGTCGTATTGCCGGTGTAGTCAGGACCACTTCGCCTGGTACAGGGACGGTGGCCGTGGCCCGGTGGGCACCGATGCCACCGTCTTTGAGCACCGGAGCGGCACTGCTGGGATCGGCGGTCGCGCCATGCACGGGATGAAGTGCCGCGCTGAGGGTGGGCTCAACCGTCGCGTCGGTGGTGGCGAGGCCAACGGTCGCGTCGCCAGCGGCAGGATCGATCGCTGCGTCGGTGGTGGCGGGGTCGGTCGCTGCGTCGGTGGTGGCGGGGTCGATCGCTGCGTCGGTGGTGGCGGGGTCGGTCGCTGCGTCGGCAGTGGCAGGGTCGGCCATCACGCGATGAGCATCGTCGTTTTCGGCCCCGACCGCCGATGCCGAAGCTCTAGTGTTGATGCGGGGCCTTGCCGCGACCGCCTCCTTCTTCTTCGCCGCCGATGACGAAGCTTTCTTCGGTGCCATCCTTTCTCTCGTGGTTTCGAGGCTTTTTCGTCGTCCCCACGGACGCGCCAGCTGTTGTGGCTACAGACCAAACAGAGAAAGAGGTAGTGGAGAGCTAGGGACCGAATGACCTCTCTCCCCCTCGAGGCTTCATCATGCTCATACATATATCCCCGAGGAGTGTCTTTACAAATGCCCCTTACACTCGAGCTCCTTTCCGAGACTATCATGTCATTGTACACGGGTTCATAACTCGCTAACAGGCTAGCTGGGTTTAGGTGGGGGCCACCCTTACGACAGTATACATTTCATTTGAATTGTTATATATGAGTATATACTCTAAAACTGATATTTAAAAAACATATGAACTTTGATTAAATTTGCGCATTTGAAATCATGGTGCCCCATTTTAGCATCAAAACTTGTGCATTATCATTGCTCTGATTTCCCCCACTGTGCATGGGTGGGTCTTTTTCAGGGAGAGTGCATCAGGAAACAGTGTTCAGAACAAAACATGTACTGTCCACGATTCACCATGACCACCCCTAGAATTGCCCGTCTTGATTACTAGCCGACGGGGGACGGAATCAATGCTTTGTGCTATTACTTAAACTAGCACACTCCCCTTTACCCTATCATTTTCACTCCAATGAAGGAACTTTCCAAGCTTAGAAACTGCGTGCGATATGAAGTGTGAATGGAGGTAATCTAGGGGAAAACTAGAAACATGACCCATCCAACTCTAGTAAAAGCAGAAGACCGCCAGTCTGAAGCTTCATCATGTTTAAGAAATCGCAGAGTCTTGTGGATCAATTTGGTGAGCGTTACCAAACACTACAGCATCTCGTTGTGGAGGAGAACTAAGCCGGAACAGACCCACTACCAAGGGATGAGGAGAGCAGCTGGCAACACGTACCCTGAGTTCGTCCTCAATGAATGCTCTGATCTCTTGGATGGCCTGCCCAATCTGCTCTGGTTGTATGGCTGGGTCCACTACTGCAATAGAGTGGTCTTCATGAGCTCTTGGTGGGCTTGTAGGAAAGACCAAGTCCGCTCTTTCCAACCGGAAATCACCACCATCTTCTACTTGTAGTCCCGCGGGGACAAAACGATGGGGGTTTACTATCTCAAAATCCGCCATGGTGGGTTGTGATGAAGACCGAGGAGAAGAAGTTGGAATAATTGAGGGTTTACCATTGTAAAGATGTATATTTGAGGATTTATCGCTCGATGTTTCACTGATTTGCATGTGCTAGAGTCATATGTCAATGAGATATAAGAGATTATTCCTCAAATACGTATCTTTTAGGGTGTCCAATCCTCAATTTCCCCGACGAAGTTTGGATAGTGCTCAATGTAGCTTCTAGGAGCTGTTAGCTTTTTTAAGTAATTAAATATTTTTAAAATTAAAAAAAATAAAAAATTATATCATCACATATGATACAAAAAGAACAAGGAAAAAAGAAAAAGTAAAAATCCAAAAAAATTAAGAAACTAACGCGTTTTTGAAGTCAGAAGCACAAAAAATTTGGAGCTGGGCCAAGTTGCAACGGAGGAAACAATTTTGATGCGGGGACGCGAAGAGTCAGGGCGAGGATCAAGGCAATTCCGGGCCCACCCGATACTGTTCCCGCTAGATTTGGGAAGCCTAGTCATTTTTTGTTTTTCCTTTTCTTTAAACATGTTTTTGATATGTGACCGTAGCTGTGACAAATACGACACCGAAATGGGTGAGTGCAATCCCGCAGTGTGTGACCCAGGCCCAAGCATCGTGGACATTTCAAAAAAAAAAAAACAATAGGGACTTAATAAAAGTGTTATCCCCAGTAACAGAATTGAATTTTGGAGTAACTGAAGGCAATGAAACCGGAGTCGGACCGAAATTCAAATTCGTACCTTGGTGACCTGATCATTCATCTGAGGCCGCCGGCGTTTTGCCGGAGTTTGAGACGAAGAACCTCCGATACCAAGATCATTAAAAAAGTCTAACAAAAATCGAACCAACCATCACCGGGGGATGAGATTTCTTTGGTACCAGGGGAAGAAGAATTCACGATTGGCGTTGCAAATGAGACTCGTTTCTTGATCTGTTGATGCCGGGGAGAAGACTTCTTAGATGAGACTAGTCCATTCGGTAGCACTTTCAGATTTCCAAAGATGATATTCCCTCCCCCAATTTGGAGCTCCACCTCTCTAGAGGTGAAAATGCACTGTGAACACTTTTTGTTTTAACAGTTCTCAAAGAGTAAACAAGAAAGCCCACAGGTTAGAATCAACCGAGAAACGGAAACCATAATCATAAGCAATATAACATCCCATTTTTAGGGCATATTGCTATGCTTGTAATTTGGGTTTTTGGTTTGAATTTAAACTTCAGATTTTGAAAACCGGTTTTTAAATTTCAATCTTTTTATCTATTTTTCCTTTCTTTCCCACTGAAATTCAAAAATTTTCTCATGGATCGGCCATTCTCTTTTTCTAGCCCAGCCAACCTTTTTCCCCCTCCTCTGCCTTTCGGCCCAACCGGCCCAGCCTCCCTTCCTTTCCTCCTTTCTCCCTCTCGCCTCTATTCCCGCCTGAGAGCAAGCGCCGCCCGTGCAGCGACGCCACCCGCGGTTTCCTTCTCCCCTCCCGGGTGCTAGCCTTTTCCATATTAGCTCCACCACCGTCTGTTAACACTGCTTTTGTACTAAACTTAAAATATGGATAAATAAATTAAAAATAATCATCAAATTAATAAAGTATATTGACAACTAAAATCCATTATAATATAAAATAACTAAAGGTTAAATAACAACCACTATGATATACATGGATCATGAAATAGCCCAATGGTCAATATTTCGCTGATAACAAAATGGTGTACCAAAATATTTTTTTAAATGCTTAAATTACTACATAGGTTGGGCTTATAGGGTAAATAAACGCATGCATGCACACATAAATCATGTGCTCCATTAACTTAATTTATCAGTTTAGAATTGGATGACATGTGGGCGCACATCCATGTGTGGCCTTCTATACTCATATAGTTCTGAGATCAAGTCAACAAAAAATAAAGTTGATATATTGACCACGTCCAAAAAAATGACACATGCATGGTTGCCTTGAGCTAGCGTATGCATGCATGATTTTTGAGGCTCTTGTGATCAACGAAGCTCTTGGGCAAGGTCTACACTTAAGTCCACATAACATAAAGCAGCATGCATACATAAATTAAATGCTTCTCTAATTAATCGGTTAATTAAGGACTTAATGATATGTAGGTCCACATAAAAAATCAAGAAGATATACTGCCACATGGTGCACCTAATATTTATATACATGGCTGCCATGATCTTGTGCATGTGAACATGAAATGGTTTTAGCTAATTGATTAACTTCCTAAAAAAAGGTTAGTTAGTTAGTTCACTAAAGCATGCGATAGCAAAAAAAGAGGAAGCGCAACTTGCATGTAGCAAGCCCATGCCCACGTCCTGCATGCTTCTACATTAATTAATTAAACAAAAAAAAGAAAAGAAGAAAAGGCAGCATGGGCATGCTGCAGCCAGGTACATGCTGGAAAGTGCTGGAAAGACTCAGTCGCTTTGCACTACCCATAAAAAAAGAAAAATGAGAAACCCACTAAGCCCACGTTCGTGCATGCATGGGTCAGTTTACTTG
The DNA here is from genome assembly GCA_036346265.1 of Melocanna baccifera. Classification (NCBI taxonomy): domain Eukaryota; kingdom Viridiplantae; phylum Streptophyta; class Magnoliopsida; order Poales; family Poaceae; genus Melocanna; species Melocanna baccifera. The sequence continues at coordinate 4,156,439 of CM070702.1, forward strand.
CTAGCAGACTGCAGGCATGCTCCCACATCCACTTTTCCTTTTGATAATCAAAGAGTGTTCTCTCTATCTCTTTTTGCCCTTAGATTCGGCCATCGCGGTATAAATCAAGGTGCTCCATTTTTCTTTTATGCTTTTGCCCGCTTGGTTCGGTCCCGTTAGGTGGATACAAGCCCAAAGAACGAGGGCTTGATCCGTGTCTCTTCCTACGCTGGCACGAGACCTCCCCCGTGGCACCACCGTGACCTTCCCGTACTCTCTTCTTGGAGCTAGATTCCCTCCTCCTCCTAGCCCGCCACCCGTGCTCTACGCCGTACCCCGTCGCAGATGCAGCTCAGCTCCCCGAGCCCTCACCATCGCATCCAAGCCATCGCGCCTAAAGCAGTACCTTGATCCTCCCCCATATTTGCTTTCCCTGCACTGGCCTCACCTCCTCCCCGCCTGTAGATCCACCTTGTGGCAACGCCACTGCCCAGCCGTACGCGCGCACTGTCGCCTTAGTGCCACCCCGCCACTGTAGGGCATTGAAGCTTCCGTGACCACCGTGCACATGCTACCCCCTCCTCCCCTGCCTAGCTACCATAGATGCACTCGAGCATGCGCCGCCCCCATTGTCACCCGCCTTAACTCGTGCCAACGCTCCCTACTCTGGAAATTCGGTATAAATTTGTGGTTAAACCCCATTCCAACTCACC